>JAWNOR010000208.1:0-680000 GCA_035045885.1 Drosophila borealis
AAGCCAGCTGTGCGGCATATCAACCAGGGTATGAAAGATGACCTTGCCAGGATGAAGGACATCCAAATGGCAGCCACAGCGCAATTGGCAAGTGAGCAAGCGGCACAGCAAACTGGCCAGGGAAGCAGTGCACAGCCATGCGCACTAGGCTAATGAACATAGCACTAGCAGAGAGAGCGCAGTGCAAACCTCCACGGCACTTCTACAAACAAGGAAGAAAATCCCCGCAGATAGGCCGGTGCTGAATGCAACCCCAAAAGTCCAACAGGAAGGCGAATCCAGTAGAAGCGCGAACATCTCAGCGCCGAGAGGCGGACAAGCGCGGTACCACCGAAAAAAAGGAGGCCACTGATAACAACAAGGGCCAGGCAACAACAAATGGCAAAAAGTTGGAACCAAGAAGAACAAGAGGAGCAACACCCAGCCGCCTAAGAGAAGTCGACCAGATGCCATATTGGTCAAATGCCGGAGCCCAGAGGAATATGCCAACGTGCTCAGAACTGTACAGACAAATCAAGACCTACAGCAGTACAGACAGAGTGTTAGCGTACTGCAGCCGGAGAACTCATCCTACGAATGAGCAAAGCAGAGGACGAATCCACACCCAAACTACAGAAAGCTGTCCAGGAGGCCGTGGGGATTACTACGACGTCAGAACAATCTCTGACAAAGTCTTCATAGAAATAGGGGACATACCGGAATGGTCGCTAAAATCGAAGGGGACCTGCCTGCGGAAGCCTCACCGAAGCTAAGGAAAGCATACCGCGGCACACAGACGGCTACTATGCTCCTGCCCAAGAAAGTCGCAAACGAACTTCTGGAGGTAGCGAAGATACGCATTGGATGGGCGGTATGGCGTAAACTGTCAAAAACGGAAACTGTGCTTCAATTGTGGAGAAGCCAAACACTCGGCGAAGGAGGTCACCGGCAAGTCAATATGCATAATCTGCACAACATATGAGACCGCGAACACGGCACACAATACCCTTAGCAAGGACTGTCCGTGGTTCATTAAGGCTTCGCAACCAACAAAAAATCAAGTTAATCCAGATTAACTTGAATCACTGCAGAGCGGCCCAGGACCTACTCGATCAAACCACTCGGGAAGAAAAAATTGACTTTGCCATCGGCAGTGAGCCATACCAGCCCAAACATGATGGCATCTGGACCCAAAGCAATGGCGGTGGTGAAGCAATTTGGTGCTGCGGAAGCCCACCAGCGCAGCTTACCGACAGGAAAGCGGCAACCGGATATACCAGAGCCAAGTGTTCCGGAGTGTTTATATATAGCTGCTATATTGCAGCGAGTTCGCCAACATACTCGACAACATTACGGACGACGCAAGAACCCGTTCACCCGTAATCATAGCGGGCGACTTCGATGCGTGGGCAGTTGCAACCATCAACGTGTCGCTCCTCAACGTTGGTAACAGGCAGACCTTCAACAAAGCAGGCAGAGTATCAATCATCGACTTGACATTTGCTAGCCCATGCCTGGCGAGACGCGTGTCCTGGATGGTGTCAGACTTATACTCTCACAGCGACCACCATGCGATAATAAGTCATTTCGCCGACCAGCACAAGAACCAATACCACCAGCGTGGCACATGGAGCCAAGACACGCTCGGCCCAGAAGCGCTGTTGCTAATAGTCGAGAGCATGCAACTCCCGACCAATGGACCACTGTGCAAATTATCAAGAAAGAACGGTAGAGGAGGCATGCAACGCATCCATGCTTAAAAAGAGAAGGCGGATAAACGGGTGCACACCTGTTCACTGGTGGAACCAAGAAATAGAGATGGCCAGGAGAGAATGCCACATAGCCAGAAGACGCTACCAACGGGCTCACAGGAGAAGCGATTGCCAGGAAATGCAGAAAGACTACAGAGCGAAGAGGGCCGCAATTAAAAAGGCTATCAATCGCAGCAAGGACGCCGCGTGGAAGAGCCTATGCGCTGATGCCGACGCGCAACCTTTTGGAACAGCCTACAAATTGGTCATGGGAAGAATGTGCAGGATGCCAATGCCCACAAGAGAGGTCCAGCTAAGGGCAATTGTCACAACGCTCTTCGCCTCGCAACCAACGCTGCACATAACCACCACATACGCCGGAACGTCGACGGTAAAATGGACGGGCGCAGAGGAGGTGCTACAGGCTCTTGCGCGGATACAGCCAAATAAAGCCCCAGGACCTGACGGGATTCCGACAAAAGCTCTGAAGCTAATAGTGGCCAAGCAACCAGCAGTCTATGCAGCGCTATTTAATAAGTGCATGGAGGATCGCCGCTTTCCTACAAGGTGGAAACGGCAGAGACTGGTGTTGCTCCCAAAAGGCGACAAGCCACCAGAGGCCACCGTCTGCATATAGGCTGTGCATGCTCGATGTGGTTGGCAAACTGTTCGAGCGTATAATATGTCACAGACTGCACGATGACTTAGAAGAACGGCAAGGGCTATCTGAGCACCAGTTTGGATTCCGGAAAAAGCGCAGCACTACCCAAGCTATGAGCCATGTGGTGGGCATCGCCACACAACCCATCGAGGGGACCCGATGGCGGAATGGTAGCAAAAAATACTGCCTCATCACGACCCTGGACGTAAAAAACGCGTTCAATTCAGCTAGCTGGATGAGTATCATACGCGCACTTCAAAGACTCCAGATATCCGAGTACCTGATAAGCCTGATTACGGACTATTTCTCCAATCGTGTACTCTTGTATGACACCTCTGCAGGACAGCGGCAGCACACCATAACTGGCTGCGTTCCACAAGGATCACATTGCGGTGGTTACGGTCAGCAAGGAGCTACAGGCGGTTGAGGAGAAAACTAACACCGCTATCCGACAGGTGGTAAGCGGGCTCGCGACCAATGGCCTTACACTGGCTGCCCACAAGACGGAGGCAGTACTGGTCAGCAGCCGTAAGGTAGTGGAGACAGCCACAATATGCGTCGACAACTGTCCCAAACACTCGAAGCCAGCCATCAGATACTTGGGAGTAATGCTGGACCATCGGCTTACGTTCAAGCACCACCAGGAGTTCGTCGGGGGAAAGGCGGCGAAAGCCGCGAATGCAGTAGCCAGGATGATGGCTCATAACGCGGGCCCGCGGCAGAAGGGCAGGTGGCTGATAGCAAGTGTGGTCAGGTCGATCATCCTATTCCAGCAGGCTGCTTCTTCTTAATCTTCCGTCGTTAACCAGCCGTAGGACCATTCTCGGTGTTGTCTTTCTACATAAGTTGGTTGTTGGCGATATCGATTCTCCTTTTCTGTAAGGGCGTCTTTAATTCTCTGTTCCGGCTAGACCAACCAGAAATTACCGCCCCTTATTCCTATCGACGTGCGCAACAGACTACGCTATGCATAATTCTTTTCGCGTGCTATGTAAAAATTACAATAGTTTGCATCACGTTTTCTCTACCGAACTTTCTCTACCCCTAATAAAATCGTTGCTTTCAGGATACCTTCGGGAAGTCACTGACCATTCCCAGCTATGAGCAGGGGCATGGCTAGCCGGACTGGCTGTATATTTTCCCCCACCGGGTCGGTGATTTCCCATTACTTTCCCAATACTATCTCTTTATTCTATCTAATTAACACTCTGCATATGGAGCATACAGTTCTATACTTTATTAACAATCTTCCTCCTTTCTTTTCTTCTATTTATGGTATATTCTTAAATAATATAGCAAATTAACATTATTCTTAATTTTATGTAAGAACACTTTTTCCTACTTACACCCTACTTTTTAGATGTAAGCTCTAATAGCGTCACTGACAAAATTAGCTGTGAATAGGGGCACAGCTGGCCGGACTGGCAAATAAAACACCGCCATCGGTCGGTGATGCTATTTGAAATTTGTGTTCTCTATCTAGGCTTTTAGCATTTAATTTATCTAATTGTATTTATAATGTGTTGAATAATTGGAAGACACTCGTTTTGTCGACCACATATAAAAAAATAAATAAAAAATAAATAAATAAAATACTGTATGCGGCAAAAGTCTGGGCGCCGGCACTGAGGATACCAGCGTACGGCCGAAGTAGCAGGGTTGCATACCGCAGGTGCGCGCTATGATGATTCAGCTCTTGCTGTACTGTCTCCGAGGATGCAGCACTAGTACTGGCCGGAATGATCCCACTAGATCTCCTGTCAATGGATACGAAGAGCAACAGCCCCCAAACCACAAGGCGGGCTGAAACTATGGAAGAATGGCAGGCGAGGTGGAGAACTACTACCAATGGCAGCTGGACACGATCGCTGATCCCGGACATACGGCCTTGGGTGAGTAGGAAGCACGGTCAGACCGACTTCTACCTGACTCAATTACTGACGGGACACAGGAGCTTTAAATCCTATCTATATAAGTTTAAACACGAGACGGACCCGTTCTGCACACACTGTGCGCGGGCCACAGAAGACACTGAACATGTCTTTTTCGTCTGTCCAAGATTCTCTGCTGAACGGAAAGAGCTTAGTCAAATTATTGGGAGACCTTTAATAGGCAACGACTTACTAGATATCCTACTAAGTTGGGCAAAAAATAGGAGGCTATTAGCACCACAGCGGCAGTAATAACCAAACCCCTGCGTCGGCTGAACAACAGCGCACGCAATCATAGATGAGAATCTAGCTGAGGCTCTCATGCCATCTCCCCCTCGTGAACTGATACCCAACGGTGGTGCAATGAGAGGGATACGGAGAGTAGGTGGGTTTTTAGTGGGTGCAAGTCCCACACTTTTCGGCTCAGGCCACGGATGCTTCAGGAGCTACTTAAAGCTAGGTAGCAAGAACATGCCTGTGAAGCAATGCTTCGCGGCCGTTCCACAGGCAATCCACGCTACCTAAACAATACCCCAACTATAACCTAAGCTAAATAACTAAGCATAAATAATATGAAACTGAATACAAAAAAAAAAAAACACACACACACAAACACAAACACACACACACACACACACACACAAGGGCCAGGCAACAACAAATGGCAAAAAGTTGGAGCCAAGAAGAATAAGAGGAGCAACACCCAGCCACCAAAGAGAAGTCGACCAGATGCCATATTGGTCAAATGCCGGAGCCCAGAGGAATATGCCAACGTGCTCAAAACTGTACAGACAAACCAAGACCTACAGCAGTACAGAGAGAGTGTTAGCGGCATCATGCGTACTGCAGCCGGAGAACTCATCCTACGAATGAGCAAATCAGAGGACGAATCCACAACCAAACTACAGAAGGCCGTCCAGGAGGCCGTGGGGATTACTGCAGACGTCAGAACGATCTCTGACAAAGTCCTCATAGAGATACGGGACATACCGGAATGGTCAAATAGCGACGACGTGCTAGGAGCCGTATTCGCTAAAATCGAAGGGGACCTCCTTGCTGAAGCCTCACCGAAGCTAGGAAAGCATACCGCGGCACACAGACGGCTACTATGCTACTGCCCAAGAAAGTCGCAAACGAACTTCTGGAGGTAGCGAAGATACGCATTGATGGGCGGTATGTCGTATACGCCAAAAAGTGGAGCCGAGGCGATGCTTCAAGTGCCTGGACTTTGGGCACACGGCTGCACGATGCCGCAGTAAACACGACGCCTCGAAATTGTGCTTCAATTGTGGAGAAGCCAACCACTAGGCGAAGGAGTGCACCGGCAAGTCAAAATGCATAATCTGCACGAGATATGAGAACGCGAACACGGCACACAATACCCTTAGCAGGGCCTGCCCGTGGTTCATTAAGGCGTCGCAACCAACAGGCAAAAAATCAATAATCCAGATTAACTTGAACCACTGCAGAGCGGCCCAGGACCTACTCGATCAAACCACTCGGGAAGAAAAAACTGACTTCGCCATCGTCAGTGAGCCATACCAGCCCAAACTGAAGTCATCTGGACCCAGAGCAATGGCGGTGGTGCAGCAATTTGGAGCTGCGGAAGCCCACCAGCGCAACTACAGACAGGAAAGCGGCAACCGGATATACCAGAGCCAAGTGTTGCGGAGTCTATATATATAGCTGCTATATTGCACCCATTGTAGAAATCAGCGAGTTCGCCAACATACTCGACAACAATACGGACGACGCAAGAGCCCGTTCACCCGTAATCATAGCGGGCGACTTCAATGCGTGGGCAGTTGATTGGGGAAGCAGCAAAACAAGTCAACGTGGGCGTATCCTGCTAGACGCGTTTGCAACCCTTGGTTGGTTGGTACGTGTCGCTTCTCAACGTTGGTAATAGGCAAACCTTCAACAAAGCAGGCAGAGGATCAATCATCGGCGAGACGCGCGTCCTGGATGGTGTCAGACTTATACACACACAGCGACCACCATGCGATAATAAGTCACTTCGCCGACCAGCACAAGGACCAATACCACCAGCGTGGAACATGGAGCCAAGATGGAGATGCCGACCACTGGGCAAATTACCTAGGAAGAACGGTAGAGGAGGCATGCAACGCATCCATGCTTAAAAAGAGAAGGCGTATAAACGGGCGCAGTCCAGTTCACTGGTGGAACCAAGAAATAGAGATGGCCAAGAGAGAATGGCACATAGCCAGAAGACGCTACCAACGGGCCCACAGGAGAAGCAATTGCCAGGAAATGCAGGAAGCCTACAGAGCGAAGTGGGCCGCACTTAAGAAGGCTATCAATCGCGGCATGGACGCCGCGTGGAAGAGCATATGCGCTGATGCCGACGCGCAACCCTTTGGTACAGCCTACAAATTGGGCATGGGAAGAATGTGCAGGATACCAATGCCCACAAACGAGGTCCAGCTAAGGGCAATTGTCACCACGCTCTTCCCCTCGCAACCAACGCTGCACATAACCACCACGTACGCCGGAACGTCGACGGTAAAATGGACGGGCGCAGAGGAGGTGCTACAGGCTCTTGTGCGGATACAGCCAAATAAAGCCCCAGGACCTGACGGGATCCCGACAAAAGCTCTGAAGCTAATAGTGGCCAAGCAACCAGCAGTCTATGCAGCGCTATTTAATAAGTGCATGGAGGATCGCCGCTTTCCTACAAGGTGGAAACGCCAGAGACTGGTGTTGCTCCCAAAAGGCGACAAGCCACCAGAGGACCCGTCCGCATACAGGCCACTGTGCATGCTCGACGTGGTTGGCAAACTGTTCGAGCGCATCATATGTAACAGACTGCAAGACGAACTAGAAGAACGGCAAGGGCTATCTGAGTACCAGTTTGGATTCCGGAAAAAGCGCAGCACTGCCCAAGCTATCAGCCATGTGGTGGGCATCGCCACACAAGCCATCGAGGGGTCCCGATGGCGGAATGGTAGCAAAAAATACTGCCTCATTACGACCCTGGACGTAAAGAACGCGTTCAATGCAGCCAGCTGGATGAGGATTCTTCATAGATTCTTTAAATTTAATTAATATTATTTATATTCTCTAATTAAGAAAATAATAAAAAAAAAAATAAAAATTAATTAAATGTATCTTTGAAAACAACAAATTTGCACTTTTATTTCCTTAATTTATGTTGTATTACTTAAAAATAATAATAATTTAATTAATAATTTCAAATAAAAAAAATTACATAAATATTTGCATCGACTTGAAAATGCATATTTTGTACAGAGCCAACCTCAGTACACAAAATGCATTTATATATCAACACAAATTTGGGATAGGTCGTGATCTGCGCTAAAAACCTAAGAAATTTTTTCTTTGCCAGCCAAAGACTTTGCCAGAGCAGTGGATAACAACACATTCAAATATGCTGTTATGTATGTATATTCACACGCATACAAACATAATTGCTTGCGCGGCCCTCATAGAGCCGAAGCTGAGAGCACATTCTATTTTTAGCTTTTTCGTTCTCTCGGCTGTGAGAGCGCAATGCTACAGATTTCGGTTTCGTTCTCAATTTTCAAAAAATCAAGCTTCATAGTAGCATTTTGTTGTATGGCGTTACTCATCTTAGTGTTTATATTGTCTTTGCACACACACACACACCAGCCGTGTGGTAAGCGGCCCATAGAATACTACCACAGCTAGTCATTGCTTGTCGTATGAGGCGACTGAAAATGACACGGGGATGTAAGTGCCCGGAGAGGTACCTCTTGTAGGCGAAAAGATTCTGAACGCCATTAACCTGGAAATGGCCAGATCGATTCAGTTCCGTGGTAATTAAAGCAACTCGTGACCTCGGGTTGTGGCCAGGTATCCCCTGGGTAGGCGCTGCACACCCGTGACGCGCCTAGCTAACACGAGAAGGCGACTGAGACTGAGACCAGTAATGTCTCAGGCTGTGAACTCTGGAAAACCATACACGACTAGACGACCCCTGGGCTGACGGCCGACAGTATTCTAGCATCTCAGTAAGCGGAGTGAAATCTGGCCGAAATGACTGCTAGGCTAATGCTGTTACCGCCCCCGTCCCGTTAAAACATGGCAAATCTCCAAGCACGCTCCTCGTATCGTCGCCATTTAGTTGGCAGTATAGGTTCAGATGTAATATTCCTGATTAACGCGGATCTGGCTCTGAACACTCGACCCCATGAAGGCGGGTGTCAATCCTCGCATGGCCTCACTGCTTGCAAAGACAACCATGAGATTATAACGCGACTGTACAACGGACAAGGACAACGGCTTAGGAGTTGGGACCCAAAAAAAAAATGAGTAATATCCAAACCCCACAAACGAAAGAGAGCTGTGATGCTTTTGCAGAGAGCAGCAGAATGGTGAGATCACCAGTAGATGGAGCCACAGTCGTCCCCGCAGAGACGAACTCAGAGCGGGACCAAACCACGGCAACTCAGAGCAGCTCAGCACTCCGGGAACTCGGGCACGAGATCTCAAAGCTGGTAGACATGCTCGAAGATGGCAAGCGACGCTCCATACACCAGCCCATGCGAGACTCAATAGAGAGCATCAGAGTGCTCTACGAGCTGGCGGCCATCCAGCTACACGACGAAGGAGCCAAGGAGGTAATTAGGACGCACCAGTCGTGTCAAACCTCGCCTCTTTTCAGGACGACGGTAGACGTCAAGCGGAAGCAGGCCACGGTACGGACGCCCCAAACTAAGCGAATCCGAGGGCCAGTCGGTAAATAAGGAGGACACAAAAAGGAGAACTGCTACTTCAGCTTAGGAATTCGGGAGAGAATACCACAGCATTTAGGAGCCTGGTGGGCGAAACGCTAGGTGAAAATGCAGAGGTCCGGACGCTGTCCCACCGAGTCTCTATTGAGTGCAAGGACCTGAACGAGATCGCGACCAAAGAGGACATTGCGAGGCGATGAGGGGTCAAATCCAAATATGGACTAACCCCAGAGAATATTAGCCTCCGTAAGTCGTATGGCCAAACACAAACGGCGACTATAAGACTACCAGCGGAAAGCGCGAAAAAGGCCCTCTCGGTAGGTTTCCTGAAAGTTGGCTGGGTCAACTCAAGAATCCGCGAGCGGATAAACATCACCAGATGTTTCAGATGCCTCGAGTTTGGACACCTTGCAAGACACTGCAAGAGTGAACTGGACAGATCGAATCTGTGCCGACGATGCGGAGGAAAAGACCATCTGGCTAAGGACTGCAAACAAGAGCCACAGTGCATGCTCTGCAAGGACAGGAAAAATGACCCCAATCACATTGCCGGTAGCGGTAGATGCCCCGTGTTTAGGAGCGCCCTGGCCAACAGAAAATGAAGTTCACACAGTTAAACCTCAACCACTGCGAGGCTGCTCAGGCCCTGCTGTCGCAAGCAACACGGGAGATAAAGACTGACGTCGCAATGATCTGCGAGCCATACAAGCCTATCGCAGGAAGCGGCTGGGTGGCAAGTAAATGCGGAAAAGCGGCCATCTGGTCCCTCTACTCACCGATCCAGGAGCGAAGATTAATGGAATCACCGTTTACAGTTGCTACGCACCCCCAAGCTGGAACCGCGGCGGTTCCAAAACATGCTGGAGGAAATATCAGATGACGCTCGCAACAGAGCTCCCCTCGTCATAGCCGGAGACTTTAACGCCTGGAATGGAATGGGGAAGCAAGGAAACCAACGCGAGAGGGACCACTCTGCTAGAAGAGTTCGCAGCGATCGACCTGGGCCTTGCAAACGACGGGCAGGAGCTCACGTACTGCAAGGCCGGTAGAGGCTCTATTATAGACCTCACCCTGCTCAGCAGCTCACTCTATAGGCTAACCACATGGAAAGTCAGCAATGAATTCGCATTCAGCGACCACCAAGCAGTATATTTTGAGATACACGGGAGAGGACGGAGAAAACTGCAGCCCAAAACAACAGGCCCCAAATGGAAGGACAACTGCCTAGACAAGGAAACATACACGGATTCCCACGCCATGCTCGATGGACTGGGGCCACGGAGTCAGCAGAAGACATGGCACGGCAGCTTATGGAAAACATCTCGGACGCGTGCGACTTATCCATGCCCAGGAGGAAGCCAAACAGAAGAGGAGCACCTTGCTACTGGTGGAATGAGGAAATCAGCGACCTAAGGAAGTCCTGCCTACGCGCTAAAAGACGCTCCCAACGAGCCCGAGGCCGCCCAGACTCTGCATCTAGGCTGGATGGCCTGCGGGCAGCCAAGCGAGACCTCAAAAAAAGTATTAAACACAGCAAATCCAGCTGCTTCCAGCAAATATGCGACGAGGCCGATGTAAACCCGTGGGGCACGGCTTATAAGGTCGTCACGAAGAAGATACGCAGCCAGCGAACAACCCGTGTGACCTGTCCTACCGCACTCGCCACTATAGTTGAGGCACTGTTCCCCCATCACCCAAGATTGGAGGTCGTCAGCCGCTCACGCAGCACGGAACTTGTGCAGCAGGTGTCGACAGACGAAGTGGTAGTGGCAAGCAAGAAGCTAGACGACAAAAAGGCTCCAGGACCAGATGGGGTGTCAAACAAGGCGCTAAAGTTAGCCATGCTGACGAAACCCGACGCCTTCGCCGAGACATACAATAGATGTCTGCAGGACGGTGTATTTCCCAAGAGATGGAAGCGACAGAAATTAATCCTCCTACCGAAAGGGGATAAGCCAATAGAGGAACCCTCGGGATACAGGCCAATCTGCCTACTGGACACGGCGGGAAAGGTTCTGGAGAGGATCGTGTACAACCGACTAGTAAGGGTGGTTGAAGAGAAAGAGGCCCTGTCCAAACAGCAATACGGATTTTGTAAGGCTAGATCTACGGTAGACGCAATTAAGGCGGTGGTAGTTATTGCTACTAAAGAAATAGAGGGTACCCGATGGAGGTGGGGAGAGAAGGAGTACTGCGCGGTGGTTACGTTGGACATCCGCAATGCCTTTAACTCAGCAAGCTGGTCTCGAATACTGGAAGCTTTAGACCGAATAGGGATACCGTCCTTCCTTTTCCGTATAATATCCAACTACCTGTCCGATCGACTATTAACTTATGATACGGAAGACGGTACTAGGAGTTACATGGTCACAGCAGGGGTCCCACAGGGGTCGGTCTTGGGACCACTCCTGTGGAACATAATGTACGACGAGGTGCTCAGAGTACGATTGCCCCAGGGATGCAGAATCATAGGATTCGCAGATGATCTGGCCCTAGTAGTGGTGGGCAAAGAAATAAAAGAAGTAGAAGCGGCAGCGAATGCAGCCATAAGGATCGTGGCCAGCTGGATGCGTGGCGCTATCCTGGAGCTGGCAGGCCATAAAACAGAGGCTGTGCTTATCACAAGCCGCAAGATAGTTGAGTTTGCTAGATTTCAGGTAAATAGCGTTAGTATCGAGTCAAAGGCTTCCATCAAGTATCTGGGGGTCATGTTAGACAACAGGCTTATCTTTCGTCCTCACGTAGAGTATGTTAGCCAGAAAGCGGCAAAAATGCAGGCGGCCCTTTCAAGGATGCTACCAAACATAGGAGGACCAAGAGCAGGTAGACGCCTACTCCTCGCGAGAGTTGTAGCCTCCGTGCTGCTCTATGCTGCACCGATATGGGCATCAGCAGTCGCAAGCCAGAAAGGCCTCAGAAGGAAAATGTCAGTCCCCTACAGGCTAAGCGCACTCCGCACTATCTCTGGATTCCGGACGGTGTCGGACGAGGCGGCCACAGTATTGACAGGCATGCTGCCGGTAGATATATTGGCCAAGGAAATGGAGAACATATTCAAAGCACGAATAGCGACAGGCAAAGCTGTCTCAATAGACGTCATCCGACGGTCGGAGAGAGCAAAATCAATAGCAACTTGGCAGGACAGATGGAACACGGCGAACAAGGGGAGATGGACACACAAACTAATCCCCAATCTGGAGCAATGGATTAGGAGACGGAACGGAGAAATTAACTTCCACCTAACGCAGTTTTTTACTGGACACGGCGGGTACAGGAAGTATCTCCACAGGTCCAGGCATGAGGACACCCCTGAGTGTCCGACATGCCCAAATTTGGACGAAGACCCGGAACACGTGCTGTACCAATGCTCGAGGTACAGAGACGCAGTAGGCTCTGTACCCCCACCTGAGGGACTAGTAACGTTCATGCTGGAAGGAGAGGACAACTGGAGGAATATAAGTCAGCTGATAATAGGCATCCAGAGGGATCTGAGACGATGCGAAAATGAGCGACGAATAATGGAGACTGCCTAAAATAGGCAACCCATCCCCGCGAAGTAATACTTTGCGGTGATCCCGCGGGGAATGTGGTGTGTGAGTGGGGGGTGAGTTTAGTACGTAGGTGTTGACGGAGTCAGCGAATCGTGCATACGGTTGGCCCGGGCCATCGGTATCTTACGAAGATTTTCACCTCCATGCCGTAAGCAAAAAAAAAAAAAAAAAAAAAAAACACACACACACACACACACACACATACACACAAACACACATACACACACACACACACACACATACACACACACACACACACACACATACACATACACACACACACATACACACACACAATAAATGAAAGCGAAAGACGCGGTGCGGACGCGCATTCTTTTGTACTCCGGTTTGCGCCCTTTGCTGCAGCTGCTGCAAAGTAAAAGCGTCTCTAAGCGACAGATTGTACGACAGAAACAACGTACCTGGAGTTGGCTGATCACCAACTCGAGGTGCAGTCGCTGGTGATCCGGACGGACGGGTCCCCTCCGCTGGGTAAGACAAGAACAACACCACTCAATTGTGCCCTGGAGCGCATTGAGTGAAAAGCTTACCAATCCCGCTATGAATTGTGAAAGTCATGCAGACGACGATCAGCTGCTATAAGCTAGCGATGACAAATTGCGTAAGCACAGCTGAGCACCAGTGCTCAAAAACAGCACACAAACGCATATAATAGAGCGACAAATAGATGGCGACACTACGAAGCCAGGATGCAAATACCTAACTGCCCACCACTAGATGGCGCTAGTAGTAAGGCAAATAGAAAGATAATTGCAGAATGCTGAACGTCCAACAGGGCCAACGGGTACACAAGGCCGCGGATCTGGCTAAGCCATCCCCACCGCTCCGGCGGCGTACCCACACAACGGGGCTCTGGCGGCCGAGTCGGGGCGGCATAACTCCCAACAAGCGCTACGGGGAAACTTGTAGCCAACGTGGGACGCCCTACGGGACAAACTCGCGCCACTTATCTGACGTGCACAGAGGATCCCATAGGATCCATTGAGACCCCAGCCCAGTAAGGTCTCAATTACGGCATACTGGAAGCCACTTACATATCCGACGAAACCGGGCTGACAGGCCGCAGTATTCCAGCACCTTAGTAAACCGAGTGAAATCGAGCGGAAACGGCTGCTGGGCTAATGCTGCGCCTGCCCCCTCCCCGTTAAAACCATGGCAAGGCCTCGAGAAACGCTTGCTGTCCGTTACCATTAAGTTGGCCGTGCAGGATCAGTTGTCATTGTCCTGACTAATACCGATCTGGCTCTGAACTCCTGCTCTCATGAGGACCGGAGTCAACCCTCGCGTGAACCTTACTCCCTGGAAAGGCACCCACGGGATCACGAAGGTGACTGCACAGAACGGGCAACAATAACGGCCTCGAGGGGGGGCCCAACTACAAAGAAATGAATGCAAAACAACAAGGGGGACACCTCCACCCCGAAACAATAGAGGCAACAACACCAACAACGAGAGAGGCAGAGCCTATCCAGTGAAAAGATGGTCTCGCCTTCGCGAAATCTAGTAGAGTTGCTAGAACTCCACCGCAAGCCGACCAAGCCGATGCACCTCTGCCAACCAAATGCGACGCTATCAACTGCATTGCAGCAGGCGCAAGTACGAATACGCCGAAGAGAAGCAGAAATTCGGGAAGCCCTGAAGGCACGCCCCGGAAAACACCGTCTAAGCGGGCAAAGAGCACAGAGGACTCTTGCTCCAGCCAGATGAAGAAACTAGGAACAATCCTGGTCGTCAATGAGAAAAAGCCGGTGGTGAGATACATAAACCAGGGAATGAAGGACTCGCTGGCACAAATGAAGAAGATACAAAAGGCAGTGTGCGCCCAAATAGAAGACCAGCTGCGGATAGACACAACCTGCCCCAAATGCAACAAAGACGCTAAGAAGCAAAGCGACACGGAACCGGTTGCGCAGATCAAGAGCTGCAACAACAAGGAGATGCCTACGAGCGCGCGCACGCCACCGCCGAAGACAGTAAGCCCCGCAGTAAACGCAGGCAAACAACGAAGGCAAAGAATACGAAAAGAGCCACCAACTCGTAACACTGCAGTTACCGAAAACGGTCGCCTTGCGGACAATAACCATACACGACCGGCTGCGCGCCTCAAGGAGGGAACCACTAAAGAGAGCACGTGGCAGCAAGTCAACCGCCGACGAAAAAAGCCACGTAAAACTTCAAGCAGACCAGATTCCGACAGTGAAAAAGGACGAATCTCTGCAAAAATACAGAGAAAACGTCACTTAAATACGGCGAACAGCCGCTGGAGAGCTGCTACAGATGGAAAAAGCAGGAGACGATGCGACAGCGATGGGAGAACTCGCGGAGGTCAAAACAATCTCTGAAAAAGCCATGATAGAGGTCAAAGATATACCCGAGTGGTGCTCAAATACCGATGTTTTGGATGCAGTTTTTGCAAAAATCGACGGGGACATCCCCGTAGAAGCCACCCCCAAGCTGCGAGCAGCATACCGGGGAACCCAGACGGCCAGAGTCCTTCTACCCAAAGAATTAGCCGAACAGCTGCTGATAATCGGGAAAATAAGAATAGGATGGGCAATCTGCCGCATTCGACTTAAAACCGACCCCAGGAGATGTTTCAAGTGTTTAGAATTCGGGCACTTTGCAACCAGATGCAGAAACAGCCAGGACGAAACAGGCAAGTGCTACAACTGCGGTGGAGCAGAGCATGCATCAAAAGCATGCCGAGAGGAACCAGCGTGCATCCTACGTACTCGTAAGGGGCAGAAGAACACGGGACATAACACCGTTAGCAGGTCATGTCCGTTATTCTTAAAGGCCGCAAATAAAAGAAATTAAAAATGAAGCTACTACAGCTTACTCTCTAAACCACTGCAGAGCAGCGCAGGAGCTACTAACCCAAACAGTCAGAGAAATACGAGCCGACGTGGCACTACTGAGCGAACCATACGCAGCAATGTCTGAAGAGAGTTGGGTCCAAAACACCGAACATGGTGCTGCTGTATGGAGCTGCGGAAACCCACCACTCCTAGTGAGTGACAGGAAGACGGCCCTGGGATACGCAGGAGCCAAGATCGGCGGCATCTACTGGTATAGCTACTACATGGCCACCAGCGTTCAACTCGACGAATTTGCACGAATGCTCGATGAACTAGTGGCGGACGCTCAAACGCACTTCCCACTGGTCATTGCCGGCGATTTCAACGCGTGGGCAGTGGATTGGGGAAGTGCCAGGACGAACCCACGAGGTTGCACGCTGCTAGACGCCTTCGCAGCCCTTAATGTAACACTGCTGAACACCGGGACCGAGCACACCTTCATCAAGGCAGGACGCGGCTCAATTATTGACCTGACGTTTGCCAGCCCCTCAATAGCAAGACGGGCCACATGGGAGGTGTCCCAGCTGTATACGCATAGCGACCACTAGGCCATTGTCAGCAATACTGATGGCGGACAACCAAACCCGACGGGCAGAACACACCACATCGCTTGGGACCCTGAGACGCTCAATAAAGAGGCACTCTTAAAGTTTTTTGAACACACCGCAATCACTGGAAACGCAGAACAGCTCGCAAACTGCCTAACACGGGAGATGCGACGAGCCTGCGATGCAGCGATGGCGAGGAAAAAGAAAGGAGGCAACAAGCACAAGCCAGTCCGATGGTGGAATGGCGAAATAGAGGATGCGCGTAAAAGGTGCCACACAGCAAGACGCATATACCAGCGCGCAGCAAGACGAGCGCGACGGGAAACAGCAAACCTGGCCCTGGAGCACGAAGCCGAAGAAGCTCGCGCAGCCTACCACTCCTGGCGAGCTATGCTCACCAAGGCTATCAAGCGAAGCAAGCGGCAATGCTGGATACAACTCTGCGACGAAGCCGATACCCAGCCCTTCGGACAAGCCTACAAAACGGTAATGGGCAAACTCGCAAGAGGGCCCGTACCGACCTGCCCAGAGCATCTAAAGCAGATAGTGGAGACACTGTTCCCGCGCCAGATAGAGCTACGCCACAACCCTCCAGCCGTAGGCACGTCGGTGGTGCCTCCCATCGACACAGAAGACATAAGTACCGCGCTAAAGCGCATTAAATCAAACAAAGCGCCAGGACCCGACGGCATCCCCAATGCAGTGCTGAAGACCATCGCTAGCGCCCACGCAGACACAGTCGTAAATTTGTTCAACCGATGCATTGGAGAAAGAACCTTTCCAACGTGCTGGAAGTTGCAGAGACTGGTCCTTATCCCTAAAGCTGGAAAGGACCCACAGTACCCCTCTGCCTACAGGCCACTCTGCATGCTGGACTCCACGGGCAAGCTCTTCGAGCGCATCATCTGCGATCGCCTGGAGAAGGAGATCGCTGATCGCTACGGACTCTCGGACCAGCAGTTCGGCTTCCGTAAACATAGGAGCACTATCGACGCTATCAAGTTGGTAGCAGACACGGCACGGAAGCCCATAGAAGGCACGCGATGGCGCGGCGGATCCAAGAAGTATTGCCTTGTGACAACGCTAGACAAGCTGGCCAAATATACTCCTGGCACTCTCCAGGCTGCAAATCTCCGAGTACCTCATCAGCCTTGTTGCCGGTTACTTCAAGGACCGAGTACTCATATACGACACGACTGCAGGACGACGCAAGTACGCCATTACTGGGGGCGTTCCTCAAGGGTCGGTGCTTGGCCCCTTGCTTTGGAACGTGATGTATGACAGAGTGCTCCGACTTGCTCTACCACCTGGCTGCAGCAACGTAGGTTTCGCAGACGACATCGCAATCGTCACGGTGGCGAAAGAGAAAGCGCAGGTGGAGAGAAAAACCAATGAAGCAGCCCACAAGGTGACTAGGTGGCTTGTAGAAATTGGCCTCAACTTAGTTGCGCAAAAAACAGAGGCAGTTCTCATCAGCAGCCGGAAGCAAGTGTAAACCGCCAACATCAAGGTGGACGGAACTGAGGTAGTTTCCAAGCCCTCTATAAAATATCTAGGCGTCTTGCTGGATCCCAGGCTCAGCTTCAAGGAGCATCTTAAATACGCAGGTGGAAAGGCGAGTAGAGCTATAAATGCACTATCTGGCATAATGGCGAACACTGGAGGCCCTAAACAGCGCAGCAGACGGCTGATCTGCAACCTGGTCCAGTCGATGCTCCTCTACGCGTTATCGATCTGGGGACCAGCAATGAGGATCCCCTCCTACAGCCCCAAATGCAGGGCATCGTACAGAAGATGCGCACTCCGAGTCCTCTGCGCCTTTCGGACCGTCTCAGACGACGCAGCTCTAATGCTGGCCGGAATGCCCCCGCTGGATCTACTTTCAACAGAAGACCGCACCGTAGCACGCAGTCGGGAGACAACACTAGCAGAATGGCAAGCACGATGGGTGTCTTCCCCCAATGGCAGCTGGACTAAACGCATAGTCCCGGACCTACGGCCGTGGGTAAGCAGGAAGTACGGACAAACCGACTTCTACTTGACCCAGCTACTGACAGGACATGGATGCTTTAAATCCTATCTCTTTAGGTTTAGGCATGAGACGGATCCGTTTTGCACACACTGTGCGCGGACCATAGAGGACGCAGAACACGTATTTTTTGTCTGTCCCAGATTTTCTGCTGAACGGGAAGAGCTAAACCAAAGTATTGGGAGAAATTTTACAGTCACTGACTTAATAAATATCCTACTTAGCTCGCAAAAGAATTGGGTTGCAGTACACATGGCTGAAGAAATCATCAAATCCTTGCGTAGCGCTGAAAGACAGCGCAATTCAAGTTCTAACTCTAGATAAGATCCTAGAAGAGGCTTTCATGCCATCTCCCCCTCGTGAGGTAATACTTAGCGGTCGTTCCGCGAGAGGGAAACGGAGAGTAGGTGGTGGTTTTAGTGGGTGAAAGTCCAACACTTTTCGGCTTTAAACGCTTTCCCCCCTATTTAAAAAAACAAAAAAAAAAAAAAAAAAACACACACACACACACACACCCACACACACACACACAGAATCCGCGAGCGGATAAACATCACCAGATGTTTCAGATGCCTTGAGTTCGGACACCTTGCAAGACACTGCAAGAGTGAATCTGTGCCGACGATGCGGAGGAAAGGACCATCTGGCTAAAGACTGCAAACAGGAGCCACAGTGCATGCTCTGCAAGGACAGGAACAATGACTCTAATCACATTGCCGGTAGCGGTAGATGCCCCGTGTTTAGGAGCGCCCTGGCCAACAGAAAATGAAGTTCACACAGTAAAACCTCAACCACTGCGAGGCTGCTCAGGCCCTGCTGTCGCAAGCAACACGGGAGAGAAAGACTGACGTCGCAATAATCTGCAAGCCATACAAGCCTATCGCAGGAAGCGGCTGGGTGGCAAGTAAATGCGGAAAAGCGGCCATCTGGTCCCTCTACTCACCGATCCAGGAGCGAAGATTAATGGAATCACCGTTTACAGTTGCTACGCACCCCCAAGCTGGGAACTGCGGCGGTTCCAAAACATGCTGGAGGAAATATCAGAAGACGCTCGCAACAGAGCTCCCCTCGTCATAGCCGGAGACTTTAACGCCTGGACCCTGGAATGGGGAAGCAAGGAAACCAACGCGAGGGGGACCACCCTGCTAGAAGAGTTCGCGGCGATCGACCTGGGCCTTGCAAACGACGGGCAGGAGCTCACGTACTGCAAGGCCGGTAGAGGCTCTATTATAGACCTCACCCTGCTCAGCAGCTCACTCTATAGGCTAACCACATGGAAAGTCAGCAATGAATTCGCATTCAGTGACCACCAAGCAGTACATTTTGAGATACACGGGAGAGGACAGAGAAAACTGCAGCCCAAAACAACAGGCCCCAAATGGAAGGACAACTGCCTAGACAAGGAAACATACACGGATTCCCACGCCATGCTCGATGGACTGGGGCCACGGAGTCAGCAGAAGACATGGCACGGCAGCTTATGGAAAACATCTCGGACGCGTGCGACTTATCCATGCCCAGGAGGAAGCCAAACAGAAGAGGAGCACCTTGCTACTGGTGGAATGAGGAAATCAGCGACCTAAGGAAGTCTTGCCTACGCGCTAAAAGACGCTCCCAGAGAGCCCGAGGCCGCCCAGACTCTGCATCTAGGCTGGATGGCCTGCGGGCAGCCAAGCAAGACCTCAAAAAAAGTATTAAACACAGCAAATCCAGCTGCTTCCAGCAAATATGCGACGAGGCCGATGTAAACCCGTGGGGCACGGCTTATAAGGTCGTCACGAAGAAGATACGCAGCCAGGGAACAACCCGCGTGACCTTTCCAACCGCACTTGCCACTACAGTTGAGACACTGTTCCCCCATCACCCAAGATTGGAGGTCGTCAGCTGCTTACGCAACACGGAACTTGTGCAGCAGGTGTCGACAGACGAAGTGGTAGTGGCAAGCAAGAAGCTAGACGACAAGAAGGCACCAGGACCAGATGGGGTGCCAAACAAGGCGCTAAAGCTGGCCATGCTGACGAAACCCGACGCCTTTGCCGAGACATACAATAGATGTCTGCAGGACGGTGTATTTCCCAAGAGATGGAAGCGACAGAAATTAATCCTCCTACCGAAAGGGGATAAGCCAATTGAGGAACCCTCGGGATACAGGCCAATCTGCCTACTGGACACGGCAGGAAAGGTTCCGGGGACGATCGTGTACAACCGACAATTAAGGGTGATTGAAGAGAAAGAGGCCCTGTCCAAACAGCAATACGGATTTCGTATGGCCAGATCTACGGTCGACGCAATTAAGGCGGTGGTCGATATTGCTACTAAAGCAATAGAGGGTACACGATGGAGGTGGGGAGAGAAGGAGTACTGCGCGGTGGTTACGTTGGACATCCGCAATGCCTTTAACTCAGCAAGCTGGTCTCGCATACTGGAAGCCTTAGACCGAATAGGGATACCGTCCTCCCTTTTCCGTATAGTATCCAACTACCTGTCCGATCGACTATTAAGTTATGATACGGAGGACGGTACTAGGAGTTACATGGTCACAGCAGGGGTCCCACAGGGGTCGGTCTTGGGACCACTCCTGTGGAACATAATGTACGACGAGGTGCTCAGAGTACAATTGCCCCAGGGATGCAGAATCATAGGATTCGCAGATGATCTGGCCCTAGTATTGGTAGGCAAAGAAATAAAAGAAGTAGAAGCCGCAGCTGGATGCGTGGCGCTAGCCTGGAGCTGGCAGGCCATAAAACAGAGGCTGTGCTCATCACAAGCCGCAAGATAGTTGAGTTTGCTAGATTTCAGGTAAATAGCGTTAGTATCGAGTCAAAGGCTTCCATCAAATATCTGGGGGTCATGTTAGACAACAGGCTTAGCTTTCGACCTCACGTAGAGTATGTTAGCCAGAAAGCGGCAAAAATGCAGGCGGCCCTTTCGAGGATGCTACCCAACATAGGAGGACCTAGCGCATGTAGACGCCTACTCCTCGCGAGAGTTGTAGCCTCCGTGCTGCTCTATGCTGCACCAATATGGGCATCAGCAGTCGCAAGCCAGAAAGGCTTCAGAAGAAAAATGTCAGTCCCCTACAGGCTAAGCGCACTCCGCACTATTTCTGGATTCCGGACGGTGTCGGACGAGGCGGCCACAGTATTGGCAGGCATGCTGCCAGTAGATATATTGGCCAAGGAAATGGAGAACATATACAAAGCACGAATAGCGACAGGCGACGCTGTCTCAATGGACGTCATCCGACGGTCGGAGAGAGCAACTTCAATGGCAACTTGGCAGGAGAGTTGGAACACTGCGAACAAGGGGAGATGGACACACAAACTAATCCCCAATCTGGAGCAATGGATTAGGAGACGGAACGGAGAAATTAACTTCCACCTAACGCAGTTTTTTACTGGACACGGCGGGTACAGGAAGTATCTCCACAAGTTCAGGCATGAGGACACCCCTGAGTGTCCGACCTGCCCAAATCTGGTCGAAGACCCGGAACACGTGCTGTACCAATGCTCGAGGTACAGAGACGCAGTAGGCTCTGTACCCCCACCTGAGGGACTAGTAACGTTCATGCTGGAAGGAGAGGACAACTGGAGGAATATAAGTCAGCTGATAATAGGCATCCAGAGGGATCTGAGACGATGCGAAAAGGAGCGACGAATAATGGAGACTGCCTAAAATAGGCAACCCATCCCCGCGAAGTAATACTTTGCGGTGATCCCGCGGGGAATGTGGTGTGTGAGTGGGGGGGTGAGTTTAGTACGTAGGTGTTGACGGAGTCAGCGAATCGTGCATACGGTTGGCCCGGGCCATCAGTATCTTACGAAGATTTTCACCTCCATGCCGTTAGCAAAAAAAAAAAAAAACACACACACACACACAATTACAATCCTGGACGAGATAATCTACCTCGTCAATGAGAAAAAGCCGGTGGTGAGACACATAAACCAGGGAATGAAGGACTCGCTGGCACAAATAAAGAAGATACAAGAGGCAGTGTGCGCCCAAATAGAAGACCAGCTGCGGATAGACACAACCTGCCCCAAATGCAACAAAGACGCTAAGAAGCAAAGCGACACGGAACCGATTGCGCAGATCAAGAGCTGCAACAACAAGGAGATGCCTACGAGCGCGCGCACGCCACCGCCGAAGACAGTAAGCCCCGCAGTAAACGCAGGCAAGCAGCGAAGGCAAAGAATACGAAAAGAGCCACCAACTCGTAACACTGCAGTTACCGAAAACGGCAAGGAGGGAACCACTAAAGAGAGCACGTGGCAGCAAGTCAACCGCCGACGAAAAAAGCCACGTAAAACTTCAAGCAGACCAGATGCCCTGCTGGTCAAGTGCAAGGACACGGCCTCATATGCCGAGGTCCTTAGGGCAGTGCAAAAGGACGAATCTCTGCAAAAATACAGAGAAAACGTCACTAAAATACGGCGAACAGCCGCTGGAGAGCTGCTGCTACAGATGGAAAAAGCAGGAGACGATGCGACAGCGAAACTGCTCAAGGCCGTACAAGAGAAGATGGGAGAACTCGCGGAGGTCAAAACAATCTCTGAAAAAGCCATGATAGAGGTCAAAGATATACCCGAGTGGTGCTCAAATACCGATGTTTTGGATGCAGTTTTTGCAAAAATCGACGGGGACATCCCCGTAGAAGCCACCCCCAAGCTGCGAGCAGCATACCGGGGAACCCAGACGTCCAGAGTCCTTCTACCCAAAGAATTAGCCGAACAGCTGCTGATAATCGGGAAAATAAGAATCGGATGGGCAATCTGCAGCATTCGACACAAAACCTACCCCAGGAGATGTTTCAATCGCAACCAGGTGCAGGAGCAGCCATGACGAAACAGGCAAGTGCTACAACTGCGCTGGAGCAGAGCATGCATTAAAAGCATGCCGAGAGGAACCAGTTGGTAGCAGACACGGCACGGAAGCCCATAGAAGGCACGCGATGGCGCGGCGGATCCAAAAAGTTTTGCCTTGTGACAACGCTAGACAAGCTGGCAAAATATAAATTAACCAATTCAATGGTAATATTTATAAAAAAATATAATTTTTATTATATATCAGCACTATGTGCTTACATTGAGTTCCAATTATAAACTAATTTTTATATCTTAATTAATCTCTAATGAAACCTCAGTCCAACGAAGAAGCGTCGCTGTCGGCGTCGGCGTCTCCAGCTTGGTGTTGTTGCGAATGAAGAAATGCCCCCATTCTGCATTTCGCAGGGGTTCGCATTTCTTGGGAGCCAACGAACTTTATTGGTTCCGCTGATTCAACAAATTATTGGCATGTGCGTTAAATATGCCAATTTAGCGATCCCACGGTTAGCTGTCCCATGAGCGCGTTGACCTGCTATGCACCTAAAAGTGCATACGCGACACCTTGCTTCAGCTTTTCCCAGCACGTTGAATGGCCACGTGCGGGAACCAAATGTTGGTAAGCTGGATATCAAAGGAGTTGTTATTTTTGATATCTTAGGTATTAACTCCTCCCTCTCTGATCTCGAACGTCCCGGTCGATTGTTAGAAACCAGGTAAATCGTGGATGCTTCTGTGTTTTTTTACGTGGCTTTCCGGGGGAGTTTCTGTTACGTCAACATTGTCTGGGCGCTGTTCGTTGCTGGTGGGGATGGCTGTAACTTCAATAACAGTGGTTTGCCTGCATAGCTTGAGTTTTAGTGCATAAACCACCAAGACCAATAGTATTCCGGCAGTTACTCCGAAATTAGTGATGGTGTTTGTTTTGAAATTGTCTCGTAGTATGCCTATCTTCTCAGTGTTCTTAGTATGGAGATCTCTCATTAGCTGTAGTGACAACACCTCTTCTTTTGCCGTTATTTCCAGTTGGATCATGGCTGGTAGTGGTTTAAAGTTAGAGGTTTCATATGAAGAAAAAAATTCGTTTCCTATGCCTAATGTACAGTAATTAAACTTAATTACAAAGGACAATTTAATGGGGTTTAGTTCGTTATCGATAGAAATGTTACCTTTAAAATCATTAAGCAGAATAATGCCTGTATCTATTGATTCTACTGTTTTTATATAGTCATTATTGGTAATGGTACAATTATTGTGCCTGCTTGTTAGTAACTTTGCAATACAATTATCGTTTGTGATATCTATAATGTTTGACTTTAGACACATACTGATTTTATTTATATTTTTACATTGATTGTTAATAGCAATAACTGTATATTTACATTTTATTATGTTTTCATATTTTATTTAAATTACATTTCCTGTCTTCTTTAAAGGTTTTAAAAATAAATGTTTACAAATTTCTTTGTCGGATTTAGGTATGTCGATTACATAAATGAGCTTTTCGCCATTAAATGCGATTTTGATTTAAGGCTTCTTCTATGTTATTAAATGGAATATTTTCTTCAGCAAAAATGTTACTTATTATTCTAGTTTCCTCTTCGGAAATTATAAAAGTGTTTACAATATTGGCTTTCGACAAATGTATAGCAAGGTTTATGTTACTTAAATCTTCTTTATTTAAGTCTATTTTACATTTTAACTGCGTAGCCAGAATATTTTGGAAGTTTTCTGAATTTTTTAAATTTTTAATTATGACATTATTGTCGTTGGTTATCTTATTTATCCTATCTATAATGTGTTTGTTTATTAGAACTTGTTCATTATTGTTTTTTATTATATTGTTTAAGTTATTTGAGATTATCTCGAAATCTTCATGGTCTGGATTTCCTGCATACAGATCCGATTTCGTTTATGGCCCGTTTACGTATAACGTGAGAAGTTAGTTTATTAATTTGAAAGTTAATTAGATTGATTTCATTCTTTATAAAAGGGAAAAGAGGATTGTTTTGGGAAATGTTAGTGAGTTCTTTTTCTATTTGATCTGTGGTGACCCTATAGTCGTTAATGTTAATATGGTGTAGAATTTTAAAATTTCCTGACTGTACTTTGCTATCTCCGAGTTCGATAATGGCTACCTCGGACTTTGAATAATCCAAAATTTCGTATGTGGCATAGCAAGATGAGATGAACCTGGTGGGCAGGGGAGAATGAAGAAATTTTTAATTTCTTATATGATTTTTATGAACAATTTTTCCGGATCGCGTAGTAACAGTAGAGTGCTTGTTTTCTTTTACTATTTCTTCTTTAAAACGTTTAGACATTTTAGTCCCTACTCTGATATTTTATTTTACATAGATTTTATCTCCATGTGCATACTGAATAACTTCTTTTTTATTTTTGTTGTGGAAATCTAAATCCTGCTATTGTTTTTTTATGAGTTTTTCATAATTGTTGTTTCTGGTCTTTTCTTATTCTGTTGTACCAAAGTTAGTAGGTCTTCCGAAAAATAAATCAACGGGTTTTTTTCCTGTGGTGGAATGAATAGTATGATTGCCAAATCTAGTAGTTTTTCTTGTTTTATGCATCTCATTATCTCTATTAGAGTTGAGTGGAACCTCTCGACCTGGCCATTTACTGTACTCTTGTGCGGTGGTGTGTTGAAAACTTCAATACCTAATTCATTTTTTAGCATGAACTCTATTGACTTTGTGAATTAAGGGACTTTTCGTTATCGATGATAACCGATTTCGGAAGTCCAAAATAAAACAAAATTTCTCGTAATGGTTTTCTGATGGCCTCAATGCTCCTGTTTTCTAATGGTTTAACTACTGCTAATTTTGTAAATTTATCTATAGAAGTTAGTACGCGTTCTCTGTTTGTTGAAAAAATGCCTATGTGAAGTATTTGTCCTGGATACCTGGGTAAGGGTGTTTCTCCAAGTTTTATATTAGTTGGGTGTCGTTCGTATTTATTTTCCTTGCAAATTTTAAAAAGTTTAAGAATATTTTTAATTTGTTGTCTCATAGATGGAAAATATGCTGTTTCTAAAATTTGAAGTCTATTTTCTTTTTCGTTCCTGTGTGCTCTATTGTGGGTTTTTATTATGATTTCGTTCGTTATG
The DNA here is from genome assembly GCA_035045885.1 of Drosophila borealis. Classification (NCBI taxonomy): domain Eukaryota; kingdom Metazoa; phylum Arthropoda; class Insecta; order Diptera; family Drosophilidae; genus Drosophila; species Drosophila borealis. The sequence goes on from JAWNOR010000208.1 coordinate 26,013, forward strand.
TCTTCTACTACAATTTGGGTAAAACGTACTTTATAATTCGAAAAATGTAATGGGTAAATGCTTTGGATTTTAAGCATAATTGGTTCAGTTGTTTTTATGCAATTTATGACTGACGGGTTTAGATATTGCTTAAGTAATTGTTTTAAATGTTCAATCGAGAATTCTTTTTCTTTAATTATGTGTCGGTGATACGTGGGAAATACTATTTTGAATTGGTATGACGAACTTTCGTTAATTTCAAGTAATATTTGATTTTTAAAGGCATTAATAAGAATTTCTACTGAATGTATTAAATTTTCTGACGAGCTTTCGCTACTGTGCATAGTAGGGGTTAATGAATTTAAACAAGCCTGAGGGGGTCTAGATAAAAGATCTGCAACAACGTTGGTGTTGCCTGGTTTATACAAAAGTTCGTAATTATATTCTTCTAACTGAGCCTTCCATCTTTTCATTTTAGCGTTGGTGTTTTTGTTGCTAAGCGCAAAGGTTAGCGGCTGGTGATCTGTGAAAATTTTCAGTTTGCTTACACCATAGAGAAAACAGCGTAGCTCTCGAAGTGCCCAAATAATTGCTAGCATTTCTTTTTCGTTTGTAGCGTAATTTTCTTCGGATGAACTAAGTGTTCCTGATAAGAAGGTTATTGGCCTGCCTCCTTGTGAAAGGACAGCGCCTAAAGCATAGTTTGATGCATCAGTGGTTAGTTCAAATGGTTCAGTGAATTTGGGAAAATGTAATATTACATCTTCGGAAATGAGACAATTTTTTACTTTATTGAAGGCTTCTATTTGTTTTGTTTCTAAGTTGATATGAGTTCTTTTTGAAATTGTTTCCGAGATTCTACCCGCTTCTCCTCTAAGTAGCGTAGTTAATGGTTTAGTTATTTCTGCGTAACCTTTGATGAATCTGCGATAATATCCAGACATGCCTAAAAATGAACGAAGGTCATGGATTATTTTTGGTTTAGGAAAGTTGACTATTGCTTTTACTTTTTTTGGGTTGGTTTTTAGACCGTCTTTGCTGATCACAAATCCTAAAAATTCTAAATTATCTTTCATAAATTCGCATTTGTCCAATTGGACTTTGAGATTGGCTCGTTCGAGCGTCTCGAAAACTAATCGTAAGTTGTTAAAATGTTCTTCTTTTGTTTTTCCGAATATTACGATGTCATCTATGTAAACATAGCATCGTTTACCTATGTGTTCTCTTAATATGTCATCAAGAGTTCTTTGAAAAATGGCTGGGGCGTTGCGTAGCCCAAAGGGGAGTCTGAGGAATTCGAATTTTCCATTATTGATAGAAAAGGCTGTCTTTTCGATGTCTGAATCTTTTAACGCGATTTGATGAAATCCGCTTTTGAGGTCTATTGTGGTGAAGAAGTTGTTCTCACCGAGATTTGATAAGATACTATTTATTTCTGGCATTGGATACCTGTCAGGGATGGTAATTTCGTTTAACTTTCTGTAGTCGATTACCATGCGGTATTTTTTTTCCTGACGCGTCTTCTTTTTTTGGAACAATGAAGACTGGAGAACTATATGGGGAGCGCGACGGTCGAATAATGCCGTCGGCTAACAATTCTTTTATCTGTCTATCTATTTCTTCTTTTAGTGCCATAGGGTAGGTGTACGCTTTGGAATAGACAGTGTGTAGTTGCAAGCTTTTTTGCAACCAATTAATTCTAACTGCTTGTGCAGCGAAATTCAAACACTTAGATTAGTTTTCAAATGGATTTATTTGCCGCGCAGGGCACTTATTAGAATTTATAAGTTTTATATTGTTGCTTGGCAGCCAACTCGAATTAGTTGTGCCTAGGTTGCGATCAAACGAAAAACTAAAAACTATGACAGTATGTAAAGCGAAACGAAACGAAACTCCAATAAGACGCTCGCCGGTTAGAGCGAAGGGCAGCAATGCAAAGCAAAGCAATGCAGAAGGAGAGTGGGCAGCAGCTTACAAAGAGCGCGCAAAAACTATTTGCTCTTAGGCTGTAATTATGATTGTTATTTTCTGCTGTTGGATGATGTCCGCAGCCGTCGGTGTTATCTCTGCTGTTACTTGACCAAACAGACAGGATTATCGCTTTTAGTTTTTATTTCACCGCTAACTTGAGTGACGAAGGTGAGTTTTCTGTCCGGTTCGTCGAAGAGACCTGGGCATTCTTTAACTATTGAATCTATTATTTGGCAAGTTTGGTTATCTAAGTGAGAAAGTCTAAGTTCTATGTTACTTATAAGTCTAACAGCGTAAAAAAGTTTCCATGTGTATTTATTATGGCCTTTAAATTTTTTAATGTGTCGTGACCTATGATACCGTCAAAGGTACCTAGTTCTGATAAGAGGAAAAATTGAATTTTGCCTATTCCGTTGCCGAAAATATCTAAGTTTGCATAGTGCGTGATATTGATCTTGCCTCCTATGGACTTTGCTGCGAAGCATACTTCATTCGGTATGGGTGCCCGAATGAGTGAAGGTTTTACGTAATTTTTGTTGGAGCCGGTATCTATTAAAAATTTTATTTTTTTCTCGTTCCTCATTTTAACCTCTAAGAAAGGTAATGAGGATGAACCTCGTCTAAAAAATTGACATCATCGGTTATTTCATATTCGTTCTCTTCTGGGGTCTCTAATTCTTGATTATCGGTTAGAACATACTCTTGCTCGTTATAATCTTGTTCTTCTTCATAACCCTGTTCTTCTTCTATGATAACTTCTGTATTGTAAACTCTCTGTTGTTTGTTGGGTTGGTGTGTGACCTGAGAAAGAGGTCGTTTCATTAGCTGCGGAGCCTGATAATTCTGTCTAGTTTGCGGAACTGTTTGTCTATAACTCTGTTGTGTGGTATTTGGACGCTGAACTGCTATTTGAGGTATATTTTGGTAGTTAACTTGACGCGTTTGTACGGAACTATCTACCTCCATCGGGGTGGGTGGAATTTGACGCCTTGGCGGTAATGAGGGTGGGAATTGTTGTTGCTGTTGTATGAATCTGGGCTGACCTTGTCCAAAATGTGCTAATTCTGGGAAAAAAAAAAAAAAAAAGTTTTGGTTACGTACTGGTCTTTGAGGTACTTGTCTGCCTCCGTTGTTGTAGTATGTTGGCTGCGGACCACGTCTAACGTTATGCGACAAGGTGTTATACATAGTGTTAGCTAGATTCGCCCTAAAATTTAGGTTGTCCAACTTAAGACAGATGTTCAAGGCTTCTGGCAAGCTTGTAGGTCTATTAACACTTAACAGACTTGGCAAGTTGCCGTTTAATCCTCTTATGAACGTGTCTAATGCCTTATCTCTATAAGAGTTAGTCATTGCAAGCAATGCTTCCTCCTTATAATCTAGACAGTCGATCTTGTCCAGGATTAACGAGAGAATCATGTAGATTTTTTGATAGTAGGAGTTTATATTATCTCTGCCTTGAACTAGCGTGTTTAATTGGTATTCTAAGGTACCAATATCTCGTTTGTCTGCGAAATGTTGCATGAGGCAACGTCTGATTTTGGTCCAGTTAAGAGGCGTACGATACGACTCTAGTGCAGTATCGGCTTCTCCTATAATCTTGTGTCTGATAGTATGCAAAATGGCAAAGTATTTTGGTGAATTTTTCTGACTTTCGTACATTTTTAATATTCTGTCAACTGATTTTCTCCATGAGTTAAACTCACTTGCTTTTCCTGAAAATTCCCTGAGACATTTTACTATGTCTGGTACTTTTTCAGAATCCGAGAGGTTTCTGCTGAAATCTATTTGTGGTTCGTCATCTTCTTCTATGACCGGATTAACCGCGTTCCTAACCACTTGTTCAATCAAGTTTGTTAGTTCTATTTTTTGGGATGTGGAAAAAAGAGTAAGTGGGGAAGGCCCTCTGGTCCTTAGTCGTATTGGGCAAATTATTTAGTGACATTGTTGACAAGTATTCTATTATAAGCTCTTCTGCGTTCAAATAATTTGTATATCTTTAAGTTTTTCCTTTTTCTTAATAATAGTGATTCTTAATTGTTGAGGCTCTTGAAGTTTAACAATATAAATGATAATAATGACTTACATCAAAATTAAAACTATCCTGGAATTCATGTGGGTAATTTCGGAGTAGTTATAGTTGGAGTTGATCTTCTTGTAGTAGATGTTTTTTGTAGTTCTTGTTTCTTCTTCCTTCTTCTGGGCTTTGTATTATGGTTGTTTATGGCTGATTTTTTTATTTTTTTTTTATTTATTAGCTTTTCTCGGATGGTAAGAATCCTTTAAAATTTTTTTGTAGATTTTTTTTTGTTTATTGGTGAACTGAGTTTATTCACTATTATATTATTATTATTTTTTTTTTTTTTAATAATGATCTCTATTGATCGGCAGGTTTTATTCACTACGTGAATTTCTTTTTTTGAAATCACTGTTTTTATTTTGATGTGTTTTCTTTTCACTATGTGAAATTTTTTTGTTGTTATTAGTAATCACTACGTGATTATTTGTGTTTCTTCACTATGTGAATTTATATAATTGTTACAGGATGTGGCTGGGACTAAACACGTCCCTCCTTTTTGCACTACACTTGTGTTGGTAGCCTACTAAGGGGCCAATCACTATTAACGTTTGACTCGTGAAAAAACTTTAAAAACTGTAGCCTTTATTGGCTTTAGCTGAACGAACTTCTTATGGTCCTTTTAGTTTTTATAAGTTTCGCGGGTGCCTGCGCGGGCGCCAATTAACCAATTCATTGGTAATATTTATAAAAAAATATAATTTTTATTATTTATCAGCACTATGTGCTTACATTGAGTTCCAATTATAAACTTATTTTTATATCTTAATTAATCCCTAATGAAACCTCAGTCAAACGTAGAAGCGTCGCTGTCGGCGTCGGCGTCTCCAGCTTGGTGTTGTTGCGAATGAGGAAATGCCCCCATTCTGCATTTCGCAGGGGTTCGCATTTCTTGGGAACCAACGAACTTTATTGGTTCCGCTGATTCCACAAATTATTGGCATGTGCGTTAAATATGCCAATTTAGCGATCCCACGGTTAGATGTCCCATGAGCATAGGGACTGAAAACAGGAGCCACAGTGCATGCTCTGCAAGGACAGGAACAATGACTCCAATCACATTGCCGGTAGCGGCAGATGCCCCGTGTTTAGGAGCGCCCTGGCCAACAGATAATGAAGTTCACACAGTTAAACCTCAACCACTGCGAGGCTGCTCAGGCCCTGCTGTCGCAAGCAACACGGGAGAGAGAGACTGACGTCGCAATAATCTGCGAGCCATACAAGCCTATCGCGTAAATGCGGAAAAGCGGCCATCTGGTCCCTCAACTCACCGATCCAGGAAGTCAGAGCAGCACACGAAGGATTTGTCAGAGCGAAGATTAATGGAATCACCGTTTACAGTTGCTACGCACCCCCAAGCTGGGAACTGCGGCGGTTCCAAAACATGCTGGAGGAAATATCAGATGACGCTCGCAACAGAGCTCCCCTCGTCATAGCCGGAGACTTTAACGCCTGGACCCTGGAATGGGGAAGCAAGGAAACCAACGCGAGAGGGACCACTCTGCTAAAAGAGTTCGCGGCGATCGACTTGGGCCTTGCAAACGACGGGCAGAAGCTCACGTACTGCAAGGCCGATAGAGGCTCTATTATAGACCTCACCCTGCTCAGCAGCTCACTCTATGGGCTAACCACATGGATTCGCATTCAGCGACCACCAAGCAGTACATTTTGAGATACACGGGAGAGGACGGAGAAAACTGCAGCCCAAAACAACAGGCCCCAAATGGAAGGACAACTGCCTAGACAAGGAAACATACACGGATTCCCACGCGATGCTCGATGGACTGGGGCCACGGAGTCAGCAGAAGACATGGCACGGCAGCTTATGGAAAACATCTCGGACGCGTGCGACTTATCCATGCCCAGGAGGAAGCCAAACAGAAGAGGAGCACCTTGCTACTGGTGGAATGAGGAAATCAGCGACCTAAGGAAGTCCTGCCTACGCGCTAGAAGACGCTCCCAACGAGCCCGAGGCCGCCCAGGCTCTGCATCTAGGCTGGATGGCCTGCGGGCAGCCAAGCAAGACCTCAAAAAAAGTATTAAGCACAGCAAATCCAGCTGCTTCCAGCAAATATGCGACGAGGCCGATGTAAACCCGTGGGGCACGGCTTATAAGGTCGTCACGAAGAAGATACGCAGCCAGGGAACAACCCGCGTGACCTGTCCAACCGCACTTGCCACTACAGTTGAGGCACTGTTCCCCCATCACCCAAGATTGGAGGTCGTCAGCTGCTTACGCAACACGGAACTAATGCAGCAGGTGTCGACAGACGAAGTGGTAGTGGCAAGCAAGAAGCTAGACGACAAAAAGGCTCCAGGACCAGATGGGGTGCCAAACAAGGCGCTAAAGCTGGCCATGCTGACGAAACCCGACGCCTTTGCCGAGACATACAATAGATGTTTGCTGGACGGTGTATTTCCCAAGAGATGGAAGCGACAGAAATTAATCCTCCTACCGAAAGGGGATAAGCCAAAAGAGGGACCCTCGGGATACAGGCCAATCTACCTACCGGACACGGCAGGAAAGGTTCTGGAGAGGATCGTGTACAACCGACTATTAAGGGTAATTGAAGAGAAAGAAACAGCAATACGTAATTCGTAAGGCTAGATCCACGGTCGACGAAATTAAGGCGGTGGTCGATATTGCTACTAAAGCAATAGAGGGTACACGATGGAGGTGGGGAGACAAGGAGTACTGCGCGGTGGTTACGTTGGACATCCGCAATGCCTTTAACTCAGCAAGCTGGTCTCGCATACCGTCCTCCCTTTTCCGTATAATATCCAACTACCTGTCCGATCGACTTTTAAGTTATGATACGGAGGACGGTACTAGGAGTTACATGGTCACAGCAGGGGTCCCACAGGGGTCGGTCTTGGGACCACTCCTGTGGAACATAATGTACGACGAGGTGCTCAGAGTACAATTGCCCCAGGGATGCAGAATCATAGGATTCGCAGATGATCTGGCCCTAGTAGTAGTAGGCAAAGAAATAAAAGAAGTAGAAGCGGCAGCGAGTGCAGCCATAAGGAACGTGGCCGGCTGGATGCGTGGCGCTAGCCTGGAGCTGGCAGGCCATAAAACAGAGGCTGTGCTCATCACAAGCCGCAAGATAGTTGAGTTTGCTAGATTTTAGGTAAATAGCGTTAGTATCGAGTCAAAGGCTTCCATCAAGTATCTGGGGGTCATGTTAGACAACAGGCTTAGATTTCGACCTCACATAGACTATGTTAGCCAGAAAGCGGCAAAAATGCAGGCGGCCCTTTCGAGGATGCTACCCAACATAGGAGGACCTAGCGCAGGTAGACGCCTACTCCTCGCGAGAGTTGCAGCCTCCGTGCTGCTTTATGCCGCACCGATATGGGCATCAGCATTGGCAAGCCAGAAAGGCCTCAGAAGAAAAATGTCAGTCCCCAACAGGCTAAGCGCACTCCGCACTATTTCTGGATTCCGGACGGTGTCGGACGAGGTGGCCACAGTATTGGCAGGCATGCTGCCAGTAGATATATTGGTCAAGGAAATGGAGAACATATACAAAGCACGAATAGCGACAGGCGACGCTGTCTCAATGGACGTCATCCGACGGTCGGAGAGAGCAACTTCAATGGCAACTTGGCAGGAGAGATGGAACACGGCGTACAAGGGGAGATGGACACACAAACTAATCCCCAATCTGGATCAATGGATTAGGAAACGGAACGGAGAAATTAACTTCCACCTAACGCAGTTTTTTTTTTTTTTTTACTGGACACGGCGGGTACAGGAAGTATCTCCACAAGTTCAGGCATGAGGACACCCCTGAGTGTCCGACCTGCCCAAATCTGGTCGAAGACCCGGAACACGTGCTGTACCAATGCTCGAGGTACAGAGACGCAGTAGGCTCTGTACCCCCACCTGAGGGACTAGTAACGTTCATGCTGGAAGGAGAGGACAACTGGAGGAATATAAGTCAGCTGATAATAGGCATCCAGAGGGATCTGAGACGATGCGAAAAGGAGCGACGAATAATGGAGACTGCCTAAAATAGGCAACCCATCCCCGCGAAGTAATACTTTGCGGTGATCCCGCGGGGAATGTGGTGTGTGAGTGGGGGGTGAGTTTAGTACGTAGGTGTTGACGGAGTCAGCGAATCGTGCATACGGTTGGCCCGGGCCATCAAAATTTTACGAAGATTTTCACACCATGCCGTTAGCTAAAAAAAAAAAAAACACACACACACACACACAAACACACACACACACACACACACACACACACACACACACACCCAGCCGTGTGGTAAACGGCCCATAGAATACTACCACAGCTAGTCATTGCTTGTCGTATGAGGCGACTGAAAATGACACGGGGATGTAAGTGCCCGGAGAGGTGCCTCTTGCAGGCGAAAATATTCTGAACGCCATTAACCTGGAAATGGCCAGATCGATTCCGTTCCGTGGTAATTAAAGCAACTCGTGACCTCCGGTTGTGGCCAGGTATCCCCTGGGTAGGCGCTGCACACCCGTGACGCGCCTAGCTAACACGAGAAGGCGACTGAGACTGAGACCAGTAATGTCTCAGGCTGTGAACTCTGGAAAACCATACACGACTAGACGACCCCTGGGCTGACGGCCGACAGTATTCTAGCATCTCAGTAAGCGGAGTGAAATCTGGCCGAAATGACTGCTAGGCTAATGCTGTTACCGCCCCCGTCCCATTAAAACATGGCAAATCTCCAAGCACGCTCCTCGTATCGTCGCCATTTAGTTGGCAGTATAGGTTCAGATGTAATATTCCTGATTAACGCGGATCTGGCTCTGAACACTCGACCCCATGAAGGCGGGTGTCAACCCTCGCATGGCCTCACTGCTTGCAAAGACAACCATGAGATTATAACGCGACTGTACAACGGACAAGGACAACGGCTTAGGAGTTGGGACCCATCAAAATGAGTAATACCCAAACCCCACAAACGAAGGAGAGCTGTGATGCTTTTGCAAAGAGCAGCAGAATGGTGAGATCACCAGTAGATGGAGCAACAGCCGTCCCCGCAGAGACGATCTCAGAGCGGTACCAAACCACGGCAACTCAGAGCAGCTCAGCACTCCGGGAACTCGGGCACGAGATCTCAAAGCTGGTAGACATGCTCGAAGATGGCAAGCGACGCTCCATACACCAGCCCATGCGAGACTCAATAGAGAGCATCAGAGTGCTCTACGAGCTGGCGGCCATCCAGCTACACGACGAAGGAGCCAAGGAGGTAATTAGGACGCACCAGTCGTGTCAAACCTCGCCTCTTTTCAGGACGACGGTAGACGTCAAGCGGAAGCAGGCCACGGTACGGACGCCCCAAACTAAGCGAATCCGAGGGCCAGTCGGTAACCAGGCTACCGTTACAACGGTGCAGGAGACACCGAGCCCCAAAGCGGACGGCGACAAGTGGAAGGAGGTAACCCACAAAAAAAGAAAGGAGGTCACCCGGAAAAAGAGCAAGGGATTGCTTAAGGAAAAGACGCGACCGGATGCTATAGTCATCTCGGCAAAAGGTGAAGCGAGCTACTCAGAGATACTGAGAAAAGTTAAAGCCGATGAGAAACTGGGCGAGCTCGGAAAAGCGGTGTCAAAAATAAGGAGGACACAAAAAGGAGAACTGCTACTTCAGCTCAGGAATTCGGGAGAGAATACCACAGCATTTAGGAGCCTGGTGGGCGAAACGCTAGGCGAAAATGCAGAGGTCCGGACGCTGTCCCACCGAGTCTCTATTGAGTGCAAGGACCTGGACGAGATCACGACCAGAGAGGATATCTGCGATGCGATGAGGGGTCAAATCCAAATATTGGACATAACCCCAGAGAATATTAGCCTCCGTAAGTCGTATGGCCAAACACAAACGGCGACTATAAGACTACCAGCGGAAAGCGCGAAAAAGGCCCTCTCGGTAGGTTTCCTGAAAGTTGGCTGGGTCAACTCAAGAATCCGCGAGCGGATAAACATCACCAGATGTTTCAGATGCCTCGAGTTTGGACACCTTGCAAGACACTGCAAGAGTGAACTGGACAGATCGAATCTGTGCCGACGATGCGGAGGAAAGGACCATCTGGCTAAGGACTGCAAACAAGAGCCACAGTGCATGCTCTGCAAGGACAGGAAAAATGACCCCAATCACATTGCCGGTAGCGGCAGATGCCCCGTGTTTAGGAGCGCCCTGGCCAACAGAAAATGAAGTTCACACAGTTAAACCTCAACCACTGCGAGGCTGCTCAGGCCCTGCTGTCGCAAGCAACACGGGAGAGAAACACTGACGTCGCAATAATCTGCAAGCCATACAAGCCTATCGCAGGAAGCGGCTGGGTGGCAAGTAAATGCGGAAAAGCGGCCATCTAGTCCCTCAACTCACCGATCCAGGAAGTCAGAGCAGCATACGAAGGATTCGTCAGAGCGAAAATTAATGGAATCACCGTTTACAGTTGCTACGCACCCCCAAGCTGGGAACTGCGGCGGTTCCAAAACATGCTGGAGGAAATATCAGAAGACGCTCGCAACAGAGCTCCCCTCATCATAGCAGGAGACTTTAACGCCTGGGCCATGGAATGGGGAAGCAAGGAAACCAACGCGAGAGGGACCACCCTGCTAGAAGAGTTCGCGGCGATCGACCTAGGCCTTGCAAACGACGGGCAGGAGCTCACGTACTGCAAGGCCGGTAGAGGCTCTATTATAGACCTCACCCTGCTCAGCAGCTCACTCTATAGGCTAACCACATGGAAAGTCAGCAATGAATTCACATTCAGCGACCACCAAGCAGTACATTTCGAGATCCACGGGAGAGGACGGAGAAAACAGCAGCCCAAAACAACAGGCCCCAAATGGAAGGACAACTGCCTAGACAAGGAAACATACACGGATTCCCACGCCATGCTCGATGGACTGGGGCCACGGAGTCAGCAGAAGACATGGCACGGCAGCTTATGGAAAACATCTCGGAAAGGGCGACTTATCCATGCCCAGGAGGAAGCCAAACAGAAGAGGAGCACCTTGCTACTAGTGGAACGAGGAAATCAGCGACCTAAGGAAGGCCTGCCTACGCGCTAGAAGACGCTCCCAACGAGCCCGAGGCCGCCCAGACTTTGCATCTAGGCTGGATGACCTGTTGGCAGCCAAGCGAGACCTCAAAAGAAGTATCAAACAAAGCAAATCCAGCTGCTTCCAGCAAATATGCGACGAGGCCGATGTAAACCCGTGGGGCACGGCGTATAAGGTAGTCACGAAGAAGATACGCAGCCAGCGAACAACCCGTGTGACCTGTCCTACCGCACTCGCCACTATAGTTGAGGCACTGTTCCCCCATCACCCAAGATTGGAGGTCGTCAGCCGCTCACGGAACTTGTGCAGCAGGTGTCGACAGACGAAGTGGTAGTGGCAAGCAAGAAGCTAGACGAAAAAAAGGCTCCAGGACCAGATGGGGTGCCAAACAAGGCGCTAAAGTAAGCCATGCTGACGAAACCCGACGCCTTCGCCGAGACATACAATAGACGTCTGCAGGACGGTGTATTTCCCAAGAGATGGAAGCGACAGAAATTAATCCTCCTACCGAAAGGGGATAAGCCAATAGAGGAACCCTCGGGATACAGGCCTAGATTTCAGGTAGACAGCGTTAGTATCAAATATCTTCTATCAAGTATCTGGGGGTCATGTTAGACAACAGGCTTAGCTTTCGTCCTCACGTAAAGTATGTTAGCCAGAAAGCGGCAAAAATGCAGGCGGCCCTTTCAAGGATGCTACCAAACATAGGAGGACCAAGAGCAGGTAGACGCCTACTCCTCGCGAGAGTTGTAGCCTCCGTGCTGCTCTATGCTGCACCGATATGGGCATCAGCAGTCGCAAGCCAGAAAGGCCTCAGAAGGAAAATGTCAGTCCCCTACAGGCTAAGCGCACTCCGCACTATCTCTGGATTCCGGACGGTGTCGGACGAGGCGGCCACAGTATTGGCAGGCATGCTGCCGGTAGATATATTGGCCAAGGAAATGGAGAACATATTCAAAGCACGAATAGCGACAGGCGAAGCTGTCTCAATAGACGTCATCCGACGGTCGGAGAGAGCAAAATCAATGGCAACTTGGCAGGAGAGATGGAACACGGCGAACAAGGGGAGATGGACACACAAACTAATCCCCAATCTGGAGCAATGGATTAGGAAACGGAACGGAGAAATTAACTTCCACCTAACGCAGTTAATTTTACTGGACACGGCGGGTACAGGAAGTATCTCCACAGGTTCAGGCATGAGGACACCCCTGAGTGTCCGACATGCCCAAATTTGGACGAAGACCCGGAACACGTGCTGTACCAATGCTCGAGGTACAGAGACGCAGTAGGCTCTGTACCCCCACCTGAGGGACTAGTAACGTTCATGCTGGAAGGAGAGGACAACTGGAGGAATATAAGTCAGCTGATAATAGGCATCCAGAGGCAACGATGCGAAAATGAGCGACGAAAAATGGAGACTGCCTAAAATAGGCAACCCATCCCCGCGAAGTAATACTTTGCGGTGATCCCGCGGGGAATGTGGTGTGTGAGTGGGGGGTGAGTTTAGTACGTAGGTGTTGACGGAGTCAGCGAATCGTGCATACGGTTGGCCCGGGCCATCGGTATCTTACGAAGATTTTCACCTCCATGCCGTAAGCACAAAAAAAAAACACACACACACACACACACACACAAACACACACACACACACACACACACACACACACACACACACACACACACACACACACTCACATACACACACACACACACACGCACACACACGGATGTAATTACCCGGAGAGGTGCCTCTTGCAGGCGAAAAGATTCTGAACGCCATTAACCTGGAAATATCCAGATCGATTCCGTTCCGTGCTAATTAAAGCAACTCGTGACCTCCGATTGTGGCGAGGTATCCCCTGGGTAGGCGCTGCACACCCGTGACGCGCCTAACTAACACGAGAAGGCGACTGAGACTGAGACCAGTAATGTCTCAGGCTGTGAACTCTGGACAACCCTACACGACTAGACGACCCCTGGGCTGACGGCCGACAGTATTCTAGCATCTCAGTAAGCGGAGTGAAATCTGGCCGAAATGACTGCTAGGCTAATGCTGTTACCGTCCCATCCCGTGAAAACATGGCAAATCTCCAAGCACGCTCCTAGTTTCGTCGCCATTTAGTTGGCAGTATAGGTTCAGATGTAATATTCCTGATTACCGCGGATCTGGCTCTGAACACTCGACCCCATGAAGGCGGGTGTCAATCCTCGCATGGCCTCACTGCTTGCAAAGACAACCATGAGATTATAACGCGACTGTACAACGGACAAGGACAACGGCTTAGGAGTTGGGACCCAAAAAAAAATGAGTATTATCCAAACCCCACAAACGAAGGAGAGCTGTGATGCTTTTGCAAAGAGCAGCGGAATGGTGAGATCACCAGTAGATGGAGCAACAGCCGTCCCCGCAGAGACGAACTCAGAGCGGGACCAAACTGCGGCAACTCAGAGCAGCTCAGCACTCCGAGAACTCGGGCACGAGATCTCAAAGCTGGTAGACATGCTCGAAGATGGCAAGCGACGCTCCATCCACCAGCCCATGCGAGACTCAATAGAGGGCATCAGAGTGCTCTACGAGCTGGCGGCCATCCAGCTACACGACGAAGGAGCCAAGGAGGTAATTAGGACGCACCAGTCGTGTCAAACCTCGCCTGTTGTCAGGACGACGGTAGACGTCAAGCGGAAGCAGGCCACGGTACGAACGCCCCAAACCAAGCGAATCCGAGGGCCAGTCGGTAACCAGGCTACCGTAACAACGGTGCAGGAGACACCGAGCCCCAAAGCGGATGGCGACAAGTGGAAGAAGGTAACCCACAAAAAAAGGAAGGAGGTCACCCGGACAAAGAGCAAGGGATTGCTTAAGGAAAAGACGCGACCGGATGCTATAGTCATCTCGGCAAAAGGTGAAGCGAGCTACTCAGAGATACTGATAAAAGTTAAAGCCGATGGGAAACTGGGAGAGCTCGGAAAACCGGTCACAAAAATAAGGAGGACACAAAAAGAAGAACTGCTACTTCAGCTTAGGAATTCGGGAGAGAATACCACAGCATTTAGGAGCCTCGTGGGCGAAACGCTAGGCGAAAATGCAGAGGTCCGGACGCTGTCCCACCGAGTCACTATTGAGTGCAAGGACCTGGACGAGATCACGACCAAAGAGGACATATGCGAGGCACTGAGGGGTCAAATCCAAATATTGGACATAGCCCCAGAGAATATTAGCCTCCGTAAGGCGTATAGCCAAACACAAACGGCGACTAAAAGACTGCCAGCGGAAAGTGCGAAAAAGGCCCTCTCGGTAGGCTTCCTGAAAGTTGGCTGGGTCAACTCAAGAATCCGCGAGCGGATCAACATCACCAGATGTTGTAGATGCCTTGAGTTTGGACCCCTTGCAAGACACTGCAAGAGTGAACTGGACAGATCGAATCTGTGCCGACGATGCGGAGGAAAGGACCATCTGGCTAAGGACTGCAAACAGGAGCCACAGTGCATGCTCTGCAAGGACAGGAACAATGACTCCAATCACATTGCCGGTAGCGGCAGATGCCCCGTGTTTAGGAGCGCCCTGGCCAACAGAAAATGAAGTTCACACAGTTAAACCTCAACCACTGCGAGGCTGCTCAGGCCCTGCTGTCGCAAGCAACACGGGAGAGAAAGACTGACGTCGCAATAATCTGCAAGCCATACAAGCCTATCGCAGGAAGCGGCTGGGTGGCAAGTAAATGCGGAAAAGCGGCCATCTGGTCCCTCAACTCACCGATCCAGGAGCGAAGATTAATGGAATCACCGTTTACAGTTGCTACGCACCCCCAAGCTGGGAACTGCGGCGGTTCCAAAACATGCTGGAGGAAATATCAGATGACGCTCGCAACAGAGCTCCCCTCGTCATAGCCGGAGACTTTAACGCCTGGACCCCGGAATGGGGAAGCAAGGAAACCAACGCGAGAGGGACCACTCTGCTAGAAGAGTTCGCGGCGATCGACTTGGGCCTTGCAAACGACGGGCAGAAGCTCACGTACTGCAAGGCCGGTAGAGGCTCTATTATAGACCTCACCCTGCTCAGCAGCTCACTCTATAGGCTAACCACATGGAAAGTCAGCAATGAATTTACATTCAGCGACCACCAAGCAGTACATTTCGAGATCCACGGCAGAGGACGGAGAAAACAGCAGCCCAAAACAACAGGCCCCAAATGGAAGGACAACTGCCTAGACAAGGAAACATACACGGATTCCCACGCCATGCTCGATGGACTGGGGCCACGGAGTCAGCAGAAGACATGGCACGGCAGCTTATGGAAAACATCTCGGACGCGTGCGACTTATCCATGCCCAGGAGGAAGCCAAACAGAAGAGGAGCACCTTGCTACTGGTGGAACGAGGAAATCAGCGACCTACGGAAGTCCTGCCTACGCGCTAGAAGACGCTCCGAACGAGCCCGAGGCCGCCCAGACTCTGCATCTAGGCTGGATGACCTGCGGGCAGCCAAGCGAGACCTTAAAAAAAAGTATTAAACACAGCAAATCCAGCTGCTTACAGCAAATATGCGACGAGGCCGATGTAAACCCGTGGGGCACGGCTTATAAGGTCGTCACGAAGAAGATACGCAGCCAGGGAACGACCCGCGTGACCTGTCCAACCGCACTTGCCACTATAGTTGAGGCACTGTTCCCCCATCACCCAAGATTGGAGGTCGTCAGCTGTTTACGCAGCACGGAACTTGTGCAGCAGGTGTCGACAGACGAAGTGGTAGTGGCAAGCAAGAAGCTAGACGACAAAAAGGCACCAGGACCAGATGGGGTGCCAAACAAGGCGCTAAAGCTGGCCATGCTGACGAAACCCGACGCCTTCGCCGAGACATACAATAGATGTCTGCAGGACGGTGTATTTCCCAAGAGATGGAAGCGACAGAAATTAATCCTCCTACCGAAAGGGGATAAGCCAATAGAGGAACCCTCGGGATACAGGCCAATCTGCCTACTGGACACGGCAGGAAAGGTTCTGGAGAGGATCGTGTGCAACCGACTAGTAAGGGTGGTTGAAGAGAAAGAGGCCCTGTCCAAACAGCAATACGGATTTCGTAAGGCTAGATCTACGGTCGACGCAATTAAGGCGGTGGTAGATATTGCTACTAAAGCAATAGAGGGTACACGATGGAGGTGGGGAGACAAGGAGTACTGCGCGGTGGTTACGTTGGACATCCGCAATGCCTTTAACTCAGCAAGCTGGTCTCGAATACTGGAAGCCTTAGACCGAATAGGGATACCGTCCTCCCTTTTCCGTATAGTATCCAACTACCTGTCCGATCGACTATTAAGTTATGATACGGAGGACGGTACTAGGAGTTACATGGTCACAGCAGGGGTCCCACAGGGGTCGGTCTTGGGACCACTCCGGTGGAATATAATGTACGACGAGGTGCTCAGAGTACAATTGCCCCAGGGATGCAGAATCATAGGATTCGCAGATGATCTGGCCCTAGTAGTGGTAGGCAACGAAATAAAAGAAGTAGAAGCGGCAGCGAATGCAGCCATAAGGATCGTGGCCAGCTGGATGCGTGGCGCTAGCCTGGAGCTGGCAGGCCATAAAACAGAGGCTGTGCTTATCACAAGCCGCAAGATAGTTGAGTTTGCTAGATTTCAGGTAGACAGCGTTAGTATCGAGTCAAAGGCTTCCATCAAGTATCTGGGGGTCATGTTAGACAACAGGCTTAGCTTTCGTCCACACGTAGAGTATGTTAGCCAGAAAGCGGCAAAAATGCAGGCGGCCCTTTCGAGGATGCTACCCAACATGGGAGGACCTAGCGCAGGTAGACGCCTACTCCTCGCGAGAGTTGCAGCCTCCGTGCTGCTCTATGCCGCACCGATATGGGCATCAGCATTGGCAAGCCAGAAAGGCCTCAGAAGAAAAATGTCAGTCCCCAACAGGCTAAGCGCACTCCGCACTATTTCTGGATTCCGGACGGTGTCGGACGAGGCGGCCACAGTATTGGCAGGCATGCTGCCAGTAGATATATTGGCCAAGGAAATGGAGAACATATACAAAGCACGAATAGCGACAGGCGACGCTGTCTCAATGGACGTCATCCGACGGTCGGAGAGAGCAACTTCAATGGCAACTTGGCAGGAGAGATGGAACACGGCGTACAAGGGGAGATGGACACACAAACTAATCCCCAATCTGGATCAATGGATTAGGAGACGGAACGGAGAAATTAACTTCCACCTAACGCAGTTTTTTACTGGACACGGCGGGTACAGGAAGTATCTCCACAGGTTCAGGCATGAGGACACCCCTGAGTGTCCGACATGCCCAAATCTGGTCGAAGACCCGGAACACGTGCTGTACCAATGCTCGAGGTACAGAGACGCAGTAGGCTCTGTACCCCCACCTGAGGTACTAGTAACGTTCATGCTGGAAGGAGAGGACAACTGGAGGAACATAAGTCGAGAGAGTGAGTGAAAGTGAAAGTGAGTGGACGCGCCTCGATCGTCGCTCCTGCTGTCCTTTGTCGTGGGCCATTGGCGAAGTGGTTGTGCACACGTGGACACCCACGTTCAGCCACGCGCTGCGCAAGCGGCGGATGCCAGGGTGCGCTAAACCAGAGATGACAACATGAGCACACTGAAAGACGCAGGTGGCACGACTGGTGGTGCACCTGCAAGACCGGGATGGTGAACACGAGAACGGACCGAGCCCGGGCACTCACCTGGATGACGGGGTGACGGCGCGGACCAACTGATCGTATATATCCAATCCTAAGCCTCGTTCAAGTAAGTTGAGCACTTTTTTTGGCGGATTTATCATGGCGACACTGTTTATGCTCAAGCACATGAGCAAGACAAAAGTTCTGGACAGCTGGTTGGTTGTACAGAGCTGCTAACTGAACCGAAGTACAAGCGCCAACATAAAAAGCAAACACGCGCGAAAGTATGCCACGCAGTTGGAGTCCACAGGAAGCCAAAGAAAGATATTGCATGCTTTTAGGCTTTCCCGTACTTCTCGCATTGCAGCTGCAGATTTGAGGCATGAAATGGTACAGAAGGTCACGGATCCGACCAAGCCAACCTCTGCCGCATAGCGGTGTACCAAAAAGGGGCGCTGGCGGCCGAGTTGGAGCGGTTAAACTCCCATCGGTCAAAAGCCAGTGGGAAACCATTGGCCACCGTTGGAGCCACAAATCAGCCGCGACTAGCGCCACAATTGGCAGCAACTGCAACTGCAAACAATCAAAATTCCCCCCACCCACACTGAGCCCAGTAAAGTGTGGAAGCGACCCACTGGACCCCCCTTACGTAACTGGAGACATGGGCTGACGAGTCAGACATTCTAGGACCTTAATAAGCAAGCCGACACCTTGTCGAAACGGCTAACAGGCTAATGTTCGCCTCGCCCCCGTCCCGCTAAAACCTTGGCAGGCCTCGTAGAATGCTTGTCGTATGTCGCCTTTCAGTTGGCCGTGCAGGCTCAGTTGATATTCCCTGACCAGCACTGATCTGGCTCTGAACTCCGACTCCTATAGGGACCGGAGTCAACCCTCGCGTGGACCTCACTCCATAGAAAGGCAACCACGGGATCGCGAAGGTGACTGCTCAATACATACGACAACAACGGCTTCGAGTTGGGACCCAATTAACAATGACGACCCAAAATAACCCAAACACCACCCCACTGGGTGGACAAGAGGAAGAAGGAGTACGCCAGGCCGACCCGTTCGCTAGACGATCACGCCTGGTGAGCACGCCCCCGGCTACGCCAGCTATGGCGCCTCAGCTCACTGCACCATGCAGGGAAATTGAAGAGATGAAGACCCCGAAAAGGCTTAGGGACCCGGCCAGCCCCACGAACATGCCACGGAGCACACCGCCCAAGAAGAGCAAGGCAAATACACAGGAGATCGAAGAGATCGGTTCGATACTGGACGAGCTGCTGTACATGTACCATGGCAAGCAGCCGGCGATGAGGCACATAAACTTGGCCACCAAGAGCATGCTAGCGAGGCTAAAAGAGCTGCAAGAAGTAGTCAAAACGCAGCTCACGGAAAATCAGTGCAAGCGATGTACCGAAGAGGCCCAAAATCAGCCGAGCCATGTTGAAGCAAGCAGCGGAAGCATTCCAAAATGCGACACGGCAACGCAGACGGAAGAAAACGGTGCAGGTACTAAGCCAACCACACTGGTGCAAAAATCGAGAATTGGAGTTAAGACAAAAAATCGGGTTTCGACCCCAAGCAAAGTCAAGCAGGCAACAACTCGCATGCAGCAACGCCTACAGCCGGCAGAGGGCAAAGCACCAACACAGCCGCGGGATGAAAAAACACCGGATAAAAAGAAATGGACTGAGGTGAAAGGCAAGCACACCAGGCGAAAACAGCCCAACCGTCCGGATGCAATCCTGGTCAAGTGCACAGAGAGCATGCCATGCGCGGATGTGCTCAAAATTGTGAAAACAGCTCCCTCACTGCAGGCGCTGAAAAACAATGTGCAGGGCATCCGCAAATCAGCAACAGGAGAACTAATAATCAGGCTCCAGAAGCCATCGGACCCAGCTACCGACCAGCTGCATGTGGCAATCAGCAGCGTACTGTCCGGAAAAGCTGCAGTTAGAACCATGCAGGAAACGGTGCAAATGGAAGTTCTAGATATCGACGAGTCCACGACAGCAGATGAGGTCCTCACAGCTCTTTTTGCCTCGGTGGAAGGAGACATACCAGTCGAAGCGACGCCCACTATGAGAACGGCCTACGGAGGAACACAAATTCCAACGCTGGTCCTGCAACCGAGTCTAGCCATGAAATTGCTCGAAACCGGCAGGGTCCGCATAGGATGGGTGATATGCCGAATACGTCGAAAGATAGAGCCAAAGAGATGCTACCGATGTATGGGTTTCGGCCACACATCCACCAGGTGCAAGAGCCAGCATCACTCTTAGGAGCAGCGCGGCTATCGACAGGATAATTGAGTGGCTATCCCAGAACAGAAAGATAGTTGGGACGGCCTTGTTGGCGTTGGCAGTGCTATCATTAAGTCTAAGCCCGCCATCAAATACCTGGGCGTCTGATAGACCACAGACTGTCGTACAAACAGCACTTGGAGTATATAGCCACAAAGCGGCCAGAGTTACAACAGCCATAAGCCGAATGATGGCGAACACCAAAGGCCAAGGCAGAGGAGCAGAAGGCTAATCGCTGGTGTGGTGACGTCCACAATCCTCTACGGAGCTAAAATATGGGCCCCCGCAATGGAGATTGCATCTTACAGCCGAGGATGCAAGGCCGCATATCGTCGATGTGCATTGCGTGTAGCCACCTGCTTCCGCACAGTATCGGAAGACGCGGCCTTAGTGCTGGCAGGCATGATCCCACTCGGCCTGATAGCGGCTGAAAGGCAAAGCGGGGCAACCACCAACAGGCAACTGAGGGACAACACCATCGAACAATGGCAAAACAAATGGGATGGGAGCTCAGATGGTAGATGGACCCACAGATTGATCCCAAACCTGAAGCCTTGGCTACAGCGGCGACACGGCGAGGTAGACCACTACCTTGCCCAAATATTGACTGGGCATGGCTGTTTTAAGGCGTACCTGCACAGGTTTAAACATGAGGACGACCCCTTTTGCGAGTACTGCGGGCACGGTGTGGTCGAGGACGCGGAGCATGCATTGTTCTACTGCCCACTCCATAGACGCGAACGAAACAAAGCGACATCGGGCAGAAATGATTTGTCCCCGGAGAATCTCGTGGCGCGGATGATGGCCACTGAAAATGGATGGACAGCCGTTGCTACCATGGCATCGGCTATAATGAAGGAGCTGCGACGACGGGAGAGGATCCGACGCGGCATCGACTGATGACTGGCTGATATACAGCTGTACCCCGCCCTGCGAAGTAGTACTTTGCGGTTGTCCCGCAGGAGCGGGACTTTTTCTTCTTTCTACTCTCCATAAACTATCCTGTCTTTCTCTGATTGTCCTATTTTCCTCTCTTGTGTATATCCTAAAATGTAAAACATGTTCTTCTTTTCACAATAAAATACAAAAAAAAAATAAAAATAAAAAAAAAACACACACACACAAACACACACGCACAGACGCACACACACACACACACACACACACACACAGCGCACTCCGCACTATCTCTGGATTCCGGACGGTGTCGGACGAGGCGGCTACAGTATTGGCAGGCATGCTGCCGGTAGATATATTGGCCAAGGAAATGAAGAACATATTCAAAGCACGAATAGCGACAGGCGAAGCTGTCTCAATAGACGTCATCCGACGGTCGGAGAGAGTCAAATCAATGGCAACTTGGCAGGAGAGATGGAACACGGCGAACAAGGGGAGATGGACACACAAACTAATCCCCAATCTGGAGCAATGGATTAGGAGACGGAACGGAGAAATTAACTTCCACCTAACGCAGTTTTTTACTGGACACGGCGGGTACAGGAAGTATCTCCACAGGTTCAGGCATGAGGACACCCCTGAGTGTCCGACATGCCCAAATTTGGACGAAGACCCGGAACACGTGCTGTACCAATGCTCGAGGTACAGAGACGCAGTAGGCTCTGTACCCCCACCTGAGGGACTAGTAACGTTCTGCTGGAAGGAGAGGACAACTGGAGGAATATAAGTCAGCTGATAATAGGCATCCACACACACACACACACACACAAACACACACAAACACACACACACACACAAACACACACGCACACACACACACACACACACACACACACACACACACACACACATATACACACACACACACACACAAACACACACGCACAGACGCACACACACACACACACACACACACACACAGCGCACTCCGCACTATCTCTGGATTCCGGACGGTGTCGGACGAGGCGGCTACAGTATTGGCAGGCATGCTGCCGGTAGATATATTGGCCAAGGAAATGGAGAACATATTCAAAGCACGAATAGCGACAGGCGAAGCTGTCTCAATAGACGTCATCCGACGGTCGGAGAGAGTAAAATCAATGGCAACTTGGCAGGAGAGATGGAACACGGCGAACAAGAGGAGACGGACACACAAACTAATCCCCAATCTGGAGCAATGGATTAGGAGACGGAACGGAGAAATTAACTTCCACCTAACGCAGTTTTTTACTGGACACGGCGGGTACAGGAAGTATCTCCACAGGTTCAGGCATGAGGACACCCCTGAGTGTCCGACATGCCCAAATTTGGACGAAGACCCGGAACACGTGCTGTACCAATGCTCGAGGTACAGAGACGCAGTAGGCTCTGTACCCCCACCTGAGGGACTAGTAACGTTCATGCTGGAAGGAGAGGACAACTGGAGGAATATAAGTCAGCTGATAATAGGCATCCAGAGGGATCTGAGACGATGCGAAAAGGAGCGACGAATAATGGAGACTGCCTAAAATAGGCAACCCATCCCCGCGAAGTAATACTTTGCGGTGATCCCGCGGGGAATGTGGTGTGTGAGTGGGGGGTGAGTTTAGTACGTAGGTGTTGACGGAGTCAGCGAATCGTGCATACGGTTGGCCCGGGCCATCGGTATCTTACAAAGATTTTCACCTCCATGCCGTAAGCAAAAAAAAAAAAAAAAAAAAACACACACACACACACACACAAAAACACACACAAACACACACACACACACAAACACACACGCACACACACACACACACACACACACACACACACACACACACACACACACACACACACACACACACACACACACACACACACACACACAAACACACAAGGCGACTGAGACTGAGACCAGTAATGTCTCAGGCTGTGAACTCTGGACAACCATACACGAAGACGACCCCTGGGCTGACGGCCGACAGTATTCTAGCATCTCAGTAAGCGGAGGGAAATCTGGCCGAAATGACTGCTAGGCTAATGCTGTTACCGCCCCCGTCCCGTTAAAACATGGCAAATGTCCAAGCACGCGCCTCGTATCGTCGCCATTTAGTTGGCAGTATAGGTTCAGATGTTATATTCCTGATTAACGCGGATCTGGCTCTGAACACTCGACCCCATGAAGGCGGGTGTCAACCCTCGCATTGCCTCACTGCTTGCAAAGACAACCATGAGATTATAACGCGACTGTACAACGGACAAGGACAACGGCTTAGGAGTTGGGACCCATCAAAATGAGTAATATCCAAACCCCACAAACGAAGGAGAGATGTGATGCTTTTGCAAAGAGCAGCAGAATGGTGAGATCACCAGTAGATGGAGCAACAGCCGTCCCCGCAGAGGGTAACTCAGAGCGGGACCAAACCACGGCAACTCAGAGCAGCTCAGCACTCCGGGAACTCGGGCACGAGATCTCAAAGCTGGTAGACATGCTCGAAGATGGCAAGCGACGCTCCATACACCAGCCCATGCGAGACTCAATAGAGAGCATCAGAGTGCTCTACGAGCTGGCGGCCATCCAGCTACACGACGAAGGATCCAATGAGGTAATTAGGAAACAACGGCTTCGAGTTGGGACCCAATTAACAATGACGACCCAAAATAACCCAAACACCACCCCACTGGGTGGACAAGAGGAAGAAGGAGTACGCCATGCCGACCCGTTCGCTAGACGATCACGCCTGGTGAGCACGCCCCCGGCTACGCCAGCTATGGCGCCTCAGCTCACTGCACCATGCAGGGAAATTGAAGAGATGAAGACCCCGAAAAGGCTTAGGGACCCGGCCAGCCCCACGAACAAGCCACGGAGCACACCGCCCAAGAAGAGCAAGGCAAATACACAGGAGATCGAAGAGATCGGTTCGATACTGGACGAGCTGCTGTACATGTACCATGGCAAGCAGCCGGCGATGAGGCACATAAACTTGGCCACCAAGAGCATGCTAGCGAGGCTAAAAGAGCTGCAAGAAGTAGTCAAAACGCAGCTCACGGAAAATCAGTGCAAGCGATGTACCGAAGAGGCCCAAAATCAGCCGAGCCATGTTGAAGCAAGCAGCGGAAGCATTCCAAAATGCGACACGGCAACGCAGACGGAAGAAAACGGTGCAGGTACTAATCCACCGACACTGGCGCAAAAATCGAGAATTGGAGATAAGGCAAAAAATCGGGTTTCGGCCCCAAGCAAAGTGAAGCAGGCAACAACTCGCATGCAGCAACGCCTACAGCCGGCAGAGGGCAAAGCACCAACACAGCCGCGGGATGAAAAAACACCGGATAAAAAGAAATGGACTGAGGTGAAAGGCAAGCACACCAGGCGAAAACAGCCCAACCGTCCGGATGCAATCCTGGTCAAGTGCACAGAGAGCATGCCATACCGCGATGTGCTCAAAATTGTGAAAACAGCTCCCTCACTACAGGCGCTGAAAAACAATGTGCAGGGCATCCGCAAATCAGCAGCAGGAGAACTAATCATCAGGCTCCAGAAGCCATCGGACCCAGCTACCGACCAGCTGCATTTGGCAATCAGCAGCGTACTGTCCGGAAAAGCTGCAGTTAGAACCATGCAGGAAACGGTGCAAATGGAAGTTCTAGATATCGACGAGTCCACGACAGCAGATGAGTTCCTCACAGCTCTTTTTGCCTCGGTGGAAGGAGACATACCAGTCGAAGCGACGCCCACTATGAGAACGGCCTACGGAGGAACACAAATCGCAACGCTGGTCCTGCAACCGAGTCTAGCCATGAAATTGCTCGAAACCGGCAGGGTCCGCATAGGATGGGTGATATGCCGAATACGTCGAAAGATAGAGCCAAAGAGATGCTACCGATGTATGGGTTTCGGCCACACATCCACCAGGTGCAAGAGCCAGCATCCGGTTGGAAAATAGATGTGTTTTAAATGCGCAGGTACTGGGCACAAGTCTGGACAGTGCACCCATGAGGCAAAGTTCATCCTCTGCACAAGAATGGGCGCGGGCACTAGGCAAGCCGCGCACTCAACTCTGAGCAGGAACTACCCAGAAAGTATACACCCAAACATATCGAAGTGTGGCACGAAAGCTCGGATGCTGGAGCAGCACTATGGAGCTGCGGACAGGCACCATACCAGCTCACACAACGGATTGCTCGCAAAGGGTTTGCTAGGGCAAAATGTGGCCGCATATACGTTTATAGCTGCTACATACCACCAAGCATCCCCCTGGCAGAGTACGCAGCCGTCGTTGAAGAAATCGCACAGGACGCGCACGGCAAATCTCCTGTGATAATCGCCGGAGACTTCAATGCGTGGGCTACAGAATAGGGCAGCAGCAGAACGACACCAAGGGGAACTATTCTGCTGGATACATTTGCCTCGCTGAATGTCTGCCTGCTGAACATCGGAACAAGAAGCATCTACAGCAAAGCGGGTCGTGAGTCGACCATAGACCTGACGTTTGCCAGCCCAGACATTGCCCGAGACGCCCAATGGCATATATCGGATGTATACACCCACAGCGATCACTTTGCGGTGATAACGGACACCTCTCAACCTGGAAACAGAGGCGTCAGTAGAAGGCTCCAACACACTGTATACAAGATGGACACCATGGACCTGGAAAGATTCCTCCCTATGGTAGAAGGTCTTGGCATAAGAGGCGATGCCAACAGCTCCGCTGACGCGATAGCAGGGACTATCACCAACGCATGTGATGCCATACTGACCAAAGTTCGTAAAGGTGGAAACTCACCTAGACCGGTAGCTTGGTGGAACGAGGACATAGCCAAAGCGCGCAAAGAGTGCTTCGCAGCTAGGCGAAAGAGCCAACGGTCGAGATCGTCGCTAGATCGTCGCTAGCTAAAGGGCGACAAATCCCCTGGACCAGACGGCATACCGAACGGGGTAATCAAAGCTGTCATCGCTGCACACCCCAGAAGCTTCGTGGAGCTGTACAACTAATGTATAGCGGAATGCACAGTACCACGTAGATGGAAGCTTCAGCGACTTGTGCTCATCCCGAAGCCCGGCAAGGAGCTTGATGATCCCTCCTCATACCGCCCTCTCTGTATGCTGGACACGATGGGGAAAATATTTGAGCGACTAATTTGCAATCGCCTAGAATGCAAGCTTGCTGTAGTTCATGGGCTGTCTGAACGCCAATTTGGCTTCAGGAAACACAGGAGCACCACGGATGCCATCAGGGCCGTGACTGAACTAGCAGAAGGCGCAATCCAAGGAACAAGATGGGCAGGTGGCACCAAACAGTACTGCCTAGTCTGTACTTTGGATGTCAAAAACGCGTTCAATTCAGCGAATTGGACGAGAATCCTAGAAGCACTAACAGCCAGACAAATTCCTAGCCAGTTAAAACAGATAGTGATTAGCTACTTCCAGGACAGAGTGCTAATTTACGACACTAAAGACGGTCAGCGACAGTACACGGTAACTGGAGGCGTTCCCCAGGGCTCTGTTCTCGGGCCGCTACTGTGGAACGTCATGTACGATGGAGTACTGCGCCTTTGCCTACCAAAGGGCAACACAATCATTGGGTTCGCCGATGACATCGCTGTAGTGGCTGTGGCGAAGAAACTCGATGAAGTCACTCTTAGGAGCAGCGCGGCTATCGACAGGATAATTGAGTGGCTATCCCAGAACAGAAAGATAGTTGAGACGGCCTTGTTGCGCGTTGGCAGTGCTATCATTAAGTCTAAGCCCGCCATCAAATACCTGGGCGTCATGATAGACCACAGACTGTCGTACAAACAGCACTTGGAGTATATTAGCCACAAAGCGGCCAGAGTTACAACAGCCATAAGCCGAATGATGGCGAACACCAAAGGCCCAAGGCAGAGGAGCAGAAGGCTAAGCGCTGGTGTGGTGACGTCCACAATCCTCTACGGAGCTAAAATATGGGCCCCCGCAATGGAGATTGCATCTTACAGCCGAGGATGCAAGGCCGCATATCGTCGATGTGCATTGCGTGTAGCCACCTGCTTCCGCACAGTATCGGAAGACGGCCTTAGTGCTGGCAGGCATGATCCCACTCGGCCTGATGGCGGCCGAAAGGCAAAGCGGGGCAACCACCAACAGGCAACTGAGGGACAACACCATCGAACAATGGCAAAACAAATGGGATGGGAGCTCAGATGGTAGATGGACCCACAGATTGATCCCAAACCTGAAGCCTTGGCTACAGCGGCGACACGGCGAGGTAGACCACTACCTTGCCCAAATATTGACTGGGCATGGCTATTTAAGGCGTACCTGCACAGGTTTAAACATGAGGACGACCCCTTTTGCGAGTACTGCGGGCACGGTGTGGTCGAGGACGCGGAGCATGCATTGTTCTACTGCCCACTCCACAGACGCGAACGAAACAAAGCGACATCGGGCAGAAATGATTTGTCCCCGGAGAATCTCGTGGCGCGGATGATGGCCACTGAAAATGGATGGACAGCCGTTGCTACCATGGCATCGGCTATAATGAAGGAGCTGCGACGACGGGAGAGGATCCGACGCGGCATCGACTGATGAGTGGCACACACACACAACACAGTTAAACCTCAACCACTGCGAGGCTGCTCAGGCCCTGCTGTCGCAAGCAACACGGGAGAGAAACACTGACGTCGCAATAATCTGCAAGCCATACAAGCCTATCGCAGGAAGCGGCTGGGTGGCAAGTAAATGCGGAAAAGCGGCCATCTGGTCCCTCAACTCATCGCTCTAGGAAGTCAGAGCATCACACGAAGGATTCGTCAGAGCGAAAATTAATGGAATCACCGTTTACAGTTGCTACGCACCCCCAAGCTGGGAACTGCGGCGGTTCCAAAACATGCTGGAGGAAATATCAGAAGACGCTCGCAACAGAGCTCCCCTCGTCATAGCAGGAGACTTTAACGCCTGGGCCATGGAATGGGGAAGCAAGGAAACCAACGCGAGAGGGACCACCCTGCTAGAAGAGTTCGCGGCGATCGACCTGGGCCTTGCAAACGACGGGCAGGAGCTCACGTACTGCAAGGCCGGTAGAGGCTCTATTATAGACCTCACCCTGCTCAGCAGCTCACTCTATAGGCTAACCACATGGAAAGTCAGCAATGAATTCACATTCAGCGACCACCAAGCAGTACATTTCGAGATCCACGGGAGAGGACGGAGAAAACAGCAGCCCAAAACAACAGGCCCCAAATGGAAGGACAACTGCCTAGACAAGGAAACATACACGGATGCCCTACGCCATGCTCGATGGACTGGGGCCACGGAGTCAGCAGAAGACATGGCACGGCAGCTTATGGAAAACATCTCGGACGCGTGCGACTTATCCATGCCCAGGAGGAAGCCAAACAGAAGAGGAGCACCTTGCTACTGGTGGAACGAGGAAATCAGCGACCTAAGGAAGGCCTGCCTACGCGCTAGAAGACGCTCCCAACGAGCCCGAGGCCGCCCAGACTTTGCATCTAGGCTGGATGACCTGTTGGCAGCCAAGCGAGACCTCAAAAGAAGTATCAAACAAAGCAAATCCAGCTGCTTCCAGCAAATATGCGACGAGGCCGATGTAAACCCGTGGGGCACGGCGTATAAGGTAGTCACGAAGAAGATACGCAGCCAGCGAACAACCCGTGTGACCTGTCCTACCGCACTCGCCACTATAGTTGAGGCACTGTTCCCCCATCACCCAAGATTGGAGGTCGTCAGCCGCTCACGCAGCACGGAACTTGTGCAGCAGGTGTCGACAGACGAAGTGGTAGTGGCAAGCAAGAAGCTAGACGAAAAAAAGGCTCCAGGACCAGATGGGGTGCCAAACAAGGCGCTAAAGTAAGCCATGCTGACGAAACCCGACGCCTTCGCCGAGACATACAATAGATGTCTGCAGGACGGTGTATTTCCCAAGAGATGGAAGCGACAGAAATTAATCCTCCTACCGAAAGGGGATAAGCCAATAGAGGAACCCTCGGGATACAGGCCAATCTGCCTACTGGACACGGCGGGAAAGGTTCTGGAGAGGATCGTGTACAACCGACTAGTAAGGGTGGTTGAAGAGAAAGAGGCCCTGTCCAAACAGCAATACGGATTTCGTAAGGCTAGATCTACGGTAGACGCAATTAAGGCGGTGGTAGATATTGCTACTAAAGCAATAGAGGGTACCCGATGGAGGTGGGGAGAGAAGGAGTACTGCGCGGTGGTTACGTTGGACATCCGCAATGCCTTTAACTCAGCAAGCTGGTCTCGAATACTGGAAGCCTTAGACCGAATAGGGATACCGTCCTCCCTTTTCCGTATAATATCCAACTACCTGTCCGATCGACTATTAACTTATGATACGAAAGACGGTACTAGGAGTTACATGGTCACAGCAGGGGTCCCACAGGGGTCGGTCTTGGGACCACTCCTGTGGAACATAATGTACGACGAGGTGCTCAGAGTACAATTGCCCCAGGGATGCAGAATCATAGGATTCGCAGATGATCTGGCCCTAGTAGTGGTGGGCAAAGAAATAAAAGAAGTAGAAGCGGCAGTGAATGCAGCCATAAGGATCGTGGCCAGCTGGATGCGTGGCGCTAGCCTGGAGCTGGCAGGCCATAAAACAGAGGCTGTGCTTATCACAAGCCGTAAGATAGTTGAGTTTGCTAGATTTCAGGTAGACAGCGTTAGTATCGAGTCAAAGGCTTCCATCAAGTATCTGGGGGTCATGTTAGACAACAGGATTAGCTTTCGTCCACACGTAGAGTATGTTAGCCAGAAAGCGGCAAAAATGCAGGCGGCCCTTTCAAGGATGCTACCAAACATAGGAGGACCAAGAGCAGGTATACGCCTACTCCTCGCGAGAGTTGTAGCCTACGTGCTGCTCTATGCTGCACCGATATGGGCATCAGCAGTCGCAAGCCAGAAAGGCCTCAGAAGGAAAATGTCAGTCCCCTACAGGCTAAGTGCACTCCGCACTATCTCTGGATTTCGGACGGTGTCGGACGAGGCGGCCACAGTATTGGCAGGCATGCTGCCGGTAGATATATTGGCCAAGGAAATGGAGAACATATTCAAAGCACGAATAGCGACAGGCGAAGCTGTCTCAATAGACGTCATCCGACGGTCGGAGAGAGCAAAATCAATGGCAACTTGGCAGGAGAGATGGAACACGGCGAACAAGGGGAGATGGACACACAAACTAATCCCCAATCTGGAGCAATGGATTAGGAGACGGAACGGAGAAATTAACTTCCACCTAACGCAGTTTTTTACTGGACACGGCGGGTACAGGAAGTATCTCCACAGGTTCAGGCATGAGGACACCCCTGAGTGTCCGACATGCCCAAATTTGGACGAAGACCCGGAACACGTGCTGTACCAATGCTCGAGGTACAGAGACGCAGTAGGCTCTGTACCCCCACCTGAGGGACTAGTAACGTTCATGCTGGAAGGAGAGGACAACTGGAGGAATATAAGTCAGCTGATAATAGGCATCCAGAGGCAACGATGCGAAAATGAGCGACGAATAATGGAGACTGCCTAAAATAGGCAACCCATCCCCGCGAAGTAATACTTTGCGGTGATCCCGCGGGGAATGTGGTGTGTGAGTGGGGGGTGAGTTTAGTACGTAGGTGTTGACGGAGTCAGCGAATCGTGCATACGGTTGGCCCGGGCCATCGGTATCTTACAAAGATTTTCACCTCCATGCCGTAAGCAAAAAAAAAAAAAAAAACACACACACACACACACACACACACACACACAGATGGAGAGTGAAAGACGCGGTGCGGACGCGCATTCTTTTGTGCTCCGGTTTGCGCCCTTTGCTGAGTGTGAAAGTAAAAGCGTTCTAAGTGAAGATTATACGACAGAAACAACGTACCTGGAGTTGGGCTGATACCAATGGAGGTGAGTGTGGTGATCGGAGGAGGGTCTCCTCCGCTGAGTAAGACAACAAAACCCCACTAATTGTGCCTGGAGCGCTTGAGTGAAAAGCTTCCAATCCCGCTGTGTGTGAAAGTCATGCAGACGACGATAGTGCTAAAGTAGCGATGAAAATTGCGTAAGCACAGTGAGACCAGGCTCAAAAATAACACAAACGATATATAGAGCGACAAATAGATGGGCCATACGAAGCAGGATGAAATACCTAACTGCCCACCACTAGATGGGTAGTAGTAAGGCAAACAGAAAGTTTGAGAATGCTGAATGTCCAACAGGGCCAAGGGTAACAAGGCCGCGGATTGGCTAAGCCATCCCCACCGCTACGGCGGCGTACCCACAAACGGGGCTTGGCGGCCGAGTCGGGGCGGCATAACTCCCAACAAACG
This sequence comes from Drosophila borealis, assembly GCA_035045885.1. Taxonomy (NCBI): domain Eukaryota; kingdom Metazoa; phylum Arthropoda; class Insecta; order Diptera; family Drosophilidae; genus Drosophila; species Drosophila borealis. The sequence goes on from JAWNOR010000208.1 coordinate 57,295, forward strand.
CTACGGGGAAACTTGTAGCTAACGTGGGACGCCCTACGGGACAAACTCGCGCCACTTATCTGACGTGCACAGAGGATCCCATAGGATCCATTGAGACCCCAGCCCAGTAAGGTCTCAATTACGGCATATGGAAGCCACTCACATATCCGACGAAACCGGGTGACAGGCCGCAGTATTCCAGCACCTTAGTAAACCGAGTGAAATCGAGCGGAAACGGCTGCTGGGCTAATGCTGCGCCTGCCCCCGCCCCGCTAAAAGCATGGCAAGGCCTCGAGAAACGCTTGCTGTCCGTTACCATTAAGTTGGCCGTGCAGGATCAGTTGACATAGTCCTGACTAACACCGATCTGGCTTGAACTCCGGCTCTCATGAGGACCGGAGTCAACCCTCGCGTGGACCTCACTCCCTGGAAAGGCACCCACGGGATACGAAGGTGACTGCACAGAACGGGCAACAATAACGGCCTCGAGGGGGGGCCCAATTACAAAAAAAATGAATACAAAACAACAAGGGGGACACCTCCACCCCGAAACAATAGAGGCAACAACACCAACAACGAGAGAGGCAGAGCCTATCCAGCGCGAAGATGGTCTCGCCTTCGCGAAATCTAGTAGAGTTGCTAGAACTCCACCGCAAGCCGACCAAGCCGATGCACCTCTGCCAACCAAATGCGACGCTATCAACTGCATTGCAGCAGGCGCAAGCACGAATACGCCGAAGAGAGGCAGAAATTCGGGAAGCCCTGAAGACACGCCCCGGAAAACTCCGTCTAAGCGGGCAAAGAGCACAAAGGATTTTGCTCCAGCCAGATGAAGAAACTAGGAACAATCCTGGACGAGATAATCTACCTAGTCAATGAGAAAAAGCCGGTGGTGAGACACATAAACCAGGGAATGAAGGATGTGGACAAATGAAGAAGATACAAGAGGCAGTGTGCGCCCAAATAGAAGACCAGCTGCGGATAGACACAACCTGCCACAAATGCAAAAAAGACGATAAGAAGCAAAGCGACACGGAACCGGTTGCGCAGATCAAGAGCTGCAATAACAAGGAGATGCCTAGAGCGCGCGCACGCCACCGCCGAAGACAGTAAGCCCCACAGTAAACGCAGGCAAACAACGAAGGCAAAGAATACGTAAAGAGCCACCAACTCGTAACACTGCAGCTACCGAAAACGGTCGCCGTGTGGACAATAACCATGCACGACCGGCGGCGCTTCCCAAGGAGGGAACCACTAAAGAGAGCACGTGGCAGCAAGTCAACCGCCGACGGAAAAAGCCATGTAAAACTTCAAGCAGACCAGATGCCCTGCTAGTCAAGTGCAAGGACACGGCTTCATATGCCGAGGTCCTTAGGGCAGTGCAAAAGGACGAATCTCTGCAAAAATACAGAGAAAACGTCACTAAAATACGGCGAACAGCCGCTGAAGAGCTGCTGCTACAGATGGAAAAAGCAGGAGACGATGCGACAGCCAAACTGCTCAAGGCCGTACAAGAGAAGATGGGAGAGCTCGCGGAGGTCAAAGCAATCTCTGAAAAAGCCATGATAGAGGTCAAAGATATACCCGAGTGGTGCTCAAATACCGATGTTTTGGATGCAGTTTTTGCAAAAATCGACGGGGACATCCCCGTAGAAGCCACCCCCAAGTTGCGAGCAGCATACCGGGGAACCCAGACGGCCAGAGTCCTGCTACCCAAAGAATTAGCCGAACAGCTGCTGTTAATCGGGAAAATAAGAATCGGATGGGCAATCTGCCGCATTCGACTTAAAACGGACCCCAGGAGATGTTTCAAGTGCCTAGAATTCGGGCACATCGCAACCAGATGCAGAAACAGCCAGGACGAAACAGGCAAGTGCTACAACTGCGGTGGAGCAGAGCATGCATCAAAAGCATGCCGAGAGGAACCAGCGTGCATCCTATGTACCCGTAAGGGGCAGAAGAACACGGGACATAACACCCTTAGCAGGTCATGCCCGTTATTCTTAAAGGTCGCAAATAAAAGGAATTAAAAATGAAGCTACTACAGCTTAATTTAAACCACTGCAGAGCAGCGCAGGAGCTACTAACCCAAACAGCCAGAGAGATACCGACGCGGCACTACTGAGCGAACCATACGCAGCAATGTCTGAAGAGAGTTGGGTCCAAAACACCGAACGTGGTGCTGCTGTATGGAGCTGCGGAAACCCACCACTCCTAGTGAGCGACAGGAAGACGGCCCTGGGATTCGCAAGAGCCAAGATCGGCGGCATCTACTGGTATAGCTGCTATATGGCCCCCAGCGTCCAACTCGACGAATTTGCACGAATGCTCGATGAACTAGTGGCGGACGCTCAATCGCACTCCCCACTGGTCATTGCCGGCGATTTCAACGCGTGGGCAGTGGATTGGGGAAGTGCCAGGACGAACCCACGAGGTTGCACGCTGCTAGACGCCTTCGCAGCCCTTAATGTAACACTGCTGAACACCGGGCCCCTCAATAGCAAGACGGGCCACATGGGAGGTGTCCCAGCTGTATACGCATAGCGACCACCAGGCCATTGTCAGCAATACTGATGGCGGACAACCAAACCCGACGGGCAGAACACACCACATCGCTTGGGACCCTGAGACGCTCAATAAAGAGGCACTCCTAGCGTTCTTTGAACCCACCGCAATCACTGGAAACGCAGAACAGCTCGCTAACTGCCTAACACGGGAGATGCAACGAGCCTGCGATGCAGCGATGGCGAGGAAGAAGAAAGGAGGTAACAAGCACAAGCCAGTCCGATGGTGGAATGGCGAAATAGAGGATGCGCGAAAAAGGTGCCACACAGCAAGACGCATATACCAGCGCGCAGCAAGACGAGCGCGACGGGAAACAGCAAACCTGGCCTTGGATCATGAAGCCGAAAAAGCTCGCGCAGCCTACCACTCCTGGCGAACTATGCTCACCAAGGCTATCAAGCGAAGCAAGCGGCAATGCTGGATGCAACTCTGCGACGAAGCCGATACCCAGCCCTTCGGACAAGCCTACAAAACGGTAATGGGCAAACTCGCAAGAGGACCCGTACCGACCTGCCCAGAGCATCTAAAGCAGATAGTGGAGACACTGTTCCCGCGCCAGATAGAGCTACGCCACAACCCTCCAGCCGTAGGCACGTCGGTGGTGCCTCCCATCGACACAGAAGAGATAAGTGCCGCGCTAAAGCGCATTAAATCAAACAAAGCGCCAGGACCCGACGGCATCCCCAATGCAGTGCTGAAGACCATCGCTAGCGCCCACGCAGACACACTCGTAAATGTGTTCAACCGGTGCATTGCAGAAAGAACCTTTCCAACGTGCTGGAAGTTGCAGAGACTGGTCCTTATCCCTAAAGCTGGAAAGGACCCACAGGACCCCTCTGCCTACAGGCCACTCTGCATGCTGGACTCCACGGGCAAGCTCTTCGAGCGCATCATCTGCGATCGTCTGGAGAAGGAGATCGCTGATCGCTACGGACTCTCGGACCAGCAGTTCGGTTTCCGAAAACACAGGAGCACTGTCGACGCTATCAAGTTGGTAGCAGACACTGCACGGAAGACCATAGAAGGCACGCGATGGCGCGGCGGATCCAAGAAGTATTGCCTTGTGACAACGCTAGACGTAAAAAACGCGTTTAACTCGGCAAGCTGGCCAAATATACTCCTGGCACTCTCCAGGCTGCAAATCTCCGAGTACCTTATCAGCCTTGTTGCCGGATACTTCAAGGACCGGGTACTCATATATGACACGACTGCAGGACGACGCAAGTACGCCATTACTGGGGGCGTTCCTCAAGGATCGGTGCTTGGACCCTTGCTTTGGAACGGGATGTATGACGGAGTGCTCCGACTTGCTCTACCACCTGGCTGCAGCATCTTAGGCTTCGCAGACGACATCGCAATCGTCACGGTGGCGAAAGAGAAAGCGCAGGTGGAGAGAAAAACCAATGAAGCAGCCCACAAGGTGACTAGGTGGCTTGTAGAAAATGGCCTCAACTTAGCTGCGCAAAAAACAGAGGCAGTTCTCATCAGTAGCCGGAAGCAAGTGGAAACCGCCAACATCACAGTGGACGGAACTGAGGTAGTTTCCAAGCCTTCTATAAAATACCTAGGCGTCTTGCTGGATCACAGGCTCAGCTTCAAGGAGCATCTTAAATACGCAGGTGGAAAGGCGAGTAGAGCTATAAATGCACTATCTGGCATAATGGCGAACACTGGAGGCCCTAAACAGCGCAGCAGACGGCTGGTCGTGGTCCAGTCGATGCTCCTCTACGCGTCATCGATCTGGGGACCAGCAATGAGGATCCCCTCCTACAGCCACAAATGCAGGGCATCGTACAGAAGATGCGCACTCCGAGTCCTCTGCCCCTTTCGGACCGTCTCTGACGATGCAGCTCTAATGCTGGCCGGAATGCCCCCGCTGGATCTACTTTCAACAGAAGACCGCACCGTAGCACGCAGCCGGGAGACAACACTAGCAGAATGGCAAGCACGATGGGTGTCTTCCCCCAATGGCAGCTGGACCAAACGCATAAACCCGGACCTACGGCCGTGGGTAAGCAGGAAGTGCGGACAAACCGACTTCTACTTGACCCAGCTACTGACAGGACATGGATGCTTTAAATCCTATCTCTTTAGGTTTAGGCATGAGACGGATCCGTTTTGCACACACTGTGCGCGGACCATAGAGGACGCAGAACACGTCTTTTTTGTCTGTCCCAGATTTTCTGCTGAACGGGAAGAGCTAAGCCAAAGTATTGGGAGAAATTTTACAGTCACTGACTTAATAGATATCCTACTTAGCTCGCAAAACAATTGGGTTGCAGTAACCCACATGGCTGCAGAAATCATCAAATCCTTGCGTCGCGCTGAAAGACAGCGCAATTCAAGTTCTAACTCTAGATAAGATCCTAGAAGAGGCTTTCATGCCATCTCCCCCTCGTGAGGTTATACTTAGCGGTCGTTCCGCGAGAGGGAAACGGAGAGTAGGTGGTGGTTTTAGTGGGTGAAAGTCCCACACTTTTCGGCTTTAAATGCTTTCCCCCTTATTAAAAAAAAAAAAAAAAAAAAACAAACACACACACACACACACACACACACACACACACACACACACACACACACACACACACACACACACACACACACACACACACACACACACACACACACACACACACACACACAACACACACACACACACACACACACACACACACACACACACACACACACACACACACACACACACACACACACACACACACACACACACACACACACACACACACACACACACACACACACACACACACACATACATACACACACACACACATACATACATGCGGCAATTGAAAGTGCGCGGTCGCGTTTTGTTCGTCGCTCCCATTATTTCCCATTTTGGGCCGCGATGCCTACAAGGAAAACAAAACGCGTAAGTACTGGCGTAAACAACAACGCCAATGCGTACCTGTAAGGCTGATCTGCCACGTGTCCGACGCTCCCTTGGCTCAAAGACCAATCTGGTGTTCTGCCCCGAGTGTGTGGGTATGGAGAGGGGGAAAGCATGCTATGTGCTTTCTCCCTATCACATTTCTCCACACTTCTCCAACAAGAGGAAAATGTCGCCGCCCACATAAAATTGCTTTCTCACGACGAGAATGCAATAGTAAAACAGATGGTTAACCAATCAGCTGATGGCAGTGCTGTAAGGTGCAAGGCGATCCATGACACGGTACCGAGCACGACGTTAGTGGCGCTGCAAATCTTGGCCGCTCTACTAAACGTCGTTTACCAGCGATAGAGGGCGCTGCCGATCATTAGCCGGGACACACACCACCTGAAAAGCGGGAAACATAGAATACCCGCAAGGCGCAGTAATTAATAGCTGCTGATATGCAAATAATAGCAATTTTAGAAGTATCAGTCACGACCCTCACAGGGGAAAAGGTACATAAGGTCACGGTTCCGACCAATTGCCAACCCCGCCACGCATGTGGTGTACCTAAAGAGGGCTCTGGTGACCGAATCGGAGCGGTATAACTCCCAACGGTTAAACGCTGGGGGAAACTCTGAGCCACCGCGGGACTCCTGAGGAGACCTGACTGCAACTCGCACAAAACCACAAATCCACCAAGCGTCTGCTCACATTGAACGGCTTGGTGGTCTGCGTCTGTGCCGCATCGGCCGGCAGTATACCAAAACCAGGCAGCTGGTATAAACTGCAAAAGCCTGGCAGTAGGCATAAAATGCATAAAATGGAAAGGAATGGATTGTTTTAACGAAACTACTCCAGGTGGCAGTCACACATGTGAAAATCCACCCGTGGCACAGTCCACGGTAGGGGCACGGATTCTGGAGGCCCCAACAACCGTTACCAACCAAACTACCACGATGGTGGCACACTTGGCTATCGTAGCGGATAATGCGACAAGCAACAACACCACAGCAGCATCAGCAGAAATGGATCCCTTCCGGAGAAATGCAAAGATGTCAAGGACCCCCCCGCAAGCAACACTGCCTGCACAGCAGGCAGCCCAGGCGGAGAGGAGCAGTGCTAGAGACGCGGTCAGTGGCACGCCAAACATCAAGCGAAGCAGGGATTTATTAAGTTCCCCAAACGCAACAAGCGGACGCCCTGGGAAAAAACCAAAAGGGCATGGCGTAGGTACCAGCGCTCTACTCCTTCAGCTGGGAGCTATTCTGGACAGGCTCCTTGCGACTGTGGGTGGCAAAAAGCCAGCTGTGCGGCACATCAACCAGAGTATGAAAGATGACCTTGCCAGGATGAAGGAGATCCAAATGGCAGCCACAGCGCAATTGCCAAGCGAGCAAGCGGCGCAGCAAACGGGCCAGGGAAGCAGTGCACAGCCATGCGCACTGGCTAATGAACATAGCACTAGCAGAGAGAGCGCAGTGCAAACCTCCCCGGCGCTGCTACAAACAAGGAGGAAAACCCCCGCAGATAGGCCGGTGCCGAGTGCAACCCCAAAGCCCAACAGGAAGGCGAGTCCAGAAGAAGCGCGAACATCTCAGCGCCGAGATGCGGACAAGCGCGGGACCACCGAAAAAGAGGAGGACAATAACAACAACAAAGGGCCAGGCAACAACAAATGGCAAAAAGTTGGAGCCAAGAAGAAAAAGAGGAGCAACACCCAGCCACCAAAGAGAAGTCGACCAGATGCCATATTGGTAAAATGCCGGAGCCCAGAGGAATATGCCAACGTGCTCAAAACTGTACAGACAAACCAAGACCTACAGCAGTACAGAGAGAGCGTTAGCGGCATCATGCGTACCGCAGCCGGAGAACTCATTCTACGAATGAGCAAAGCAGAGGACGAAGCCACAACCAAACTACAGAAGGCCGTCCAGGATGCCGTGGGGATTACTGCAGACGTCAGAACGATCTCTGACAAAGTCCTCATAGAGATACGGGACATTCCGGAATGGTCAAATAGCGACGACGTGCTAGGAGCCGTATTCACAAAAATCGAAGGGGACCTCCTTGCTGAAGCCTCACCGAAGCTAAGGAAAGCATACCGCGGCACACAGACGGCTACTATGCTACTGCCCAAGAAAGTCGCAAGCGAACTTCTGGAGGTAGCGAAGATACGCATTGGATGGGCGGTATGTCGTATACGCCAAAAAGTGGAGCCGAGGCGATGCTTCAAGTGCCTGGACTTTGGGCACACGGCTGCACGATGCCGCAGTAAACACGACGCCTCGAAACTGTGCTTCAATTGTGGAGAAGCCAACCACTCGGCGAAGGAGTGCACCGGCAAGTCAAAATGCATAATCTGCACGAGATATGAGACCGTGAACACGGCACACAATACCCTTAGCAGGGCCTGCCCGTGGTTCATTAAGGCGTCGCAACCAACAGCCAAAAAATCAAGTTAATCCAGATTAACTTGAACCACTGCAGAGCGGCCCAGGACCTACTCGACCAAACCACTCGGGAAGAAAAAACTGACTTCGCCATCGTCAGTGAGCCATACCAGCCCAAACATGAAGGCATCTGGACCCAGAGCAATGGCGGTGGTGCAGCAATTTGGAGCTGCGGAAGCCCACCAGCGCAACTTACAGACAGGCAAGCGGCAACCGGATATACCAGAGCCAAGTGTTGCGGAGTCTATATATATAGCTGCTATATTGCACCCAGTGTAGAAATCAGCGAGTTCGCCAACATACTCGACAACATTACGGACGACGCAAGAACCCGTTCACCCGTAATCATAGCGGGCGATTTCAATGCGTGGGCAGTTGAATGGGGAAGCAGCAAAACAAGTCAACGTGGGCGTATCCTGCTAGACGTGTTTGCAACCCTCAACGTGTCGCTTCTCAACGTTGGTAACAGGCAAACCTTCAACAAAGCAGGCAGAGGATCAATCATCGACTTGACATTTGCTAGCCCATGTCTGGCGAGACGCGCGTCCTGGATGGTGTCCGACTTATACACACACAGCGACCACCATGCGATAATAAGTCACTTCGCCGACCAGCACAAGGACCAATACCACCAGCGTGGCACATGGAGCCAAGGTACGCTCAGCCCAGAAGCGCTGCTGCTAATGGTCGAGAGCATGCAACTCCCAGCCGATGGAGATGCCGACCACTGGGCAAACTACCTAGGAAGAACGGTAGAGGAGGCATGCAACGCATCCATGCTTAAAAAGAGAAGGCGGATAAACGGGCGCAGACCTGTTCACTGGTGGAACCATGAAATAGAGATGGCCAGGAGAGAATGCCACATAGCCAGAAGACGCTACCAACGGGCCCACGGGAGAAGCAATTGCCAGGAAATGCAGGAAGCCTACAGAGCGAAGAGGGCCGCACTTAAGAAGGCTATCAATCGCAGCAAGGACGCCACGTGGAAGAGCCTATGCGCTGAAGCCGACGCGCAACCCTTTGGTACAGCCTACAAATTGGTCATGGGAAGAACGTGCAGGATGCCAATGCCCACAAACGAGGTCCAGCTAAGGGCAATTGTCACCACGCTCTTCCCCTCGCAACCAACGCTGCACATAACCACCACGTACGCCGGAACGTCGACGGTAAAATGGACGGGCGCAGAGGAGGTGCTACAGGCTCTTGCGCGGATACAGCCAAATAAAGCCCCAGGACCTGACGGGATCCCGACAAAAGCTCTGAAGCTAATAGTGGCCAAGCAACCAGCAGTCTATGCAGCGCTATTTAATAAGTGCATGGAGGATCGCCGCTTTCCTACAAGGTGGAAACGCCAGAGACTGGTGTTGCTCCCAAAAGGCGACAAGCCACCAGAGGACCCGTCCGCATACAGGCCACTGTGCATGCTCGACGTGGTTGGCAAACTGTTCGAGCGCATCATATGCAACAGACTGCAAGACGAACTAGAAGAACGGCAAGGGCTATCTGAGTACCAGTTTGGATTCCGGAAAAAGCGCAGCACTGCCCAAGCTATCAGCCATGTTGTGGGCATCGCCACACAAGCCATCGAGGGGTCCCGATGGCGGAATGGTAGCAAAAAATACTGCCTCATTACGACCCTGGACGTAAAGAACGCGTTCAATGCAGCCAGCTGGATGAGTATCATACGCACGCTTCAGGGACTCCAGATATCCGAGTACCTGATAAGCCTGATTACGGACTATTTCTCCAATCGTGTGCTCTTGTATGACACCGCCGCAGGACAGCGGCAGCACACCATAACTGGCGGCGTTCCACAAGGATCAGTCCTGGGACCTACACTATGGAACGTGATGTACGACGCAGTTCTCCGTTTGAACATCCCTGCAGGCACTCACATCATTGGCTTTGCGGACGACATTGCGGTGGTTACGGTCAGCAAGGAGCTGCCGGCTGTGGAGGAGAAAACAAACACCGCTATCCGACAGGTGGTGAACTGGCTCGCGTCCAATGGCTTAACACTGGCTGCCCACAAGACGGAGGCAGTACTGGTCAGCAGCCGTAAGGTAGTGGAGACAGCCACAATACGCGTCGACAACTGTCCCATACACTCGAAGCCAGCCATCAGATACTTGGGAGTAATGCTGGACCATCGGCTTACGTTCAAGCACCACCTGGAGTTCGTCGGGGGAAAGGCGGCGAAAGCCGCGAATGCAATAGCCAGGATGATGGCTAATAATGCGGGCCCGCGGCAGAAGAGCAGGTGGTTGATAGCAAGTGTGGTCAGGTCAATCATACTGTATGCAGCAAAAGTCTGGGCGCCGGCACTGAGGATACCAGCGTACGGCCGAAGCAGCAAGGCTGCATACCGCAGGTGCGCGCTACGATGTATCAGCTCTTACCGTACTGTCTCCGAGGATGCAGCACTAGTACTGGCCGGAATGATCCCACTAGATCTCCTGGCAATGGAGACGAGGAGCAACAGCTCCCAAACTGTAAGGCGGGCTGAAACCATGGAAGAATGGCAGGCGAGGTGGAGAACTACCACCAATGGCAGCTGGACACGATCGCTGATCCCGGACATACGGCCTTGGGTGAGTAGGAAGCACGGTCAGACCGACTTCTACCTGACTCAATTACTGACGGGACACGGGTGCTTTAAATCCTATCTATATAGGTTTAAACACGAGACGGACCCGTTCTGCACACACTGTGCGCGGGCCACAGAAGACGCTGAACATGTCTTTTTCGTCTGTCCAAGATTCTCTGCTGAACGGGAAGAGCTTAGTCAAATTATTGGGAGACCTTTTATAGTCAACGACTTACTAGATATCCTACTAAGCTCGCAAAACAATTGGATTGCTATTAGCACCACAGCGGCAGTGATAATCAAATCCTTGCGTCGCGCTGAACGACAGCGCAATCGTCAATCATAGATGAGAATCTAGGTGAGGCTTTCATGCCATCTCCCCCTCGTGAAGTGATACCCATCGGTGGTGCCATGAGAGGGATACGGAGAGTAGGTGGGTTTTTAGTGGGTGCAAGTCCCACACTTTTCGGCTTTTAATGCTTTTCCCTCCTATACAAAAAAAAAAAAAAAAAAAAAAAAAAACACACACACACACACACACACACACGCACACACAGACACACACACACACACACACACACACACACACACACACACACATACACAAACACACAAGGCGACTGAGACTGAGACCAGTAATGTCTCAGGCTGTGAACTCTGGACAACCATACACGAAGACGACCCCTGGGCTGACGGCCGACAGTATTCTAGCATCTCAGTAAACGGAGTGAAATCTGGCCGAAATGACTGCTAGGCTAATGCTGTTACCGCCCCCGTCCCGTTAAAACATGGCAAATCTCCAAGCACGCTCCTCGTATCGTCGCCATTTAGTTGGCAGTATAGGTTCAGATGTAATATTCCTGATTAACGCGGATCTGGCTCTGAACACTCGACCCCATGAAGGCGGGTGTCAACCCTCGCATGGCCTCACTGCTTGCAAAGACAACCATGAGATTATAACGCGACTGTACAACGGACAAGGACAACGGCTTAGGAGTTGGGACCCATCAAAATGAGTAATATCCAAACCCCACAAACGAAGGAGAGCTGTGATGCTTTTGCAAAGAGCAGCAGAATGGTGAGATCACCAGTAGATGGAGCAACAGCCGTCCCCGCAGAGGGTAACTCAGAGCGGGACCAAACCACGGCAACTCAGAGCAGCTCAGCACTCCGGGAACTCGGGCACGAGATCTCAAAGCTGGTAGACATGCTCGAAGATGGCAAGCGACGCTCCATACACCAGCCCATGCGAGACTCAATAGAGAGCATCAGAGTGCTCTACGAGCTGGCGGCCATCCAGCTACACGACGAAGGAGCCAAGGAAGTAATTAGGACGCACCAGTCGTGTCAAACCTCGTTTCTTTTCAGGACGACGGTAGACGTCAAGCGGAAACAGGCCACAGTACGGATGCCCCAAACTAAGCGAATCCGAGGGCCAGTCGGTAACCAGGCTACCGTAACAACGGTGCAGGAGACACCGAGCCCCAAAGCGGACGGCGACAAGTGGAAGGAGGTAACCCACAAAAAAAGGAAGGAGGTCACCCGGAAAAAGAGCAAGGGATTGCTTAAGGAAAAGACGCGACCGGATGCTATAGTCATCTCGGCAAAAGGTGAAGCGAGCTACTCAGAGATACTGAGAAAAGTTAAAGCCGATGAGAAACTGGGCGAGCTCGGAAAAGCGGTGTCAAAAATAAGGAGGACACAAAAAGGAGAACTGCTACTTCAGCTCAGGAATTCGGGAGAGAATACCACAGCATTTAGGAGCCTGGTGGGCGAAACGCTAGTCGAAAATGCAGAGGTCCGGACGCTGTCCCACCGAGTCTCTATTGAGTGCAAGGACCTGGACGAGATCACGACCAGAGAGGATATCTGCGAGGCGATGAGGGGCAAATCCAAATATTGGACATAACCCCAGAGAATATTAGCCTCCGTAAGTCGTATGGCCAAACACAAACGGCGACTATAAGACTACCAGCGGAAAGCGCGAAAAAGGCCCTCTCGGTAGGTTTCCTGAAAGTTGGCTGGGTCAACTCAAGAATCCGCGAGCGGATAAACATCACCAGATGTTTCAGATGCCTCGAGTTTGGACACCTTGCAAGACACTGCAAGAGTGAACTGGACAGATCGAATCTATGCCGACGATGCGGAGGAAAGGACCATCTGGCTAAGGACTGCAAACAAGAGCCACAGTGCATGCTCTGCAAGGACAGGAACAATGACTCCAATCACATTGCCGGTAGCGGCAGATGCCCCGTGTTTAGGAGCGCCCTGGCCAACAGAAAATGAAGTTCACACAGTTAAACCTCAACCACTGCGAGGCTGCTCAGGCCCTGCTGTCGCAAGCAACACGGGAGAGAAACACTGACGTCGCAATAATCTGCAAGCCATACAAGCCTATCGCAGGAAGCGGCTGGGTGGCAAGTAAATGCTGAAAAGCGGCCATCTGGTCCCTCAACTCACCGATCCAAGAGCGAAGATTAATGGAATCACCGTTTACAGTTGCTACGCACCCCCAAGCTGGGAACTGCGGCGGTTCCAAAACATGCTGGAGGAAATATCAGAAGACGCTCGCAACAGAGCTCCCCTCGTCATAGCAGGAGACTTTAACGCCTGGGCCATGGAATGGGGAAGCAAGGAAACCAACGCGAGAGGGACCACTCTGCTAGAAGAGTTCGCGGCGATCGACTTGGGCCTTGCAAACGACGGGCAGAAGCTCACGTACTGCAAGGCCGGTAGAGGCTCTATTATCACCATGCTCAGCAGCTCACTCTATGGGCTAACCACATGGAAAGTCAGCAATGAATTCGTATTCAGCGACCACCAAGCAGTACATTTTGAGATCCACGGGAGAGGACGGAGAAAACTGCAGCCCAAAACAACAGGCCCCAAATGGAAGGACAACTGCCTAGACAAGGAAACATACACGGATTCCCTACGCCATGCTCGATGGACTGGGGCCACGGAGTCAGCAGAAGACATGGCACGGCAGCTTATGGAAAACATCTCGGACGCGTGCGACTTATCCATGCCCAGGAGGAAGCCAAACAGAAGAGGAGCACCTTGCTACTGGTGGAACGAGGAAATCAGCGCCTGCCTACGCGCTAGAAGACGCTCCCAACGAGCCCGAGGCCGCCCAGACTTTGCATCTAGGCTGGATGACCTGCGGGCAGCCAAGCGAGACCTCAAAAGAAGTATCAAACAAAGCAAATCCAGCTGCTTCCAGCAAATATGCGACGAGGCCGATGTAAACCCGTGGGGCACGGCGTATAAGGTAGTCACGAAGAAGATACGCAGCCAGCGAACAACCCGTGTGACCTGTCCTACCGCACTCGCCACTATAGTTGAGGCACTGTTCCCCCATCACCCAAGATTGGAGGTCGTCAGCCGCTCACGCAGCACGGAACTTGTGCAGCAGGTGTCGACAGACGAAGTGGTAGTGGCAAGCAAGAAGCTAGACGACAAAAAGGCTCCAGGACCAGATGGGGTGCCAAACAAGGCGCTAAAGCTGGCCATGCTGACGAAACCCGACGCCTTCGCCGAGACATACAATAGATGTCTGCAGGACGGTGTATTTCCCAAGAGATGGAAGCGACAGAAATTAATCCTCCTACCGAAAGGGGATAAGCCAATAGAGGAACCCTCGGGATACAGGCCAATCTGCCTACTGGACACGGCGGGAAAGGTTCTGGAGAGGATCGTGTACAACCGACTAGTAAGGGTGGTTGAAGAGAAAGAGGCCCTGTCCAAACAGCAATACGGATTTCGTAAGGCTAGATCTACGGTAGACGCAATTAAGGCGGTGGTAGATATTGCTACTAAAGCAATAGAGGGTACCCGATGGAGGTGGGGAGAGAAGGAGTACTGCGCGGTGGTTACGTTGGACATCCGCAATGCCTTTAACTCAGCAAGCTGGTCTCGAATACTGGAAGCCTTAGACCGAATAGGGATACCGTCCTCCCTTTTCCGTATAATATCCAACTACCTGTCCGATCGACTATTAACTTATGATACGGAAGACGGTACTAGGAGTTACATGGTCACAGCAGGGGTCCCACAGGGGTCGGTCTTGGGACCACTTCTGTGGAACATAATGTACGACGAGGTGCTCAGAGTACAATTGCCCCAGGGATGCAGAATCATAGGATTCGCAGATGATCTGGCCCTAGTAGTGGTGGGCAAAGAAATAAAAGAAGTAGAAGCGGCAGCGAATGCAGCCATAAGGATCGTGGCCAGCTGGATGCGTGGTGCTAGCCTGGAGCTGGCAGGCCATAAAACAGAGGCTGTGCTTATCACAAGCCGCAAGATAGTTGAGTTTGCTAGATTTCAGGTAGACAGCGTTAGTATCGAGTCAAAGGCTTCCATCAAGTATCTGGGGGTCATGTTAGACAACAGGCTTAGCTTTCGTCCTCACGTAGAGTATGTTAGCCAGAAAGCGGCAAAAATGCAGGCGGCCCTTTCAAGGATGCTACCAAACATAGGAGGACCAAGAGCAGGTAGACGCCTACTCCTCGCGAGAGTTGTAGCCTCCGTGCTGCTCTATGCTGCACCGATATGGGCATCAGCAGTCGCAAGCCAGAAAGGCCTCAGAAGGAAAATGTCAGTCCCCTACAGGCTAAGCGCACTCCGCACTATCTCTGGATTCCGGACGGTGTCGGACGAGGCGGCCACAGTATTGGCAGGCATGCTGCCGGTAGATATATTGGCCAAGGAAATGGAGAACATATTCAAAGCACGAATAGCGACAGGCGAAGCTGTCTCAATAGACGTCATCCGACGGTCGGAGAGAGCAAAATCAATGGCAACTTGGCAGGAGAGATGGAACACGGCGAACAAGGGGAGATGGACACACAAACTAATCCCCAATCTGGAGCAATGGATTAGGAGACGGAACGGAGAAATTAACTTCCACCTAACGCAGTTTTTTACTGGACACGGCGGGTACAGGAAGTATCTCCACAGGTTCAGGCATGAGGACACCCCTGAGTGTCCGACATGCCCAAATTTGGACGAAGACCCGGAACACGTGCTGTACCAATGCTCGAGGTACAGAGACGCAGTAGGCTCTGTACCCCCACCTGAGGGACTAGTAACGTTCATGCTGGAAGGAGAGGACAACTGGAGGAATATAAGTCAGCTGATAATAGGCATCCAGAGGCAACGATGCGAAAATGAGCGACGAATAATGGAGACTGCCTAAAATAGGCAACCCATCCCCGCGAAGTAATACTTTGCGGTGATCCCGCGGGGAATGTGGTGTGTGAGTGGGGGGTGAGTTTAGTACGTAGGTGTTGACGGAGTCAGCCAATCGTGCATACGGTTGGCCCGGGCCATCAGTATCTTACGAAGATTTTCACCTCCATGCCGTAAGCAAAAAAAAAAAAAAAACACACACACACACACACACAGGATTGCGGTGAGAGTTTTCATAGAGTGCGGACGCGTTTTGTAACGGCTCCGCGAAAATAAACAAACAAACCTGTGAAATTAAAGTGAAGTTAGTGCACGTGTGCAGTGAACCGAGACAGGCCTAAGACACCAAAAGGTGCGTGGTGGTACTCACTGCGAAGCCCGTGCAGACCATTCCTGGGGTGGCGTCTACAGTTCCACGATCCAGGCGAGGGGAGTGGATGCGTCTACTTGGCGTGTTTGTGCCCTTTTGTGAGTTTACCACTTAAGTGTATTAGACGTCTCGCAAAGCTATTTGTGCAGTTGGTTGCATTCACTCTAACAGCTGTTAGTAGTGTTGGCTAGCGCAGTTCACAACCAGCTGATCTGCACTATAGAGCCAGCTGCCAAACTGCGTAGCGGAGACATCAACCAGGCGATAAGCTGTAACTGGCAGAAAGTACAGCATACTTTCGGGCTTACGCTGTTCTTGCTAAGCATTTAAGCTTAGGAGAAAGAACAGGCAAAGAAGCCGATATCGGTGCTCACTACAGGCTCCAGGGCAAAAAAGAAGCTAAAGGTCGCGGAACAGACCAATTTCCAACCCCCCCGCCGTGGTGGTGCCAATAAAAACGGGGCTTTGGTGACCGAGTCGGAGCGGTATAACTCCCAGCGGTCAATAGCCTGAGGGAAACCTTTGGCCATCGAGGGACTTCCCTGTAGAGCCCTGTTAGTTGGAGCAGGTGCCCAAATAGAAAAATGGAGGATGAGCTGCATGCCTTTGCCCGCCGCTCTGCGCTACAGCGATCACCGCCACACCAGGCGGTTACGCCAGTGCAGCAAAGAGTGGCTGCGTCGTCGCCGGCAAAAGCGAGTGAGGAGCTGCCAAGAACACTAAGAGGCACGATCGAGAAGATGGGCTCAGTCCTAAACGGCTTAACGGCGCTGTTCAACGGACAACGCCACATTAACGGGCTGATGCGAGAGGAACTCGCGAGAGTATAAAGCCTGCAGAAGGTGGCGCTCAAGATCTGTGCGCCGGAAACGAAACGCTATTCTTGCTAAGCATTTAAGCTTAGGAGAAAGAACAAGCAAAAAGCCGATATCGGTGCTCACTACAGGCTCCAGGGCAAAAAAGGAGCAAAAGGTTGCGGAATAGACCAATTTCCAACCCCCCGCCGCGGCGGTGCCCATAAAAACGGGGCTCTGGTGACCGAGTCGGAGCGGTATAACTCCCAGCGGTCAATAGCCTGAGGGAAACCTTTGACCATCGAGGGACTTCCCTGTAGAGCCCTGTTATTTGGAGCTGGTGTCTAGAAGGCCAAGGTGAGAATCGGATGGCTTGTCTGCCGTATTCGTGCAATAGACTAACCAAAGCGATGCTTTAAATTCCAGGGTTTCGGGCACATTGCAGCGAACTACACCAGCGTAGACGATATGAAAGGCGCGTGCTTCAGATGCGGGGATACAGGCCACGAAGCCAAGAGCTGCTCCAAGCCACCAAAATGTAGCCTTTGCACACGGAAAGGAGAAAAATCAACGGACCACGCTACAGGAAGCTTTAAATGTCCGGCGTATCGCGAGGCAGTACGCAAAATGAAATGTTAAGGTTACTTCAAATAAACCTTAACCACTGCATAGCTGCTCAAGCTATCTTGGAGCAGACTGTTAGGGAGATGCGCATTGATATTGCTATTAACAGTGAAACTCACCACCGAGAACCCAACTGCCCGAGAATATGGACCGAGGACCAGGATGGAAAAGCTGCGCTCTGGGTATGTGGCGACCCACCGACATCGCAGACAAAAACAAAAAAAAAATTTACTGGGTTTGTACGCGCACAATACGCAGCCTGTGGATATACAGCTGCTACCTGGCCCCAAGCATGCAGCTCTGCGAATTCACAGCTGCATTAGATGCATTTGTAGATGACGCAAGGGGGCGGAGGGTCATTATTGCTGGTGACTTCAACGCCTGGGCAGTGGAATGGGGCAGCCAAGCAACTAACGCAAGAGGTCGTGCCCTGTTGGAAAGCTTCGCAGCCCTGGATATAGCCCTGCTAAACTTCGGCTCGGAAAGTTTCACTCGAGGTGGTATCGGATCCATAATCGATCTCACCTTCGCAAGCTCGTCACTTTTCGGCGCAACAATATGGCAACTAAGCGACATATACACCGCAAGCGACCACTCCGCAATAATATGCACGATTGGTGAAGGAACTGCAGGCAGCACGAGAAGCCTAAGTCGGAAAGCTTACCGCCTGGATACTTTCGACCCCATGGCCTTTTCGAATACAGTCCATTCGCTTGTCACTACCGGCAACGCAGAGAGAAGAGCCTCCCAAATGGCATGCCAGCTATCGCGTGCCTGTGACGAGAGCATGCAAACCGGAAAACGATTCGGCGCCACCATGTACCCACGTACTGGTGGAACGAAAATATAGCCGAAGCACTGCGGAACTGCATCCAAGCCAGGAGGCGATACCAGCGAGCCCGAGGTAGACCTAACTATGCCGAACAGCAGCTAAGGTATCAGAGTGCCAGAAAAATACTAAAGAAGTCCATAAGAGATAGCAAACGAGAATGTTTCCTTGAGCTATGCGACTCAGCCGAATACGATCCTTGGGGCAAGGCGTACAAAACTGTCGTTAAAAGACTCTACGCCGGCAAAGAAGCGCAGCCTTCTGACCCAAGTGAACTGAAGTTGATTGTGGAAACTCCTATTCCCAATCAGACCCGACGTATTACATACGCAAGCCAGACCATCGAGCCACGTAGCAGCCATGCCGTCTCTCATCGACGAAGTCTCAGTCGAAGAGGTGCTGACAATCGCCAGAAGCCTAAAGCCCAGTAAGGCACCGGGTCCGGATGGAATCCCCAACCGAGCGCTGAAACTAGCCATGTCCTTGCAGCCCGCGCAGTTCGTGCAGCTTTTTAACATGTGCCTAATGGAGAGAACTTTCCCCACAATATGGAATCTCCAAACGCTAGTTTTATTACCGAAGCCTGGTAAGCCGCCCGATGACCCATCGTCATACAGGCCGATTTGCCTCCTGTACACGTTAGGCAAAGTGCTGGAGAAGCTAATCTGCAACAGGCTCCAGGCAGCTGTCGACAACAATGGTGGCCTGTCCCAAAGCCAATTTGGTTTCACCAAGGCAAAGTCTACAATAGACGCTCTGGAGAAAGTGGTCGGCATAGCAACAAACGCCATCCAAGGATCGAGATGGAAAAGCGGCACAAAAAAGTACTGCCTCATCGTCACGCTGGATGTTAAAAACGCCTTTAACACAGCCAGGTGGAACAAAATATTGGATGCATTGTCAACGTTCCGCGTCCCATATTATCTTCAGGAGACGATGCGCAGCTACTTCACTGGAAAACTGCTGCAATACGACACCGCAGACGGCCCCACTACACATCAAGTGTCCGCTGGAGTACCCCAAGGCTCAGTTCTAGGACCCCTCCTCTGGAACATCATGTACGATAGCATCCTCCGACTGGAACTCCCGATCGATACAAGTATCATCGGCTTCGCGGACGACGTGGCCCTTGTAGTCGTCGGCAAGGTATTGAAAGTCGTAGAGGAATTGTGTAACAATAGCATTGCCCGTGCAACATTGGCACCATTGGCTAGCAGCGGCTGGACTCGAGCTGGCTGCTCATAAAACAGAAGCGGTGTTAGTCAGCAGTCGAAGAAGAGTGGAAACAGCGCACATAAGAGTCGGCAGTGCGACAATAGAATCAGCAAGGGCGCTAAAGTACCTGAGTGTCATGCTAGACACAAGGATGTCGTTCAGAGAGCACTTGGAGTACGTGCACAAGAAAGCAGCAGAGTCCTGTCGAGCGCTATCCAGGATTATGCTGAACACACGGGGACCGAAACAGCAGAGACGCCGTCTCCTTATGACCGTAAACAGAGCGGTAATAATGTACGCGTCCCTCATCTGGAGCAGAGCAATGGCTGTTCCCAGCTACAGCCGGGGCGTACACTCTATTTATCGCCTAAGCGCCCTACGGGTCAGCTGCGCATTCCGGACGGTATCGGACGAAGCGGCGCTGGTTATCGCAGGAATGGTCCCGCTAAACGAACTGGCAACAGAAGCTGTAGTTTGCTATAGAGCCCACGATGGAAGCAACACAGCAAACTCGATTCGCACTGAGGCAAGGATGCAGAGCGTAGCACGATGGCAAGAACGCTGGGATCGCGCATCTAATGGACGCTAGACGCATAGGCTTATCCCAAACTTGGAAGCCTGGATAAATCGCAAGTATGGCAATACTAATTTTTATTTAACGCAGCTCCTATCAGGCCACGGTTGCTTCACGAGCTACTTAAAGCGATTCGGCCACGACAACACAGACGAGTGTTCTTGGTGCGGCAGAGGAATCATAGAGGACGCCAATCACGTCATATTCGAGTGTGGACGTTTCGCAGCGAACAGACAGGAACTGGAGGACATCATGGGCAGACCTATCACGGTGGACAACCTGGTCACGAGCATGATAGAGACCGCACAAAAGTGGGACGCTGCCAGCACCTTCGCAGCAGAAGTAATGCGAGAACTCAGGAGAGTTGAGCGCAGCAGACGGAGAACCGCGGATATTTAGGTAGCAAGAACATGCCTGTGAAGCAATGCTTCGCGGCCGTTCCGCAGGCAATCCACGCTACCTAAACAATACCACAACTATAACCTAAGCTATATAACTAAGCATAAATAATATGAAACTGAACACAAAAAAAAAACACACACACACACACACACACACACACACACACACACACACACACACACAAACACACACACACACACACACACACACGCACACACACACACACACAGACACACACACACAAACACACACACACACACGCGAACACACACACACACACAAAGGCAGCCGTGTGGTAAGCGGCCCATAGAATACTACCACAGCTAGTCATTGCTTGTTGTATGAGGCGACTGAAAATGACACGGCGATGTAAGTGCCCGGAGAGGTGCCTCTTGCAGGCGAAAAGATTCTGAACGCCATTAACCTGGAAATGGCCAGATCGATTCCGTTCCGTGGTAATTAAAGCAACTCGTGACACGAGAAGGCGACTGAGACTGAGACCAGTAATGTCTCAGGCTGTGAACTCTGGACAACCATACACGACTAGACGACCCCTGGGCTGACGGCCGACAGTATTCTAGCATCTCAGTAAGCGGAGTGAAATCTGGCCGAAATGACTGCTAGGCTAATGCTGTTACCGCCCCCGTCCCGTTAAAACATGGCAAATCTCCAAGCACGCTCCTCGTATCGTCGCCATTTAGTTGGCAGTATAGGTTCAGATGTAATATTCCTGATTAACGCGGATCTGGCTCTGAACACTCGACCCCATGAAGGCGGGTGTCAACCCTCGCATGGCCTCACTGCTTGCAAAGACAACCATGAGATTATAACGCGACTGTACAACGGACAAGGACAACGGCTTAAGAGTTGGAACCCATCAAAATGAGTAATATCCAAACCCCACAAACGAAGGAGAGCTGTGATGCTTTTGCAAAGAGCAGCAGAATGGTGAGATCACCAGTAGATGGAGCAACAGCCGTCCCCGCAGAGACGAACTCAGAGCGGGACCAAACCACGGCAACTCAGAGCAGCTCAGCACTCCGGGAACTCGGGCACGAGATCTCAAAGCTGGTAGACATGCTCGAAGATGGCAAGCGACGCTCCATACACCAGCCCATGCGAGACTCAATAGAGAGCATCAGAGTGCTCTACGAGCTGGCGGCCATCCAGCTACACGACGAAGGAGCCAAGGAGGTAATTAGGACGCACCAGTCGTGTCAAACCTCGCCTCTTTTCAGGACGACGGTAGACGTCAAGCGGAAGCAGGCCACGGTACGGACGCCCCAAACTAAGCGAATCCGAGGGCCAGTCGGTAACCAGGCTACCGTAACAACGGTGCAGGAGACACCGAGCCCCAAAGCGGACGGCGACAAGTGGAAGGAGGTAACCCACAAAAAAAGGAAGGAGGTCACCCGGAAAAAGAGCAAGGGATTGCTTAAGGAAAAGACGCGACCGGATGCTATAGTCATCTCGGCAAAAGGTGAAGCGAGCTACTCAGAGATACTGAGAAAAGTTAAAGCCGATGAGAAACTGGGCGAGCTCGGAAAAGCGGTGTCAAAAATAAGGAGGACACAAAAAGGAGAACTGCTACTTCAGCTCAGGAATTCGGGAGAGAATACCACAGCATTTAGGAGCCTGGTGGGCGAAACGCTAGGCGAAAATGCAGAGGTCCGGACGCTGTCCCACCGAGTCTCTATTGAGTGCAAGGACCTGGACGAGATCACGACCAGAGAGGATATCTGCGAGGCGATGAGGGGTCAAATCCAAATATTGGACATAACCCCAGAGAATATTAGCCTCCGTAAGTCGTATGGCCAAACACAAACGGCGACTATAAGACTACCAGCGGAAAGCGCGAAAAAGGCCCTCTCGGTAGGTTTCCTGAAAGTTGGCTGGGTCAACTCAAGAATCCGCGAGCGGATAAACATCACCAGATGTTTCAGATGCCTCGAGTTTGGACACCTTGCAAGACACTGCAAGAGTGAACTGGACAGATCGAATCTGTGCCGACGATGCGGAGGAAAGGACCATCTGGCTAAGGACTGCAAACAAGAGCCACAGTGCATGCTCTGCAAGGACAGGAACAATGACCCCAATCACATTGCCGGTAGCGGCAGATGCCCCGTGTTTAGGAGCGCCCTGGCCAACAGAAAATGAAGTTCACACAGTTAAACCTCAACCACTGCGAGGCTGCTCAGGCCCTGCTGTCGCAAGCAACACGGGAGAGAAACACTGACGT
Source organism: Drosophila borealis (assembly GCA_035045885.1). Classification (NCBI taxonomy): domain Eukaryota; kingdom Metazoa; phylum Arthropoda; class Insecta; order Diptera; family Drosophilidae; genus Drosophila; species Drosophila borealis. Next base: position 80,009 of record JAWNOR010000208.1, read on the forward strand.
CGCAATAATCTGCGAGCCATACAAGCCTATCGCAGGAAGCGGCTGGGTGGCAAGTAAATGCGGAAAAGCGGCCATCTGGTCCCTCAACTCATCGCTCCAGGAAGTCAGAGCATCACACGAAGGATTCGTCAGAGCGAAAATTAATGGAATCACCGTTTACAGTTGCTACGCACCCCCAAGCTGGGAACTGCGGCGGTTCCAAAACATGCTGGAGGAAATATCAGAAGACGCTCGCAACAGAGCTCCCCTCGTCATAGCAGGAGACTTTAACGCCTGGGCCATGGAATGGGGAAGCAAGGAAACCAACGCGAGAGGGACCACCCTGCTAGAAGAGTTCGCGGCGATCGACTTGGGCCTTGCAAACGACGGGCAGGAGCTCACGTACTGCAAGGCCGGTAGAGGCTCTATTATAGACCTCACCCTGCTCAGCAGCTCACTCTATAGGCTAACCACATGGAAAGTCAGCAATGAATTCACATTCAGCGACCACCAAGCAGTACATTTCGAGATCCACGGGAGAGGACGGAGAAAACTGCAGCCCAAAACAACAGGCCCCAAATGGAAGGACAACTGCCTAGACAAGGAAACATACACGGATTCCCTACGCCATGCTCGATGGACTGGGGCCACGGAGTCAGCAGAAGACATGGCACGGCAGCTTATGGAAAACATCTCGGACGCGTGCGACTTATCCATGCCCAGGAGGAAGCCAAACAGAAGAGGAGCACCTTGCTACTGGTGGAACGAGGAAATCAGCGACCCAACGAGCCCGAGGCCGCCCAGACTTTGCATCTAGGCTGGATGACCTGCGGGCAGCCAAGCGAGACCTCAAAAGAAGTATCAAACAAAGCAAATCCAGCTGCTTCCAGCAAATATGCGACGAGGCCGATGTAAACCCGTGGGGCACGGCGTATAAGGTAGTCACGAAGAAGATACGCAGCCAGCGAACAACCCGTGTGACCTGTCCTACCGCACTCGCCACTATAGTTGAGGCACTGTTCCCCCATCACCCAAGATTGGAGGTCGTCAGCCGCTCACGCAGCACGGAACTTGTGCAGCAGGTGTCGACAGACGAAGTGGTAGTGGCAAGCAAGAAGCTAGACGACAAAAAGGCTCCAGGACCAGATGGGGTGCCAAACAAGGCGCTAAAGCTAGCCATGCTGACGAAACCCGACGCCTTCGCCGAGACATACAATAGATGTCTGCAGGACGGTGTATTTCCCAAGAGATGGAAGCGACAGAAATTAATCCTCCTACCGAAAGGGGATAAGCCAATAGAGGAACCCTCGGGATACAGGCCAATCTGCCTACTGGACACGGCGGGAAAGGTTCTGGAGAGGATCGTGTACAACCGACTAGTAAGGGTGGTTGAAGAGAAAGAGGCCCTGTCCAAACAGCAATACGGATTTCGTAAGGCTAGATCTACGGTAGACGCAATTAAGGCGGTGGTAGATATTGCTACTAAAGCAATAGAGGGTACCCGATGGAGGTGGGGAGAGAAGGAGTACTGCGCGGTGGTTACGTTGGACATCCGCAATGCCTTTAACTCAGCAAGCTGGTCTCGAATACTGGAAGCCTTAGACCGAATAGGGATACCGTCCTCCCTTTTCCGTATAATATCCAACTACCTGTCCGATCGACTATTAACTTATGATACGGAAGACGGTACTAGGAGTTACATGGTCACAGCAGGGGTCCCACAGGGGTCGGTCTTGGGACCACTCCTGTGGAACATAATGTACGACGAGGTGCTCAGAGTACAATTGCCCCAGGGATGCAGAATCATAGGATTCGCAGATGATCTGGCCCTAGTAGTGGTAGGCAAAGAAATAAAAGAAGTAGAAGCGGCAGCGAATGCAGCCATAAGGATCGTGGCCAGCTGGATGCGTGGCGCTAGCCTGGAGCTGGCAGGCCATAAAACAGAGGCTGTGCTCATCACAAGCCGCAAGATAGTTGAGTTTGCTAGATTTCAGGTAGACAGCGTTAGTATCGAGTCAAAGGCTTCCATCAAGTATCTGGGGGTCATGTTAGACAACAGGCTTAGCTTTCGTCCACACGTAGAGTATGTTAGCCAGAAAGCGGCAAAAATGCAGGCGGCCCTTTCAAGGATGCTACCAAACATAGGAGGACCAAGAGCAGGTAGACGCCTACTCCTCGCGAGAGTTGTAGCCTCCGTGCTGCTCTATGCTGCACCGATATGGGCATCAGCAGTTGCAAGCCAGAAAGGCCTCAGAAGGAAAATGTCAGTCCCCTACAGGCTAAGCGCACTCCGCACTATCTCTGGATTCCGGACGGTGTCGGACGAGGCGGCCACAGTATTGGCAGGCATGCTGCCGGTAGATATATTGGCCAAGGAAATGGAGAACATATTCAAAGCACGAATAGCGACAGGCGAAGCTGTCTCAATAGACGTCATCCGACGGTCGGAGAGAGCAAAATCAATGGCAACTTGGCAGGAGAGATGGAACACGGCGAACAAGGGGAGATGGACACACAAACTAATCCCCAATCTGGAGCAATGGATTAGGAGACGGAACGGAGAAATTAACTTCCACCTAACGCAGTTTTTTACTGGACACGGCGGGTACAGGAAGTATCTCCACAGGTTCAGGCATGAGGACACCCCTGAGTGTCCGACATGCCCAAATTTGGACGAAGACCCGGAACACGTGCTGTACCAATGCTCGAGGTACAGAGACGCAGTAGGCTCTGTACCCCCACCTGAGGGACTAGTAACGTTCATGCTGGAAGGAGAGGACAACTGGAGGAATATAAGTCAGCTGATAATAGGCATCCAGAGGGATCTGAGACGATGCGAAAAGGAGCGACGAATAATGGAGACTGCCTCAAATAGGCAACCCATCCCCGCGAAGTAATACTTTGCGGTGATCCCGCGGGGAATGTGGTGTGTGAGTGGGGGGTGAGTTTAGTACGTAGGTGTTGACGGAGTCAACGAATCGTGCATACGGTTGGCCCGATACTGATACATCAGTATCTTACGAAGATTTTCACCTCCATGCCGTAAGCAAAAAAAAAAAAAAAAACACACACAAAGACACACACACACAAAGACACACACACACACGCACACACACTCAAACTCACACTCACACACACACACACAGAGACAGACTCAAAGTGAAAGTGCGCGGTCGCGTTTTGTTCGTCGCTCCCATTATTTCCCATTTTGGGCCGCGATGCCTACAAGGAAAACAAAACGCGTAAGTACTGGCGTAAACAACAACGCCAATGCGTACCTGTAAGGGTGATCTGCCACGTGTCCGACGGTCCCTTGGCTCAAAGACCAATCTGGTGTTCTGCCCCGAGTGTGTGGATATGGAGAGGGGGAAAGCATGCTATGTGCTTTCTCCCTATCACATTTCTCCACACTTCTCCAAGCGGAAAATGTCGCCGCCCACATAAAATTGCTTTCTCACGACGAGAATGCAATAGTAAAACAGATGGTTAACCAATCAGCTGATGGCAGTGCTGTAAGGTGCAAGGCGATCCATGACACGGTACGTAGCACGGCGGTAGTGGCGCAGCAAATCTTGGCCGCTCTACTAAACGTTGTTTACCAGCGATAGAGGGCGCTGCCGATCATTAGCCGGGACACACACCACCTGAAAAGCGGGAAACACAGAATACCCACAAGGCGCAGTAATTAATAGCTGCTGATATGCAAATAATAGCAGTTTTAGAAGTAACAGTCACGATTCTCACAGGGGAAAAAAGTACATAAGGTCACGGTTCCGACCAATTGCCAACCCCGCCACGCATGTGGTGTACCTAAAGAGGGCTCTGGTGACCGAATCGGAGCGGTATAACTCCCAACGGTTAAACGCTGGGGGAAACTCTGAGCCACCGCGGGACTCCTGAGGAGACCTGACTGCAACTCGCACAAAACCACAAATCCACCAAGCGTCTGCTTCACATTGAACGGCTTGGTGGTCTGCGTCTGTGCCGCATCGGCCGGCAGTATACCAAAACCAGGCAGCTGGTATAAACTGCAAAAGCCTGGCAGTAGGCATAAAATGCATAAAATGGAAAGGAATGGATTGTTTTAACGAAACTACTCCAGGTGGCAGTCACACATGTGAAAATCCACCCGTGGACCAGTCCACGGTCGGGGCACGGATTCTGGAGGCCCCAACAACCGTTACCAACCAAACTACTACGATGGTGGCACACTTGGCTATCGTAGCGGATAATGCGACAAGCAACAACACTACAGCAGCATCAACAGAAATGGATCCCTTCCGGAAAAATGCAAAGATGTCAAGGACCCCCCGCAAACAACACTGCCTGCACAGCAGGCAGCACAGGCGGAGAGGAGGAGTGCTAGAGACGCGGTCAGTGGCACGCCAAACATCAAGCGAAGCAGGGATTTATTAAGTTCCCCAAACGCAACAAGCGGACGCCCTGGGAAAAAACCAAAAGGGCATGGCGTAGGTACCAGCACTCTACTCCTTGAGCTGGGAGCTATTCTGGACAGGCTCCTTGCGACTGTGGGTGGCAAAAAGCCAGCTGTGCGGCACATCAACCAGAGTATGAAAGATGACCTTGCCAGGATGAAGGAGATCCAAATGGCAGCCACAGCGCAATTGCCAAGTGAGCAAGCGGCGCAGCAAACGGGCCAGGGAAGCAGTGCACAGCCATGCGCACTGGCTAATGAACATAGCACTAGCAGAGAGAGCGCAGTGCAAACCTCCCGGCGCTGCTACAAACAAGGAGGAAAACCCCCGCAGATAGGCCGGTGCTGAGTGCAACCCCAAATTCCAACAGGAAGGCGAGTCCAGTAGAAGCGCGAACATCTCAGCGCCGAGATGCGGACAAGCGCGGGACCACCGAAAAAAAGGAGGACAATAATAACAACAAAGGGCCAGGCAACAACAAATGGCAAAAAGTTGGAGCCAAGAAGAATAAGAGGAGCAACACCCAGCCACCAAAGAGAAGTCGACCAGATGCCATATTGGTCAAATGCCGGAGCCCAGAGGAATATGCCAACGTTCTCAAAACTGTACAGACAAACCAAGACCTACAGCAGTACAGAGAGAGTGTTAGCGGCATCATGCGTACTGCAGCCGGAGAACTCATCCTACGAATGAGCAAAGCAGAGGACGAATCCACAACCAAACTACAGAAGGCCGTCCAGGAGGCCGTGGGGATTACTGCAGACGTCAGAACGATCTCTGACAAAGTCCTCATAGAGATACGGGACATTCCGGAATGGTCAAATAGCGGCGACACACAAACTAATCCCCAATCTGGAACAATGGATTAGGAGACGGAACGGAGAAATTAACTTCCAGCTAACGCAGTTTTTTACTGGACACGGCGGGTACAGGAAGTATCTCCACAGGTTCAGGCATGAGGACACCCCTGGGTGTCCGACATGCCCAAATTTGGACGAAGACCCGGAACACGTACTGTACCAATGCTCGAGGTACAGAGAGGCAGTAGGCTCTGTACCCCCACCTGAGGGACTAGTAACGTTCATGCTGGAAGGAGAGGACAACTGGAGGAATATAAGTCGGCTGATAATAGGCATCCAGAGGGATCTGAGACGATGCGAAAAGGAGCGACGAATAATGGAGACTGCCCCAAATAGGCAACCCATCCCCGCGAAGTAATACTTTGCGGTGATCCCGCGGGGAATGTGGTGTGTGAGTGGGGGGTGAGTTTAGTACGTAGGTGTTGACGGAGTCAGCGAATCGTGCATACGGTTGGCCCGGGCCATCAGTATCTTACGAAGATTTTCACCTCCATGCCGTAAGCAAAAAAAAAAAAAAAAAAAAAAAACACACAAAGACACACACACACAAAGACACACACACACACACACACACACACACACACACACACACACACACACACACACACTCAAACACTCAAACTCACACTCACACACACACACACACACGCACTCAAACTCACACTCCACACACACACACAGAGACAGACTCAAAGTGAAAGTGCGCGGTCGCGTTTTGTTCGTCGCTCCCATTATTTCCCATTTTGGGCCGCGATGCCTACAAGGAAAACAAAACGCGTAAGTACTGGCGTAAACAACAACGCCAATGCGTACCTGTAAGGGTGATCTGCCACGTGTCCGACGGTCCCTTGGCTCAAAGACCAATCTGGTGTTCTGCCCCGAGTGTGTGGATATGGAGAGGGGGAAAGCATGCTATGTGCTTTCTCCCTATCACATTTCTCCACACTTCTCCAACAAGAGGAAAATGTCGCAATAGTAAAACAGATGGTTAACCAATCAGCTGATGGCAGTGCTGTAAGGTGCAAGGCGTTCCATGACACGGTACCTAGCATGGCGGTAGTGGAGCTGCAAATCTTGGCCGCTCTACTAAACGTTGTTTACCAGCGATAGAGGGCGCTGCCGATCATTAGCCGGGACACACACCACCTGAAAAGCGGGAAACACAGAATACCCACAAGGCGCAGTAATTAATAGCTGCTGATATGCAAATAATAGCAGTTTTAGAAGTAACAGTCACGATTCTCACAGGGGAAAAAAGTACATAAGGTCACGGTTCCGACCAATTGCCAACCCCGCCACGCATGTGGTGTACCTAAAGAGGGCTCTGGTGACCGAATCGGAGCGGTATAACTCCCAACGGTTAAACGCTGGGGGAAACTCTGAGCCACCGCAGGACTTCTGAGGAGACCTGACTGCAACTTGCACAAAACCACAAATCCACCAAGCGTCTGCTTCACATTGAACGGCTTGGTGGTCTGCGTCTGTGCCGCATCGGCCGGCAGTATACCAAAACCAGGCAGCTGGTATAAACTGCAAAAGCCTGGCAGTAGGCATAAAATGCATAAAATGGAAAGGAATGGATTGTTTTAACGAAACTACTCCAGGTGGCAGTCACACATGTGAAAATCCACCCGTGGACCAGTCCACGGTCGGGGCACGGATTCTGGAGGCCCCAACAACCGTTACCAACCAAACTACTACGATGGTGGCACACTTGGCTATCGTAGCGGATAATGCGACAAGCAACAACACTACAGCAGCATCAACAGAAATGGATCCCTTCCGGAAAAATGCAAAGATGTCAAGGACCCCCCGGAAAGCAGTGCTAGAGACGCGGTCAGTGGCACGCCAAACATCAAGCGAAGCAGGGATTTATTAAGTTCCCCAAACGCAACAAGCGGACGCCCTGGGAAAAAACCAAAAGGGCATGGCGTAGGTACCAGCACTCTACTCCTTGAGCTGGGAGCTATTCTGGACAGGTCCTTGCGACTGTGGGTGGCAAAAGCCAGCTGTGCGGCACATCAACCAGAGTATGAAAGATGACCTTGCCAGGATGAAGGAGATCCAAATGGCAGCCACAGCGCAATTGCCAAGTGAGCAAGCGGCGCAGCAAACGGGCATGGGAAAAAAGGAGGTCAATAATAACAACAAAGGGCCAGGCAACAACAAATGGCAAAAAGTTGGAGCCAAGAAGAATAAGAGGAGCAACACCCAGCCACCAAAGAGAAGTCGACCAGATGCCATGTTGGTCAAATGCCGGAGCCCAGAGGAATATGTCAACGTGCTCAAAACTGTACAGACAAACCAAGACCTACAGAATACAGAGAGAGTGTTAGCGGCATCATGCGTACTGCAGCCGGAGAACTCATCCTACGAATGAGCAAAGCAGAGGACGAATCCACAACCAAACTACAGAAGGCCGTCCAGGAGGCCGTGGGGATTACTGCAGACGTCAGAACGATCTCTGACAAAGTCCTCATAGAGATACGGGACATTCCGGAATGGTCAAATATCGACGACGTGCTAGGAGCCGTATTTGCTGAAATCGAAGGGGACCTCCTTGCTGAAGCTTCACTGAAGCTAAGGAAAGCATACCGCGGCACACAGACGGCTACTATGCTACTGCCCAAGAAAGTCGCAAACGAACTTCTGGAGGTAGAGAAGATACGCATTGGATGGGCGGTATGTCGTATACGCCAAAAAGTGGAGCCGAGGCGATGCTTCAAGTGCCTGGACTTTGGGCACACGGCTACACGATGCCGCAGTAAACACGACGCCTCGAAACTGTGCTTCAATTGTGGAGAAGCCAACCACTCGGCGAAGGAGTGCACCGGCAAGTCAAAATGCATAATCTGCACGAGATATGAGACCGCGAACACGGCACACAATACCCTTAGCAGGGCCTGCCCGTGGTTCATTAAGGCGTCGCAACCAACAGGCAAAAAATCAAGTTAATCCAGATTAACTTGAACCACTGCAGAGCGGCCCAGGACCTACTCGATCAAACCACTCGGGAAGAAAAAACTGACCTCGCCATCGTCAGTGGGCCATACCAGCCCAAACATTAAGGCATCTGGACCCAGAGCAATGGCGGTGGTGCAGCAATTTGGAGCTGCGGAAGCCCACCAGCGCAACTTACAGACAGGAAAGCGGCAACCGGATATACCAGAGCCAAGTGTTGCGGAGTCTATATATATAGCTGCTATATTGCACCCAGTGTAGAAATCAGCGAGTTCGCCAATATACTCGACAACATTACGGACGACGCAAGAGCCCGTTCACCCGTAATCATAGCGGGCGACTTCAATGCGTGGGCAGATGAATGGGGAAGCAGCAAAACAAGTCAACGTGGGCTAGACGCTGCTAGACGCGTTTGCAACCCTCAACGTGTCGCTTCTCAACGTTGGTAATAGGCAAACCTTCAACAAAGCAGGCAGAGGATCAATCATCGACTTGACATTTCCTAGCCCATGTCTGGCGAGACGCGCGTCCTAGATGGTGTCACACAGCGACCACCATGCGATAATAAGTCACTTCGCCGACCAGCACAAGGACCAATACCACCAGCGTGGCACATGGAGCCAAGATACGCTCAGCCCAGAAGCGCTGTTGCTAATGGTCAAGAGCATGCAACTCCCGGCCGATGGAGATGCCGACCACTGGGCCAAGTATACCAAAACCAGGCAGCTGGTATAAACTGCAAAAGCCTGGCAGTAGGCATAAAATGCATAAAATGGAAAGGAATGGATTGTTTAACGAAACTACTCCAGGTGGCAGTCACACATGTGAAAATTCACCCGTGGACCAGTCCACGGTCGGGGCACGGATTCTGGAGACCCCAACAACCGTTACCAACCAAACTACTACGATGGTGGCACACTTGGCTATCGTAGCGGATAATTCGACAAGCAACAACACTACAGCAGCATCAACAGAAATGGATCCCTTCCGGAAAAATGCAAAGATGTCAAGGACCCCCCCGCAAACAACACTGCCTGCACAGCAGGCAGCACAGGCGGAGAAGAGCAGTGCTAGAGACGCGGTCAGTGGCACGCCAAATATCAAGCGAAGCAGGGATTTATTAAGTTCCCCAAACGCAACAAGCGGACGCCCTGGGAAAAAACCAAAAGGGCATGGCGTAGGTACCAGCACTCTACTCCTTGAGCTGGGAGCTATTCTGGACATGCTCCTTGCGACTGTGGGTGGCAAAAAGCCAGCTGTGCGGCACATCAACCAGAGTATGAAAGATGACCTTGCCAGGATGAAGGAGATCCAAATGGCAGCCACAGCGCAATTGTCAAGTGAGCAAGCGGCGCAGCAAACGGGCCAGGGAAGCAGTGCACAGCCATGCGCACTGGCTAATGAACATAGCACTAGCTGAAATAGCGCAGTGCAAACCTCCCGGCGCTGCTACAAACAAGGAGGAAAACCCCCGCAGATAGGCCGGTGCTGAGTGCAACCCCAAATTCCAACAGGAAGGCGAGTCCAGTAGAAGCGCGAACATCTCAGCGCCGAGATGCGGACAAGCGCGGGACCACCGAAAAAAGGAGGACAATAATAACAACAAAGGGCCAGGCAACAACAAATGGCAAAAAGTTGGAGCCAAGAAGAATAAGAGGAGCAACACCCAGCCACCAAAGAGAAGTCGACCAGATGCCATGTTGGTCAAATGCCGGAGCCCAGAGGAATATGTCAACGTGCTCAAAACTGTACAGACAAACCAAGACCTACAGAATACAGAGAGAATGTTAGCGGCATCATGCGTACTGCAGCCGGAGAACTCATCCTACGAATGAGCAAAGCAGAGGATGAATCCACAACCAAACTACAGAAGGCCGTCCAGGAGGCCGTGGGGATTACTGCAGACGTCAGAACGATCTCTGACAAAGTCCTCATAGAGATACGGGACATTCCGGAATGGTCAAATATCGACGACGTGCTAGGAGCCGTATTTGCTGAAATCGAAGGGGACCTCCTTGCTGAAGCTTCACTGAAGCTAAGGAAAGCATACCGCGGCACACAGACGGCTACTATGCTACTGCCCAAGAAAGTCGCAAACGAACTTCTGGAGGTAGAGAAGATACGCATTGGATGGGCGGTATGTCGTATACGCCAAAAAGTGGAGCCGAGGCGATGCTTCAAGTGCCTGGACTTTGGGCACACGGCTGCACGATGCCGCAGTAAACACGACGCCTCGAAACTGTGCTTCAATTGTGGAGAAGCCAACCACTCGGCGAAGGAGTGCACCGGCAAGTCAAAATGCATAATCTGCACGAGATATGAGACCGCGAACACGGCACACAATACCCTTAGCAGGGCCTGCCCGTGGTTCATTAAGGCGTCGCAACCAACAGGCAAAAAATCAAGTTAATCCAGATTAACTTGAACCACTGCAGAGCGGCCCAGGACCTACTCGATCAAACCACTCGGGAAGAAAAACTGACCTCGCCATCGTCAGTGGGCCATACCAGCCCAAACATTAAGGCATCTGGACCCAGAGCAATGGCGGTGGTGCAGCAATTTGGAGCTGCGGAAGCCCACCAGCGCAACTTACAGACAGGAAAGCGGTAACCGGATATACCAGAGCCAAGTGTTGCGGAGTCTATATATATAGCTGCTATATTGCACCCAGTATAGAAATCAGCGAGTTCGCCAATATACTCGACAACATTACGGACGACGCAAGAGCCCGTTCACCCGTAATCATAGCGGGCGACTTCAATGCGTGGGCAGATGAATGGGGAAGCAGCAAAACAAGTCAACGTGGGCTAGACGCTGCTAGACGCGTTTGCAACCCTCAACGTGTCGCTTCTCAACGTTGGTAATAGGCAAACCTTCAACAAAGCAGGCAGAGGATCAATCATCGACTTGACATTTCCTAGCCCATGTCTGGCGAGACCGCGTCCTAGATGGTGTCACACAGCGACCACCATGCGATAATAAGTCACTTCGCCGACCAGCACAAGGACCAATACCACCAGCGTGGCACATGGAGCCAAGATACGCTCAGCCCAGAAGCGCTGTTGCTAATGGTCAAGAGCATGCAACTCCCGGCCGATGGAGATGCCGACCACTGGGCCAAGTATACCAAAACCAGGCAGCTGGTATAAACTGCAAAAGCCTGGCAGTAGGCATAAAATGCATAAAATGGAAAGGAATGGATTGTTTAACGAAACTACTCCAGGTGGCAGTCACACATGTGAAAATTCACCCGTGGACCAGTCCACGGTCGGGGCACGGATTCTGGAGACCCCAACAACCGTTACCAACCAAACTACTACGATGGTGGCACACTTGGCTATCGTAGCGGATAATTCGACAAGCAACAACACTACAGCAGCATCAACAGAAATGGATCCCTTCCGGAAAAATGCAAAGATGTCAAGGACCCCCGCAAACAACACTGCCTGCACAGCAGGCAGCACAGGCGGAGAAGAGCAGTGCTAGAGACGCGGTCAGTGGCACGCCAAATATCAAGCGAAGCAGGGATTTATTAAGTTCCCCAAACGCAACAAGCGGACGCCCTGGGAAAAACCAAAAGGGCATGGCGTAGGTACCAGCACTCTACTCCTTGAGCTGGGAGCTATTCTGGACAGGCTCCTTGCGACTGTGGGTGGCAAAAGCCAGTGTGCGGCACATCAACCAGAGTATGAAAGATGACCTTGCCAGGATGAAGGAGATCCAAATGGCAGCCACAGCGCAATTGTCAAGTGAGCAAGCGGCGCAGCAAACGGGCCAGGGAAGCAGTGCACAGCCATGCGCACTGGCTAATGAACATAGCGCTAGCTGAAATAGCGCAGTGCAAACCTCCCGGCGCTGCTACAAACAAGGAGGAAAACCCCCGCAGATAGGCCGGTGCTGAGTGCAACCCCAAATTCCAACAGGAAGGCGAGTCCAGTAGAAGCGCGAACATCTCAGCGCCGAGATGTGGACAAGCGCGGGACCACCGAAAAAAAGGAGGAAATAATAACAACAAAGGGCCAGGCAACAACAAATGGCAAAAAGTTGGAGCCAAGAAGAATAAGAGGAGCAACACCCAGCCACCAAAGAGAAGTCGACCAGATGCCATGTTGGTAAATGCGGAGCCCAGAGGAATTGCCAACGTGCTCAAAACTGTACAGACAAACCAAGACCTACAGCAGTACAGAGAGAGTGTAAGCGGCATCATGCGTACTGCAGCCGGAGAACTCATCCTACGAATGAGAAAGCAGAGGACGAATCACAACCAAATAAGAAGGCCGTCCAGGAGGCCGGGGGATTACTGCAGACGTCAGAAGATTTGACAAAGTCCTCATAGAGTCGGGACATTCCGGAATGGTAAATAGCGACGACGGTAGGAGCCGTTTCGCTAAAATCGAAGGGGATCTCCTTGCAGAAGCCTCACCGAAGTAAGGAAAGATCCGCGGCACACAGACGGTCATGCCTGCCCAAGAAAGTCGCAAACGAACTTCTGGAGGTAGGAAGATACGCATTGGATGGGCGGTATGTCGTATACGCCAAAAAGTGGAGCCGAGGCGATGTTCAAGTGCCTGGACTTTGGGCACACGGCTGCACGATGCCGCAGTAAACACGACGCCTCGAAACTGTGCTTCAATTGTGGAGAAGAACCATCGGGAAGGAGTGCACCGGAAGTCAAAATGATAATCGCAGAGATGAGACCGCGAACAGGGACAGAATACCTAGCAGGGCCTGCCCGTGGTTCATTAAGGGTGAACCAACAGGCAAAATCAAGTTAATCCAGTTTGAACCACTGAGAGCGGCCAGGACTTCGATAAACCACTCGGGAAGAAAAAGACTTCGCATGTCAGTGAGATACCAGCCAAACATGAAGGCATTGGACCCAGAGCAATGGCGGTGGTGCAGCAATTTGGAGCTGCGGAAGCCCACCAGCGCAACTTACAGACAGGAAAGCGGCAACCGGAATACCAGAACCAAGTGTTGCGGAGTCTCTTATTATATCGCTGCTATTTGCACCCAGTGTAGATATCAGCGAGTTCGCCAACATACTCGACAACATTACGGACGACGCAAGAGCCCGTTCACCCGTAATCATAGCGGGCGACTTCAATGCGTGGGCAGTTGAATGGGGAAGCAGCAAAACAAGTCAACGTGGGCTAGACGCTGCTAGACGCGTTTGCAACCCTCAACGTGTCGCTTCTCAACGTTGGTAATAGGCAAACCTTCAACAAAGCAGGCAGAGGATCAATCATCGACTTGACATTTCCTAGCCCATGTCTGGCGAGACGCGCGTCCTGGATGGTGTCAGACTTATACACACACAGCGACCACCATGCGATAATAAGTCACTTCGCCGACCAGCACAAGGACCAATACCACCAGCGTGGCACATGGAGCCAAGATACGCTCAGCCCAGAAGCGCTGTTGCTAATGGTCAAGAGCATGCAACTCCCGGCCGATGGAGATGCCGACCACTGGGCAAATTACCTAGGAAGAACGGTAGAGGAGGCATGCAACGCATCCATGCTTAAAAAGAGAAGGCGTATAAACGGGCGCAGACCTGTTCACTGGTGGAACCAAGAAATAGAGATGGCCAGGAGAGAATGCCACATAGCCAGAAGACGCTACCAACGGGCCCACAGGAGAAGCAATTGCCAGGAAATGCAGGAAGCCTACAGAGCGAAGAGGGCCGCACTTAAGAAGGCTATCAATCGCAGCAAGGACGCCGCGTGGAAGAGCCTATGCGCTGATGCCGACGCGCAACCCTTTGGTACAGCCTACAAATTGGGCATGGGAAGAATGTGCAGGATACCAATGCCCACAAACGAGGTCCAGCTAAGGGCAATTGTCACCACGCTCTTCCCCTCGCAACCAACGCTGCACATAACCACCACGTACGCCGGAACGTCGACGGTAAAATGGAGGGGAGAGGAGTGTAAGTGCGGGATACAGAAATAAGGTGGGATCCCGAAAGTGAAGTAATAGGAAAACTATTTAATAAGTGCATGGAGGATCGCCGCTTTCCTACAAGGTGGAAACGCCAGAGACTGGTGTTGCTCCCAAAAGGCGACAAGCCACCAGAGGACCCGTCCGCATACAGGCCACTGTGCATGCTCGACGTGGTTGGCAAACTGTTCGAGCGCATCATATGTAACAGACTGCAAGACGAACTAGAAGAACGGCAAGGGCTATCTGAGTACCAGTTTGGATTCCGGAAAAAGCGCAGCACTGCCCAAGCTATCAGCCATGTGATGGGCATCGCCACACAAGCCATCGAGGGGTCCCGATGGCGGAATGGTAGCAAAAAATACTGCCTCATTACGACCCTGGACGTAAAGAACGCGTTCAATGCAGCCAGCTGGATGAGTATCATACGCGCGCTTCAGGGACTCCAGATATCCGAGTACATGATAAGCCTGATTACGGACTATTTCTCCAATCGTGTGCTCTTGTATGACAACGCCGCAGGACAGCGGCAGCACACCATAACTGGCGGCGTTCCACAAGGATCAGTCCTGGGACCCACATTATGGAACGTGATGTACGACGCAGTTCTCCGTTTGAACATCCCTGCAGGCACTCGCATTATTGGCTTTGCGGATGAAATTGCGGTGGTTACGGTCAGCAAGGAGCTGCCGGCTGTTGAGGAGAAAACCAACACCGCTATCCGACAGGTGGTGAACTGGCTCGCGTCCAATGGCTTAACACTGGCCCACAAGACGGAGGCAGTACTGGTCAGCAGCCGTAAGGTAGTGGAGACAGCCACAATACGCGTCGACAACTGTCCCATACACTCGAAGCCAGCCATCAGATACTTGGGAGTAATGCTGGACCATCGAAAGCCGCGAATGCAGTAGCCAGGATGATGGCTAATAATGCGGGCCCGCGGCAGAAGCGCAGGTGGCTGATAGCAAGTGTGGTCAGGTCGATCATACTGTATGCAGCAAAAGTCTGGGCGCCGGCACTGAGGATACCAGCGTACGGCCGAAGCAGCAAGGCTGCATACCGCAGGTGCGCGCTACGATGTCTCAGCTCTTACCGTACTGTCTCCGAGGATGAAGCAATAGTACTGGCCGGAATGATCCCACTAGATCTCCTGGCAATGGAGACGAGGAGCAACAGCTCCCAAACTGTAAGGCGGGCTGAAACCATGGAAGAATGGCAGGCGAGGTGGAGAACTACCACCAATGGCAGCTGGACACGATCGCTGATCCCGGACATACGGCCTTGGGTGAGTAGGAAGCACGGTCAGACCGACTTCTACCTGACTCAATTACTGACGGGACACGGGTGCTTTAAATCCTATCTATATAGGTTTAAACACGAGACGGACCCGTTCTGCACACACTGTGCGCGGGCCACAGAAGACGCTGAACATGTCTTTTTCGTCTGTCCAAGATTCTCTGCTGAACGGGAAGAGCTTAGTCAAATTATTGGGAGACCTTTTATAGTCAACGACTTACTAGATATCCAACTAAGCTCGCAAAACAATTGGATTGCTATTAGCACCACAGCGGCAGTGATAATCAAATCCTTGCGTCGCGCTGAACGACAGCGCAATCGTCAATCATAGATGAGAATCTAGCTGAGGCTTTCATGCCATCTCCCCCTCGTGAAGTGATACCCATCAGTGGTGCCATGAGAGGGATACGGAGAGTAGGTGGGTTTTTAGTGGGTGCAAGTCCCACACTTTTCGGCTTTTAATGCTTTTCCCTCCTATACAAAAAAAAAAAAAAAAAAAAAAAAAAAAAACACACACACACACAAAGACACACACACACACACTCAAACTCACACTCACAAACACACACACACACACACGCACACACACACACACACACACACACACACACACACACACACACACACACACACACACACACACACACACACACACACACACACACACACACACACACACACACACACACACACACACAACACACACACACACACACACCACACACACACACACACACACAAACACACACACACATACACACACACACACACAGCCGTGTGGTAAGCGGCCCATAGAATACTACACAGTAGTATTGCTCGTCGTATGAGGGTGAAAATGACACGGGGATGTAATTGCCCGGAGAGGTGCTCTGAGGCGAAAAGATTTGAACGCCATTAACCTGGAAATGGCCAGATCGACTTCGTTCCGTGGTAATTAAAGCAACTCGTGACCACCGGTTGTGCCCAGGTATCCCCTGGATAGGCGCTGCACACCCGTGACGCGCCTAGCTAACATGAGAGGGCGACTGAGACTGAGACCAGTAATGTCTCAGGTGTGAACTCTGGACAACCATACACGATAGACGACCCTGGGCCCCGGCCGACAGTATTTAGATCTCAGTAAGCGAAGTGAAATTGGCGAAAGAGCTAGGCTAATGCTGTTACCACCCCCGTCCGTTAAAACATGGCAAATCTCCAAGCACGTCTAGTAAGTCGCCATTTAGTTGGCAGTATAGGTTCAGATGTAATATTCCTGATTAACGCGGATCTGGCTCTGAACACTCGACCCCATGAAGGCGGGTGTCAACCCTCGCATGTCCTCACTGCTTGCAAAGAAAACCATGAGATTATACCGCGACTGTACAACGGACAAGGACAACGGCTTAGGACTTGGGACCCAAAAAAAATGAGTATTATCCAAACCCGACAAACGAAGGAGAGCGTGATATTTTGCAAAGAGCAGCGGAATGGTGAGATCACCAGATGTTTCAGATGCCTTGAGTTTGGACACCTTGCAAGACATTGCAAGAGTGAACTGGACAGATCGAATCTGTGCCGACGATGCGGAGGAAAGGACCATTGGTAAGGACGCAAACAGGAGCCACAGTGAGTCTGCAAGGACAGGAACAATGATCCAATCATGCGGTAGGGTAGATGCCCCGTGTTTAGGAGCGCCCTGGCCAACAGAAAATGAAGTTCACACAGTTAAACCTAACCACTGCGAGGCTGTCAGGCCCTGCTGTCGCAAGAACACGGGAGAGAAAGACTGACGTCGAATAATCGGAGCCATACAGCCTATCGCTGGAAGCGGCTGGGTGGCAAGTAAATGCGGAAAAGCGGCATGGTCCATACGTAGGAAGTAGAGAGACACGAAGGATTGTAGAGCGAAGATTAATGGAATCACCGTTTACAGTTGTACGAACCCCAAGCTGGGAACTGCGGCGGTTCCAAAACATGCTGGAGGAAATATCAGATGACGCTCGCAACAGAGCTCCCCTCGTCATAGCCGGTGACTTTAACGCCTGGGCCCTGGAATGGGGAAGCAAGGAAAACAACGCGAGAGGGACCACCCTGCTAGAAGAGTTCGCGGCGATCGACTTGGGCCTTGCAAACGACGGGCAGAAGCTTACATACTGCAAGGCCGGTAGAGGCTCTATTATAGACCTCACCCTGCTCAGCAGCTCACTCTATAGGCTAACCACATGGAAAGTCAGCAATGAATTGATCAGGACCACCAAGCAGTAATTTGAGATACACGGGAGAGGACAGAGAAAACTGAGCCCAAAACAACAGGCCCCAAATGGAAGGACAACTGCCTAGACAAGGAAAATACACGGATTCCACGCCATGCTCGATGGATGGGGCCAGGAGTCAGCAGAAGACATGGCACGGCAGCTTATGGAAAACATCTCGGACGCGTGCGACTTATCCGTGCCCAGGAGGGAGCCAAACAGAAGAGGAGCACCTTGCTACTGGTGGAACGAGGAAATCAGCGACTAAGGAAGTCCTGCCTACGCGCTAGAAGACGCTCGAAGAGCCCGAGGCCGCCCAGACTTTGCATCTAGGCTGGATGACCTGCAGGCAGCCAAGCGAGGCCTTAAAAAAAAGTATTAAACACAGCAAATCCAGCTGCTTCCAGCAAATATGCGACGAGGCCGATGTAAACCCGTGGGGCACGGCTTATAAGGTCGTCACGAAGAAGATACGCAGCCAGGGAACGACCCGCGTGACCTGTCCAACCGCACTTGCCACTATAGTTGAGGCACTGTTCCCCCATCACCCAAGATTGGAGGTCGTCAGCTGTTTACGCAGCACGGAACTTGTGCAGCAGGTGTCGACAGACGAAGTGGTAGTGGCAAGCAAGAAGCTAGACGACAAAAAGGCTCCAGGACCAGATGGGGTGCCAAACAAGGCGCTAAAGTTAGCCATGCTGACGAAACCCGACGCCTTCGCCGAGACATACAATAGATGTCTGCAGGACGGTGTATTTCCCAAGAGATGGAAGCGACAGAAATTAATCCTCCTACCGAAAGGGGATAAGCCAATAGAGGAACCCTCGGGATACAGGCCAATCTGCCTACTGGACACGGCGGGAAAGGTTCTGGAGAGGATCGTGTACAACCGACTATTAAGGGTAATTAAAGAGAAAGAGGCCGTGTCCAAACAGCAATATGTATTTCGTATGGCTAGATCCACGGTAGATGCAATTAAGGCGGTGGTAGATATTGCTACGAAAGCAATAGAGGGTACCCGATGGAGGTGGGGAGAGAAGGAGTACTGCGCGGTGGTAACGTTGGACATCCGCAATGCCTTTAACTCAGCAAGCTGGTCTCGAATGCTGGAAGCCTTAGACCGAATAGGGATACCGTCCTCCCTTTTCCGTATAATGTCCTACTACCTGTCCGATCGACTATTAACTTATGATACGGAAGACGGTATAGGAGTTAATGGTCACAGCAGGGGTCCACAAGGGTCGGTCTTGGGACCACTCCGTGGAACATAATGTACGACGAGGTGAGAGTACAAGCCCCAGGGATGAGAATCAAGGATTGAGATGATGGATAGAAGTGGTAGGCAAAGAAATAAAAGAAGTAGAAGCGGAGCGAATGAGCCATAAGGAAGTGGCCAGCTGGATGCGTGGCGCTAGCCTGGAGCTGGCAGGCCATAAAACAGAGGCTGTGCTCATCACAAGCCGCAAGATAGTTGAGTTTGCTAGATTTCAGGTAAATAGCGTTAGTATCGAGTCAAAGGCTTCCATCAAGTATCTGGGGGTCATGTTAGACAACAGGCTTAGCTTTCGACCTCACGTAGACTTTCTGTTTCTTTTTCTTTCTGTTAGCCAGAAAGCGGCAAAAATGCAGGCGGCCCTTTCGAGGAGCTACCCAACATAGGAGGACCTAGCGCAGGTAGACGCCTACTCCTCGCGAGAGTTGTAGCCTCCGTGCTGCTCTATGCTGCACCAATATGGGCATCAGCAGTTGCAAGCCAGAAAGGCCTCAGAAGAAAAATGTCAGTCCCCTACAGGCTAAGCGCACTCCGCACTATTTCTGGATTCCGGACGGTGTCGGACGAGGCGGCCACAGTATTGACAAGATGTGCCAGTAGATATATTGGCCAAGGAAATGGAGAACATATACAAAGCACGAATAGCGACAGGCGACGCTGTCTCAATGGACGTATCGACGGTCGGAGAGAGCAACTTAATGGAACTTGGCAGGAGAGATGGAACACGGCGTACAAGGGGAGATGGAGAAAATAATCCCCAATCTGGATCAATGGATTAGGAGACGGAACGGAGAAAAACGCAGTTTTTTACTGGACACGGCGGGTACAGGAAGTATTCCACAAGTTAGGCATGAGGACACCCCTGAGTGTCCGACCTGCCAAATCTGGTCAAAGACCCGGAACACGTGCTGTACCAATGCTCGAGGTACAGAGACGCAGTAGGTGTACCCCCACCTGAGGGATAGTATCGTTATGCTGGAAGGAGAGGACAATGGAGGATATAAGTCAGCTGATAATAGGATCAGAGGGATGAGAGATGGAAAAGGAGCGACGTAATGGAGATGTAAAAAGGAACCCATCTCGCGAAGTAGGACTTTGTGGTGATCCCGCGGGGAATGTGGTGTGTGAGTGGGGGGTGAGTTCAGTACGTAGGTGTTGACGGAGTCAGCGAATCATGCATACGGTTGGCCCGGGCCATCAGTATCTTACGAAGATTTTCACCTCCATGCCGTAAGCAAAAAAAAAAAAATAAAAAAAACACTCACACACACACACCCACACACTCACACTCACACACACACACACAGGAGATTGAGATTGTTTTCATTGAGTGCGGACGCGATTTGTAACTGCTCCGTGAAAATAAACAAATAAACCTGTGAAATTAAAGTGAAGTTAGTGCACGTGTGCAGGGAACCGAGACAGGCCTAAAACACCAAAAGGTGCGTGGTGGTATTCACTGCGAATCCCATGCAGACCATTCCTGGGGTGGCGTCTACAGTTCCACGATCCAGGCGAGGGGAGTGGAGGCGTCTACTTGGCGTGTTTGTGCGCTTTTGTGAGTTTTACCACTCAAGTGTTATAGCCGTCTCGCAAAGCCATTTGTGCAATTGGTTGCATTCACTCTAACAGCTGTTAGTAGAGTTGGCTAGCGCAGTTCACAACCAGCTGATCTGCACTATAGAGCCAGCTGCCAAACTGCGTAGCGGAGATACCAACCAGGCGATAAGCTGTAACTGGCAGAAAGTACAGCATACTTTCGGGCTTACGCTGTTCTTGCTAAGCATTTAAGCTTAGGAGAAAGAACAGGCAAAGAAGCCGATATCGGTGCTCACTACAGGCTCCAGGGCAAAAAAGGAGCAAAAGGTCGCGGAACAGACCAATTTCCAACCCCCCCGCCGCGGCGGTGCCCATAAAAACGGGGCTCTGGTGACCGAGACGGAGCGATAAAATCCCAGCGGTCAATAGCCTGAGGGAAACCTTTGGCCACCGAGGGACTTTCCTGTAGAGCCCTGATAGTTAGAGCAGGTGCCCAGATAAAAAAATGGAGGATGAGCTGCATGCCTTTGCGCGCCGCTCTGCGCTACAGCGATCACCGCCACACCAGGCGGTCACGCCAGTGCAGCAAAGAGTGGCTGCGCTAAAGACGCGCCCAACGAAGCTCGGGGGCCAAAAAGAAGCAAGCATTCCCAAACGGCCGAGGGATGGCATGCCAGAGCAGCACAGAACTTCCTCCAAGAAGGCTAAACGCCAGGGTCAAAACCCAGCGAAGCAGGCGGTGCTCACGCACCAAAAGACAGCCCCTGCAAATTCCAACTTAGCTGGATATAATGGCAACCCAGAGAGCTGGACAGCAGTGAACGAACGCATTCGCAAGACCGCGACGGGCGATCTTCTGCTGCGCCTCAATAGGAAGCCGGAGCACTCCGCAGATGAGCTTCAAGAAGCTGTGGGAAAGGCATTGGGTGACCGGGCGGTAGTAAGAACGCTGACCGAAACGTCCCAGGTGGAGATCAAGGACCTGGATGAGCTGGTGACTAAGGAGGAAGTGCTCGAAGCGATTAAAAGTGCCTTACAAGACGACTCCTTGCCGATTAAAACGATCAAATCGCTGCGACCAGCATTTGGCGGCCAGCAAAGGGCCACAGTTACTCTCCCAGCGCCAAAAGCCAGGACGGTTGTCGAGAAGGCCAAAGTGAGGATCGGATGGGTTGTCTGCCGTATTCGTGCAATAGATCAACCAAAGCGATGCTTTAAATGCCAGGGTTTCGGGCATATTGCAGCGAACTGCACCAGCGGAGACGATATAAAAGGCGCATGCTTCAGATGCGGGGACACAGGTCACGAAGCAAAGAGCTGCTCCAAGCCACCAAAATGTAGCCTTTGCATACGGAAAGGAGAAAAATCAACGGACCATAGCTGCATAGCATAGCTGCTCAAGCCATCTTGGAGCAGACTGTTAGGGAGATGCGCATTGATATTGCCATTATCAGCGAACCCTACCACCGAGAAACCAACTGCCCGAGAATATGGACCGAGGATCAGGAAAGAAAAGCTGCGCTCTGGGTATGTGGCGACCCACCGACATCGCTGACAAAAACAAAGTCCTTTACTGGGTTTGTACGCGCACAATACGGCAGACTGTGGATATACAGCTGCTACCTGGCCCCAAGCATGCAGCTCTGCGAATTTACATCTGCATTAGATGCATTAGTAGATGACGCAAGGGGGCGGAAGGTCATTATGGCTGGTGACTTCAACGCCTGGGCAGTGGAATGGGGCAGCCAAGCAACTAACGCAAGAGGTCGTGCCCTGTTGGAAAGCTTCGCAGCCCTGGATATAGCCCTGCTAAACTTCGGCTCGGAAAGTTTCACTCGAGGTGGTATCGGATCCATAATCGATCTCACCTTCGCAAGCTCGTCACTTTTCGGAGCAACAATATGGCAACTAAGCGACGTATACACCGCAAGCGACCATTCCGTAATAATATGCACGATTTGTGAAGGAACTGCGGCCAGCACGAGAAGCCTAAGTCGGAAAGCTTACCGCCTGGATACTTTCGATTGCAGTCCATTCGCTTGTCACTGCCGGCAACGTAGAGAGAAGAGCCTCCCAAATGGCATGCCAGCTATCGCGTGCCTGTGACGAGAGCATGCAAACCCGGAAAACGTTTCAGCGCCACCATGTACCCACGTACTGGTGGAACGAAAATATTGCCGAAGCACTGCGGAACTGCATCCAAGCCAGGAGGCGATACTAGCGAGCCCGAGGTAGACCTAACTATGCTGAACAGCAGCTAAGGTATCAGAGTGCCAGAAAAATGCTAAAAAAGTCCATAAGAGATAGCAAACGAGAATGTTTCCTGGAGCTATGCGACTCAGCCGAATATGATCCTTGGGGCAAGGCGTACAAAACTGTCGTTAAAAGACTCTACGCCGGCAAACAAGCACAGCCTTCTGACCCAAGTGAGCTGAAGTTGATTGTGGAAACGCTATTCCCAATCAGACCCGACGTATTACATACGCAAGCCAGACCATCGATCCACGTAGCAGCCATGCCGCCTCTCATCGACGAAGTCTCAGTCGAAGAGGTGCTGAAGATCGCCAGAAGCCTAAAGCCCAGTAAGGCACCGGGTCCGGATGGAATCCCCAACCGAGCGCTGAAACTAGCCATGTCCTTTCAGCCCGCGCAGTTCGTGCAGCTTTTTAACATGTGCCTAATGGAGAGAACTTTCCCCACAATATGGAAACTCCAAACGCTAGTTTTATTACCGAAGCCTGGTAAGCCGCCCGACGACCCATCGTCATACAGGCCGATTTGCCTCCTGGACACGTTAGGCAAAGTGCTGGAGAAGCTAATCTGCAACAGGCTCTAGGTAGCTGTCGACAACAATGGTGGCCTGTCCCAAAGCCAATTTGGTTTCACCAAGGCAAAGTCTACAATAGACGCTGTGGAGAAAGTGGTCGGCATAGCAACAAACGCCATCCAAGGATCGAGATGGAAAAGCGGCACAAAAAAGTACTGCCTCATCGTCACGCTCGATGTTAAAAACGCCTTTAACTCAGCCAGGTGGGACAAAATATTGGATGCATTGTCAACTTTCCGCGTCCCATATTATCTTCAGGAGACGATACGCAGCTACTTCACTGGAAGACTGCTGCAATACGACACCGCAGACGGCCCCACTACACATCAAGTGTCCGCTGGAGTGCCCCAAGGCTCAGTTCTAGGACCCCTCCTCTGGAACATCATGTACGATGGCATCCTCCGACTGGAACTCCCGATCGATACAAGTATCATCGGCTTCGCGGATGCATGGCCCTTGTAGTCGTCGGCAAGGAATTGAAGGACGTAGAGGAATCGTGCAACCACAGTATTGACCGTGTGCACCAATGGCTGGCAGCAGCTGGACTCGAGCTGGCTGCTCATAAAACAGAAGCGGTGTTAAGAGTGGAAGAGTGGAAACAGCGCACATAAGAGTCGGCAGTGCGACAATAGAATCAGCAAGGGCGCTAAAGTACCTGGGTGTCATGCTAGACACAAGAATGTCGTTCAGAGAGCACTTGGAGTACGTGCACAAGAAAGCAGCAGAGTCCTGTCGAGCGCTATCCAGGATTTTGCTGAACACACGCGGACCGAAACAGCAGAGACGCCGTCTCTTTATGACCGTAAACAGAGCGGTAATAATGTACGCGTCCCCCATCTGGAGCAGAGCAATGGCTGTTCCCAGCTACAGCCGGGGCGTACACTCTATATATCGCCTAAGCGCTCTTCGGGTCAGCTGCGCATTCCGGACGGTATCGGACGAAGCGGCGTTGGTTATCGCAGGGATGGTCCCGCTTAACGAACTGGCAACAGAAGCTGTAGTTTGCTATAGAGCCCACGATGGAAGCAACACAGCAAACTTGATTCGCACTGAGGCAAGGATGCAGAGCGTAGCACGATGGCAAGCACGCTGGGATCGCGCATCTAAAGGACGCTGGACGCATAGGCTTATCCCAAACTTGGAAGCCTGGACAAATCGCAAGTATGGCAATACTAATTTTTATTTAACGCAGCTCCTATCAGGCCACGGATGCTTCAGGAGCTACTTAAAGCGATTCGGCCACGACAACACAGACGAGTGTTCTTGGTGCGGCAGAGGAATCATAGAGGACGCCAATCACGTCATATTCGAGTGTGGACGTTTCGCAGCGAACAGACAGGAACTGGAGGACATCATGGGCAGACCTATCACGGTGGACAACCTGGTCACGAGCATGATAGAGACCGCACAAAAGTGGGACGCTGCCAGCACCTTCGCAGCAGAAGTAATGCGAGAACTCAGGAGAGTTGAGCGCAGCAGACGGAGAACCGCGGATATTTAGGTAGCAAGAACATGCCTGTGAAGCAATGCTTCGCAGCCGTTCCGCAGGCAATCCACGCTACCTAAACAATACCCCAACTATAACCTAAGCTAAATAACTAAGCATAAAAAATATGAATAAACTGAATACAAAAAAAAAAAAAAAAAACACACACACACACAAATACACACACACACACACACTCACACACACTCACACACACGCACACAGGCGACTGAGATGAGACCAGTAATGTTCAGGTGTGAACTTGGAAAACCATACACGATAGACGACCCCTGGGCTGACGGCGACAGTATTCTAGATCTCAGTAAGGGAGTGAAATTGGCCGAAATGACTGAGGCTAATGCTGTTACCGCCCCCGTCCCGTTAAAACATGGCAAATCTCCAAGCACGCTCCTCGTATCGTCGCCATTTAGTTGGCAGTATAGGTTCAGATGTAATATTCCTGATTAACGCGGATCTGGCTCTGAACACTCGACCCCATGAAGGCGGGTGTCAACCCTCGCATGGCCTCACTGCTTGCAAAGACAACCATGAGATTATAACGCGACTGTACAACGGACAAGGACAACGGCTTAGGAGTTGGGACCCAACAAAATGAGTAATATACAAACCCCACAAACGAAGGAGAGCTGTGATGCTTTTGCAAAGAGCAGCAGAATGGTGAGATCACCAGTAGATGGAGCAACAGCCGTCCCCGCAGAGACGAACTCAGAGCGGGACCAAACCACGGCAACTCAGAGCAGCTCAGCACTCCGGGAACTCGGGCACGAGATCTCAAAGCTGGTAGACATGCTCGAAGATGGCAAGCGACGCTCCATACACCAGCCCATGCGAGACTCAATAGAGAGCATCACAGTGCTCTACGAGCTGGCGGCCATCCAGCTACACGACGAAGGAGCCAAGGAGGTAATTAGGACGCACCAGTCGTGTCAAACCTCGCCTCTTTTCAGGACGACGGTAGACGTCAAGCGGAAGCAGGCCACGGTACGGACGCCCCAAACTAAGCGAATCCGAGGGCCAGTCGGCAACCAGGCTACCGTAACAACGGTGCAGGAGACACCGAGCCCCAAAGCGGACGGCGACAAGTGGAAGGAGGTAACCCACAAAAAAAGAAAGGAGGTTACCCGGAAAAAGAGCAAGGGATTGCTTAAGGGAAAGACGCGACCGGATGCTATAGTCATCTCGGCAAAAGGTGAAGCGAGCTACTCAGAGATACTGAGAAAAGTTAAAGCCGATGAGAAACTGGGCGAGCTCGGAAAAGCGGTGTCAAAAATAAGGAGGACACAAAAAGGAGAACTGTACTTCAGCTAAGGAATTCGGGAGAGAATACCACAGCATTTAGGAGCCTGGTGGGCGAAACGCTAGGCGAAAATGCAGAGGTCCGGACGCTGTCCCACCGAGTCTCTATTGAGTGCAAGGACCTGGACGAGATCACGACCAGAGAGGATATCTGCGAGGCGATGAGGGGTCAAATCCAAATATTGGACATAACCCCAGAGAATATTAGCCTCCGTAAGTCGTATGGCCAAACACAAACGGCGACTATAAGACTACCAGCGGAAAGCGCGAAAAAGGCCCTCTCGGTAGGTTTCCTGAAAGTTGGCTGGGTCAACTCAAGAATCCGCGAGCGGATAAACATCACCAGATGTTTCAGATGCCTCGAGTTTGGACACCTTGCAAGACACTGCAAGAGTGAACTGGACAGATCGAATCTGTGCCGACGATGCGGAGGAAAGGACCATCTGGCTAAGGACTGCAAACAAGAGCCACAGTGCATGCTCTGCAAGGACAGGAAAAAGACCCCAATCACATTGCCGGTAGCGGCAGATGCCCCGTGTTTAGGAGCGCCCTGGCCAACAGAAAATGAAGTTCACACAGTTAAACCTCAACCACTGCGAGGCTGCCCAGGCCCTGCTGTCGCAAGCAACACGGGAGAGAAACACTGACGTCGCAATAATCTGCGAGCCATACAAGCCTATCGCAGGAAGCGGCTGGGTGGCAAGTAAATGCGGAAAAGCGGCCATCTGGTCCCTCAACTCATCGCTCCAGGAAGTCAGAGCATCACACGAAGGATTCGTCAGAGCGAAAATTAATGGAATCACCGTTTACAGTTGCTACGCACCCCCAAGCTGGGAACTGCGGCGGTTCCAAAACATGCTGGAGGAAATATCAGAAGACGCTCGCAACAGAGCTCCCCTCGTCATAGCAGGAGACTTTAACGCCTGGGCCATGGAATGGGGAAGCAAGGAAACCAACGCGAGAGGGACCACCCTGCTAGAAGAGTTCGCGGCGATCGACCTGGGCCTTGCAAACGACGGGCAGGAGCTCACGTACTGCAAGGCCGATAGAGGCTCTATTATAGACCTCACCCTGCTCAGCAGCTCACTCTATGGGCTAACCACATGGATTCGCATTCAGCGACCACCAAGCAGTACATTTTGAGATACACGGGAGAGGACGGAGAAAACTGCAGCCCAAAACAACAGGCCCCAAATGGAAGGACAACTGCCTAGACAAGGAAACATACACGGATTCCCACGCCATGCTCGATGGACTGGGGCCACGGAGTCAGCAGAAGACATGGCACGGCAGCTTATGGAAAACATCTCGGACGCGTGCGACTTATCCATGCCCAGGAGGAAGCCAAACAGAAGAGGAGCACCTTGCTACTGGTGGAACGAGGAAATCAGCGACCTAAGGAAGGCCTGCCTACGCGCTAGAAGACGCTCCCAACGAGCCCGAGGCCGCCCAGACTTTGCATCTAGGCTGGATGACCTGCGGGCAGCCAAGCGAGACCTCAAAAGAAGTATCAAACAAAGCAAATCCAGCTGCTTCCAGCAAATATGCGACGAGGCCGATGTAAACCCGTGAGGCACGGCGTATAAGGTAGTCACGAAGAAGATACGCAGCCAGCGAACAACCCGTGTGACCTGTCCTACCGCACTCGCCACTATAGTTGAGGCACTGTTCCCCCATCACCCAAGATTGGAGGTCGTCAGCCGCTCACGCAGCACGGAACTTGTGCAGCAGGTGTCGACAGACGAAGTGGTAGTGGCAAGCAAGAAGCTAGACGAAAAAAAGGCTCCAGGACCAGATGGGGTGCCAAACAAGGCGCTAAAGTTAGCCATGCTGACGAAACCCGACGCCTTCGCCGAGACATACAATAGATGTCTGCAGGACGGTGTATTTCCCAAGAGATGGAAGCGACAGAAATTAATCCTCCTACCGAAAGGGGATAAGCCAATAGAGGAACCCTCGGGATACAGGCCAATCTGCCTACTGGACACGGCGGGAAAGGTTCTGGAGAGGATCGTGTACAACCGACTAGTAAGGGTGGTTGAAGAGAAAGAGGCCCTGTCCAAACAGCAATACGGATTTCGTATGGCTAGATCTACGGTAGACGCTATTAAGGCGGTGGTAGATATTGCTACTAAAGCAATAGAGGGTACCCGATGGAGGTGGGGAGACAAGGAGTACTGCGCGGTGGTTACGTTGGACATCCGCAATGCCTTTAACTCAGCAAGCTGGTCTCGAATACTGGAAGCCTTAGACCGAATAGGGATACCGTCCTCCCTGTTCCGTATAATATCCAACTACCTGTCCGATCGACTATTAACTTATGATACGAAAGACGGTACTAGGAGTTACATGGTCACAGCAGGGGTCCCACAGGGGTCGGTCTTGGGACCACTCCTGTGGAACATCATGTACGACGAGGTGCTCAGAGTACAATTGCCCCAGGGATGCAGAATCATAGGATTCGCAGATGATCTGGCCCTAGTAGTGGTGGGCAAAGAAATAAAAGAAGTAGAAGCGGCAGCGAATGCAGCCATAAGGATCGTGGCCAGCTGGATGCGTGGCGCTAGCCTGGAGCTGGCAGGCCATAAAACAGAGGCTGTGCTCATCACAAGCCGCAAGATAGTTGAGTTTGCTAGATTTCAGGTAGACAGCGTTAGTATCGAGTCAAAGGCTTCCATCAAGTATCTGGGGGTCATGTTAGACAACAGGCTTAGCTTTCGTCCACACGTAGAGTATGTTAGCCAGAAAGCGGCAAAAATGCAGGCGGCCCTTTCAAGGATGCTACCAAACATAGGAGGACCAAGAGCAGGTAGACGCCTACTCCTCGCGAGAGTTGTAGCCTCCGTGCTGCTCTATGCTGCACCGATATGGGCATCAGCAGTCGCAAGCCAGAAAGGCCTCAGAAGGAAAATGTCAGTCCCCTACAGGCTAAGCGCACTCCGCACTATCTCTGGATTCCGGACGGTGCCGGACGAGGCGGCCACAGTATTGGCAGGCATGCTGCCGGTAGATATATTGGCCAAGGAAATGGAGAACATATTCAAAGCACGAATAGCGACAGGCGAAGCTGTCTCAATAGACGTCATCCGACGGTCGGAGAGAGCAAAATCAATGGCAACTTGGCAGGAGAGATGGAACACGGCGAACAAGGGGAGATGGACACACAAACTAATCCCCAATCTGGAGCAATGGATTAGGAGACGGAACGGAGAAATTAACTTCCACCTAACGCAGTTTTTTACTGGACACGGCGGGTACAGGAAGTATCTCCACAGGTTCAGGCATGAGGACACCCCTGAGTGTCCGACATGCCCAAATTTGGACGAAGACCCGGAACACGTGCTGTACCAATGCTCGAGGTACAGAGACGCAGTAGGCTCTGTACCCCCACCTGAGGGACTAGTAACGTTCATGCTGGAAGGAGAGGACAACTGGAGGAATATAAGTCGAGAGAGTGAGTGAAAGTGAAAGTGAGTGGACGCGCCTCGATCGTCGCTCCTGCTGTCCTTTGTCGTGGGCCGCTGCGCCGGCAGGGAAAGCAAGGCGATGATGTGCAATCCATTGGCGAAGTGGTTGTGCACACGTGGACACCCACGTTCAGCCACGCGCTGCGCAAGCGGCGGATGCCAGGGTGCGCTAAACCAGAGATGACAACATGAGCACACTGAAAGACGCAGGTGGCACGACTGGTGGTGCACCTGCAAGACCGGGATGGTGAACACGAGAACGGACCGAGCCCGGGCACTCACCTGGATGACGGGGTGACGGCGCGGACCAACTGATCGTATATATCCAATCCTAAGCCTCGTTCAAGTAAGTTGAGCACTTTTTTTGGCGGATTTATCATGGCGACACTGTTTATGCTCAAGC
The DNA here is from genome assembly GCA_035045885.1 of Drosophila borealis. Classification (NCBI taxonomy): domain Eukaryota; kingdom Metazoa; phylum Arthropoda; class Insecta; order Diptera; family Drosophilidae; genus Drosophila; species Drosophila borealis. The sequence goes on from JAWNOR010000208.1 coordinate 110,027, forward strand.
ACATGAGCAAGACAAAAGTTCTGGACAGCTGGTTGGTTGTACAGAGCTGCTAACTTGAACCGAAGTACAAGCGCCAACATAAAAAGCAAACACGCGCGAAAGTATGCCACGCAGTTGGAGTCCACAGGAAGCCAAAGAAAGATATTGCATGCTTTTAGGCTTTCCCGTACTTCTCGCATTGCAGCTGCAGATATGAGGCATGAAATGGTACAGAAGGTCACGGATCCGACCAAGCCAACCTCTGCCGCATAGCGGTGTACCAAAAAAGGGGCGCTGGCGGCCGAGTTGGAGCGGTTAAACTCCCATCGGTCAAAAGCCAGTGGGAAACCATTGGCCACCGTTGGAGCCACAAATCAGCCGCGACTAGCGCCACAATTGGCAGCAACTGCAACTGCAAACAATCAAAATTCCCCCCACCCACACTGAGCCCAGTAAAGTGTGGAAGCGACCCACTGGAGACATGGGCTGACGAGTCGGACATTCTAGGACCTTAATAAGCAAGCAACCTTGTCGAAACGGCTCCTAGGCTAATGTTCGCCTCGCCCCCGTCCCGCTAAAACCTTGGCAGGCCTCGTAGAACGCTTGTCGTATGTCGCCATTCAGTTGGCCGTGCAGGCTCAGTTGAAATTCCCTGACCAGCACTGATCTGGCTCTGAACTCCGACTCCCATAAGGACCGGAGTCAACCCTCGCGTGGACCTCACTCCATGGAAAGGCAACCACGGGATCGCGAAGGTGACTGCACAATACATACGTTAACAACGGCTTCGAGTTGGGACCCAATTAACAATGACGACCCAAAATAACCCAAACCAGCCAGCGATGAGGCACATAAACTTGGCCACCAAGAGCATGCTAGCGAGGCTAAAAGAGCTGCAAGAAGTAGTCAAAACGCAGCTCACGGAAAATCAGTGCAAGCGATGTTCCGAAGAGGCCCAAAATCAGCCGAGCCATGCTGAAGCAAGCAGCGGAAGCATTCCAAAATGCGACACGGCAACGCAGACGAAAGAAAACGGTGCAGGTACTAATCCACCGACACTGGCGCAAAAATCGAGAATTGGAGATAAGGCAAAAAATCGGGTTTCGGCCCCAAGCAAAGTGAAGCAGGCAACAACTCGCATGCAGCAACGCCTACAGCCGGCAGAGGGCAAAGCACCAACACAGCCGCGGGATGAAAAAACACCGGATAAAAAGAAATGGACTGAGGTGAAAGGCAAGCACACCAGGCGAAAACAGCCCAACCGTCCGGATGCAATCCTGGTCAAGTGCACAGAGAGCATGCCATACCGCGATGTGCTCAAAATTGTGAAAACAGCTCCCTCACTACAGGCGCTGAAAAACAATGTGCAGGGCATCCGCAAATCAGCAGCAGGAGAACTAATCATCAGGCTCCAGAAGCCATCGGACCCAGCTACCGACCAGCTGCATTTGGCAATCAGCAGCGTACTGTCCGGAAAAGCTGCAGTTAGAACCATGCAGGAAACGGTGCAAATGGAAGTTCTAGATATCGACGAGTCCACGACAGCAGATGAGTTCCTCACAGCTCTTTTTGCCTCGGTGGAAGGAGACATACCAGTCGAAGCGACGCCCACTATGAGAACGGCCTACGGAGGAACACAAATCGCAACGCTGGTCCTGCAACCGAGTCTAGCCATGAAATTGCTCGAAACCGGCAGGGTCCGCATAGGATGGGTGATATGCCGAATACGTCGAAAGATAGAGCCAAAGAGATGCTACCGATGTATGGGTTTCGGCCACACATCCACCAGGTGAAAGAGCCAGCATTCGGTTGGAAAATAGATGTGTTTTAAATGCGCAGGTACTGGGCACAAGTCTGGACAGTGCACCCATGAGGCAAAGTTCATCCTCTGCACAAGAATGGGCGCGGGCACTAGGCAAGCCGCGCACTCAACTCTGAGCAAGAACTACCCAGAGTATACACCCAAACATATCGAAGTGTGGCACGAAAGCTCGGATGCTGGAGCAGCACTATGGAGCTGCGGACAGGCACCATACCAGCTCACACAACGGATTGCTCGCAAAGGGTTTGCTAGGGCAAAATGTGGCCGCATATACGTTTATAGCTGCTACATACCACCAAGCATCCCCCTGGCAGAGTACGCAGCCGTCGTTGAAGAAATCGCACAGGACGCGCACGGCAAATCTCCTGTGATAATCGCCGGAGACTTCAATGCGTGGGCTACAGAATGGGGCAGCAGCAGAACGACATCAAGGGGAACTATTCTGCTGGATACATTTGCCTCGCTGAATGTCTGCCTGCTGAACATCGGAACAAGAAGCATCTACAGCAAAGCGGGTCGTGAGTCGACCATAGACCTGACGTTTGCCAGCCCAGACATTGCCCGAGACGCCCAATGGCATGTATCGGATGTATACACCCACAGCGATCACTTTGCGGTGATAACGGACACCTCTCAACCTGGAAACAGAGGCGTCAGTAGAAGGCTCCAACACACTGGATACAAGATGGACACCATGGATCTGGAAAGATTCCTCCCTATGGTAGAAGGTCTTGGCATAAGAGGCGATGCCAACAGCTCCGCTGACGCGATAGCAGGGACTATCACCAACGCATGTGATGCCATACTGACCAAAGTTCGTAAAGGTGGAAACTCACCTAGACCGGTAGCTTGGTGGAACGAGGACATAGCCAAAGCGCGCAAAGAGTGCTTCGCAGCTAGGCGAAAGAGCCAACGGTCGAGATCGTCGCCCAATTTCGAGCACCATCTGCAGAACTTCAGAGCCAAGCGGAAAGTACTCAAGGAAGCTATCAGGCGCAGCAAAACCCGATACTTCCAAGAGCTTTGCGACGCCGCGGACGGCTTACAAACTAATCATGGGAAGGCTATGCAGGCAACCAATGCCAACAAACCTGGATCAGCTGAAACAAATAGTCCAAACGCTCTTTCCCCGGCAGCCATCTGGATTTGCACCACAACTCCCAGCAAGTGGAATAAACGACTGCGCACCCACCGACGACAATGAGGTACTGTGCATTGCTGCGAAGCTAAAGGCCGACAAATCCCCTGGACCAGACGGCATACCGAACGGGGTAATCAAAGCTGTCATCGCTGCACACCCCAGAAGCTTCGTGGAGCTGTACAACTAATGTATAGCGGAATGCACAGTACCACGTAGATGGAAGCTTCAGCGACTTGTGCTCATCCCGAAGCCCGGCAAGGAGCTTGATGATCCCTCCTCATACCGCCCTCTCTGTATGCTGGACACGATGGGGAAAATATTTGAGCGACTAATTTGCAATCGCCTAGAATGCAAGCTTGCTGTAGTTCATGGGCTGTCTGAACGCCAATTTGGCTTCAGGAAACACAGGAGCACCACGGATGCCATCAGGGCCGTGACTGAACTAGCAGAAGGCGCAATCCAAGGAACAAGATGGGCAGGTGGTGCCAAACAGTACTGCTAATTTACGACACTGAAGACGGTCAGCGACAGTATACGGTAACTGGAGGCGTTCCCCAGGGCTCTGTTCTCGGGCCGCTACTGTGGAACGTCATGTACGATGGAGTACTGCGCCTTTGCCTACCAGAGGGCAACACAATCATTGGGTTCGCCGATGACATCGCTGTAGTGGCTGTGGCGAAGAATCTCGATGAAGTCACTCTTAGGAGCAGCGCGGCTATCGACAGGATAATTGAGTGGCTATCCCAGAACGGACTCGCGCTAGCGGAGCAGAAGTCGGAGGCAGTTTTAATAAGTAGCAGAAAGATAGTTGAGACGGCCTTGTTGCGCGTTGGCAGTGCTATCATTAAGTCCAAGCTTGCCATCAAATACCTGGGCGTCATGATAGACCACAGACTGTCGTACAAACAGCACTTGGAGTATATTAGCCACAAAGCGGCCAGAGTTACAACAGCCATAAGCCGAATGATGGCGAACACCAAAGGCCCAAGGCAGAGGAGCAGAAGGCTAATTGCTGGTGTGGTGACGTCCACAATCCTCTACAGATCTAAAATATGGGCCCCCGCAATGGAGGTTGCAAGGATGCAAGGCCGCAAGGCCGCATATCGTCGATGTGCATTGCGTGTAGCCACCTGCTTCCGCACAGTATCGGAAGACGCGGCCTTAGTGCTGGCAGGCATGATCCCACTCGGCCTGATGGCGGCCGAAAGGCAAAGCGGGGAAACCACCAACAGGCAACTGAGGGACAACACCATCGAACAATGGCAAAACAAATGGGATGGGAGCTCAGATGGTAGATGGACCCACAGATTGATCCCAAACCTGAAGCCTTGGCTACAGCGGCGACACGGCGAAGTAGACCACCACCTTGCCCAAATATTGACTGGGCATGGCTGTTTTAAGGCGTACCTGCACAGGTTTAAACATGAGGACGACCCCTTTTGCGAGCACTGCGGGCACGGTGTGGTCGAGGACGCGGAGCACGCATTGTTCTACTGCCCACTCCATAGACGCGAACGAAACAAAGCGACGTCGGGCAGTAATGATTTGTCCCCGGAGAATCTCGTGGCGCGGATGATGGCCACTGAAAATGGATGGACAGCCGTTGCTACCATGGCATCGGCTATAATGAAGGAGCTGCGACGACGGGAGAGGATCCGACGCGGCATCGACTGATGAGCGGCTGATATACAGCTGTACCCCGCCCTGCGAAGTAGTACTTTGCGGTTGTCCCGCAGGAGCGGGACTTTTTCTTCTTTCTACTCTCCATAAACTATTCTGTCTTTCTCTGATTGCCCTATTTTCCTCTCTTGTATATATCCTAAAATGTAAACATGTTCTTCTTTTCACAATAAAAAAAAAAAAAAAAAAAAAAAACAAACACACAGTGAAAGTGAAAGACGCGGCGCGGACGCGCATTCTTTTGTGCTCCGGTTTACGCCCTTTGCTGCAGCTGCTGCAAAGTAAAAGCGTCTATAAGCGACAGATTGCACGACAGAAACAACGTACCTGGAGTTGGCACTGATCACCAACTGGAGGTGCAGTCGCTGGTGATCCGGACGGACGGGTCCCCTCCGCTGGGTAAGACAACAACAACACCACTCAATTGTGCCCTGGAGCGCATTGAGTGAAAAGCTTTCCAATCCCGCTGTGAATTGTGAAAGTCATGCAGACGACGATCAGCTGCTACAAGCTAGCGATGACAAGCTGCGTAAGCACAGCTGAGCACAAGTGCTCAAAAACAGCACACAAACGCATATAATAGAGCGACAAATAGATGGCGACACTACGAAGCCTAAAGCGAATACCTAACTGCCCACCACTAGATGGCGCTGGTAGTAAGGCAAATAGAAAGATAATTGCAGAATGCTGAATGTCCAACAGGACCAACGGGTACACAAGGCCGCGGATCTGGCTAAGCCATCCCCACCGCTCCGGCGGCGTACCCACAAACGGGGCTCTGGCGGCCGAGTCGGGGCGGCATAACTCCCAACAAGCGCTACGGGGAAACTTGTAGCCAACGTGGGACGCCCTACGGGACAAACTCGCGCCACTTATCTGACGTGCACAGAGGATCCCATAGGATCCATTGAGACCCCAGCCCAGTAAGGTCTCAATTACGGCATACTGGAAGCCACTTACATATCCGACGAAACCGGGCTGACAGCACCTTAGTAAACCGAGTGAAATCGAGCGGAAACGGCTGCTGGGCTAATGCTGCGCCTGCCCCCTCCCCGTTAAAACCATGGCAAGGCCTCGAGAAACGCTTGCTGTCCGTTACCATTAAGTTGGCCGTGCAGGATCAGTTGTCATTGTCCTGACTAATACCGATCTGGCTCTGAACTCCGGCTCCCATGAGGACCGGAGTCAACCCTCGCGTGGACCTCACTCCCTGGAAAGGCACCCACGGGATCACGAAGGTGACTGCACAGAACGGGCAACAATAACGGCCTCGAGGGGGGGCCCAACTACCAAGAAATTAATGAAAAACAACAAGGGGGACACCTCCACCCCGAAACAATAGAGGCAACAACACCAACAACGAGAGAGGCAGAGTCTACCCAGTGCGAAGATGGTCTCGCCTTCGTGAAATCTAGTAGAGTTGCTAGAACTCCACCGCAAGCCGACCAAGCCGATGCACCTCTGCCAACCAAATGCGACGCTATCAACTGCATTGCAGCAGGCGCAAGTACGAATACGCCGAAGAGAGGCAGAAATTCGGGAAGCCCTGAAAGCACGCCCCGGAAAACACCTTCTAAGCGGGCAAAGAGCACAAAGGACTCTTGCTCCAGCCAGATGAAGAAACTAGGAACAATCCTGGACGAGATAATCTACCTCGTCAATGAGAAAAAGCCGGTGGTGAGACACATAAACCAGGGAATGAAGGACTCGCTGGCACAAATGAAGAAGATACAAGAGGCAGTGTGCGCCCAAATAGAAGACCAGCTGCGGATAGACACAACCTGCCCCAAATGCAAAAAAGACGCTAACAAGCAAAGCGACACGGAACCGGTTGCGCAGATCAAGAGCTGCAACAACAAGGAGATGCCTACGAGCGCGCGCACGCCACCGCCGAAGACAGTAAGCCCCGCAGTAAACGCAGACAAGCAGCGAAGGCAAAGAATACGAAAAGAGCCACCAACTCGTAACACTGCAGTTACCGAAAACGGTTGCCGTGCGGACAATAACCATGCACGACCGGCGGCGCGCCCCAAGGAGGGAACCACTAAAGAGAGCACGTGGCAGCAAGTCAACCGCCGACGAAAAAAGCCACGTAAAACTTCAAGCAGACCAGATGCCCTGCTGGTCAAGTGCAAGGACACGGCTTCATATGCCGAGGTCCTTAGGGCAGTGCAAAAGGACGAATCTCTGTTAAAATACAGAGAAAACGTCACTAAAATACGGCGAACAGCCGCTGGAGAGCTGTTGCTACAGATGGAAAAAGCAGGAGACGATGCGACAGCGAAACTGCTCAAGGCCGTACAGGAGAAGACGGGAGAACTCGCGGAGGTCAAAACAATCTCTGAAAAAGCCATGATAGAGGTCAAAGATATACCCGAGTGGTGCTCAAATACCGATGTTTTGGATGCAGTTTTTGCAAAAATCGACGGGGACATCCCCGTAGAAGCCACCACCAAGCTGCGAGCAGCATACCGGGGAACCCAGACGGCCAGAGTCCTTCTACCCAAAGAATTTGCCGAACAGCTGCTGATAATCGGGAAAATAAGAATCGGATGGGCAATCTGCCGCATTCGACTTAAAACCGACCCCAGGAGATGTTTCAAGTGTCTAGGATTCGGGCAAATCGCAACCAGATGCAGAAACAGCCATGACGAAACAGGCAAGTGCTACAACTGCGGTGGAGCAGAGCATGCAGCAAAAGCATGCCGAGAGGAACCAGCGTGCATCCTATGTACTCGTAATGGGCAGAAGAACACGGGACATAACACCCTTAGAAGGTCATGTCCGTTATTCTTAAAGGCCGCAAATAAAAGAAATTAAAAATTAAGCTACTACAGCTTAATCTAAACCACTGCAGAGCAGCGCAGTAGCTACTAACCCAAACAGTCAGAGAGATACGATCCGACATGGCACTACTGAGCGAACCATACGCAGCAATGTCTGAAGAGAGTTGGGTCCAAAACACCGAACATGGTGCTGCTGTATGGAGCTGCGGAAACCCACCACTCCTAATGAGCGACAGGAAGACGGCCCTGGGATACACAACAGCCAAGATCGGCGGCATCTATTGGTATAGCTACTACATGGCCCCCAGCGTTCAACTCGACGAATTTGCACGAATGCTCGATGAACTAGTGGCAGACGCTCAAACGCACTTCCCACTGGTCATTGCCGGCGATTTCAACGCGTGGGCAGTGGATTGGGGAAGTGCCAGGACGAACCCACGAGGTTGCACGCTGCTAGACGCCTTCGCAGCCCTTAATGTAACACTGCTGAACACCGGGACCGAGCACACCTTCATCAAGGCAGGACGCGGCTCAATTATTGACCTGACGTTTGCCAGCCCCTCAATAGCAAGACGGGCCACATGGGAGGTGTCCCAGCTGTATACGCATAGCGACCACTAGGCCATTGTCAGCAATACTGATGGCGGACAACCAAACCCGACGGGCAGAACACACCACATCGCTTGGGACCCTGAGACGCTCAATAAAGAGGCACTCTTAAAGTTTTTTGAACACACCGCAATCACTGGAAACGCAGAACAGCTCGCAAACTGCCTAACACGGGAGATGCGACGAGCCTGCGATGCAGCGATGGCGAGGAAGAAGAAAGGAGGTAGCAAGCACAAGCCAGTACGATGGTGGAATGGCGAAATAGAGGATGCGCGTAAAAGGTGCCACACAGCAAGACGCATATACCAGCGCGCAGCAAGACGAGCGCGACGGGAAACAGCAAACCTGGCCCTGGAGCACGAGGCCGAAGAAGCTCGCGCAGCCTACCACTCCTGGCGAGCTATGCTCACCAAGGCTATCAAGCGAAGCAAGCGGCAATGCTGGATGCAACTCTGCGACGAAGCCGATACCCAACCCTTCGGACAAGCCTATAAAACGGTAATGGGCAAACTCGCAAGAGGACCCGTACCGACCTGCCCAGTACCGCGCTAAAGCGCATTAAATCAAACAAAGCGCCAGGACCCGACGGCATCCCCAATGCAGTGCTGAAGACCATCGCTAGCGCCCACGCAGACACAGTCGTAAATTTGTTCAACCGATGCATTGGAGAAAGAACCTTTCCAACGTGCTGGAAGTTGCAGAGACTGGTCCTTATCCCTAAAGCTGGAAAGGACCCACAGGACCCCTCTGCCTACAGGCCACTCTGCATGCTGGACTCCACGGGCAAGCTCTTCGAGCGCATCATCTGTGATCGTCTGGAGAAGGAGATCGCTGATCGCTACGGACTCTCGGACCAGCAGTTCGGCTTCCGTAAACATAGGAGCACTGTCGACGCTATCAAGTTGGTAGCAGACACGGCACGGAAGGCCATAGAAGGCACGCGATGGCGCGACGGATCCAAAAAGTATTGCCTTGTGACAACGCTAGACGTAAAAAACGCGTTTAACTCGGCAAGCTGGCCAAATATACTCCTGGCACTCTCCAGGCTGCAAATCTCCGAGTACCTCATCAGCCTTGTTACCGGATACTTCAAGGACCAGGTACTCATATACGACACGACTGCAGGACGATGCAAGTACGCCATTACTGGGGGCGTTCCTCAAGGATCGGTGCTTGGCCCCTTGCTGTGGAACGAGATGTATGACGGAGTGCTCCGACTTGCTCTACCACCTGGCTGCAGCATCGTAGGCTTCGCAGATGACATTGCAATCGTCACGGTGGCGAAAGAGAAAGCGCAGGTGGAGAGAAAACCAATGAAGCAGCCCACAAGGTGACTAGATGGCTTGTAGAAAATGGCCTCAACCTAGCTGCGCAAAAAACAGAGGCAGTTCTCATCAGCAGCCGGAAGCAAGTGGAAACCGCCAACATCACAGTGGACGGAACTGAGGTAGTTTCCAAGCCTTCTATAAAATATCTAGGCGTCTTGCTGGATCACAGGCTCAGCTTCAAGGAGCATCTTAAATACGCAGGTAGAAAGGCGAGTAGAGCAATAGAGTAGAGAACACTGGAGGCCCTAAACAGCGCAGCAGACGGCTGATCTGCAACCTGGTCCAGTCGATGCTCTTCTACGCGTCATCGATCTGGGGACCAGCAATGAGGATCCCCTCCTACAGCCACAAATGCAGGGCATCGTACAGAAGATGCGCACTCCGAGTCCTCTGCGCCTTTCGGACCGTCTCAGACGACGCAGCTCTAATGCTGGCCGGAATGCCCCCGCTGGATCTACTTTCAACAGAAGACCGCACCGTAGCACGCAGCCGGGAGACAACACTAGCAGAATGGCAAGCACGATGGGTGTCTTCCCCCAATGGCAGCTGGACTAAACGCATAGTCCCGGACCTACGGCCGTGGGTAAGCAGGAAGTACGGACAAACCTACTTCTACTTGACCCAGCTACTGACAGGACATGGATGCTTTAAATCCTATCTCTTTAGGTTTAGGCATGAGACGGATCCGTTTTGCACACACTGTGCGCGGACCATAGAGGACGCAGAACACGTCCTTGTTGTCTGTCCCAGATTTTCTGCTGAACGGGAAGAGCTAAGCCAAAGTATTGGGAGAAATTTTACAGTCACTGACTTAATAGATATCCTACTTAGCTCGCAAAACAATTGGGTTGCAGTAACCCACATGGCTGCAGAAATCATCAAATCCTTGCGTCGCGCTGAAAGACAGCGCAATTCAAGTTCTAACTCTAGATAAGATCCTAGAAGAGGCTTTCATGCCATCTCCCCCTCGTGAGGTAATACTTAGCGGTCGTTCCGCGAGAGGGAAACGGAGAGTAGGTGGTGGTTTTAGTGGGTGAAAGTCCCACACTTTTCGGCTTTAAACGCTTTCCCCCCTATTAAAAAAAAAAAAAAAAAAAAACACACGCACACACACACACACTCACACACACACACACGCACAGGATTGCGGTGAGAGTTTTCAAAGAGTGCGGACGCGTTTTGTAACGGCTCCGCGAAAATAAACAAATAAACCTGTGCAGTGAGCCGAGACAGGCCTAAGACACCAAAAGGTGCGTGGTGGTACTCACTGCGAAGCCCGTGCAGACCATTCCTGGGGTGGCGTCTACAGTTCCACGATCCAGGCGAGGGGAGTGGATGCGTCTACTTGGCGTGTTTGTGCCCTTTTGTGAGTTTACCACTCAAGTGTATTAGACGTCTCGCAAAGCTATTTGTGCAGTTGGTTGCATTCACTCTAACAGCTGTTAGTAGTGTTGGCTAGCGCAGTTCACAGCCAGCTGATCTGCACTATAGAGCCAGCTGCCAAACTGCGTAGCGGAGACATCAACCAGGCGATAAGCTGTAACTGGCAGAAAGTACAGCATACTTTCGGGCTTACGCTGTTCTTGCTAAGCATTTAAGCTTAGGAGAAAGAACAGGCAAAGAAGCCGATATCGGTGCTCACTACAGGCTCCAGGGCAAAAAAGGAGCAAAAGGTCGCGGAATAGACCAATTTCCAACCCCCCCGCCGCGGCGGTGCCCATAAAAACGGGGCTCTGGTGACCGAGTCGGAGCGGTATAACTCCCAGCGGTCAATAGCCTGAGGGAAACCTTTGGCCATCGAGGGACTTCCCTGTAGAGCCCTGTTATTTGGAGCTGGTGCCCAAATAGAAAAATGGAGGATGAGCTGCATGCCCCTGCGCGCCGCTCTGCGCTACAGCGATCACCGCCACACCAGGCGGTCACGCCAGTGCAGCAAAGAGAGGCTGCGTCGTCGCCGGCAAAAGCGAGTGAGGAGCTGCCAAGAACGCTAAGATCGAGAAGAGGGCTTAACCCTAAACGGCTTAACGGCGCTGTTCAACGGACAACGCCCCATTAACGGGCTGATGCGAGAGGAACTCGCGAGAGTAGAAAGCCTGCAGATGGTGGCGCTCAAGCTCTGTGCGCCGGAAACGAAGTGCGACGAGGCGCAAACGACGTCGTCGTTAGCCAGACGTGCCAACAAAGCTCGGGAGCCAAAAAGAGGCAAGCACGGCCTAACGGCCGAGGGATGGCATGCCAGAGCAGCGCAGAACTCCCTCCAAGGAGGCTGAAGGCCAGGGTCAAAACCCAGCGAAGCAGGTGGTGCTCACGCACCAAAAGACAGCCCCTGCAAACTCCAACTTAGCTGGCCATAATGGCAACCCAGAGGGCTGGACAGCAGTGAACGGACGTAAGCGAACGCAGAAGCGTCCCAGAGCCGACGCCATTACAGTCCACGGAGTGAGTGACTGCACATATGCAGATATGCTCAGGCTCGTGAAGAGCGACCCGGCCCTCAACCACCTAAGTGGCGATGTGCAGGGCATTCGCAAGACCTCGAAGAGCGATCTTCTGCTGCGCCTCAATAGGAAGCCGGAGCACTCCGCAAATGAGCTGCAAGAAGCTGTGGGAAAGGCCTTGGGGGACCGGGCGGTGACGCTGACCGAAACGTCCCAGGTGGAGATCAAGGACCTGGATGAGCTGGCGACTAAGGAGGAAGTGCGCGAAGCGATTAAAAGTGCCTTACAAGACGACTCCTTGCCGATTGAAACGATCAAATCGCTGCGACCAGCATTTGGCGGCCAGCAAAGGGCCACAGTTACTCTCCCAGCGCCAAAAGCCAGGACGGTTGTCGAGAAGGCCAAAGTGAGGATCGGATGGGTTGTCTGCCGTATTCGTGCAATAGATCAACCAAAGCGATGCTTTAAATGCCAGGGATTCGGGCATATTGCAGCGAACTGCACCAGCGGAGACGATATGAAAGGCGCATGCTTCAGATGCGGGGACACAGGTCACGAAGCAAAGAGCTGCTCCAAGCCACCAAAATGTAGCCTTTGCATACGGAAAGGAGAAAAATCAACCACGCTACAGGAAGCTTTAGATGTCCGGCGTATCGTGAGGCAGTTCGCAAAATGAAATGCTTAGGTTATTTCAAGTAAACCTTAACCACTGCATACCTGCTCAAGCCATCTTGGAGCAGACTGTTAGGGAGATGCGCACTGATATTGTCATTATCAGCGAACCTCACCACCGAGAAACCAACTGCCCGAGAATATGGACCGAAGACCAGGATGGAAAAGCTGCGCTCTGGGTATGTGGCGACCCATCGACATCGCTGAAAAAAACAAAGTCCTTTACTGGGTTTGTACGCACTCGATACGGCAGCCTGTGGATATACAGCTGCTACCTGGCCCCAAGCATGCAGCTCTGCGAATTTACAGCTGCATTAGATGCATTAGTAGATGACGCAAGGGGGCGAAAGGTCATTATTGCTGGTGACTTCAACGCCTGGGCGATTGGTGAAGGAACTGCAGCCAGCACTAGAAGCCTAAGTCGGAAAGCTTACCGCCTGGATACTTTCGACCCCGTCGCCTTTTCGAATGCAGTCCATTCGCTTGTCACTACCGGCAACGCAGAGAGAAGAGCCTCCCAAATGGCATGCCAGCTATCGCGTGCCTGTGACGAGAGCATGCAAACCCGGAAAACGTTTCGGCGCCACCATGTACCCACGTACTGGTGGAACGAAAATATTGCCGAAGCACTGCGGAACTGCATCCAAGCCAGGAGGCGATACCAGCGAGCCCGAGGTAGACCTAACTATGCTGAACAGCAGCTAAGGTATCAGAGTGCCAGAAAAATGCTAAAAAAGTCCATAAGAGATAGCAAACGAGAATGTTTCCTGGAGCTATGCGACTCAGCCGAATATGATCCTTGGGGCAAGGCGTACAAAACTGTCGTTAAAAGACTCTACGCCGGCAAAGAAGCGCAGCCTTCTGACCCAAGTGAACTGAAGTTGATTGTGGAAACTCCTATTCCCAATCAGACCTGACGTATTACATACGCAAGCCAGCCCATCGAGCCAAGTATCAGCCATACCGTCTCTAATCGACGAAGTCTCAGTCGAAGAGGTGCTGACAATCGCCAGAAGCCTAAAGCCCAGTAAGGCACCGGGTCCGGATGGAATCCCCAACCGAGCGCTGAAACTAGCCATGTCCTTGCAGCCCGCGCAGTTCGTGCAGCTTTTTAACATGTGCCTAATGGAGAGAACTTTCCCCACAATATGGAATCTCCAAACGCTAGTTTTATTACCGAAGCCTGGTAAGCCGCCCGATGACCCATCGTCATACAGGCCGATTTGCCTCCTCTACACGTTAGGCAAAGTGCTGGAGAAGCTAATCTGCAACAGGCTCCAGGCAGCTGTCGACAACAATGGTGGCCTGTCCCAAACCAATTTGGTTTCACCAAGGCAAAGTCTACAATAGACGCTCTGGAGAAAGTGGTCGGCATAGCAACAAATGCCATCCAAGGATCGAGATGGAAAAGCGGCACAAAAAAGTACTGCCTCATCGTCACGCTGGATGTTAAAAACGCCTTTAACTCAGCCAGGTGGGACAAAATATTGGATGCATTGTCAACTTTCCGCGTCCCATATTATCTTCAGGAGACGATACGCAGCTACTTCACTGGAAGACTGCTGCAATACGACACCGCAGACGGCCCCACTACACATCAAGTGTCCGCTGGAGTGCCCCAAGGCTCAGTTCTAGGACCCCTCCTCTGGAACATCATGTACGATGGCCCTTGTACGACGTGGCCCTTGTAGTCGTCGGCAAGGAATTGAAAGTCGTAGAGGAATTGTGTAACAATAGCATTGCCCGTGTGCACCATTGGCTAGCAGCGGCTGGACTCGAGCTGGCTGCTCATAAAACAGAAGCGGTGTTAGTCAGCGGTCGAAAAAGAGTGGAAACAGCGCACATAAGAGTCGGCAGTGCGACAATAGAATCAGCAAGGGCGCTAAAGTACCTGGGTGTCATGCTAGACACAAGAATGTCGTTCAGAGAGCACTTGGAGTACGTGCACAAGAAAGCAGCAGAGTCCTGTCGAGCGCTATCCAGGATTATGCTGAACACACGGGGACCGAAACAGCAGAGACGCCGTCTCCTTATGACCGTAAACAGAGCGGTAATAATGTACGCGTCCCTCATCTGGAGCAGAGCAATGGCTGTTCCCAGCTACAGCCGGGGCGTACTTTCTATTTATCGCCTAAGCGCCCTACGGGTCAGCTGCGCATTCCGGACGGTATCGGACGAAGCGGCGCTGGTTATCGCATGGATGGTCCTGCTTAACGAACTGGCACCAGAAGCTGTAGTTTGCTTTAGAGCCCACAATGAAAGCAACACAGCAAACTCGATTCGCACTGAGGCAAGGATGCAGAGCGTAGCACGATGGCCAGCACGCTGGGATCGTGCATCTAAAGGACGCTGGACGCATAGGCTTATCCCAAACTTGGACTAATTTTTATTTAACGCAGCTCCTATCAGGCCACGGATGCTTCAGGAGCTACTTAAAGCGATTCGGCCACGACCACACAGACGAGTGTTCTTGGTGCGGCAGAGGAATCATAGAGGACGCCAATCACGTCATATTCGAGTGTGGACGTTTCGCAGCGAACAGACAGGAACTGGAGGACATCATGGGCTGACCTATCACGGTGGACAACCTGGTCACGAACATGATAGAGACCGCACAAAATTGGGACGCTGCCAGCACCTTCGCAGCAGAAGTAATGCGAGAACTCAGGAGAGTTGAGCGCAGCAGACGGAGAACCGCGGATATTTAGGTAGCAAGAACATGCCTGTGAAGCAATGCTTCGCAGCCGTTCCGCAGGCAATCCACGCTACCTAAACAATACCCCAACTATAACCTAAGCTAAATAACTAAGCCACTAAACCACATCTTCCCGCACAAAACAATTTCAAAACAACAACAACAACCCTGACCTACACAATATTTATAAACAAAAATGACCTTGACCTTGACTAACAAAAATAATCAAACTTGACCATCATAACAAAACGTAAACAAACCACAAGCCCCTAATTACCCATCCCCTCCTCCCTTTGGAAAAAAAATTAATCTCTATTCAAAAAAAGAAGACATATTGATAAATTTTCTTTAATTTACTTCCACTTGCTCTCAGAGTTAGAAAATGAAAATTTTGTTGAAAAATCATAAACTTTTCCAATATTGGTTGGTTTGGCAGTGACAGTCAAACAAAAGACAATACGGCCAACGTGGTCAATAATGTCAAAATCGTCACACTGAAGATATACAATCTTTGTGGATCTTACTGCTCATTTTAACAATCGTATCAGTTTGTCAATTTTTGTTGACCATTTACATAAAACACAATAAAATAATTAAAAACGTTATACGGGCAGAGCCATCAACCTAAACGGAATATAAAAACTCATAATTCTTTACATTAATAGAGTTGCAAACACCAAAAATGATAAAGATCATTTAAAATATATATGTATATAAAAGACTCGAATTTTCGAATAAACTATTTAAAAAAACATCGCGAATTCATTAGCATATACCAATTCGAAAACGAATACATGAGCACATTCGGCCAGAACACTATCCTATTAATTCAATGCTCACAAATCAAAAAGGGAAAAGTACTTAGTACATTACCATATGAACAAGTACAAATTTAACGAGAAGGAAAGGCTATCTTCGGCACGCCGAAGATTTAATACCCTTGCAGAGCCAACCATTTCATAATGCTCATAGTGCTTTGCACGTATCAAAGAAGCACAGGGAAAATAGTCAATTACAGTTAATTAACCGAGTATGGTTAAGATATCTGGATAAACAAAAAAGTTTTCCATACAACTTAATTTCGACCGATCGTTCCTATGGCAGCTATATGATATAGTTGTCCGATCTTAATAGGATTTTGCATATATATGGGGAGCTTAGTTAAACTAATAAATACCGAGTTTGGTCAAGATTTCTTGAAACACAAAAAAATTTTCCATACAAAAACTTAATTTTCGACCGATCTTTCCTATGGCAGCTATACGATATAGTTGTCCGATCTTAATAGGATTTTGCATATATATGGGGAGCGGAGTAAAACTAATAAGTACCGAGTTTGGTCAAGATATCTTGAAAAACATAAAAATTTTCCATACAAAAACTTAATTTTCGACCGATTGTTCCTATGGCAGCTATATGATATAGTTGCCCGATCCGAAAAGAATTTTGCATATATATGGGGAGCTTAGTTAAACTAATAAATACCGAGTTTGGTCAAGATATCTTGAAAAACATAAAAATTTTCCATACAAAAACTTAATTTTCGACCGATCGTTCCTATGGCAGCTATATGATATAGTTGTCCGATCTTAATAGGATTTTGCATATATATGGGGAACGTAAAAAAACTAATAAATACCAAGTTTAGTAAAGATAACTTTATAAACAAAAATGTTTTTCATACAAGAACTTACTTTTCGACCGATCGTTCCTATGGCAGCTATATGATATAGTGGTCCGATCCAGCTGGTTTTGACATATGAGCTGCGTGCAACAGAAAAAGGGACTTCTGCAAAGTTTCATAAAGATAGCTTTAAAACTGAGAGACTAGTTCGACAACAACCACAATAATGGCAATAATCAAGGTGATAACAATGTTCGAGTTACTCAGGCAGCAAGCCCCTATAAGATATTCACAAAGAAATACAAAAGTACGCACAGTAAATCTAAACCTCAGTATTTTTATAAAAATAAATATTTAAAAGAAAATGTTGATATATTTGAAAATATCAATTCAAACATATCAACCCAGACATCTAGATTTGGTGAAAGTTCAGTAGTTTCTTAAGATTTAGTATTCGTACAATTATGTACAGGAAAATATGTCATTCCACACGAATTTCATATAGTCAGACAAGATTTTCCAATACCTAGCGATGGCATTATTGGTATAGATTTCTTTAAAAAATATGACTTCCAATAAGATTTCACATACACATGTGATTCTCTAATACTTCGGCCAAATAATTTAAATTATTATCTAAAACTACCAATTATTATACCCTTGCAGAGGGTATTATAATTTTGTCGTGAAATGTGTAACGCATAGAAGGAGACATCTCCGACCCCATAAAGTATATATATTCTTGATCAGTATCAACAGCCGAGTTGATATAGCCATGTCCGTCTGTCCGTCTGTCTGTGTCTATGCGAACTAGTCTCTCAGTTTTAAAGCTATCTTTATGAAACTTTGCAGAAGTCCCTCTTTCTGTTGCACGCAGCTCATATGTCAAAATGGATCGGACCACTATATCATATAGCTGCCATAGGAACGATCGGTCGAAAAGTAGGTTCTTGTATGAAAAACATTTTTGTTTATAAAGTTATCTTTACTAAACTCGGTATTTATTAGTTTTACTACGTTCCCCATATATATGCAAAATCCTATTAAGATCGGACAACTATATCATATAGCTGCCATAGGAACGATCGGTCGAAAATTAAGTTTTTGTATGGAAAATTTTTATGTTTTTCAAGATATCTTGACCAAACTCGGTACTTATTAGTTTTACTCCGCTCCCCATATATATGCAAAATCCTATTAAGATCGGACAACTATATCATATAGCTGCCATAGGAAAGATCGGTCGAAAATTAAGTTTTTGTATGGAAAATTTTTTTGTGTTTCAAGAAATCTTGACCAAACTCGGTATTTATTAGTTTAACTAAGCTCCCCATATATATGCAAAATCCTATTAAGATCGGCCAACTATATCATATAGCTGCCATAGGAACGATCGGTCGAAATTAAGTTGTATGGAAAACTTTTTTGTTTTTCCAGATATCTTAACCATACTCGGTTAATTAACTGTAATTGACTATTTTCCCTGTGCTTCTTTGATACGTGCAAAGCACTATGAGCATTATGAAATGGTTGGCTCTGCAAGGGTATTAAATCTTCGGCGTGCCGAAGATAGCCTTTCCTTCTCGTTTACACTTGGGATAAGAATACCACAATACTTCCAGCTTGTTCTGAAGTAGTCCGTCAAATCAATATTGTTTCACCAGAAAACAATATTTTCATTCCGAATCAAGAAAGTGATAAAGGAATATTTGTTGGAAATAATATTCATTGGAAATACTATTTCCAATAATCAACAAACATTTGTCCGAATTTTAAATACAACAAATTCAATACAAATAGTAAATCTTATTGACATTAAAATAGAAAGGCTAAGTGACTATGAAACAGTCCAAGAAATAAGCAATGATCGCCAGGAAATGGTGATGAAAAAATTACAAAAGAACTTTCCCCCAATTATTTAAAAAACTGAAAGATCTCTGCACCAAGCATACTGACATATTCGGACTTGAACTCGAATCAATAACAAATAACAATTTTTAAAAACTAGAATTGAGACTTAAAGATACTGAGGCAGTGTACATAAAAATTACAGAATTCCTCATACTCACTAAGAAAAAGTAAATAAACAAGTTAAAACACTCATCTCGGATAAAATTGTAGAACCCCCTGCATCGGAATATAACAGCCCAATACTTCCGTTCCAAAAAAGGGGTTACCGGGATCCGATACCAAGAGATGGCGATTAGTTATAGACTATCGTCAAATAAATAAAAAACTACTCTCAGGCAAATTTCCGTTACCAACAATAGTTGATATTCTTGATCAATTCGGAAGAGCTAAATTTTTTTCATGCTTGGACTTATTGTCCATTTTCCAGCAAATAGAACTAAAAGAACAATCTGGAAATATTACGTATTTTTCAACGAGCAATGGCTCTTATCGTTTCACACGATTACCATATGGATTAAAAATAGCGCCATATTCTTTTCAAAGGATTATGACAATAGCATTTTCGGAATTAGACCCTTCACAAGCATTCTTGTATATGGATGACTTAATCGTCATCGGTTGTTCTGAAAATCACATGATCAAAAACTTAACAAACGTTTATGACTTGTGTAGGAAACACAACCTTAAACTACATCCAGGAAAATTCACATTCTTCATTCAAGAAGTGACTTCTCTATGATACAAATGTACTGATCAAGGTATTTTGCCAGATGACAAAAAATATGATGTCATTGAAAAATACCCAGTCCCCACGGACGCTGATAGCGCTAGAAGATTCGTTGCATTATTGCATTATGTAAAAAGAATGCTCCTTTCGAATGGACAATTGAATGCCAAAATGCATTCGATTATTTAAAACAAGCTCTAATGAAACCTACTTTACTAAAATACCTACTTTACTAAAATCAAAACAGATTATAGACCATTGACATATTTGTTTTCAATGGTAAACCCAAGTTCAAAATTAACAAGAATGAGATTAGACTTAGAAGAGTATGACTTTACTGTAGAATATCTCAAGGGCAAAGACAATTTCGTTGCTGATGCATTATCACTCATCACAATAAAAGAATTAAAAAACATATCAGCTTACGTACGAAAAGTCACTACAAGAAGTTAAAGTATACAGAATAAATCCTGCGCAGGACCAAAATCCGAATTGCAAAAGCAACCGGACACTTCGCTGCCTAATATATATAACGTCATTTGAAATGATGATGCCAAGAAAGTAGTCACTTTGCATATAAATTGGGAAAAAAGTTTCTTAAAACATGGGAAAAAGATTATTGTAAGAATTGATGTTGTCGATCTCTATACCAATGGAGTGTTTGATTCAGATCAATTTTTCCAAAGGCTTGAAGAAGAAGCCGGTATATATAGTATCAAACAACTCAAATGGCACCGTGCGAAGAAATCTATGAATACGTTTTAATAGATTCCTTTAAAGAAATGGGCAATAAGAAATTGAAAAAGCTATGAGTAGCGCTACTCCAGCCGGTGACCACAATAAAAAAGTAATAAAGAAATCGAAGAAATACTGTCTACATTCCATGACATCCATGATATATCAAATTCAAGGAGGGCATATGGGAACAACGAAAACTATTGGAAAAATAAAACGCTATTACTCTTGGAAAAATATGACGCGTGATATCACGAATTATGTGAAAAAGTGCCCAAAATGCCAAAAATCAAAAGTGACAACGCACACTTGAACTCCTTTGCACTAACAGAGACACCAATTACGACCTTTGACAGAGTAGTAATAGAAACGATCGGTCCACTACCAAAATCAGAGCAAGGTAATGAATACGCAGTCACACTGATATGCGATTTAACAAAATACTTTGTTGCCATACTAATACAAAACAAAAAGGTAAAAACTGTAGCAAAAGCTATCTTCGAAGATTTTATTCTGAAATATGGTCCAATGAAGACGTTCATTACGGACATGGGAACAGAATACAAAAACTCAGTTATAGAAGATTTATGTAAATACCTTGGTATTAAAAACATAACTTCAACAGCACACCACCACCAAGCTTTGGGAACAGTAGAGCGAAGCCATAGAACATTGAACGAATTCATTCGTTCCTACATATCAGTTGATAAAACTGATTGGGATACTTGGCTACAATATTTTGTTTATTGTTTCAATACAACACCTACTGTTAAGAAATGAAACAGGGCATAAGTTAGATCCAGTATACATAGGACTATTTAAGGTCATAGAAATAGAACCAAACGATAACATAGTTATAAAGAATAATAAGAACATACAACAAACAGTACATAAAGATAGGTTAAAATTGTTTAATGAATTAAAAAAAAAGAATGGTTGGCCACCATTAAAAACAAAAACAAAAAAAATCTATTCTTCTTTTAATATTAATTTATTCATATTTTATATTCATTATATATTATTATATTAAAAAAAACTATTCAATTATTGTAACTTCAATTTTAATTTTAAAAAAATTAATAACAAAAAAAAATTTTTTTTAATTCATTATATTCATTAATTACTTATTTAGAATTAAATTTAATAAATTTTCCCTCAAATAACTATATTTTTTAAATAACTACATATAGAATATTACGTTATTTTAAAAAAAGGGAGGTTTAGCATGAGCAACATATACATATATAATACATACCCAACCAATGTAAATATATATGAGATCACATAAACAATAACCCATTTAGCGACACTTTGTTGCTAAACATAACGCAACCCAAAGTGCTTTCGAAATATGATCGTCCACTCATAAGTGGCGTGACCATAGCGCAGAATATGCAACGTCTGCTTATTCTGC
Organism: Drosophila borealis; assembly: GCA_035045885.1. NCBI lineage: Eukaryota > Metazoa > Arthropoda > Insecta > Diptera > Drosophilidae > Drosophila > Drosophila borealis. The sequence continues at coordinate 131,588 of JAWNOR010000208.1, forward strand.
CGAATACCATTCCTTTGTCTTACGATATATATGTATATGGTCAACATATATGCTTAAGTGTATGCCGCTGTACTCAGCGACTGAGACTTATTTACAAAACTCTAACGTTAGACTTAAGAACAAACATATAATTGAACGACACATCAGTCGAAGAAATATCATCAACGTCTTAGGACGTATGCCAATAAACGATCAATTAAAGGAAAACTGTTTGATTAATTTTACAGTATAATGTTTTTGTATGTGACAGGCAGAAGGGAGCATCTCCTAAAGTATACATATTCTTAATCAGCACCAACAGCTGAGTCGATCTAGCCATGTCTGTCTGTCCGCATGTCCGTCCGTCCGTCCGTATGTATGAACGCAAGGATCTCAGAGCCTATAAAAGCTAGAGAAATTTTGGCTGTAGGTCCTCCTAGTCCATGCGCAGCCCGAGTTTGTTTCCGATATTCGATAGCTTGCCCCGTTTCCAAGTAATCGATAAAAATCGAATCGAAATACTATTTTGGTAAATAATAAGAGCTAGAGTCACCAAACTTCACACGTAGCTTCTAGAATAGTATATATATATCAAGTATCTTTCATTTAATACCTATCGCCACCTTCCCGCTACCACCAAAATCTATAACTTGTATTTCCCACCAATTTAAGCCACAATTTAAATGCAATTGACTTTTTGAGAATTTACAAATATTCTATGACACAATAAGATGTACTGTCGAAAATTTCATTTTTTAACTACCCACCAACTGAAACTAAATTTTTAAATCAATTGACTTTTTATAACCTCGCGGAGGGTATAATAAAACTTGTCGTGAAATGTGTAACGCATACAAGGAGACATCTCCGATCCCATAAAAGGTATATATATTAATGTCCATCTGTCCGTCTGTCTGTTTCTATGCGAACTAGTTTCTCAGTTTTAAAGCTATCTGTATGAAACTTTGCAGGAGTCCCTCTTTCTGTTGCACGCAGTACATACGTCGAAACCAGATGGATCGGAACACTTTATCATATAACTACCATAGATTGGCCAAAAATTAAGTTGTAATATGGACAATTGTTTTGTTTTTCACGATATCTTGACCAAACTCAGCATTTATTAGTTTTACTGCGCTCCTCATACACATGCAAAATCATATCAACATCAGACCACTATATCATATAGCTGCCATAGGAACGATCGATCAAAAGTTAAGTTGTATGGTAACCTTTTTTGATTTTCAAGATATCTTATCCACACTCTGTATTTACTATTTTCCCTGTGCTACTTAGATATGAAAAGGTTGGGTCTGCAAGGGTATCAAATCTTCGGCGTGCCGAAGATAGCCCTTCTTTTTCGTTAAGTATATACAAATATTCTGTAGAAAATTGAATCAAGATCGGTGAAGAAACACAATAAATGCGTGTTTTGGAAGGCCTCGCGTCTTTATTGAATTCTATCAACAGCGTGGTAATGGCGGTTGTATTGTTTATGGCGGTTGTATTGTTTTGTTTAATCCGTTTTTTTCTCATGAATGCTTGGTGTGGCTGCTGAGTAGAGGCGTTTGTAAATAGTGTGGTCTGTTACGAGTTCCTGACCTATCGAGGAAACAGTTTTTTTATACCCTTGCAGAGGGTATTATAATTTTGTCTTGAAATGTGCAACGCATAGAAGGAGACATCTCCGACTCCATAAAGTTTATATGTGGGAACCCTAGAAGGCGAGCGACAGGGAACAAAGAGCAGGCTGCGCAACGCGAAAAGAAAAGCAGACACTTGGCATTTGGTAGTTGACTGAAGAACTCGTCGTCCGTAGAATAGTTAAAGTTTTAATTATAACTAAAATCATCCCATAATAACTTAAAAATAATATTAATCAATCATCTTATAATATTAAACATATTTGTAAAAGTTAACCACTTTGAAACAAATTACAATAAGAAACTTTGTAATTCTATAGTAATAAAGAACTTACAAATTGGGGGCTCGTCCGGGATTGTATCCAAGTTACAATTAAAACAATGAGAAAAAGTGAGTGAATTTATAAGGAAAACATCATCGCAAAGATCGATATAAAAGACGTGTTAAGTTGGAGAAACAGAGTGCAAAGTAAAGTGCGAGCGAAATAGTAACAGACGCTCAGTGAAACGTTATTCCAAAAAATAAATTTCTGGTGAAATCCGGACTTTGTGTGTATGCATCGCCTAAAGCGAAGCAGACAGAAAGAACGAGAAGAGAGAAGTGCGAAGTAAAGTGTGAGCGAAATAGCAACAGACGCTCAGTGAAACGTAATTCCAAAAAATAAATTTCTGGTGAAATCCGGACTTTGTGTGTATGCATCGCCAAAAGCGAAGCTGACAGAAAGAACGAGAAGAGAGAAGAGTTGGCGTTTTGCTGTTACGCAGGCAGATGAGCCGGTGCGTAAGGGAAACCAAAATGATCGAAGCAGCTGGTCATCTATGAGGAACGCAGGCAAGTTGGGCAAGGCGTGAAATAGACAGCAGCAATTTCTTGGTACGCTGGCAAGGTGGTCGAGCGTAATAGAAGGCTGGAGAAGAGTTGCGTTTTGCTGTTACGTAGGCAGATGAGCCGGTGCGTAAGGGAAACCAAAACGATCGAAGCAGCTGGTCATCTATGAGGAACGCAGGCAAGTTGGCTAAGGCGTGAAGTAGACAGCAGCAATTTCTTGGTACGCTGGCAAGGTGGTCGAGCGTAATAGAAGGCTGGAGATGAGTTGGCGTTTTGCTGTTACGTAGGCAGATGAGCCGGTGCGTAAGGGAAACCAAAACGATCGAAGCAGCTGGTCATCTATGAGGAACGCAGGCAAGTTGGCTAAGGCGTGAAGTAGACAGCAGCAAATTTGATAACAGCTGAGAACAAATTCAAAAATAAACGGCCCTTAGCGCTGTTAAACTCAAGATACAAAAGAGAGTGTCCGTCGAGGCTGTTAAACTTGAGTTACAAAAGAGAGCTATTATTACTAATTAACATAGGACAAACTGAAGCTGAAGCTGAAAATAGTAAATAAGAATAATTTGAAAACCTAAAATCTAAGTAACCTTGTGATAATTTTGTGAGATGGAGAGAAACGAGATTCTAAGTCTTCGTGTCGATCAATTACACGAAAAATTAACAGATTTGCAATTGAGTATTGCAGGACGCAAAGCTGAACTGCAAGCAAGACTATTTGAACATTATGGCATGGAAATAGAAGAAGAGGGTTCAGGTGATGATACGTCGGTTAATGCAGCACCTTTGATGCAGAGTCCTGAAAGAGCTAGGTCGTGGTTTACGCTGAAAGATGTTGAGGGTAGCGTGTATAAATTTGATGGATCGAGTTCGAGAGATATTGAACAGTGGGTGAGTGAGTTAGAAGAATGCGCTATAACAGTACAGTGGAGCGACTTACAGTTATTTATCTATGCCAAACAGTTGCTTGAGGGTGCCGCTAAATCATTTATTCGTAGTCAGCGGGGTATTAATAACTGGGAAGCGCTAAAGAACACATTGAAAAATGAATTTGAGGTAAGATTGTCATCAGCAGAAGTTCATAGACGTTTGGGAAAGCGACAGCAGAAAAAGGGCGAGACATTGTTAGAATTTTTATATGCGTTGATGGAAATAGCAAAATCTATCGATCTCGAGGATGAGAGTTTGATTGACTATTTTATAGAAGGCATACCGGATTCTAAAACTAGCAAATCGCTATTGTATCAAGCTCGAACAATCAAACAATTGAAAGCTCAGATAGAAACCTATCAGAAAGTTCGTGGTTCTTGCGCACCGCCCAGTAAACCTGGATCGACAATTGCAAAAAGAGAGCCTACCGTGGGTCAATATGTTCAAGCTAACAAAAGCAATAAATGTTTTAAATGTGGTGCCGACTCACATGTAATAAAGGACTGTCCCAAAAATACTTTTTCTTGTTTTAAATGTGGTAAGCCAGGACACCGTGCCGTGCAGTGTAATGGTGAGAGCCAATATAAACAAGAAAAATCGACGAATGTTGTCCGAGACGAAAAGTGGATGTTAAAGTCATTAAGCACATTCACTTCTTCTGGCTTAGAATTAAAAGATGTCGTTTGTGGCGCAGTGATTTGCAAAGGTTTAGTGGATACCGGAGCGGACCTGTGTCTTATGCGTAGGTGTGTCTATCGGAAGTTAGGAATCAGGCAGTTAACCGGATGTTCTAAGACTCTAACGGGTATAGCTGACAGCCAAATTCTGACGTTTGGAAGCTTTATAATACCCGTCAAGATTGATTATATTCAAACGGAAATCGAATTTCATGTCGTACCAGATGAGGATATAAGTTTCGAAGCAATCCTTGGCAGAACCATTTTGGATTATGTTGACTTGCAAGTGACTAAAAAGGGGACTTTATTAAAACCGAAAGCTGATGCAGAAAATAAAATGATCAGCGCTGACAATAGTTCTTGTCTTGAACTGCTTCATGAGTTTGAAAGTATGTGCATGTTAGCTGTGGACCTAGAGGCGGTTACGATCGAATTAGATGTTTCACATTTGAGTAAGTTGCAACAAAAAGAGGTTAAGCAACTAGTACATTCGTATAAACCAATCAGAAATCCAAGCTCTCAAACTGAGATGAAGATTCTTTTAACAGACGAGCTGCCAGTATTTCAGCATCCGAGACGTATAGCCGTGTGTGATCAGGAAATTGTTGATGAGCAAGTGAAAGAATGGCTAGCGGAGAAAATTATCAAGCCTAGTATGTCAGAGTACGCCTCACCAGTTGTTTTAGTGGCCAAAAAGAATGGCAAAAAGCGTTTGTGCTGCGACTACCGTAAGCTAAACGAAAAGGTGATTCGTGATAATTTTCCTATGCCTCAAATGGATACTGTAATTGAGAAGCTGCAAGGTGCGTCAAATTTCACTACACTAGATTTGACAAATGGATTTTTCCATGTACCAGTTGAAACAGGCTCGCAAAAATGTACTTCATTTTTGACTCAAAATGGGCAGTATGCATTTTTATACGTGCCTTTCGGAATTTCAAACTCTCCAGCAGTGTTTACTAGATTTATAATGGCAAATATGCGAGAATTAATCCAAAATAATGATGCGGTCGTTTATATGGACGACGTCATAATTCCGAGCAGCAATGTTGAAGAGGGCCTGGTGAAGCTCAAAAGAGTGTTGCAAGTTGCAGGAAAGAATGGTCTACGCATAAATTGGTCGAAGTGTCAACTGTTGCAAAGGAAAGTTAGCTTCTTAGGGTATATAGTGCAAAAGGGCACTATAGCTCCGAGCGAGGAGAAGACCCAGGCTGTTGCAAATTTTCCGATACCCCGGATAAAAAGGATATTCAGCGATTTTTGGGGCTGACATCCTATTTTCGTAGGTTTGTAGAGGGTAACGCAGTAATTGCAAAACCGTTGTCCGACATTTTGCAAACGGATGCAATGTTTGAATTTAAAGACTTGCAGCATGTCGCATTTGAGCAATTGAATGCAGCTTTGACCAGTGGACCTGTATTAAAATTGTATAGTCCTAAATTACAAACGGAAATTCACACGGATGCTAGCAAGTTTGGTTTTGGTGGAGTATTGTTGCAGAAAGACCCAGAAGACTGTTTGTTTCATCCTGTTCAGTATATGAGCCGTAAGACAAATGCAGCTGAAGAAAAGTACGATTCATACGAATTAGAAGTTGTTGCCGTCATGTCTGCTCTAATAAAATGGCGTGTGTACGTATTAGGCATAAAGTTTAAAATCATAACCGATTGCAATGTGTTTACAATGACAATGAGGAAAAAAGAAATGCCTTTGCGCGTAGCCAGATGGGCAATGTACTTGCAAGACTTCGACTATGAAATTGAGCATCGTTCGGGTTCCAAAATGCGTCATGTTGACGCCTTGAGCCGTGTTTCCTGCTATGTGTTGACCGATAGCTTGGTACATCGTTTGAGAGAAGCACAGTTGGGGGATGAATGGACAAAGATAATTCGCCAAATTGTTGAGGAAAAGGGGCATGAAGATTTCAACATTGAAAACAAAATCTTGTATAAAGACCCGAATCGGGAGTTAATTGTTGTGCCGTGTCAAATGGAAACGGAAATCATTCGTATTGCACACAAGCAGGGTCATTTTTCCGCTAAAAAGACTCAGGATCTCGTGGAGAAAAACTATTTCATACCAAAACTAAAGGAGAAGGTGGCCCGAACTGTAGATAGTTGCATAGAATGCATTATTATGAATGCTTAAACTGGGAAAAGGGAAGGATTTCTGACCCCGATAGATAAGGGAGACAGACCATTGTGTACTTATCATATCGATCACGTAGGGCCAATGGAGCTAACCAGCAAACGTTATAACCACATTCTAGTGGTGGTAGATGGGTTCTCCAAATTTGTATGGTTGTACCCCACCCGCAGCACTGGTGTTGATAAAGTTTTAAATTGCTTAGAAAGGCAATCTGTCCTGTTTGGAAATCCAGAGCGAATCGTTTCTGATAGAGGTACTGCATTTACGTCACATCTTTTTAAAGACTATTGCAAGAAACAAAGCATAGCGCATCTGCTTATAGCTACCGGAGTACCGCGAGGAAATGGTCAGGTGGAGCGAATGCATAAAATATTCGTGCCAATGCTTTCTAAGTTAAGCTATGATAGTCCTGGCAGTTGGCATAAACATTTGGGAAGAGTTCAGCAATTGATCAACCGGACTACCCCAAGGAGCACAAAGGTATCCCCTTTCAATATTCTAACAGGTCTGGAAATGCGTATACCAGACGATCTAGAGTTAAATAAACTAGTGAAAGAAAGTTTGATCGACGAGTTGGAAGACGAACGAAGGGTAACGCGTGAGCAGGCGCGGGAAAATATCCAAAAGTTGCAAGATAAAAACCGAAGGCAATTTGATCTAAAAAGGAAAAAGGATATTCAGTACAAAATAAACGATTTAGTAGCTATAAAGCGCACTCAGTATGGTACGGGATTAAAATTAAAGGGAAAATTTTTGGGGCCATATAAGGTGGTGGACGTTAAGAATCATGGTAGATATGACGTTGAGAAACTAGGCAGTGGAGAAGGACCGTGTAAGACGACAACAGTTTCAGAGTATATGAAGATGTGGGATTCCTTCGGGTCGAAGGACGTGTCAGGAGGGCCGAATGTGGGAGCCCTAGAAGGCGAGCGACAGAGAACAACGCACAGCGGTCGTTCTTTCTGATCGCTCTCTCTTCGCGCATTTGTAGCTTTGCAGTTTTGCGTCAAAGAGCAGGCTGCGCAACGCGAAAAGAAAAGCAGAGACTTTGCATTTGGTAGTTGACTGAAGAACTCGTCGTCCGTAGAATAGTTAAAGTTTTAATTATAACTAAAATCATCCCATAATAACTTAAAAATAATATTAATCAATCATCTTATAATATTAAACATATTTGTAAAAGTTAACCACTTTGAAACAAATTATAATAAGAAACTTTGTAATTCTATAGTAATAAAGAACCTACATATATATTCTTGATCAGTATCAACAGCCGAGTTTATATAGCCATGTCCGTCTGTCCGTCTGTCTGTTTCTATGCGAACTAGTCTCTCAGTTTTAAAGCTATCTTTATGGAACTTCGCAGAATTCCCTCTTTCTGTTGCACGCAGTTCATATGTCAAAACCAGCTGGATCGGACCACAATATCATATAGCTGCCATAGGAACGATCGGTCGAAAAGTAGGTTCTTGTATGAAAAATATTTTTGTTTATAAAGATATCTTGACTAAACTCGGTATTTATTAGTTTTACTACGCTCCCCATATATATGCAAAATCCTATTAAGATCGGACCACTAAATCATATAGCTGCCATAGGAACGATCAGTCGAAAATTAAGTTGTATGGAACACTTTTTTGTTTTTCAAGACATCTTAGCCATACTCGGTATTAACTTTTTTCCCTATGCTTCTTAGATATGAACATTATGAAAAGGTTGGGTCTGCAAGGGTATTAAATCTTCTGCTAGCCGAAGATAGCCCTTCCTTCTCGTTTTTATACCCTTGCAGAGGGTATTATAATTTTGTCGTGAAATGTGTAACGCATAGAAGGAGACATCTCCGACCCCATAAAGTATATATATTCTTGATCAGTATCAACAGCCGAGTTGATATAGCCATGTCCGTCTGTCCGTCTGTCTGTTTCTATGCGAACTAGTCTCTCAGTTTTAAAGCTATCTTTATGAAACTTGGCAGAAGTCCCTCTTTCTGTTGCACGCAGCTCATATGTCAAAACCAGCTGAATCGGACCACTATATCATATAGCTGCCATAGGAACGATCGGTCGAAAAGTAGGTTCTTGTATGAAAAACATTTTTGTTTATAAAGTTATCTTTACTAAACTTGGTATTTATTAGTTTTACTAAGCTCCCCATATATTTGCAAAATCCTATTAAGATCGGACAACTATATCATATAGCTGCCATAGGAACGATCGGTCGAAAATTAAGTTTTTGTATGGAAAATTTTTATGTATTTCAAGATATCTTGACCAAACTCGGTATTTATTAGTTTTACTAAGCTCCCCATATATATGCAAAATTCTTTTCGGATCGGGCAACTATATCATATAGCTGCCATAGGAACAATCGGTCGAAAATTAAGTTTTTGTATGGAAAATTTTTATGTTTTTCAAGATATCTTGACCAAACTCGGTAATTATTAGTTTTACTCCGCTCCCCATATATATGCAAAATCCTATTAAGATCGGACAACTATATCATATAGCTGCCATAGGAAAGATCGGTCGAAAATTAAGTTTTTGTATGGAAAATTTTTTTGTGTTTCAAGAAATCTTGACCAAACTCGGTATTTATTAGTTTAACTAAGCTCCCCATATATATGCAAAATCCTATTAAGATCGGACAACTATATCATATAGCTGCCATAGGAACGATCGGTCGAAATTAAGTTGTATGGAAAACTTTTTTGTTTTTCCAGATATCTTAACCATTCTCGGTTAATTAACTGTAATTGACTATTTTCCCTGTGCTTCTTTGATACGTGCAAAGCACTATGAGCATTATGAAATGGTTGGCTCTGCAAGGGTATTAAATCTTCGGCGTGCGAAGATAGCCTTTCCTTCTCGTTATATAAATTTATTACTGCTGAAGCAAACGAGCGCGTAGCGCGAGCTGAATTTGGTGTTGTGTAGTATGTTGTATGCCAAATGAGCATATGCCCACAGTATTGTAGAGTATACAATATAACAAGTGGTCATATGCCCAACTTAAAAGTAAGAGTAACAACTCATAACATAACGACACTTTGTTGCTATGTTTATACAATCATAAATATACATAAGTGCAGTAATAGGATCCGTCATTTATGCGGACTGGCCGCAGCGTGAGATCGCTAGCGTAAGCACTTCTTGAGTATGTACCATCTGTACATATGTATACATAACTACATAGGCACATATGCACTGCAACTCTCTCTCTCTCTCTGCCGACGCTTTTAGCGGCAGAGCTCACTTAGAATATTCTATGTGATAAGCCTAAGATAAAAACTGTATAAAGGAGGGCAAACACTCTCGATAAAACCTCAAACCAAACAAGACGTGTGCTTCTTTACGTTTATCATAACATGGCGACCGTGACAAGTGTCACGAACGAGGGCACATACTAAAATTGGAACGATACAGAGAAGATTACCATGGATTAACAACATCATCGAAACAAATACAACTGGAGCTGGGAAAAACCAAAAATATACTGAGTGAGTACAGGGCATGAGCTCTAAGGCAAAAAATAAGCCAAGACGCAGTGGCATTAAGGAGCGAATCAGACGGAGAAAGTCTGAAATCGTAAGACTCCTTTATAAATGCAAAAATCCCCTCCCATGGGACACTGCAGTAAAACTAAATGACGAACTCGAACATCTCGAGTCGTTATTAAAATCAAAGAGCGAGCCCTGTCCCTCAGATATAAATAAACAAAAACTAACAAAGAATCATCGTCCACCGCCAAGACAGATACCAGCACGCCCACGCAGATGCCCACCAGATTGTGAGGGCCCCCTCTACAGCCCCCATTGCGAGGGCACCTGCCGCACTAAGGAAGCAGAGTCAACCAACGCATGAGAGGCAAACCGCCGCTTATGCCTCCGAGGGAATACTAAGCAACTAAGACGAGTTGCATGAGAGGCAAACCGCCCCTTATGCCTACGTGGGAAGAAGAAGAAGACCCTATAACAACAGTACCGGCAGCGCCCAACATATTAATGAATAAAACATAGTAATAAATAAAACTTAAAAATTGTAATGCCCGACGACAATTAAGTCGACCGGCAAGACGTTTGGCCCGTACAGCCATTCGCAACAATAGGTAGAAAAACTTGTTAACGTAAATGCAAAGCAATGCAATAGTAAAATTTACTGAAGATACAACAAATAGTTATAAATACACATTAAAAATATATACGCCCAAAATGGCAATAGTAGACGTTAAGTCAGTGGACTCCACTGCTAATGTCATTAATAAAGTAGAATCAAAAAATAATGACTTAGAACTAATACACACACTGTTAATAATAATTGTTGTTATAATGTGCGCAAATTGCTTTTATAAACTATATAAATTACATAACAAATGTTTAAAAAAGAAATATATGAGCCAGGCAAATGATCTAGACAAAATTTAATACAAAAAAAAAAAAGAGAGCACAAACAACATTGAAAAAAAAAAAACTAACCCTATAATTAATCTTGTAACTTTAAGAAAATGAAATAAAGCAAATATAATGAATTACAAATAAAAAAAAATATATATATATTAATAAAAATATGGCTACACTAAAGACAATTAGAGCAACATATGATAGAGTTCAGTTTACCCTTATTTTAAAGAAAGACTTCATATCCATAAAACAATGGAATGGAATGCATTAGCGAAGAAAATAAATGATTATAAAGACAAGTTCGAAAAATCATACAAATGTATCAATTCTGATAAAACAATAAAGTCAGATACATTGGTACATCACGCGCAAATATTAACAGCTCAATATAATAACATAGTAACTACAATAAACAAAGTTAATGATAAATTAACGCAGGAGCATAAAAATATATGTCAAAAAATTGTAAAAAGTTTAAAAACCAGATTACATAATATTGGTACTAGACGGAGTATTGTAATAACAATCCCGGAAGATCCAAATCTGCTAGCTGAATTCAACAAGAACCAGTTAGAAGATTTAGATGAGTCTAAACCAATAATCAATCCAGATATTGATATTGATATTGATAGTGACATTGAAACGCTCCAAGAAAATACAGAAACAATGACTAACCAGGTAGCTTTAGACAGGGAATACGTGAAGCAGGTTTCCTCTTCAGTCCCTGAATTTGATGGTAACAAGCTATCATTAAACAGATTCCTAACCGCTTTACGCATTGTGGAAAGAACTAAAGGCGACCAGGAGGATATAGCAGTTGAGGTTATTAAATCAAAAATAACCGGCACAATTCTGTACAAAGTACAAAATGAATCTACTATATCCGGAATAATAAATAAGCTTAAATATAACGTAAAAGGAGAATCTCCCGACGTATTAAAAGCTAAATTACTGAATATAAAACAAAAAGGCAAAACTGCTTCCCAGTATGCAACCGAAATGGACAATTTGCGAAAGCAATTGGAGGCAGCCTTTATTGATGATGGCCTAGACCCAAACAATGCAGAAAAATTTTCAACAAACGAGTCTATTTCTGCAATGATTAAAAATTGTGAGCATGAGAAACTGAAAGTAATACTGGAAGCTGGTAACTTCGTTACTTTCAATGATGTAATGGGTAAATATATCCATTGCAGCACAGAAATGACTGGAAGCGCAAGTACAGTATTATTTCAGCGAGGCCGCAACAGTAGAGGAGGTAGTTACCCACCGCAAAGAGGTAGAGGCAATGGCCGCGGTAACTACAATTCCTATAACAATAATAATAATTACAACAATAACAGAAACAACAATAGAGGTGGACGAGGTTATAACCGAGGTAGGAATAATTCCAACCGAAGCAACAACCAAAATAGAAATCATTATAACAATAACAATAACAATAATGTCCGAGTTGCCCAAGATACTTCGGGAAACTCGCAGACACCTCCGGATACTCAGGGTTAAACAGTAAAATATATACTGTTAACTTAAGTCTCAACAATTTCGTATCATTCAAAATTGTTGCAACAAATAAAAAGATAACATTTTTGATTGATGCAGGTGCAGATATTTCAATTATAAAAGAAAATTCTGATGTCTTTCATGACATCCAAATCAATAGAATTATAGACATTAGAGGCATAGGAGAAGGAGTAATAAACTCCAAAGGACTAGTCTCAATCGAACTACAAACAGACAAATACATTATTCCATACAAATTTCATCTACTTCATCCAAATTTCGCAATCCCTTGTGATGGAATAATAGGATTAGATTTCATAAAAACATTTAATTGCCAATTAGATTACAATAGTTGCAAGGATTGGTTTATAATTAGACCGCAAAACCTAACGTATCCTATCTATGTTCCAATAACATTTACTTCTGGTACTAATTCGACACTGCTACCAGCAAGATCCCAAGTGATACGCAAAATAGAGTTGTTTTCAGCAGAAGAAAACATTTTAATTCCCAATCAGGAAATTATACCGGGTGTTTATGTTGCAAATACGATTGCTACAGCCCAAAATACTTTTGTCCGATTTCTAAATACCACAGATAAATGCCAAATAGTAGGCATTAATAACATAAAATTTGAATCACTTTCGAACTACGATGTAGTTCAAAATGTAAAAGACAATAGAACAGAGTCTGTAATTAATATGTTAAAGAAAAATTTTCCAACCTTGTTTAAGAAACAACTTGAGGAAATATGCACCCAGTATAGTGATGTGTTCGGACTTGAATCCGAACCAATTACAACAAACAATTTCTATAAGCAAAAATTGAGACTTAAGGATGATGAACCAGTATACGTAAAATATTATCGATGTCCGCATAGCCAAATAGAAGAAATCCAGCATCAAGTTGGACAGTTAATTGAACAAAATATTGTTGAACCGTCTGTTTCACCTTATAATAGCCCACTCTTATTAGTCCCAAAGAAATCTCTTCCGGGCTCTAAGGAGAAAAAATGGCGATAAGTAATTGACTATCGCCAAATAAATAAAAAATTGCTGTCCGATAAATTTCCACTCCCCAGAATTGACGATATTCTTGATCAATTGGGTAGAGCTAAATATTTTTCATGCCTTGACTTAATGTCAGGTTTCCACCAAATTGTGCTTGAGGAAAGTTCAAGAAATATAACGTCTTTTTCAACAAGCAATGGTTCATATCGCTCCACGCGATTACCATTTGGGTTAAAAATAGCACCTAATGCATTTCAGAGAATGATGACAATAGCATTCTCAGGCCTAGAGCCTTCACAAGCTTTCCTTTACATGGATGATTTAATCGTTATTGGTTGTTCCGAACGACATATAATTAAAAACTTAACAGATGTTTTTTTTAAACTTTGTAGAAAACACAATCTGAAATTACATCCAGAAAAATGTTCATTTTTCATGCACGAGGTGACGTTTTTAGGTCACAGATGCACAGATAAAGGAATCTTACCTGACGATAAAAAATTTGATGCTATCAATAACTATCCAGTCCCTACGGACGCAGACAGCGCTATAAGATTCGTTGCATGCAATTATTAAAGACGATTTATAAAAAACTTTGCCGAATATTCACGGCACATAACAAGATTATGTAAAAAGAATGTCCCATTTGAATGAACAACAGAATGTGAAAAGGCATTCCAGTACCTAAAAAATCAACTTGTTCAACCAAATTTATTACAGTACCCAGATTTTAGCAAAGAATTTTGCATAATCACGGATGCAAGCAAGCAAGCATGTGGAGCAGTTTTAACTCAAAACTATAATGGACTCCAACTCCCAGTTGCATATGCATCCAGAGCATTCACTAAAGGTGAAAGCAATAAAAGTACTACAGAACAAGAACTAGCAGCAATACATTGGGCAATAACACATTTTCGACCATATATATATGGCAAACATTTTACAGTAAGAACTGATCACAGACCTTTAACATATTTATTTTCTATGATAAACCCAAGTTCAAAATTAACACGCATGCGACTCGAATTAGAAGAATATGATTTTACGGTAGAGTATCTGAGAGGGAAAGATAATTTCGTGGCAGACGCCCTGTCAAGGATAACAATATCCGACTTAATTGACATAAATAGAAAAGTCCTGAAAGTCACTACCAGGAACCAAAGTAGACAAACAATTTCTGCGTAGAAAATAAACAAGAACTATTGCCAAAGCAAAGTCTTGAAAAAGCTTCTAAGCCCAACGTATACGAAGTCATCACAAATGACGAGGTACGATAAGTAGTGACCTTGCGAATAACAGATTCGACATGTTTATTGAAACATGGAAAAACAGTTGTAGCAAGAACTAATGTTAGCGATTTGTACTCCAATGGAATTCTCGACTTAGGTCAGTTTTTCCAAAGGCTTGAATGGCAAGCCGGTGTATCTAAAATCAGCCAACTAAAAGTGGCACCGAGAGAAAAGATCTTTGAATCAATTTCAACAGATACTTTCAAACACATGGGCCATACAAATTTAAAATCATTAAGAGTAGCGCTACTCAAGCCGGTGACCCAAATAAATAATGAAAAAGAAAAAGAAGCTATATTGTCTACATTCCATGACGATCCAATTCAAGGAGGTCATACAGGCATAAATAAAACGATATCAAAAATAAAGAGACAATATTATTGGAAAAACATGACTAAACATGTAAAAGAGTACATAAATAAATGTCCAAAATGCCTGACGTCGAAATCGACGAAACATACAAGATCACCTATGATAATTACCGAAACTCCACAATATGCGTTTGACAGAGTGATAGTAGACACAATTGGTCCACTACCACGTTCGGAAAAGGGGAATGAATACGCAATCACTTTTATATGTGATTTGACAAAGTATTTAGTAGCAATTCCTGTTGCAAACAAAAGTGCAACAACTGTCGCAAAAGCCATATTCGAATCTTTTATTCTGAAGTACGGTCCAATGAAGACGTTCATTACGGACATGGGAACAGAATACAAAAATTCCATTATAACTGACTTGTGCAAATATTTAAAAATAGACAACATAACGTCTACAGCACACCACCACCAGACATTAGGTACCGTTGAAAGAAGTCATAGGACATTCAATGAGTACATTCGTTCATATATATCAGTAGATAAAACTGACTGGGACGTATGGTTACAGTATTTCGTGTATTGTTTTAACACAACACCATCAGTAACTCATAATTATTGTCCATATGAACTAGTATTTGGTAGACAAAATAACTTACCAATACAATTTAATAGCGTAAATACCATAGAACCTATATATAATATAGAAGATAATTCTAAAGAAGTTAAGTTTAGACTAGAAAACGCGTATAAGAGAGCTCGAATACTTTTAGAAAAAAATAAAATTAAGCAAAAAGAAATAAATGATAAGAAAGTATAAGATTTTAAAATAGAAATAGGAGACCAAGTTTACTTAAAAAACGAAACAGGTCATAAATTAGAATCTTCTTATATAGGACCATTTGAGGTCATTAGTATAGAAAACAATAATAATATAATTATAAAGAATAAGAAAAATAGGGAACAAAAAGTTCATAAGAATAGGCTAAAAAGAATTAATAAATAAAACAAAAAAAAGAATAAGAATATATATATATATATATATATTTCAAAATTCAAAAAAAAATTTTTAATACAACATAGTATATAAGAATATAAAAATAAAAATAATACTAATAATAATTTTTATATTAAATAACTACAATATATTACGTTATTTTTTAAAAAAGGGAGGTGTAGTATGTTGTATGCTAAATGAGCATATGCCCACAGTATTGTAGAGTATACAATATAACAAGTGGTCATATGCCCAACTCATAACATAACGACACTTTGTTGCTGTGTTTATACAATCATAAATATACATAAGTGCAGTAATAGAATCCGTCATTTATGCGGACTGGCCGCAGCGTGAGATCGCTAGCGTAAGCACTTCTTGAGTATGTACCATCTGTACATATGTATACATAACTACATAGGCACATATGCACTGCAACTCTCTCTCTCTCTGCCGACGCTTTTAGCGGCAGAGCTCACTTAGAATATTCTATGTGATAAGCCTAAGATAAAAACTGTATAAAGGAGGGCAAACACTCTCGATAAAACCTCAAACCAAACAAGACGTGTGCTTCTTTACGTTTATCACAACAGTTGGTCGAAGAGGGTTCAGGCTATTCCCTAGTCGGGAACTTCCCACTAGAGCCTCTTAATTGTTTGAAATAAGAAAACCCATGTATTTGATACCTGATTTTAAAAGCTCTCATTTGTCCATTCGAAACCTCATTTATTCTGTGTTAATCACGTACAAAATTTCTGCTAAAGTGTCTAAATGCTCGTTCAAATCTTTACTTGCGACCATAATGTCATCCATGTAAACAATGACTTTATTGTCTTTAACCATATCGGAAAATATTAAATTGATGAATCGTTGAAACACTGCAGATGCATTTTGGACTCCAATGGGTATACTTAAAAACCTAATCTGCCCTAGAGGGCTGACGAATGCTGTGCATTTTACCGACTCTTCGATAACGAATACATGACAATAAACATTTTTGAGGTCTAGCTTTCAAAAGACTTTTTATCTAATAAATCGTCCGTATGTGGGAGCGGATAATTGTCTTTAGCTAATACCTTGCTTAGTTTCCTAAAATCTATGTATAACCTCATGTCTCTAGTTTGCTTTTTTACTAACACTATAGGTGATGCGTACTCTGAATCACTAGGACGTATAGTGCCATTCATTAAAAATTCATCTATTAATTCTTGACGTTTTTCTTTTTCACTATATGACAATCTCCGTAGAGAACAACTAAATGGAGTTTTCTAACCTTAGCTTTATTTCTAGTCTAACTTTTGGGTTATCTGGTCTGATTGCTTTTATATATGTATCTTCAATAATTTTTATATATATGCGCTTTGTTTCATCCCTTACCCTTCACTATAACCATATTCATTTGTCGTGTCGTCTGCATAGAAAATGTTGAACATTTCATCTTAGAAAGTGCCCGATTCTATTTCACTGATAATTGTGGTTTATGATGTATATAACTTATTAAGGTTTTCATATTTTTGTTCGTATTTTAAAGAGGAGTGTTTATTTGTTTTGCTCAAACCAGATCGCACTTTATTGTTCTCTTCTATTTCATTTTTACTTAGTCCTAAAATATCCTAACTTATTTAGCTCCTGGAGTACCCCTCGCTTGCTCTGTTGTTTGGATCAAAACCTAAATTGCATTCATCTAAAAAATTTCTACCCCAGACAACATCATGACTCAGAGACTCGTCTGCTACTACTGTAAAATTAAAAAAACCTTTTATTGATCTTTTTAATACAAAGCATAACGTTTTTCCAAATATTTTAAGACAACTTCTGTTTAATCCAAAATAAGTTTCTGTTTCCTGTTGTAAATCGGACTCTTTGGGCAATAGAAATTTTTTTTATTAATGAAATGGGACTACCCGATTCTATAAGGTATGCTGTAATGAGGGGAGATGCAATGATGTTTGTGAAGTTTATTTTAAAATATCTTACATTATTATTATTGGCTAAGCATTTTTTCTCCGGGCACTGTTCTACAAAGTGGTCGAATTTGCCCATGCATAGCAGATACCTGGTTCTCTTTTTGGCTTGCGGCATGCTTTGGAATTGTGTCCAGCAGAGTTGCAGTTTGCGCAAAGAAGTTGGTTAATTTTTTCGACGACTTTTTTTGCTTCTCCGGTCTGGTTTTGCGATGTTGACCCTGTTGGCAAACGTACGCTTGGGAATGCTCATATAACCTGCATCGGGTGTGAAAAATACTGTGTGCGGGTGCTTGAGCTACAGCCATAGATCAATAAATATACAGAGGAGGCTTTTGGATCAAAAGATCTTTTTCCAAAAATGTGAAGCAAGTTTGCGAGGTTGCAAACAGAAATTGCAAACTCAACACCCGGCTGTCTGCAGTTACTTCTGCCGATGCCCAAAATTTAATGACAACTTCTGAACATTTTCTATAAGAACAAACAACAATAAGAATCAAAACAAACGATTCGACAATGAAAATAGCACCACCACAAATTGCTATCCCTTTTTGGTTTGAGGCTACAGCCTATGATCTAAGCTTATACACTCTTCTAAATCATTGTTGTGGTTAGAAGGCGTCCTCTTCTTCTCCACTCGCTTTCAAGTTGCAAGCAGCCAGGTAGATTTTTATAATTTTTCATTTTTCGACCAGCAAGGCACCCTTACTCAATATAAGGTATTTTAACTATTGATAAGGACTGTAACCAAATACTACTAACCTTCTTATATATACATTTTTATCCAATGTCTGAGAAAAATATAAGTACGCATTTAGTGTGCAACTGTTGGTACAATTATTAAGATTTGTTTTCTTTAAACATTATATACCATTTTTATAAATAACGGTATCAATGCCTCGACGCGCCAAATAGTTGTTGGTATGTGTGTCAACTCAAACATTTTGGTGCAAATCTACATGTATGTCTGTGTTTGCCAAGCCAAGGAATGTATATGAATTTGAGAAGATTGCAATATTTTGTTTCGCATATGACGTCACAGCTTAAGGGTTTTTGTGTTTTAAGTGTCTTCGTCCGAATCATCAAGCAGCTGAATGTGGCCTAGCGGCACCATACTCTAATCCACCTGCACGAACGCGTGGTCAAATGGATGCGCCTAGAAACGGCGCCCCAAAGAAGATGTATACAAGTGCCCAACAAGTATCTACAAATAAAATCAAGGGAAAGGATGAAGTCCTACATATTACAAGACAGGAGGTCTTGTTACCAATCAGACCAGATAACCCACATAAAGATGGCCACCCTTTGAAGTTTCGAGCTTTCTTGGATCAGGGTTCCAAGGATCGTTCATTACAGAGAGTGCAGCCCAACAACTACGACTGATAAGCAAAAGGGTATATATAAAAATCAACGGTTTAGCTCTATTGTTTAGTTTAGTTCTATTTGATCCACAGGTAAAGCACAAGATATTTGCGTATGTCCCACCCAAGGTGAGTCAAAGAATGCCTGACAGAAGAATATCAACAACGAAGTAGCCACATCCAATGCATTTCCGTTTAGCCCATCCTTATTATTTAATCCCACAAGTTGTCGACATTTTGCTCGGTAGCGATATTTATGATGAGCTGATGTTAGGTGAAGCATACCGAGGACCAACAGTTTCTCCTCTACCACAAAATACGCATCTGGGCTAAATTATGTTTGGAAAGATCAACGAACGTCCGTCGCTGGCGTCATCGCATACAGTGAAGGTACACACTCATGATGCAAATGAGGAGCTCGACAATGTTTTACGTAAGTTTTGGGAACTAGAGCAATTCGACAATGAGTCTCCAGGTCACCGGAAGAGAGGTGGTGCCTGGACTTCTTTCTCAATCCTGATCGGCGCTTATCGTCGGGAAAATATCTTGTACGATTACCCTTTTTGGCCTATCTGGATCAAACTATGGTGATTGGTTCGTCATATCGAAGCGCACTGAACGGTTAGATTATCTGGACAGCCGCCTGCGTGCAGACTCCAAGTTGAAAGAAGTATATTGTCACACCATTAATGAGTATCTGGAACTGGGCCAAATGGAGGAGTTCAACATTGTTATCTACCGCATCACCTACTTATAAAGGAAACATCATCAACTACGAAGCCCGAGTTGTGTTGGACGGCTCGAGCAAGACAAGCAATGGGCAGTTATTGAATGACATTTTAGCAATTACACTTGCAGCTGCCTGGAGTTATTCTCAATTGGCGTGGCCTAAGATTCTTGTTACTGGCTGATGTAGAAAAAATGTACAGGTGCATAAAAATTCCAAGGGACGATGCCCAGTATCAACGCATATTATGAGAGCCCGTTAAGAACGATTACATCGGGTGCTGCTGGGGCCGTTCCGCCACTAAGTGAAAACTTGCTGAAACTAAGCGATTCTTATTCGGCCGCGAATTATTGACAGAGAATACAACAAAAACCACAAAGCACTTCAAATGTAGTAGCTTCCGTTTTATTTAATTTAGGTCACTGGCCCTGCCGCACCGTCTTGATTACCTATCCCTAACCTCACGGTCACTTTGGGGTTTTTTTCCCCAAGTCTCATCGTCGTTGCGACTGCACGTCCGATACTCACGCTTGCCAATCCAAAAAGTGAAACTGCTGATCGCCTCGCCGTTTAAGACCATTTTCACCCTCAGCTGTTCCACTTTGAATTTTTGGTACCGAGCGATCCGTCCAGACGGACTCTCTATCGAGTTGAGCCATTTGAGTGCCATATGGTCGGTGATAACGTCGAACCTGTATCTCTCCACCCTCCACTATCGCCAAACACTCCTTTGCCGTGGCGGCGTATGTGGCCTCCGCCTTCAAAATCTTTTGACTGGCGTACGCAATGACCAGCTCTTCTTCATCAATGCTTTGCGTTAAGACGGCGCCGAGTCCATGGTCGTTCGCGTCTGTCTGCAATACGAAATTCTTGCTGAAGTCAGGGCAGGCGAAGATTGGTGCTGTCGTGAGTCGTTCCTTCAGCTGTTCCAACGCGGCTTGTTGTTCCACGCCCCACGACCAAGTCTTCCCCTTCTTCAGGGCAGCGGTCATCGGCTGCACGAGTGACGCAAAATTGAGTTCAAAGCGCCGGTACCACGAGGCCATCCCCAGACACTGCCGCAGCTCCTTGCAGTTCGATGGGGCAGTCAGCTTCTGAATCGCGAGCACCTTTGTGGGATCCTTGCGAATTCCCTCGCCGCTCACCTTTTAGAAGAAACTACATTTCTCTCGGCTTAGCCTCAAGTTGGCCTCCCACAGCCGTCGAAACACCTCCTCCAGGTAATGGCGCACGCAGAGTGCAGCCCGAAGGGCATCACCTTCCACTGATACAGACCCCAGCCTGGGACTGTAAACGCTGTATATTGCTTACTCCGTTCCTCCATGGGTATCTGCCAATATCCCTGCTTCAGATCCAACGTCGATATGTAATGCGCCTCGTAGTGATGGTTACTTTTCGGGGCGTAAATAATTACATTTCCTTAGCTTCTGTAACCTATTATGGTGCAGCTCATAAAACTCTTCTTATAGCTACTCATTGTTACAATTTTCTTAATGTATCCTGCATCCGAGGTTGTGCCTCATGGCTTCCCGTCTTCACTGGGGTCTTCTTGGCCTGACCCGTGGTAGATTTTTAGCTGAGCGATGTTAGCTACCCGCCTCGTTCGTGTGCCGTCGCGTGCCAAGCGCACGATATTGGGCGACACGAATATCACGACCCGATAGGGGCCATCAAACTTTGCCGCGAATCCCTCGGCGGCCTTAGACAGCTGATGCTGACGTAGCCCAACCTGGTCGTTGACTTTTTGTTGCCATTCCCTTCGACGCAAATTATAGTGCCTCCCTGGTCCTGGGAAGCGCGCTGCAGGTTGTGGCGGACAATCTCGAACACTTCCTTAATCGTCCGGCATTTTCCCCTGGTGCTTGCTGGACAGTGGCGGGTCCGGGCGAAGCCTTGTCGTATAAGGCCGCTGGGAGACGAGACTCGCGACCACCAAGAAAGCGGGGGGAAATCCGATGGAGTCAGCCACACT
Source organism: Drosophila borealis (assembly GCA_035045885.1). Classification (NCBI taxonomy): domain Eukaryota; kingdom Metazoa; phylum Arthropoda; class Insecta; order Diptera; family Drosophilidae; genus Drosophila; species Drosophila borealis. The sequence goes on from JAWNOR010000208.1 coordinate 153,330, forward strand.
TGTAATCACCACCAATGCTATTTCGGGTAGCATTTCGTCCCACGAGCTTTGGTGTTCATCGATAAACTGGGCGATCATCGTGTTCACTGTCCGATTGGTCCTCTCGGTGGGGTTTTCCTGAGGGCAATATGGTGCTGTGTATTGCACCTCTACGCCGATGGAACTCAGAAAAGCTTTGAATGTGCGGCTGGTAAACTGTACTCCATCGTCGTAGTATTCGCTCTCGAAACGCCCTCTCTAAGGGGAGCCGCTGTCGTTCTCCTCAAAGGAACCAATACCACCTACTTACTGAATGCGTCATGGAATACCAGCATAATTGTATTCCCGTGTTTCAAGCGTGATAATCGGCACAAACAATGGCTCACGGTTCCCTCGCCTGGCGCGTCAATATCCGTCCTACCGGCCTCACCTGTTCCACTTTGAACTTTTGGCCGTTCTCTACAGCGTAGTCCGTGTACTTCTCTGGCTCCCTTGTGATCTTGACTAACATGTCTGCGGCCCATCTGCAGGGGGACTTTTCCTCGAAGACCTGACCGCACGTCTCTAGTGACTGCCGAGATAGCGCATCTGCTACCACGTTTAGTTTTCCTCGCCCTGCTGAAGCTCCAGGGCCCACCGAGCGATCCGTCCAAACGGACTCTCTATCGAGTTGAGCCATTTGAGTGCCATATGGTCGGTGATAACGTCGAACCTGTATCTCTCCACCCTCCACTATCGCCAAACACTCCTTTGCCGTGGCGGCGTAGTTGGCCTCCGCCTTCAAAATCTTCTGACTAGCGTACGCAATGACCAGCTCTTCTTCATCAATGCTTTGCGTTAAGACGGCGCCGAGTCCATGGTCGTTCGCGTCTGTCTGCAATACGAAATTCTTGCTGAAGTCAGGGCAGGCGAAGATTGGTGCTGTCGTGAGTCGTTCCTTCAGCTGTTCCAACGCGGCTTGTTGTTCCACGCCCCACGACCATGTCTTCCCCTTCTTCAGGGCAGCGGTCATCGGCTGCACGAGTGACGCAAAATTGAGTTCGAAGCGCCGGTACCACGAGGCCATCCCCAGACACTGCCGCAGCTCCTTGCAGTTCGATGGGGCAGTCGGCTTCTGGATCGCGAGCACCTTTGCAGGATCCTTGCGAATTTCCTTGCCGCTCACCACGTGTCTTAAGTATACCAATTCCTTTTGGAAGAAACGACATTTCTCCCGGCTTAGCCTCAAGTTGGCCTCCCACAGCTGTCGGAACACCTCCTTCAGGTTGGCAACGTGTTGCACCTTGCTCGCGCCTATGTCGCTGATGTCGTCTAGATAGACGAAAGCATAGGGCTCCATTTTCGGCCCTATCACTGAATCTAATGATCTCTGGAACGTGGCACTCGCAGAATGCAGCCCGAAGGGCATCACCTTCCACAGACCTGCGACCGTAAACGCTGTATATTGTTTACTCCCTTCCTCCATGGGTAGCTGCCAATATCCCTGCTTCAAATCCAACGTCGATATATAACGCACGTGCCGTAAGCGCTCTAGTATATGATTAATCTGGGGTACGGAGTACGCGTCCGGAACCGAATGTGCATTAAGCTGTCTGTAATCGATACACATATGCCAGTCTCCCGTCTTCTTCTTCACCAGCACGATCGGTGCTCTGTACAGGCTCCGGGTTCCTTGGGTAGTATTTTTGCTTAATGGGCTCGTCGTCCTTCATGACGATGCGAAGGCTGGCTATATGAGACACTCCCTTCAACCCCTCGAGCCGCGACAACTCTGCCTCCAGAAGGAAACTCCCAATCCCTGACCGATCAGGAACGTGTTGTTTTGCACGTTCGTTGTTTGCGCTTGCTCGACGCCTAGATACGTGCCCATGCTACCCCCTAGCCGAGATCGCGATTCTGACGGGTACTGTTGACCCTGATGCCTTATGCCCTTATATTCGACGGCTAATTGTATGAGCTTCGACAGAGGTGAGAAATTTTGCCTCTGCACATACAATTTGTATTCAGGGGCAGCGTTGTCGTAGATCCCTATTCGGGCTGTAGCCGGCATGACGCATAATCGCCCGCATGTCCACCACATACTGTTTAAAACCTTCGCCATCTCGTTGGCGGCGGACCTGTATTTCGTCTTCTAGCAGCTCGAGGTACCGTGGGGTAATAGAACTCTAGAAATTTCTCCTTAAACTCGGCCCACGACACGTTCCTTAGTCCGCTCGTCATGAGTGTCTGCCCCACTTCCGAACTTGCTCGGGTACGATGCAGTGTCCCCGTGTCTCCATCGGTAGGCGGGTCGGCATTAGCGGGACGCCCTCGACGACACGAGATGTTCCCGATTCTTCCATTTTCTCGCCCGCGTCACGGATCATGTAGCTCGGGGTCGACGGAACTTCGAGCAGGCCGGGGGTGCTCAGACGTGGGCCGGAATCCGATTCGGATTTCGACCGTCTATCCTATTCAACGGGGTTGGGTTCGGGCAGGACCTTATGCCCTGGACTTCGGGTGTATTTGGCCTCTAACTCGGCTAGCCGAGCCCATACTTTGGCCGAGTGCGAACCCCCAGAATCGAAGCTTGCTAACCGGGGACGCAAGTCTTCGACCCGCCCTAGGTTGCTTAGCCCGAACTCGCGAGTGTACTTCTCCAGCTCTTTTCGCAAGTGGATCCATCGTACGTCCACCCCCGGATTCTGACACTCAGCCATATCCATCCTTTTATACGTAACCGCTTGTCTTTATGTTTATCGGTCCTTCTCTTTGACATCCAAGTTTCCTTTCCTTCCTTTTGGGTTGCGCTTTTGTCTCTTTTATTAGATAATTGTGTCACACTGCCTTTTATTTCCGTATTTATTTAATTTAACTAGTTTGTCTTTATTGCTCGTATTGGATTTCTGGTTTGTTTTAATTATTTCATTGGATTTAATTATTTTACTTTGATACAATTTTAAAGTATTTCAATTGCTTACTTTAATACTATTTTCAATTATTTTATTCCGATAGTATTCTAATTATTTTATTTTTATATTATTTTTAATTATTTCAATTTTTTTGTTTTATATTATTTTTAATTTCTTTATTTTAATATCGTTTTCGAATAATTAATTTTTTAATTATTTCATTCATTTCATTTAATTATTTTCACTTTACTTAAACGTCTGGCCGTTTTTTTTTTTGTGTTTACCGAACGAGTGAACGCACCCAAAAAAATAATAAAAACTTTAACGCACTCATCTCGTCCCCGTTCACATGCGTTTTAACTATTCACTTTTATTATTATTCTTCACCGCTTAATTTATATATAAAAAAAAGGAAGCATATTCACCACTAGAATGCAAACGTTTAGTTTATGCCATAGCCGTTTATCACTTCCTACTTTTCCTTAACTATATTCTGACGGCACTTTCATGGGACTTTAGGCCAGTTAAATGCCACGCCCCTTCACGCCTCGTGTCCCTGCTCGGGCGCCACTTGTAAAGTAGTGTTTCTAGCCGCGGTTGTAAAACTCAATCTAACCAAGTCAACTCTACAAGACATTTGTTGGCAAGACGCGAAGCTAAAAAGACGGAAGGGAGTTGAAGGGAGTTTGGGACCTAACTATATTCTGGCGGCACTTTCATGGGACTTTAGGCCAGGTAAATGCCTCGCAATATGTTCCCTTAGCTTACTAATTAGATTACAGATACTCTTGTTTAACATGATAATAATAACAATAAATAATATAATAACTCTATTGGCTTGACATCTGAACAGTGCTAAAAGTCAATAATATAAAAGTTCCATTTTTCATTCGCTTATGTTAGGCGGTATGGCTATGCCGGAGTTCGTTACAACACACGCGCACATTAAAAGCCCGGATTGCTTTCATGAGCGAGGGAATGAGTTCTCGTCTCACTACAAACCACACTTTTAAATTAGTGAAAGTGGATTATATTGAACACCGGATAGCCACGGTGGAAGAGATTAGTGTTAATAAGAAATAAAAAGGAGTAGCAGACATTCTTTGATAGTATTGCTTCATTCACACTTCCTTCTCTGTAATTATTGTGCACTACCCTACTCTGTTTCCCTACGTAAAGGCCCTGCCGCACTGTCTGGAGCCCTAGCGCCCTACTACCCGCGTCGAGTTACGTTCGTCGCTTTGTCTTCCTTGACACATGTCTACTTACTCTGATCGTCACCGCAAACGTGCTTACACGGTCGCTGGCAAGCCGTGCGCTTGCCTCGGCTGCTCAACTTCACCGCGAGCTTTCGCAACTTCGCTTCGGAGCTTTTGCTCTTCGCCGCCAAAGTGAAGTTTCGCTATCCAGGACTGTGTTGGGCAACCAATTGGCAGTACACGGTTGCGGTTGCGGCGGCCGGTGGTCAAATTCAAACGTAATTCATGCCCTTGATGACTTCGTGGCTTCTTGACCTTAATCAACTATATTCTTATTCTAATACAATACGTTTAACAATGCTTTTATCCTATCGATATCAGAAACGGCTTCTTGCCTTCCTTTGATGCTTATAAACTAACAAAACAATAAAAGTATCCCCTTACTTCGAGGAGGTGACGCTGACGTCGTCTTTTGCGGTTACCGTGACGTTGTACACTTGGCTGCCTCCTGTCATCCGGAAACGGGTTCGCCGATATCGGCCCAGGCGGTACTACGCCCGACGATAGGGGCGTCCCACGAGAAAATACTCTCCAGTCCTTGGCAGTAAAATCAGCGACGAGGATCTTCACTCGCGCAGGGTTCCTCGGTGCAGCTTCCGTGACAGGATTTCGAGGAGCTGCCTCCAGGCTGGTGTCCCACCGAACAGTTCCACTATGTCCTCCCACAACTCGCCATCTGTGGGGGGCACGGTGGCACCTGTAGAGGGTGCCTCGATCATTCTCCTTGGCGGCACCAGTGGTAACATTGCGATCATCACCGCACCATGCATCTTCCATCTCCTTTTGGCGGGTGGCAACGGGTGCCTCTACGTGCATAGCGGGCACTAGCGGCGGCATCGCGTTCTCGTCCTCGATCCGATGTCCTTCAATGCCCATCTTGCAGACAGCCACCGGCATTCTCCACGGCTCGGAGCATCCCAGGAGAGCGGCTACGGACCCGCAGCTACGGCTATCCTTCCCAGGCTGAGAACAATCCTCTTGGTGTTTGAATCTTAGACTCCGGGCGTATCTGTACCCCCACGTTTCGTTGGGTCGAATTGGGGTCCAGTGCCCTCCTCCGGTACCTTTGGTAGTTAGCGGAGGCTAAGGAATTAGCTGTCTGGGTCGATCTCCAGCCTGAGGGCGGCGAAACGGCGGCGGAAAAGGGGACCTTCCACTTGCCGTCTGCTTCGGTGCCGGTTGGTCTCTTTCCCCGATGGGTTCATGGTCGTGTCGATGCTGACCAGCCCCATCGGCGGATATGACGCCGGTGGGTGCTACTTTCGACGGTGCCGGCTGTGGTCCCAGGGCTGACGGAGGAAATTCCGCTTCTTCCAGCTTCACTGCCCCTGTTTCTTCTACTGGAAGGGTGTGCTCAAACGGCTCGAGGCGAAGCAGCTCCTCCTGCTCCGTGTGCCGCGCTGGCGGTCTCCGGCGGCGGGTCCGAGGAACGGCTTGGTACCTTCACTGCTGGCGCCTTCGTCTGACGAGATCGTTACAACTTCGGGGCACATCTGTAAATTGGACTTATTCGTTAATTTATCTATTACTTAGTTGTAAATACCCTATCCTCACAGTGCGGCTAACATTCTATGAGGCCTACTCCATCTACGCTACCAGTGTTAGTCTAATCTACATTTAGTACTGGTGTTATGATGGGTGACGGGCGTCGCTCTCACTCTTCGATACACCTGGGCGTCCATGGGCCCTTGCTTCTTGCTTGGACAGTTGGTGCTGCCGTAACAAGACCACTCTCGACACTCTCGTCTCCGCAGGTTGTAGTGTCTGCATTGGTTCTTTAATGCGTACTGTAGATTGCTGTGAACGATATAAAATATTTCCCCCCACCTATTCGTCTTTGTCCCTGGGTCGAACGCACTAATTGCGGATCTCGGAGTCACCTAATCGTGCAGAGCGGCGGGCAATCACGGCTTCCTACCTTGCATCAGGAAAGCTGGACTGAATCCTGTCGAGTCCGTCACACTTGTGTTGACCGCTAGCGATAACTCCGGCAATAGCTCGTCCCACGAACTCTGATGGCTTTCGATAAACTGCGCCATCATGGTCTTTTCGGTCCTGTTGGTCCTCTCGGTCGGATTCTCTTGTGGAATGTACGGTGCGGTATACTGGACCTCTTGACTTGAAGACTTGAAGCTCGTAAACTTTACTCCGTTGTCGTACACGAACTTCTTAGGCACCCCGAACCTACCCAAAATCCTCTCTCGGAACGCTGTTTGCAAGTGTGCCGCCGCAGCCCTTGACCACGATCGATTGCCAGACACTCTCACTTTCTCACTTTCGGTGGCGGAATAGTTCACCTCAGCTTTCAGCAACTTACGACACACGTATGCTATCACCCGCTCCTGTCCCTCTATCGTCTGCGTCAGCACTGCGCCGAGGCCATACTCACTCGCGTCATACTCACTCGAATTTGGCAGAAAGGCCCGGACAAGCGACAGCAGGGGTAGTCGTCAAATTGCCCTTCAATTGACGCAATGCCTCGACCTGTTCTTCACCCCATGACCATTTCCGCCTCTTCTTGAGGAGCGCCGTTAGCGGCTGTACCTGAGTCGCGAAGTTCGGAATGAAACGCGAGACACTGCCGCAACTCCTTATAATTAGTTGGGGCCCTAAGGTTACGTATCGGCTCCACCTTCTCCAGATCGGTACGTATCCCTTCCCCGCTAATGACATGTGCCAGATAGACCAACCTTTCCTTAAAGAAGTTGCATTTCTTCCTTTTCAGCCTGAGATTGGCTGCCCTCAACCGGCGGAATACCTCCCTCAATTTCTCTATATTTTGCTCTTTCGTAGCTCCTATGACCACGTCTAGGTAGGCGAACGCATGGGGCTCCATCTCAGGCACTGGCTGGAAGGTCGCACACGCTGAATGCAATTCAAACGGCATCACCCGCCATTGGAATAGACCTCTTCCTGGGACGGTAAATGCCGTGCACTCCCTACTATCGGCTGCCATGGGTATCTGAGCCGTGCGTGTGGGTAGAAATGAGCAACCGCTCAAGGATGTGATTAATCCGAAGAACAGGATAAGCATACTAAATGAAATGCACATTGAGTTGCCGGCAAACGATGCACATGCGCCTCTCGCCAGTCTTCCTCTTGAGAGAGACGATTGGGGAAATGTGCGGACTACGCGACGGCTCGATGCCACAGGCCTGGATCAGCTCATCTGCTTGCTCGCGGATCACCGTCTGCATGGCCGGATTCTTCGGATACTACCTTTGCTTCAATGGCTTGTCATCCTTCAACCGGATCTTGAGCTCCGCGATGTTGCGAGACCCCCTGAAGACCCTCGAAGAGCTCCAACTCTAGGAACTCCCTTTGTTCCGAATCCAGATCCGCTGGCCACTCCGCCCCCTATGTGTCTCGCCTCTTCCGTGCACTGCTCCGACTAGAGATGGAGGTCCATGATTGCTTCACTCTGGCAGCTGCACCCGATCCCCTGCGTGAATGCGGATCCTAGCCAATGTTCCTAATTCCTCTGTTCGCTGTTATATTTCCGCCGTGCCGCCTCCATGACCAGCGTAGATCTGTCGCTGCACCTCTACGCACCACCTTTTGGGTTCCTCATTCGCTTGGTCCGATCCCGAGTGAGGCCCGTTGTCTGCTCCGACTTTCGTGTCCTTTCCTTTTGGTTGCCGAGGAAGCGTTCCTTTTCCCTGGCGTGGGAAGCCTTCTTTCGGTTCCCGTTGCGTGTCCTCTTAATCCGGTTGCCAAGCAGGTGCTCCCTTTTCCTGAAATGGGAGGACTTCCTTCGGTTTCTTCTTCGTGCCTTCTCTATTCTAGGGACAGGGGAGGCCTTTCATCGATTTCTTAATTGTGTCTTCTCTATTCTGTTGCCGAGCAGGTGCTCCCTTTTCCTGACATGGGTGGCTTTCTTTCGGTTCCTTCTTTGTGTCTTCTCTATTCAGTTGCCGAGCAGGTGATCCCTTTTCCTGACATGGGAGTCCTTCCTTCGGTTCTTCACTCATCCCAAGCCCCGCAACCGGTGCCACCATCGTCTCTAACACCAGTTCTGCCTTTCCTTAGCGCATTTTAGTGCCCATTGCACCCAAGAAATCTATCCCCAGGATGACGTAGTCTAGCATCGAGTGCATGATTAGCATCGATAAGCTAATCACTTTCCCCGCTAGGCCAACGTCTAACCACAACGCCTGCCCTACTCCCAGCGTGGACCCATCTGCCAGCCGAATACGCGTCTGCACGTGCTCCGCCCTGCCCCGAATCGCCCACTTGCGTACGCAGTCTTCACTCATGAAGCTACGAGTGGCTCCGGTGTCGATTGTTGAAGGCATCGTTCGCCGCCAATCTCCACCGTAGCGATGATTCGACCACCGTCCACTTTCAGTGGGGGTCCTTTTACCTGTGTGTGTCGGCGCCGACCCGATCTTGTCGTGGGCAACGCCGTTGCCCGTTTTCCGCTTCCGTGCGGCGACAGCAATCCTGGCTACCCCTGCCCCGGCTCACATATACCCAAAAGAACAAGACGTGTGCGTTGGGACACTCCTTGGCGAAGTGCCCCTTCTGTGCGCACCTACGACTTACCGTACCCGGTCCCTCTTGGCTCATCATCAGATGGGCAATCTCCACAGCCATTGCTGCCGGGCTGGGGACCCTTCTGTCTACAACGGTTGCACCGGACCCGCTGGGAGTAGATCGGATGGGGTTGAGGTATTATCTGATGGGTAACCTCCGCAGGGGCCACTGCTGGCGGGCTGGGGACCCTTCTATCTACAACGGTAGCTCTGGACCCGCTGGGAGTAGGCCGGAATGATTTGAGGTGTCCCCCGTAGTTTTTACTGTCCTCCCCCATTCTGCGCTACTCGGATTCATGGCCACCTGACTCAACTGACTGTCTTCCCGAGTGTTCTGCCCTCTGCCTCATAACCACCTCATACTCCGCAGCCATCTGCGTCACCTGGGACAATGTGGAGAAATCTTGCCGTCGTTCGTAGAGCCTTTATTTGGGGTCGGCATTCTCGTATAGCCGGTGAAAAACTCTGCGCCGGCCCGTATCTGGCTTGATGCATTAGAGCCCTCAGCTCTATCAGGTATTCCTTTGCATGTAAATGGGGAGCGTAGTAAAATTACTAAAATACCGAGTTTGGTCAAGATATCTTGAAAAACATAAAAAAACTTAATTTTCGACCGATCGTTCCTATGGCAGCTATATGATATAGTTGTCCGATCTTTATAGGATTTTGCATATATATGGGGAGCGTAGTAAAACTAATAAATACCGAGTTTAGTCAAGAAATCTTTATAAACAAAAATGTTTTTCATACAAGAACCTACTTTTCGACCGATCGTTCCTATGGCAGCTATATGATATAGTGGTCCGATCCAGCTGGTTTTGACATATGAACTGCGTGCAACAGAAAAAGAGAATTCTGCAAAGTTTCATAAAGGCAGCTTTAAAACTGAGAGACTAGTTCGCATAGAAACAGACAGACGGACAGACAAACAGACGGACATGGCTATATCAACTTTGTTGTTGATACTTATCAAGAATATATATACTTTATGGGGTCGGAGATGTCTCCTTCTATGCGTTACACAGTTCACGACAAAATTATAATACCCTCTGCAAGGGCATAATAAAATATTAAGCCAAGCTTATTATTAAAAATTGTTTCCCATTACTTTAAATATATGTGTCGCAGTGTGATAGGTCAGGAAGGCCGTGTCGCAGTGTGATTCCTAGTAATTGTACGCGGGCACATTCCTCAGTAGCATTCTGGGAATTTGAGGATTCTGGGAATTCCCTGCTTTTGCTTTACTAGCTGATATTGAACGAAAGCACGGCAGCAGAGGCAGAGACGCTCTGCTGCTGAGTGAGGTTCGATGGTAAGATACCAAGAGTCTTGAGTAAGACAGAGATGGCTACATACACTCGACATGAGTGAGTCTACGACATGAGTGAGTTTACGACATGAGTGCGTAGGCTGACACAGTCAGTTGAGCTTGGGTATTCGAACCGATCGGAATTCGCTGTGCAGCCGCGTCAATCATCAGAAGTATCAACATGGATGACATACCCCTGCCGCCGACATCAGAAGTGGGATTAGCTCCGCCAAAAGAGGACAGCTCTAACTTATTAAGGGCAGCCTTAGAAGAGCAAAATCGTAATCTAATGGAAATAATAAAATCCATGCAGGCACCAAGAGCACCGGCAATAGACGGGAGAGCACTCCACGTCACTCTACCCAAGTTTTGCCCTGACACCGCTGGAGCAGATGCATCAGCTTGGTGTACTACAGTGGACCTAATCTTCGCGGATAAATCTCTCGAAGGCAGTGCGCTTGTGATTGCGTTAAGCAAAGCATTAGAAGGCAGTGCATCGCAATGGCTGTCCCAAATATGCTTCGCTGGCATCACATGGCCGCAGTTTAAGGAACTCTTCATCCAACGTTTCGTGGGCATTGAGACAACTTCTGCCATACTGATGAACATTTTGAACGGACGTCCCAAAACTGGAGAGAGTTTTGCTGAGTACGGCAGTCGCATAGTCACCCTATTGCTCTCTAAGTGGAAGGCAAAGAATTTGGAGGAGATTGCTGTATCAGTAGCGTTAGCCCACATGGCTCAAATGGATAATAATTTGTTGCATTGGCTGTTTACAACGAATGGGACGACTCGTAATGAGCTGCAGCAGCAGCTACAGGCTTACGCTTTCAAGAAGCGTAACAACGAGGAGGACGGATATTCGACTGGTCCGGATAAGAAGAAAACAAGAATGCAGTCGCAGGTGAAGTGCCATTTTTGTGGAAAGGCTGGCCACAAATATGCAGAATGCCGCTCTCGAATGGGAAAAGCATCAGCCCCAACAGAAAGGAGTTATAGCGTGAGCAGCACGTCAGGAGTGAAGGATCGATCAAAAATTAAATGTTTTAAGTGCGATGAAATCGGACATGTGGCTTCTGTATGCCCCAAAAATCGTACTGGTGGAAACAGCAAGAGCTACGAGAAGCGAGTTGACGTTTGTACAGTAGCTCCACCAAGTGGAACAATTACCTTATCCGGTGAGTCTATTCCATATTGTTTCGATTCTGGAGCCGAATGCTCACTGGTCAAGGAGAGTGTTGCGGAAAAATTCACCGGAAAACGATTTCACAATATTGTAACTTTAAATGGCATAAGTAACGATTCAATTTGTAGCACCTTGCAAGTTCTGAGTAATATTAATATTGAACAATATTGTTTAGAAGTTTTATTACATGTGGTTATGGACAAATATTTGAAGCATGAAGCATGATTGGCCGTGAGGTTTTAAGCCAGGGCTTTGGTGTATCAATTGATGCAGATAAATTTTGCTTTTATAAGACAAAAAGAGTAAATGTTTTGAGTCTAGTGAAGTATGAAGAAATCATAAATTCTGATACCAATTTAAATGATTCTGATAAGACGATATTGTACAATATGTTGAGATGTCACTCTGATAGGTTTATCGACGGAATTCCAATGACTCGTGTGACGACAGGCCAATTAGAAATTAGGCTAATAGATCCACAAAAGACTGTACAACGCCGACCTTATAGGCTTAGCGAAGATGAGAGGGAGCACGTTCGGTGCAAAATTGATGAATTGCTTACATCAAAAATTATTCGTCCCAGCTGTTCATCATTCGCTAGCCCCATGATGCTGGTTAAGAAGAAAAATGGCACAGATCGTCTTTGTGTAGATTACCGCGTTTTAAATGACAATACAATTGCCGATAAATATCCTTTGCCTCTTATTTCGGATCAAATAGCTCGTCTTCGTGGTGCAAGGTACTTTTCGTGTATAGATATGGCAAGTGGATTTTACCAAATCCCCGTACACCCAGATTCCATTGAGCGAACGGCTTTCGTTACACCTGATGGACAGTACGAATTCTTAACCATGCCCTTTGGTCTGAAGAACGCACCTTCTGTGTTTCAGCGTGCAATAATAAAAGCTCTGGGTCCGTTGGCACACACATTCGCAATTGTTTACATTGACGATGTTATGGTAGTAGCTAAAACAAAAGATGAAGCGTTAGAACGACTAGAGATAGTGTTGGACACCTTAAGTAAAGCCGGATTTTCATTTAATATAACGAAATGTTCGTTTCTTAAAACTAAAATCGAGTACCTTGGGTTTGAAATAACGAATGGAGAAATTCGGCCAAATGCACGAAAGATCCAGGCATTAATAGGGTTGCCACCTCCGGAAACTGTAACTCAATTACGACAGTTCATTGGTTTAGCTTCTTACTTTCGGCAATTCATTCCAAAATTTTCCGAAATATTAAAACCATTGTACATGCTTACTTCAAAGAATAATGCTAATTTTGTCTGGTTGTCAGAGCATGAACAAATACGTTTGAAAATAATAGGTGTATTGACACAGGCCCCAGTATTAATTATATTTGATCCACAATATCTAATATAATTGCACACAGATGCCAGCTCCATTGGTTACGGGGCGATATTGTTACATAAAATCGAAAATAAATCCTATGTAGTGGAGTATTATAGCAAATGTACTTCTCCGGCTGAAGCAAAATGCCACTCGTACGAACTCGAGACTTTAGCAGTTGTCAATGCTATGAAGCATTTTAGGCATTATTTACAAGGTCGTAAATTTGTCGTTTACACAGATTGTAACTCTTTAAAGGCCAGTCGCACCAAAATGGAATTAACACCGAGAGTGCATAGATGGTGGGGGTTTCTACAGTCATTTGATTTCGATCTCGAATATAGAAAAGGGGAGCGAATGGCGCATGTCGATTACCTTTCCCGAAATCCACTGTCAGAAGGAAATAAGAGTGCGGATAAAATAATTGAGAAGCGTATTAATCTTACTGAAGTGACCGACAATTGGTTGGTGTCCGAACAGCAGCGCGATCCTGAAATAATCAATATTTCATCCAAGTTACGCAATAACGAGTTACCGGAAAATTTAAATAAAACATTTGAATTAAGAAAGGGCATATTGCATAGAAAAATACAGAGATATGGTAAAACAAGGTGCTTGCCGGTAATTCCAAGGGCGTTTAGGTGGGCAGTGATCAACCACGTATGGGAAAAAACATTGGATAAGGTATATGGATATTACTGGTTCGAGAATATGTCCAAGTATGTACGTAGATTTGTGGAAAATTGTATCACGTGCAAACTAGCAAAACCCCCAAATGGAAAGGTCCAGGCAGAATTGCATCCAATTCCTAAGATAGAGATACCATGGCACACAGTACACATCGACATAACGGGTAAAATGAGTGGCAAAAACGACTTGAAGGAATACGTCATTGTTTTAATAGATGCCTTCACCAAGTTTGTTTATTTTTACCACACCCTGAATATAGACACTGAAAGTTGTATTAAAGCTGTGAAATCGGTTGTGGCGCTATTTGGGTTGCCAACTAGAATAATAGCGGACCAAGGTCGTTGTTTTGCTAGCTCAGGCTTTCGCAATTTCTGTTCCGCTCAAAAGGTTCAACTGCATTTGATCGCTACCGGAGCTAGTAGGGCAAATGGACAGGTTGAACGCGTGATGAGCACTCTTAAGACAATGCTGACGGCAGTTGAAACGAGTCAGAGATCATGGCAGGATGCATTGGCTGAAGTACAACTGGCCATGAATTGTACTGCAAATCGAGTCACCAAGTTTAGCGCTTTAGAGCTATTAATAGGAAAAGAAGCTAGGCCTTTTGGTTTATTGTCAATAAACGAAGAAGACAATGATGTAGATAGAGAACAGATTAGAATTCAAGCCAAGGAAAACATGGAAAATAATGCAAGATATGACAAACAAAGATTTGACAAAAATAAGGCAAAGATTATGAAGCATAACGTAGGTGATCATGTTTTACTGAAAAACGAAGAACGGCATCTGATCAAAGTCTTAGACGGCGATCGATATGAACTAAAATCATTGGTTAATAAGCGAACGTATAAATATTCACATGAGTGGCTAAGGGCGCTACCAAGCAGACAAATAATTAACGAATTAAACGAAGAATTCGATGGCCTAAGTGATGGCGATTCCCAGGAGAGGAACGAACCAATCGACGGCGTTAGTAAGCGTGCGTCCGTGTCCCAAGAGGGGAATTGAGGACCGCACCATAACAGCTGTCTCACAGGGATGAGAAGTGTTATGGCGGGGGTCAAGGTGATTGGGTGTAAGTGTGTACACCAAATTAAATTGAGAAACTGAGAGACAAATCTAAGTTATGTAAAATCTGAATTATTGGAAAATTCTGATTAGAATTAAATGATATGAATAAGATCATGAAGTTGAAAAAGTATTATGTTTGTAAACAAAAGGAAATTGTGTTTCCTAGATAAGAAAAATTGTCAGTTAATGTTTGTGTAAGCGGCTCTGTAAGCTTGTAAATTGTAAGAGAAAATAATGTTATTAAAAACAAGAGATATCATAATTAAAAGAGTCTGGTATGTGACTTGGACATGGGTGGTGGATGTAGCACACGAGGACGTGTGATATGTCAGGAAGGCCGTGTCGCAGTGTGATAGGTCAGGAAGGCCGTGTCGCAGTGTGATTCCTAGTAATTGTACGCGGGCACATTCCTCAGTAGCATTCTGGGAATTCGAGGATTCTGGGAATTCCCTGCTTTTGCTTTACTAGCTGATATTGAACGAAAGCACGGCAGCAGAGGCAGAGACGCTCTGCTGCTGAGTGAGGTTCGATGGTAAGATACCAAGAGTCTTGAGTAAGACAGAGATGGCTACATACACTCGACATGAGTGAGTCTACGACATGAGTGAGTTTACGACATGAGTGCGTAGGCTGACACAGTCAGTTGAGCTTGGGTATTCGAACCGATCGGAACTCGCTGTGCAGCCGCGTCAATCATCAGAAGTATCAACATGGATGACATACCCCTGCCGCCGACATATGCATACATTTCTTGTTTCCTTGTCAACCAATTTTTTATACTTGTTCATCCACCCTTTATTTCGTTGTTCCTTATTGTTTCATTTTTGACTTCGTTTTTTCCTTCTTTCTTTTCTCCCTTTTTTTTTTTTGGCCATTCTACAAAAAATAAAAAAACAAAAAAAATTCACTTGATGTCCTTTTAATTTTTCGCCGCTCTTCATGTAACTCGGACTTGTCTGTTCTTGTTGTTCACTCCGTCTTATTTATTGTTATTGATTTCACCACTGTACAGCCGCTGCCGCGATGCCTTAATGGCCCTTTGACGTTGACGTGACTGAAACGCGCGGCTGTGCACACATGTGCAAGCGTGGCTTCGACGTCGCCTGTCTGGTGTGCATGCGCTGTACTTTTTTCGACCGACCGTTATCTTTTCTCTCCGCTTTGTGCGTTTGATTCTGAACACATTTTCGTCGCGCAAATCTTGCGGGTGCTCACTTTGTCGCCTAACACAGTGTATGAGATGCACTAACTAGGGTAGGCTCGAATACCTAATACCCTACATTAATATTTTGCCCATATATGGAATAATATTATATCCTTTTCACCTGTTTTGATACATACACTTTAGGGTATGCCCGACTAAAAATTCCTTGGGTTACTCTATACATCTTATCACCCTCTTTTTATTTTTTAAGCATTGATTTGGGCATACTAGCGAGGCTTTAAACCGATAACATGCCACTCACCTACCGGCCTCTAGTTCCCTGCTTGGGCGCCAATAGTAAAGGAGCTACTGGCCGGGGTACAAATCTCAGTCTCACCAGGCCCAGCAAGGTACAAGACATTTGTTAGTTTTCTAAGATGGTAGGCTTGGAGAGTGCTTCAAACAAATCAGACCTCATACTACTTTTGTAAGGTAGGACCGTGGTCCGTCCACACATGCATTCACTTCTCGTGTGGACGAGCCTAGCATAAAAGGCGGGGCATATCCGGAACGACTGAGCTGATCTTCAGCGTTCGATGAATATCGCGGGCATTCCCTGCCGGAGCTCGTATCAACACACGCGCACACTAAAAGTCTGAATTGTTCGCACGAACGACGGAATGAAACCTCGTCTCACTACACACTACGCTTTTAAATTAGGGAAAGGGGGTTATGTTGAACACCGGCTAGCCACGGTGCCCACGATTAGTGTTGATAAGAAAAAAAAATGATTAGCAGACATTCTTGGCTAGCATTGCTTTATTCACACTTCCTTCTCTGTAATTATTATGCACTACCCTACTCTGTTTCCCTACGTCAAGGCCCTGCCGCACTGTCTAGAGCCCTAGCGCTTCGGTACCCGCTTAGAGTTGTGTTCGTCGCTATTTCTTCCTTGACTCATGTATACCTTGATCGTCACCGCAAAAGTGCCGGTTCGTGCGCTTGCTTCGGTCGCTCAACTTCGCCGCGAGCTTTGGGAACTCCACCTCGGAGCTTTCGCTCTTCGCCGCCGAAATGAAGTTGCGCTCTCGAAGACGGTGTTGAGCAACCGATCGGCAACGCATGGTTGCTGCAGCGGCCGGCTGTTACATTCAAACTTAAATGATTTCGATGATGACTACGTGGCTCCTTAGTCAAATACATGCTCATTCTAATACAATATGTTTTACAATGCTTATATACCATCGATATCAGAAACGGCTCCTTGCCTTCCTTACTACTAATTCTTATGATGCTTGTAAACTTCTTGCCGTGCCTCTACATAGCTCGCTTAAACTATAAACTTAACGGCTCCTTGCCGTGAATCAGGACTGTGGAGTGGCTGATCCAGGTAGCCACCTCCCCGTGTATATATAAGACTATGCACGCGCAATGGCTGGCCGGTGGCTAAATAAGATCGTACCCACTGAAAATGCTCTTATTAAGAATTACGCCCTCAATTAATTTAAAACGAATATCACCTGGTGCCGGAAACTGCTGAACGGGGAATCTATGAGCAGTGGATACTCTTGAAAATAGTTGGACTCAATATGCCCTGAATAAGCCGAAGCTGTGTACGGCCTTTGCACGTTCAATTAATAAAACTTATGCGCACTCGCAATTTGCGTCTTGCTTGTTCTGCTGCCTTCAATTTCACCAAGAACACACATACAAATAAAATTATATTTTACCACATCCAAATTATAATGGTGGCATGGCCTGATCTATCGAGCATTCCTTCATTCTCGCGTGAGTGCGTGCAAGGCAACGCATTATATTCTAAGAACGAAATAGATGTTAAATATATAGGTACTAATGATATGATTGCCGATGTACTAACTAAAAATTTGCAAAAGAACAAGCATGTAAAATGTATTAATGAAATGAATTGTTATTAATAAGTTTTCAAGTATGTAATTGTTGAGAAGGAGTATTGAAATATGCATAAGTTTTTCGGCAACAACTAATCTTTGAATCCTGGTCACACTTAAGTCTTTTGTTTTGCTTTGTGCTTATTCTTATTCTTAAGTATACCATTCTCTGTCGCTTATGAACTACCGAACAATGTAGACGTACAGATGCGTAATAAAAAGAAAAACCTATTAATCCGGTTCAGTTTCCTGTTTAGTTCCACTTTAAAAACATTATATAACCAACAGTTTTAAATTAATGTTTTGCGACAATGTTCATTAATTTAAATTTATATTTGCGGAACATTTTTCTCGAAAAATTATGCACTACCCTACTCTGTTTCCCTACGTCAAGGCCCTGCCGCACTGTCTAGAGCCCTAGCGCTTCGGTACCCGCTTTATATTTGCGGAACATTTTTCTCGAAAATTTTATTTTTTTATGGGGCCAACATCTAAAAATATAAGTTTAAGCTCGCTTTGGGCATCCCCCGCCGTTAACCGCTGATCAAATCGAACTCCCTGCTGTACATTTGGGCAGCAACATGGGTGCCGAATTTCGGCTCACGCATACATTTGCGAGGCGGGCACCGTTATGCCGGCCATCTGCACAGCTGCATTTTTTTCGATCAACGGCCCAAATGAAGGCTAAGGGCGTATCCAAGGGCATGCGATCCGCTCTGCTTATAGTCTTTTAAGAGCGAATCGGGCGGTCAATAGCAATCGCCACTTTTGGCGCCGTGGATCGCAAGCCCGGTGTAGCCACCCTTCAATAAATTGGGTTCCTATGTGGGCCCAGCTTCACCCCCGAAACTCTGACCTTATGACAAAAAGATATCGGCGTGGCCGATAATATCGCATGCAACCAACTAAGCAAACAATCGATGCTGCCGATAACGTCAAGTGCAACAATTTTATACCGTTTAATCAAATAAATAAATCAATTTGTTCTACCCACCAATTTAGGCCAAAATTTAAATGCAATTGCGATTTGAGAATATACGAATATTTGATCGCACGATAAAAAATACTGTTCTTATTGATAAAATGAAATATTGATAAGGTCGTCAACCTTAGTAGAGTCGGTAGCAAATAGTGCAGTCGGTTACGGGTTCGAGTCCAATTGAGGAAAATGAGCTCGTAGCAAGAAAGTTCAGGATATCCCCTCCCAACTTGAGGCTCCTGTTACCTGTTACATTTATTTTTATTATTTCTAAGGCAAATGAGTGTGAATTATAAGTTCAGAATTTGAGGGTTAAACATTTATTGAACTTCTTTTATCTTTTATTTAATACCAATTTAAGCCAAAATTTTAATGCAATTGCGATTTGAACACATACGAATATTCGATCGCACGATAAAATCTACTGTTCTTTTTGATGAGAAGAAATATTGATATGGTTGTCGAGTAGATTCGGTAGCAAATAGTGCAGTCGGTTACGGGTTCGAGTCCAATTGAGGGATATGTGCTCGTAGCAAGAAAGTTCAGGACATCGCCTCCCAACTCTTACCTGTTACATTTATTATTACTATTTCTAAGGCAAATGAGCGTGAATTAAGTTCAGAATTTGAGGGTTAAACATTTATTGAACTTTATTGATATATTCCACTGAGACTTAAGACTTTTTTATTTTGAGGTCGCATTTTTGTATTTTAATACATTAAAAGCAGTTAGCAACAAAATGCTCCGTTGGCTGCGAGATCTTGTACATAATTGTTTATAGTTTTGGTTCTTACGGACTGTCGTCAAGAGCGCAGCTGTGACGACTGTCTTTAAGCAATTTATGATTTCGTATTGGTACTTACTTGTTTTATATGGTTTTTATTGTTATATTATAAATTATTTATGTATTCGTTATTTTTATTTTTTGAAGCAAAATCACGGTACGGAAACTATACACATGTTCTGAAATTATTAAGAAATGAAATGATTATATTTGTTGATTGTGTTTCTTGGTATATCAATATATACATTTCATAATGGATCGTTAGAAGTTGGAGTCAGTAAATGCACCGTTCAAAAGTCAGATTTATATCAGAGTTTAGTGAATATGTTTCCAATTTTGTTTTTGTTTTTATAGGAGGACAGTTTATTATTTATTTGTTTGTTGGTATTAGCACTAACCATACAATGCATAGACATGTCAAACGGCGTTTTAATCGGATACCCATAAATCGTCAACGACTGAGCCCCATGGGTGCCCGCGCCCATTTTAGTGTGCCCAGACAAAGTAAGACTGCTGAAAGTGGCAGCCGAACGCCGGCCTCGAAAGCCGAACGTTCAGTATGAAGCCGCATCTCGCTCAGCGCACAACGTCGCTGCGGCTGATGCTATTTTGTAATATATGTATGTTAGTTTCAGCCCAAATACATACATATGTGTGTATGCGTGTGCAGAGTGTGCCTCGCTCTCACTTATTGTTTTGCGCACTTGTGTGCATCTCCTTCTCCCTGCATAGCTTCTCAAAAACCCCGAGATCTACAAACATACATACATATGTTTGTGTTGTGTGGATGTGCGCACAAGTAGATCGCGGCGTTTGTCGCGAGCCAGAGATTTTTTCTTCAATTGTGTGCCCTTTGTGCCTGTGGTGGCAAAAGGCACACACATTCAAATGCTCTATCATGTATTTCTTCGTCCAGACAGCCATAATGAGAAGATTTTGATATATTTATATTTATTAAAAACTTAAATGACCTAAATGATATATTTATATATTATATTTTAATAATTTTGTTTACTGTAGGGACCAATTTTGCTTAAAATTAAAAAAAAAACTAAGTCGTATTACTGCAAGGGTAATTGTTCTTCGGCTTGTCGAATAATTTAAGAAAAGACCAAAAATTGAAAATGTTTAATTTTTGCGACTTGCTACTTGTGCACACGTACACTCTTTTGAGTAAGTAGTTGGGTGACACTATTAAAGGCTTTGCCCTGTTCATGTGCTAAACTCCTATTTTCCATGCATGTTGTAAGGATAAGGATACTTGAACGTAGGCATGTGTGCATAATAACTTTTTGGGCCTGCTAAGCACACACACTTTCACACTTTTCTACATGGATGGAAGCATTTAGGCATTTGTGTGCGTGTTGGTTGCCTGCCCGATGCAATTTGAGAAGATTTGAAGTTTTTGGCATTTCTGAATTTTGAGCTCTACACACACACAAATGTGTGCGAATGAGCCGATCAAGCGTTTGTCGTGAGACAGAGATATTTTCATCAATGGGTGCGTAAATTTGGGCGACGGTGGGCTTGTGGCCGCGTAAGGCACAAATGTGTGAACAGGCAACGAAAACAGGTGAACCGCACTGGCCGATCGTTTGCACTTTGCTTCATACTGAACGTTCGGATTTCGAGGCCGGCGTTCGGCTGCCACTCTCAGCAGTTTTACTTTGTCTGGGCACACTAAAATGGTCGCGGACACCCATGGGGCTCAGTCGTTGACGATTTATCGGTATCCGATTATTCCGCTGGTTGACATGTCTATGCATTGTATAGTTAGTGTTTAAAATTCGTATGAAGTCGATTTAAATCGATTCTAAAAATTGAGAAAATCTAATTTTCAGTTCTTTTTATTGTGTAAACAAAGTTCATATTGCTTTCAAGAGAGGTTTTGAGCCTTTTAGATTGAATTCCTGATATACATTAGGTTTATTTGAAATGTTTTTAGTTTTCGAATATTATTTAAATATTAAAAAATTATATTTTTGTTTGCTGCAGGGCAAATGGGTAGTTAACTAGTCTAGCCAGAGGAGTCGAATTCGGCCGTGATAGACTTTTGAATAAATATGACAGCCATCAATCTTATACGATTGGGAAGGTCTATTAGGTCTACTGGAGTATGACAGCAGCCGCAAGCCAGGAATCCAGTTTAAGCCATAAAACGCAAATAAAAATAATTGTTTGTGTACATATTCCATTTAGTCTTGATGAATCGGTTACTGTGGCGACCAAACACACAAGGAAGAGTCAAGAATATAACAAGGATGCTTGTCATGTATGGATCGTCAAACTCCTTGGCTCATCGCTTAATGAAATGAGAGTTTATTTAGGAAGTCATTACCTCGCGTTTAGAATACGGTAGGATAGGAGGCCATATTCTTTTATCCAGGCACAACTTTAAATCAGCGAATTAAGTGTAGCGGATGGCCTTAGGGTACTCCAAAAATATTCTGGAAACATTTGGATATTTTGAATTTCTGAAACAACCCTTTTAGGTTCAGTTACTTAAATACTCCGATATCCATTTAAAAAGACTAACTGGGAAGCCGAAGATATAATTTCTAAAGTAGTAAGGTGTGATAAGCTGAATCGAAGGCGTTACTGAAATGAGAATAGATGACGTGAGCCTGCATTCTTTTCTTACAAACATGAATTACTTGAGAAGTAAGCTCAAGAAGGTAAGTGGTTGCTGATAAACGTTAGTTTAGTTTGAAAATACGTCTATAGTTTTCGGCATCGGATTTATTCCTTTTTTATGGTGAGAAACGATAAACGATTTTTGCTATATGCAGACAAGCAGGTACAACACCAGGGCTCGGTGAATACAGCCGCCTGATTATGTTAAAGTTGCATGACTTTCTGGATTAAAAAAAAACTTTGTTAAAGATGGTATGTCATAGAGATCTCAAGTTTGGAATTTACAATGCTTAAAAAGTGTTAAGGATTAATAAAATATAAAATTTATAGCATATTGAGATTAGCACATTTTTCACTGCAGCTGCATAGCGTACAAAATCGTAAAAAATCAGCCTTAGGATAACAATGGACTTGATCCGCTTTTAATTTAATTGATAGTCACACGGGCTGCTAGTCCAATGCCCAATCCCAAAGCAAATGAAGGTGGTCTATCCACAGCATACCTCAGATTTGGTAATGACATGTCACGAGGAAGAGACAAGCGGCTGAATACAGAAATAAGATTAAAGCCTCGAATAGGAATAAGCCCACATCCAGTCTTATTTGGAAATGTATAAATATATATTTACATGGTGGGTTACTCAGCCGGCTTATGTACTTTTTACAATTTTTTACAAGCACGTATTACTTAAAACTCAAACACGGACAACTTGGCTTTAAGGGTTATCTGGAAATCTCAAAATATCAGCTGACTGAATTCTTGATGGCTATGTGCATATTCCCTACCTCACCCATACCTAGAAATTCTTCAAACGAGATGATATCCAATTGTGTTACATACCCAGAAATACTTATGTTTACATTAATATAAAGAAACTAGTTATAAGAAAAATAAATAATTGTTCACACAGTGGGGAAACTTTCGCCTGCCTCTCGAAAAATATATATATTGACTGCTTTAATGCCTTCCTGGAAAACAGAACTAAATGCATCTTATCCAACAATCGTACAAATACAGTCTTGCTTAAATTTTATACTCAGTTCCGCTGTTCAACATAGCACCAGGAAAACAGAATTAAACGTGTAGTTTTGAAAAATGCATCAGTTTGCGCTCTTACCTATAAACGAAAATTGAACTGTTGTTGTCCATCGGAAATTTGTACATTCGCTGGGTTGATATTGATATGTATCTCTTTGACAGGTATCCTACAGCATTAAAATAAGGAACATCCTCTATTTTTTAGGATTTAAATTCTTTTATTTACAACTGATATGCTGTTACTGTAGCTTAGCAATTATTATCAGCGTGAGGATCAGGGGTTTATAGTAACAGTAGCGTTGGTTTAAAGTACCTTAATTTATATATTTACATTTTGTAGGGCTAGATTATTTTGTTGCCAGGTCTATTGGGTAGGTAGGTCTATAGGACTATAGGTAGGTCTTTTCTAGCCTCCTTCTTCTTCGCCTCCTTAGCAGGTTCCTTGCCAGCACGTTAGGGTGGTTACGGAGCTTAATCAGGTAGCTTGCTGCTTGTTCGTTGATAACGTCTCGTACCATTGAACCTTGAGGTCCTTTTCGATATTTCGTGTGCGAATATATCAAGCGACTCCAGAAAATTTTCGCAAGGTCTTTGCCTGGATAATGCGAAGTTTGTGTAGGTGCGTCTCTGCGGCTATACCGTAAACCTGGAGCCTATATCACCACGCAGGGGCAGGGATTACCTTATAGATAAGGATCTTGTTTTGGAGCGAGAGTTTGTTGTTTGTGTTTAGCAGCCAGCTTAGACGCTCTTTCAACGTTAGTCGTCCGTCGAGTGTGATCCCTAGGTATTTATAGTCACGCACCTGCTCTAAGAACTCGCCATGGAGAAAAAGTCCGGGGCAAGCAGGGTGTGACTGACCATAGTTTACGGGGTTCACTGAGATATTCCACATACAAGCTCAGTTTTCGAAGCGCTTAAGGTACTTCATACACGCAACTGTATTTGGCAAGGATTGTCGTGTCATCAGCAAATGGGCCACGAAGAGGTCCTGCCGACCAATAAGAGCAATTTCGATTGCCGTGGGCATATCGTGCGTGAAGAGGCTGTAAAGTGTGGGGCCCAAAACACTGCCCTGTGGGACGCCGCCCTACGACATCCTGCATCTCGCAATGATATTAAAGAGCTGTGGATTTAATTTGCCTTTAACTTTGATAGGAGGCCTGCAGGCCACTGTCGATCGAAGGTTTGTTAGATGTCGAGGTATGCTGCCACCACATACTCCTTCCTGTGAAAGCCAACCAAAATAAAGTTTGTGACCCGATGGAGTTGCTCAGCGGTACTGTGCTTGGAACTGGAACTTCGGGATTACGCGTTTTATCTGCGGGGTATCCAGGATCCTTCTAATGATGCCCCTTTCTAGAATCTTGCCGAAGGCAGCCTGGAGGCTTATGGGGCGATAGGGTTCCAGTTGATTAGGTAGCATTCGGCTCTTGTGCAACATAATGATATGTGCCTTCTTCCAGGCCACTAGAAAGTGACCTAGCCGGAGAGCTGCAATGAAAAAGGCGACAAAGATGATTGGTGATACAGGAAGTGACATTTGTAATGGCGCCTCCAGAATTTGCGTGACTTGTCGTATCCTGCCATGCGATGCGGTCTCAAACGGCTTGAAACGCTCCTCCAGGTTGAAGGCAAAGGCTCTGAGCTTTTGTCTTCCTCCAGCATTGTGTCTGTGGCTATTTTTCTCAGTATAGTCAACTCCTTCCTGAACCTGTTGGCGATACGGCGATAGATCCTGTCGATCCCGGGTTCCTGGATACGAACGTACTCTCTCCTCAGTCGCTTTTTCAGGGAAAGAAGGCCTTTAACGATGGGTTGGCTTGTAAACGTAGACTACATTTGTTTTGGCGCAGCGTTGGCAGCCGCGGCATGTACTTTATCTAATAGAGTTTGAACTGCAGTGTCGGAATCCTCGGCTGTCAAGATCGGCATGTTTAGATCTATCAATATATTTAGTTCAGCCTCGTAGTTTTGTATGTACTACTGGACGGTGACAAGTCTTCGCTTTTTTAGGGTCCTTTGAAGAGGTGCAAACACCGTTGCAAGGAGTGACCGATGTTCGGATGACAACTCATACTTTTCGCGAACTGATATTAAAGGTATTTCGCCCAAAGAAGTCCCCACCATAATGACAGCCATCTGTGTCGCGCTGGAGCTCACCTAATGTAGTTGTTAGTCCTGCTTGACAAGCACCGCAGCACCTCCTCTTGCTCGATCTGCTGGGTGATCCGCGCGGTAGCAAATATACACCTCCATGGGGAAGTACAGGTTGGAGTGTAGGTGGGTTTTTGAGACAAGCATGATGTCTACTTCATGTTTTCACAGAAACAGTTTGAGCTCGTTTGCGTTTTGTATGATCCTACGGGCGTTCCACGACCCGAGGGGCATCCCGCGGCATTAAGTTTTGCGATCGACTGCTGGAGTCCTTGAGGGATGCTTCCGAGGGACGTGTCTTGCCCCTGGTTGGTGCACACGGAGGGTAAGCACGCTTGTGCATGTTGCGTCCTGGCCGCAACGCATCAATATACGACAGGCCTTGTTGCACGAACTGCGAGTTGATGCGCCGTGCAGGTTGCTGTCGGTTGTGTCATGACGGGGGGCAACATTGATGGCCAGTTGCTTGGCATTCAAGCGCTGCTGGTATGCTTTGCATCCTTCATAATAAGCAGCATGGTTTCCCTCACAGTTTGAGCATCGCAGGTCTGCCATTATATTGGCCTGGCATTGCTCCGAGTTCGTCCATTTAGGCTGGCCGCACCTACCGCTTTATGGCTGTTTGAGGCAATAGTTTGTAGTGTGGTCGATAACATTGCCTGATGTTTTTGTTCTTTCTCTTGGACCCGTTAACGACCAATCTTGCTGTTGCAAGGCGTGTCCCTATTTCTAGGAGCCTGCTTAAGGACTTCATGCCAGTAGTTGCCACTTGGCGAATCGTTGGTGGGGTCAGCACCGGCGTCACTTGTGGGTAGCCTGGTCTCCGGGCTGCAAAGGTTTGCCACAACGTGGTCGTGTGTTGCAAAGCCACATTTGATTTGGCCAAATTTTTGACAACTGCGCGATACGGTCTGTCCTGCATGACTCAGAAGTGCGTGAATTGGACCTTAATCTCAGTGAGCTTGTGAATAATGACTCTGTGAGTGTCAGAATCTTTCGCATGGATCCCCTGGGCGCCAGAGGGAGAGGCCTTGAATTCGCATGTGGCGTCTGTGGCATCTGGGCCACCTTCCTGGTTAAGGGTCTGTTCCATTGCGACGATGCCGTTAACTCCAGAAACTGTTATGGACCTGGGCTTGAGGACCTCTTTTGCAGCTTGAGGTTCGGCTTGAGCTAGCGGAGCTTCGTCGGCAATTTCCATCTCGTCGTCTGATATCAGAGGCTTCTTCCTGGTGCGAAAGTGGAGCATATCTGTTCCCTTTTGTCGGGGAGGCACTGGGAGCAGTGGCGCGTTTACATGTCTTGCTGGTTTTCTCATTTTTTGTGATTACTTCTCCTTTTTTGACGGCTTCGGCCATTAGCGTTGTTTCTCGCCGTTTTTTTGAGCCTGCCGTTTGCCATTTGACCAGCGGTTCCTGGAAAGCTGGCGTATTACCTTCTCTGCTTAGAGGCTGCAGAGTAGAGTTTTGGCTTCTATGAGCACTGCAAGACGCAGCTGATGGGAAGGAACATCCTCGGGCCGGTAAATATACAACTTTTTTTTTTGTTTTCACCTTAAAACATATTTAGAAATAATTTTTACAATATTATAAGTAACGAAATCAGGAGTGGCTGACTAGGAGAAATCTCAAAGCTTACAAGCACTCTGTCTTCCCCCAATACACACAATAAAACACCCATACACGCACTCAACGTGATGCACAGTCTACGCTGCCGCTGGGATTTTTCATAGCATCGGTATTAAGAGTCCGATTTTTCCTGTTTCAAGGGCATAAACGTTGCACTAAATGTGTGTAATCCATCGACACCTATAAAATCACATTTTCAGAAACATGCCTTAATTGAACCATATCAGATTGTGAATTTTTTGAATGATTGAAGCCATTCTCCATTCAGAACTTACCGTCCGGCCAGCTATGCCCCTTTTGACAGCTAATTTTGTCAGTAACGTTATTAGAGACTACAGCTAGAAAGGAAGTTGTTAGATAATCACACGCTCCTAAAAAATATGTCTTGAATCAAATAAGTTTGTACTCATGTGCGTGATCGTATTGGCTGATTTTAATCTAAGAGCATCTCTTGGTCATTATTCACCGCCAAAAATTATCTTGTACCCTCAGCACACACACATTACTTTATAGACTGCACGCTAGATCAATTCACTTCTTATCATTTGAATAGATCTTGTATTTTCAACAATTACCTTAATGTCAATGTGCCCGGTCCCCTTCTCTATCTCTTCCTGAGAATGCATATTATGCTACCTTGGAAGTTGCAAAAGTTCAAAAGTTATCCGAGTACTAATTCATTCGTGATAAGCAAGCTCTACCAGATTTCTCAAATTTACATCTATTTTGCTAAAACAACTGATTTGTTGATATGAATACTGCTCTAAGTTTTTATATATCACACCAAATTCCCATTAAGATGAATGTATTCCCAATTAAATCTGATCGTCTGGTTCTTCTAAGCTCCCCTGTCTACTCCCAGGCTGTCAAACTTTGAAAATATATGGTCTAAATATTTCAAAAATTTTAAACAGTATGGTTCGAATATTGACTTGGCTACATACTTCATAGCCGATCCAAAGTTATTTTCTTAATTCTCAGTGCCATGAGAATCATCTTACTCGTTGCAAAAGTCAATTCGCCCACCTTCGAGACAGTTTTAAATTTTGTAAACTTGAAGAGTAAGTCGTCAATTTAGCCATTTTCTTATTCTCTCGGCTACAGCTAGCAATCATTCTGGTGATGCAAACCTCTTCCCTTTTTTTCCAATAAACCTTCTTCTCTGTCTGTCCTTGTAATATTTCTTACCCTTATAATATTACGTCCTCTAGTTCTATACTTGCTCATATTATTTCCTATTCCTCTCTGCTTGCAGCTTTAACTTTTTCAAAATCTTCTTAATCTCCTGGGCCTGACAAAATTTCTAGTTGTCTACTCAAGTTATGTAGTATTTCCCTTCTTCGTCCATTGCTAAAGCTCTTTAACCTATTCTTTGAACCTACTGTATTTCCATCTCTTTAGAGGATTCATATATCATGTTTCTACAAAAAAGGTGGAAAGTCTTATAAAACACTAAATTATTTAAAAAAAATTATTTATTTAGATTTTGCAGTATTTCTGCAAAGCAGTTGTCTTCCCTACACAATATGGGTTCGTAAAGATTCTTTCAAGTACGACTAACCTGCATGAATTGATTAATTGTGCTTTCCTTTCTACGACGTAAACTGACGTCATTTACACCGACTTTAGTAAGGCATTTGAATCCGTGCATCATGACCTTTTACTATTGAAGCTTGACCGCTTAAAACTCATGCTGATGGCTGATCGCCTCGACAAGTTAACTTTACTTCTGGTATACCTGAAGGCAGCTATCGTAGACCTTTACTCTTTACTCTTTTTTATAAAAGATATCACTTCTGTTATATGACATGATCATGTACTTATGACCGCTGATGATGTTAAACTTATGCATTCGTACACGAATTATTTACATCAATCGAATCTACAATATTATGTAAACCGCATCTAATTGTTTTAAAGTGTGTGTTTATACCCAAATTATGAATTAAATTTGTTTAATAGGTATTAGTACTTTTTGCCCTACTAGATTTAAACTGGGGCCCCAATCTTCGGTTACCACCGGATTCTACTACTTTAATTATTTTAAAATAATTAAAGCCTTTATATTTAAAAATTTAGTGGTTATAAAATTGGAGTACGATTTTTTTGGCATTGTATCCTATATTTTTTAAGTTATCCTGCCAGACTTCTTAACATCTTATGTTTGTACATATTTCACGTACACTATATTTTGTTTGAGTGAGAGTTAAAATTTTGACTTATTCACCGGTTAACTTAAGGCTTGAATTTTTGCCTGTCTTCAGAAAAGATCAACAATCATGAAAATTAAAATATGCTTGTTCGGTAAAATGGTCACTAGAACTAAGAATCTACAGCTGTGACAGTGCGAAAACTATCAGCTGTAGCATCTAAACCAGACTGTTGTCCGAACGACTAATTTTCTAGTGTCTAAGTCTAAGTAAATTGTTGCTGTCAGTCTGAAGGAACTACAACGGTAGCGGTCGATTTCAATAACACATCTTGTTCTTCTCCTACCGATCTCACATATTCAGGAAAAGAACATGTGTCCACAGCATACCTTAGATGTCAGCCGCTATGTGATCAAAGTTGAAGGCTGCTGGATTTCAGTCGGAGACGGAAGGGCACTTGGCAACGATATGTCACGAGGAAGAGACTTTTTAGGCCTTTGAAATCTTCTCGCACCAGTTTCCATTCGCACCTGATGCACAAAGCGACAAGAAAAGAAATCAAAGAATACAAGAAGCAATCACGGCATAGTTCCGTTAAATATTACAAGCGACAAATGCAGCTGGATTTGCGTAGTAGTTGCTTAGTCAAAGTGAGCTATCCACGCGGTCGTGTTCGTTCACTTTGCCTTAGCTGCGAAAATGAACAAACACAACGGGAGCATATCGTCTACTCATTTCGTATTAACATTGTGCAAGATAACACTTGTTCAACTTTTTCTGTTGAAATTAAAATTGAAGGCAGAAGTTTTTGACTTAGCAATACTCTGATGGAGACGCAATATATAGTGATTGAAAAGGTGATACTTCTGCGATGAGACGCTGGTGGTACTGGTTAACCTAGATTCGAATTTTACAGGGAGCGCTAGCACTTACCTCAGCTATCGACCGGACTGCATAAAGCAATTCCGAGCCTTAAACATTTAACACAATTCGGCGGCCGGCCGAAAGAGCCTCACACTCAACTATCGCCCTGAAACCGGCGCTTATTCGGCAAATTACTAAACCTCCGTTCACACCGGCTGAAGCGAAGTTGGCTCAACCACAAGTTTGCACCGGCCTTTTTTATCGCTTCATGTTTATCTTATGCTTAAACCGACCGAGTAGTTTTGTCGTGCATACTATATCTTAAAGCGTGGATGTGACACAAGGAAAGAAGAAGCGCAGTGCACAAAGGAATTTCCTGTGAGTACCTAATAGCAATACCAGTAGCGGCGGATTCCATTTAAATAATTTTCCCTATGCACAGCAACAGACAACTTTAAAACACCTCATCAACTGTAACTTCGATTTGCCCAACAATCATGCATTTATGGATAGAAGTATGAGTAACAAGCCTACATCTATCTTAAAGTTAGTACGGCCTATTATTGACAAATGAATTATTTAATCAGATTTATCGCACTCGGAATGCGTGTGTACTTCGATTATATTTCATAAGTAAATACCGCGCTGTTTCACATTAGTTTAGTTAGAAAATGCTAAAGCGATTGACATATGAAGTTTATTTTAATTAAAAGGTACCAAATAACATCAGCCGCATAAAGCTAGTGATCCTTTGAATAGGGCACAAGATCGCTTATATACCCGGCTGCATGTTACAGAAAGTGGCGCCCAAAATTTCAGCCTGAACGGCTAGGAGAAATAATCCCTACATTATGGCTCTTGACTTTCACCAATTTAATTACATATTTTGCAGTTAATTAATTCCGTAATTTAATGATTTGAAGTTTTCTATACTTGTCTTATTAGACTGTTTTCTGGTGAAGCGACTATAAATCGACTGCTTACGGATTGATCGATCGAATAGAATCTTTATTTCAGGGATAACTTTAGTCAGAGAATTCACCCAGTTACCTAGAGTGTGGCGACCCGTTGTTATAAGTGAATCGTCGTCTCTAAAAATAGCGATACTTATTTCGAATAGATCGACCAGGATGAATCGTTTCACAGACCACCAATTCGCGTCTCGATTCTGGGGTGTCGACAGCAAGATAAGGCCGCGTATTTATGCGGAAAAGCAACTTTTTAGTAGTTGTCCTGTAAATACGAACCCGATCTCATCAATTAGAATTATCAGTAGTTTTCAGTATTGGCGACGCTTTCTGAGATTATCCAGTTTTGATAACAATATGACCAGCACAAGACTTCGAAGGCGCGGACCGAATTTAGTATTATACAGCACAGTTAAAAGTTAAAAAAAAATTAATTTATTTTATTATTATTATTATTATTTTATATTTAAGTTTTCAAAAAATTGCAGTTCGTCACAGTAGTGAGAACCTGGCAGATATATTGAGCGACCAAGATGCAATTTGCAGTCTTTTTGAACAACTCTTAAGTGAGGCTGATTTAATCGCAGTTTCACCGTTTAAACATAATTTATATTACCTTAGTATTACCGAGCCGTTAAGAGAAAGAAATCCACTGCCCGACATGTAATCGGCTGTGTACATTTTATCAGCATCGGAAAACAGTAGTACCATCAATCGAGGTAGAGTGAGAACTAGCAGAATAAGCAACGCAGTACAGCGCGGCGGTATGGTGACCAGATCCCAACAGCTAAGCCATTTCGCGCCGCTGCCAAACATTTGTGCGATTGAGACAAACGCGTCTCACGAGGCCCCTAAAAAAAATTATAAACCAAATAATGCAGGCAGATATGCAAATTCAACAGCAAGGACCTGACTGCAAAAATTCAGGGACAGTTGTCGACACTTCAGGTTGACAGTAATAGTCATCGGGAAAGCCGTCGAGTGGTATCGGAAGTTTCATCGCGCTTGCCCTTAGTTTACTTGGGACGAGTGACCAGCATGTAACCCGTCCGAAAACCGCTTTCGAACCAAAAGCAGACTGTAGTACACCGAAATCACATTTGAGTCAGACCCCTTTGCAGCAGCTAGAAAGCGTATCTTCGGATACGTAGGCAGTTGTGTATTGATTCGAAAAACCCCAACGTTCAACCTTGGAAATGAATTTTTCTGGAAAAAAGTAGAAGCAAGCCGTAAAAAGCTTATTTCAGCCGAATTCCCGAATTCCGATAGCTGATTCACCAATACACCACAGTGTTATACCGCCCTTTTAGATTCTGCTGCAACTATAAGCTACATTAGCTGCGCAACAGTTTGTCAGACATCCACAGCTGCAGAAGTGTTCGGCGCATATCAGAGCAGCTGATAATGCCTAATGTTCCGTAGTTATTAGACTTGTCGTTGAAATAACTTACCGCCACCAAACTAAACCAGTAGATTTCTTTGTTATACCTGACCTAGAACAAGGTTGTTACTTGGAAATAGGTTTTTGGAGAGATTTTGGATTACTTAATCAAATTCAGTTACTACAGTAACTAGTGTGCTGATTCCAAGCCCGTCAAGCAGCGTCGTTGGCCAGTTTCCCCTACCAAAAAAAAACGGATGTTTGCCGAGATTGAAAACATGCTAGCACTAGACGTGATAAAATAATCTGTAGAGTGTATATGCCTTAAATAAACACCATGTATTCAAATATAACAGCATTAGTATATGCATGTATCTATAGGCTAAGCACGAACCTTATACTTGGAATCAAGACACTCTGAATATGAATACCAAACAGCAGTGACGTGCTCCAGCTTTTTATTTAATACAAAAAATCAATATAATATCAACACTTATTACATGGCGACCGTGAGAGTTGTCACGAAGGCAACTGTAACCAAGTGTGCTCTAAATACAACAAATTGGAAAAATGAAAAAAATAAAATACAACAGCAGCAACGACAACAACAAGCACAACTGGGAATGGATGAGGAACCTTTTTATACTGAGTGAGTAGAGGTTATGAGTTTGCAACAAAAAAAAAAGAAGACAAGACGCAGCGGAGTTCAAAAGAAAATAAAAACTCAACTCCACAAGCTGCTAAACGCAAGCGAGAGTCAGCTAAATTGGCACACCGCAAACAAATTATAGGCCGAACTCGACCATTTAGAGTCAGTTCAAAAACAAAGTCATACACACTCTGCAACCTCTAGCTCGAAAATTAGAAATCTCAGTATAAAAACGAGAAGGAAGGGCAATCTTCGGCACGCCGAAGATTTAATACCCTTGCAGACCCAACCTTTTCATAATGTTTTGCCCGTATCTATGAAGCACAGGGAAAATAGTTAATGACAGTTAATTAACCAAGTATGGTTAAGATGTCTTGAAAAACCAAATGCCGATTTTAAGAGGACTTTGCATATATACGACAAGCATAGTAAAACAAATAAATGCCGAGTTTAATCAATATATCGTGAAAAACAAACAAGTTTTCCATATAACAACTTCATTTTCGACCGATCGTTTCTATGGCAGTTATATGATATAGTGGTCCAATCTTAATAGGATTTTGCATATACATATATGAGCATAGTAAAAGGAATAAATTCCGAGTTTGGTCTAGATATCGTGAAAAACAAACAAAATTTCCATATAACAACTTTATTTTCGACCGATCGTTCCTATGGCAGCTATATGATATAGTTGTCCGATCTTAATACGATTTTGCATATATATGAGGAGCATAGAAAAACTAATAAATGCCGAGTTTGATCAAGAGTTTTATCAAGATATATTGGCATCAGAAGAAACATTGAGATAAACATTCAAGATGATTTAAAGGTTCATGCTGAGTTTAATGAAAGTCAACTTGAAGAATTGAATGAATCAATGCCAAAAAACGACACAGCATCTGACAGTGAACTTGAGTCACTGGAGGAATCACCCAATGTTGACACAAACATGGCACAACAGGTAGCCTTGGACAGGGACTATGTGAAACAAGTTTCATCTTCAACCCCTGAATTTGACGGTACAAAACAGTCACTAATTGAACGAACAAAAGGTGACCAAGAAGACCTAGCCGTCGAATTTATCAAATCAAAGATAACTGGCCCCATTTTGTACAAAATGCAAGATGAAAGCACAATTTCTGATATTATCCAGAAATTGAAGGGTAACGTCAAATGTGAATCCCCTGACGACAAAAAGGAAAAACAGCTTCACAATATACTGTTGAAATTGACATCTTGCGAAAGAAACTAAAGGCAGCATATATTGATGATAGCCTAGACCCTGACAACGCAGAAAAATTCTCAACTTGATGTCCGGCTTTCACCAAATATAACTGAAAGAACAATCTAGAAATATTACGTCTTTTTCAACGAGCAATGGCTCATATCGTTTCGCACGATTACCATATGGCTTAAAAATAGCGCCAAATTCTTTTCAAAGAATGATGACAATAGCTTTTTCTGGATTAGATCCTTCACAAGCTTTCTTGTACATGGATGACCTAATAGTCATCGGTTGATCCGAAAAACACATTATTAAAAGCTTAACAAACGTTTTTGACTTGTGTAGGAAACACCGTAAAAACTACATCCAGAAAAATCCACATTCTTAATTTTTTTGACGTGACTTTTCTATGATACAAATGTACTGATCAAGGTATTTTGCCAGACGACAAAAAATATAATGTCATTGAAAAATATCCAGTCCCTACGGACGCTGATAGCGCTAGAAGATTCGTTGCATTTTGCAAATATTACAGACGTTTTATAAAAAACTTTGCAGATTATTCACGTCACATAACAAGATTATGTAAAAAGACTGTAAAGTTTGAGTGGTCCGATAAATGCCAAAAAGCTTTCGATTATTAAAAAAAAAGCTGTTATGAAGCCTACTTTACTAAAATTCCCAGATTTTAGCAAGGAATTTTGCATCATAACCGATGCCAGTAAATTAGCCTGCGGAGCAGTTTTAACCCAAACATATGGAGATACACAATTGCCCGTAGCATATGCTTCTCGTTTATTTACAAAAGGAGAAAGCAATAAAAATACAACCGAACAAGAGTTGGCAGACATCCACTGGATAATAACGCATTTGCGACCATATATACATATGTGGTCTCCAGTTTTCAGTGATGAACAACTCTGAGACGACGTTGTATTATTTTAATGTTTATTTTTATTATTTTGATAGTTGTAGCTTATAATGCTGTTTAGTTAATAATACTGTACATATGTAATTTTTTGTGTAAACTTAAGATTTTTCTGAATCACTCCTGCGTGTGTAGCCTACGAGAAATCGGCATCGACTGGCTCGCTGATCGGTTTCTCTCAGAGCGTAAGCTCTGACCGTTTGCTCTCTCTTGTAGCTTTTTGGCTCTTTGTTGTTGTCGTCGTTTAATAACGGCGACCACTGCGCGTTGCTCGCTCGGCTGCTTGCTCTTCTGGAACTTTCCCGAATCCTACATTCGGCCCTCCTGACATAGAATTCGTCCCGAATTCTTTCATGAATTCTGCTACCGTATACTTGTTACAAGGACCTTCTCTTCATACCTACTTTCTCTACGTCATATCTGCCATGTTTGGGTATCTTTATCACTTTGTACGGACCGAGATATTTTCCCTTCAACTTCAACCCTACTCCATACTGAGTACGCTTAATCGCAACCAAGTCGTCTACCTTGTATCGCTTTTCTACCTTTCTATTCAAATCAAATGCCCGTTTATTCTCATCTTGCAATGCCTTTATATTTTCCCTAGCTTGCTCATCTATAAGAGACTGCTGCACCAACTCTTTGAGCTCCGGATTTTCTGAACAACGCATGTCACAACCTGTCAAGATTTTGAACGGAGTAATCTTTGTACTTCTCGGCTCTGTATTGTTAACTAGCTGTTGTACTCTACCTACGTGCTTGTACCAAGAACATGGGGTCTCTAAACTTAGTTTTGTCAAAATGGGCACTACAATTTTGTGCATTCGCTCGACTTGTCCGTTACCGAGGGAACACCTGTGGTTATCTGCAAATGCTGTATCATATGCTTGTCGCAGTAATCTTCGAAAAGATTCACTGTAAACGCCGTACCTCTGTCTGACACAATCCTATATGGGTTACCAAAATTAATAGCCTGCCGCTCTAAACAAGTTATAACTTCTTCGGCACCTGTACTGCGAGTTGGATATAACCAGACATACTTTGAAAATCCATCCACAATAACTAAAATCTGATTAGATCTCTTCTTGGTTATTTCCATCGGCCCCACGTGATCAATATGATACGTTACTAACGGCTTATCACCCTTATCTATCGCACTTAGGTATCCTTCTTGTCTGCCAGACTTTATATTTACCAGAATGCACTCGACAAATAGCGACTATCCGAACCACTTTTTCCTTCAGTTTTGGAATAAAATATGACTTTTCCTTCTTTTTCATCGTCATGACGAACGCATTGCAATCGGTTACGATCTTAAATTTCGTTGCCAAGAGATAAACTCGCCATTTTGTCAAAGCTCCTATGATACTTTTCCTCGCTAGGCTTTGTTTTACGACTCATGTACATTACAGGATGCAACAAGCGATCTTCTGAGTTTCTCTGCAATAATACAGCCCCAAACCCAAACTTAGATGCGTCTGTATGAATTTCTGTAGCCAATTTAGGTTTATACAACATAAGAACTGGTCCATTGGTTAACGCCATTTTTAACTGTTCGAATGCCAACTGCTGTTACTCCTTAAATACAAACCTTGAATCCTTCCTAAGCATGTCTGACAACGGCTTAGCAATTACTGCATATCCCTCGATAAATTTCCTAAAATACGAAGTCAAGCCAAGAAAACGTTGAACACCTTTTTTATCACGGAGTATTGGAAAATTTGCTACTGCCTGCGTTTTCTCCTCACTTGGTTTAATAGTACCGTTTTCCAAAATGTACCCTAAAAAATGTACCCTCTTCTGTAAAATCTGGCTTGCTACGCAAGCCATTTTTTCCCGCCACTTTAAGAACTCTCTGTAACTTTTGTAAGCCTTCCTCAACATCTATGCTTGGGATGACGATATCATCTATGTACACGACTGCATCACCATTGTTTATTAGCTCACGCATAACGGACATAATAAATCTCGTAAATACTGCAGGTGAGTTTGAGATACCAAATGGTACATACAAAAACTCATACTGCCCTTTTTTACATAAGATGTATATTTCTGTGACTGTGCCTCTACTGGTACGTGGAAATATCCATTCGTCAAATCCAACGTAGTAAAAATCAGTGCTCCCTGCAACTTCTCAATGACACTGTCCATTTGCACCATGGGAAAGTTATCACGCACTATCTTTTCATTCAACTTGCGATAATCGCAACATAGCCGATTTTTCCGGTTTTTCTTATCTACCAGAACAATGGGCGAAGCATATTGGGATGTACTGGGCTTTATAATCTTGTCCGCAAGCCACTCTTCAACTTGATCGTCTACATCTTTCTGCTCACTGAAAGCTAAGCGCCTCGGATGCTGGTAAACACGTATCTCATCCGTTAACACAACCTCATCACCTGCCTCACTTTGCTTTTGAATTCATTAATTAAATCGGTGCATGAGCCCTGGGCCTTCTGTTTACCATATCTTTGATTCCTGAATTCACTTTCACTGGCCACCCTGCGTACAAACTCTGTTCCCTGTTTTGTCACTTTCATATCGATAGTTTCAAGAATCGTTCTGCCCAAAATAGCGTCAAATGCCATGTCTTCATCGGAAATAACATGAAACTCGACATGCATATCGATTCTATCTATCTGCACTGGGATTATCAAACTTCCAAATGTTACTATCTGACTCTCGCCTATGCCTGTCAAACATTTCTCACGACCCGATAACTGGTCAACTCCTAATTTTGCAAAAACATTCCGGCGTAGCAAACACAAATCTGCTCCTGTATCCACAAGTCCTTTAAAAACTACTTTTGAATGAACAACAGACTTCAGTTCTAGCCCGGAAGGGGTAAACCAGCTTGCTGGCTTTATTTTGCCCTCATCCTGAACAAGATTTGTTCCCTTATCTTGCTTTATATGCCTGTCCATTTTGCACTGAGCTGCTCTATGCCCTGGTTGATTGTAACGGAAACACTTAAAGTCAATTTGCAGACAATCTTTGCTTAAATGTAATAGATCACCACACTTGAAACATTTTCTTACTGGTTCCGATCTTTTCCCTGCGACGTTTTCATTTTTGCCGACCTGCGAGCTATTTTTATCTACTTGCCTTAAAGGCCCATCTTTTGGTACCCTTCAATCTGCATCTTCAACTGCCTCATATTTCTGGCTTGGTACAATAAAGCTTTATTTGTTCTGGTATCCGGTATTCCATCTATGAAATATTCTATTAAACTTTCCTCTTCGCTACCTCCATCAGCGCATACAAATATTCATGCAGTGCTTCGTTCTTCTTCTGCTGACGCTAAGCCTATGATGTATTTCTGCCGATGATACCCTAACACCAAACTCATCGCACAATGCAACTTTCAAGGTACACCAATCGTAAATATCTCGTTGGCTGCGTATAAATAATTTGGCCGCACCAACGAGCAACTGCTTTGCATAAATGAACAACTGCAACTGGCTCCACTCTACCGTAAGTGCACATTCCTCCAGCTCTTCAATCCACTGATTTATGTCTGGGGTGTTCGACCCAGAGAATTGTGTGACACTACCTTCGACAACCTTCAAAGTGAACCATGACCTAGCCAAACGCGGAGTTTCTGTTTGACGGTTCTGGCCTACATTACTAGGATTTCTATCCTGATTCGATGAATTATCGTTCACCGTTGTAAATGAATCCTTATCTCCCTCAGCACTGTTTCCTTGATCATTATTAACTGGAAGTCCATAGTGAGCAAGCAGCCTATTTTGCAATTCCGCTTTTCTACCACTTGCACCAAGGCCTAGCTCTGTCAGTTTAATACGCAAATCCGCAACAAGCACTCATTTTACAACTTAATTCTTTAATTTAAATGTATTGAAAATGTTTGCAAATTAAATTAAATGCTTTTAAAGTTTTGTTCACAACTTATTGCTTGAAACTGTATCAAACTATATTTAACATAAATGTAGGTTCTTTATTACTAAAGAATTACAAAGTTTCTTATTATAATTTGTTTCAAAGTGGTTAACTTTTACAAATATGTTTAATATTATAAGATGATTGATTAATATTATTTTTAAGTTATTATGGGATGATTTTAGTTATAATTAAAACTTTAACTATTCTACGGACGACGAGTTCTTCAGTCAACTACCAATTGCCAAGTGTCTGCTTTTCTTTTCGCGTTGCGCAGCCTGCTCTTTGACGCAAAACTGCAAAGCTACAAATGCGCGAAGAGAGAGCGATCAGAAAGAACGACCGCTGCGCGTTGTTCTCTGTCGCTCGCCTTCTAGGGTTCCCACATTCGGCCCTCCTGACACGTCCTTCGACCCGAAGGAATCCCACATCTTCGTATACTCTGAAACTGTTGTCGTCTTACACGGTCCTTCTCCACTGCCTAGTTTCTCAACGTCATATCTACCATGATTCTTAACGTCCACCACCTTATATGGCCCCAAACATTTTCCCTTTAATTGTAATCCCGTACCAACTGAGTGCGCTTTATAGCTACTAAATCGTTTTTTTTGTACGGAATATCCTTTTTCCTTTTTAGATCAAATTGCCTTCTGTTTTCATTCTGCAACTTTTGGATATTTTCCCGCGCCTGCTCACGCGTTACCCTTCGTTCGTCTTCCAACTCGTCGATCAAACTTTCTTTCACTAGTTTATTTAACTCTAGATCGTCTGGTATACGCATTTCCAGACCTGTTAGAATATTGAAAGGGGATACCTTTGTGCTCCTTGGGGCAGTCCGGTTGATCAATTGCTGAACTCTTCCCAAATGTTTATGCCAACTGCCAGGACTATCATAGCTTAACTTAGAAAGCATTGGCACGAATATTTTATGCATTCGCTCCACCTGACCATTTCCTCGCGGTACTCCGGTAGCTATAAGCAGATGCGCTATGCTTTGTTTCTTGCAATAGTCTTTAAAAAGATGTGACGTAAATGCAGTACCTCTATCAGAAACGATTCGCTCTGGATTTCCAAACAGGACAGATTGCCTTCCTAAGCAAATTAAAACTTCATCAACACCAGTGCTGCGGGTGGGGTACAACCACACAAATTTGGAGAACCCATCTACCACCACTAGAATGTGGTTATAACGTTTGCTGGTTAGCTCCATTGGCCCTACGTGATCGATATGATAAGTACACAATGGTCTGTCTCCCTTATCTATCGGGGTCAGAAATCCTTCCCTTTTCCCAGTTTAAGCATTCATAATAATGCATTCTATGCAACTATCTACAGTTCGGGCCACCTTCTCCTTTAGTTTTGGTATGAAATAGTTTTTCTCCACGAGATCCTGAGTCTTTTTAGCGGAAAAATTACCCTGCGTGTGTGCAATACGAATGATTTCCGTTTCTATTTGACACGGCACAACAATTAACTCCCGATTCGGGTCTTTATACAAGATTTTGTTTTCAATGTTGAAATCTTCATGCCCCTTTTCCTCAACAATTTGGCGAATTATCTTTGTCCATTCATCCCCCAACTGTGCTTCTCTCAAACGATGTACCAAGCAATCGGTCAACACATAGCAGGAAACACGGCTCAAGGCGTCAACATGACGCATTTTGGAACCCGAACGATGCTCAATTTCATAGTCGAAGTCTTGCAAGTACATTGCCCATCTGGCTACACGCAAAGGCACTTCTTTTTTCCTCATCGTCATTGTAAACGCATTGCAATCGGTTATGATTTTAAACTTTAGGCCTAATACGTACACACGCCATTTTATTAGAGCAGACATGACGGCAACAACTTCTAATTCGTATGAATCGTACTTTTCTTCAGCTGCATTTGTCTTACGGCTCATATACTGAACAGGATGAAACAAACAGTCTTCTGGGTCTTTCTGCAACAATACTCCACCAAAACCAAACTTGCTAGCATCCGTGTGAATTTCCGTTTGTAATTTAGGACTATACAATTTTAATACAGGTCCACTGGTCAAAGCTGCATTCAATTGCTCAAATGCGACATGCTGCAAGTCTTTAAATTCAAACATTGCATCCGTTTGCAAAATGTCGGACAACGGTTTTGCAATTACTGCGTTACCCTCTACAAACCTACGAAAATAGGATGTCAGCCCCAAAAATCGCTGAATATCCTTTTTATCCGGGGTATCGGAAAATTTGCAACAGCCTGGGTCTTCTCCTCGCTCGGAGCTATAGTGCCCTTTTGCACTATATACCCTAAGAAGCTAACTTTCCTTTGCAACAGTTGACACTTCGACCAATTTATGCGTAGACCATTCTTTTCTGCAACTTGCAACACTCTTTTGAGCTTCACCAGACCCTCTTCAACATTGCTGCTCGGAATTATGACGTCGTCCATATAAACGACCGCATCATTATTTTGGATTAATTTTCGCATAACTGCCATTATAAATCTAGTAAACACTGCTGGAGAGTTTGAAATTCCGAAAGGCACGTATAAAAATACATACTGCCCATTTTGAGTCACAAATGAAGTATATTTTTGCGAGCCTGTTTCAACTGGTACATGGAAAAATCCATTTGTCAAATCTAGTGTAGTGAAATTTGACGCACCTTGCAGCTTCTCAATTACAGTATCCATTTGAGGCATAGGAAAATTATCACGAATCACCTTTTCGTTTAGCTTACGGTAGTCGCAGCACAAACGCTTTTTGCCATTCTTTTTGGCCACTAAAACAACTGGTGAGGCGTACTCTGACATACTGGGCTTGATAATTTTCTCCGCTAGCCATTCTTTCACTTGCTCATCAACAATTTTCTGATCACACACGGCTATACGTCTCGGATGCTGAAATACTGGCGGCTCGTCTGTTAAAAGAATCTTCATCTCAGTTTGAGAGCTTGGATTTCTGATTGGCTTATACGAATGTACTAGTTGCTTAACCTCTTTTTGTTGCAACTTACTCAAATGTGAAACATCTAATTCGATCGTAACCGCCTCTAGGTCCACAGCTAACATGCACATACTTTCAAACTCATGAAGCAGTTCAAGACAAGAACTATTGTCAGCGCTGATCATTTTATTTTCTGCATCAGCTTTCGGTTTTAATAAAGTCCCCTTTTTAGTCACTTGCAAGTCAACATATTCC
The DNA here is from genome assembly GCA_035045885.1 of Drosophila borealis. Taxonomy (NCBI): domain Eukaryota; kingdom Metazoa; phylum Arthropoda; class Insecta; order Diptera; family Drosophilidae; genus Drosophila; species Drosophila borealis. The sequence goes on from JAWNOR010000208.1 coordinate 195,117, forward strand.
AAAATGGTTCTGCCAAGGATTGCTTCGAAACTTATATCCTCATCTGGTACGACATGAAATTCGATTTCCGTTTGAATGTAATCAATCTTGACGGGTATTATAAAGCTTCCAAACGTCAGAATTTGGCTGTCAGCTATACCCGTTGGAGTCTTAGAACATCCGGTTAACTGTCTGATTCCTAACTTCCGATAGACACACCTACGCATAAGACACAGGTCCGCTCCGGTATCCACTAAACCTTTGCAAATCACTGCGCCACAAACGACATCTTTTAATTCTAAGCCAGAAGAAGTGAATGTGCTTAATGACTTTAACATCCACTTTTCGTCTCGGACAACATTCGTCGATTTTTCTTGTTTATATTGGCTCTCACCATTACACTGCACGGCACGGTGTCCTGGCTTACCACATTTAAAACAAGAAAAAGTATTTTTGGGACAGTCCTTTATTACATGTGAGTCGGCACCACATTTAAAACATTTATTGCTTTTGTTAGCTTGAACATATTGACCCACGGTAGGCTCTCTTTTTGCAATTGTCGATCCAGGTTTACTGGGCGGTGCGCAAGAACCACGAACTTTCTGATAGGTTTCTATCTGAGCTTTCAACTGTTTGATTGTTCGAGCTTGATACAAAAGCGATTTGCTAGTTTTAGAATCCGGTATGCCTTCTATAAAATAGTCAATCAAACTCTCATCCTCGAGATCGATAGATTTTGCTATTTCCATCAACGCATATAAAAATTCTAACAATGTCTCGCCCTTTTTCTGCTGTCGCTTTCCCAAACGTCTATGAACTTCTGCTGATGACAATCTTACCTCAAATTCATTTTTCAATGTGTTCTTTAGCGCTTCCCAGTTATTAATACCCCGCTGACTATGAATAAATGATTTACCGGCACCCTCAATCAACTGTTTGGCATAGATAAATAACTGTAAGTCGCTCCACTGTACTGTTATAGCGCATTCTTCTAACTCACTCACCCACTGTTCAATATCTCTCGAACTCGATCCATCAAATTTATACACGCTACCCTCAACATCTTTCAGCGTAAACCACGACCTAGCTCTTTCAGGACTCTGCATCAAAGGTGCTGTATTAACCGACGTATCATCACCTGATCCCTCTTCTTCTATTTCCATGCCATAATGTTCAAATAGTCTTGCTTGCAGTTCAGCTTTGCGTCCTGCAATACTCAATTGCAAATCTGTTAATTTTTCGCGTAATTGATCGACACGAAGACTTAGAATCTCGTTTCTCTCCATCTCACAAAATTGTCACACGGTTACTTAGATTTTAGGTTTTCAAATTATTCTTATTTACTATTTTCAGATTTGATATTCTTACATGTAAATTTTCAGCTTAACAGCTTCAGTTTGTCCTATGTTAATTACTAATAACAGCGGCTGCTCTCATTTGTAACTTAAGTTTAACAGCCTCGACGGAAACTCTCTTTTGTATCTTGAGTTTAACAGCGCTAAGGGCCGTTTATTTTTGAATTTGTTCTCAGCTGTTATCAAAATGTTAAAACTATGTTAATGAATAATGTCGATGAACATAAAACAATTATGCCAACAAATAATTTTAATTTTCTTCCGTGTTTCGTGTCACCGTCCGTGACTAAATTTCTTAGTTAATAATGTACGATCTGTCTTCGCAAGATACCCCACTTGCTGAGGTCAGCACAAATAGTAAAATTTTATTTTGAAGCGCTGCTGCAGCTCACCCCACGATTTGAACGCTTCCCAACACTCCCACGAAGGACTCTGTCGCTACGCACTGGCTCCTCTGCCTGCGCAACTGCTAATACCAACTCTGCTCCAGCCTTCTATTACGCTCGACCACCTTGCCAGCGTACCAAGAAATTGCTGCTGTCTACTTCACGCCTTAGCCAACTTGCCTGCGTTCCTCATAGATGACCAGCTGCTTCGATCGTTTTGGTTTCCCTTACGCACCGGCTCATCTGCCTACGTAACAGCAAAACGCAACTCTTCTCCAGCCTTCTATTACGCTCGACCACCTTGCCAGCGTACCAAGAAATTGCTGCTGTCTATTTCACGCCTTGCCCAACTTGCCTGCGTTCCTCATAGATGACCAGCTGCTTCGATCATTTTGGTTTCCCTTACGCACCGGCTCATCTGCCTGCGTAACAGCAAAACGCCAACTCTTCTCTCTTCTCGTTCTTTCTGTCTGCTTCGCTTTTGGCGATGCATACACACAAAGTCCGGATTTCACCAGAAATTTATATTTTTGGAATTACGTTTCACTGAGCGTCTGTTGCTATTTCGCTCACACTTTACTTTGCACTTCTCTCTTCTCGTTCTTTCTGTCTGCTTCGCTTTAGGCGATGCATACACACAAAGTCCGGATTTCACCAGAAATTTATTTTTTGGAATAACGTTTCACTGAGCGTCTGTTGCTATTTCGCTCACACTTTACTTTGCACTCTGTTTCTCCAACTTTACACGTCTTTTATATCGACCTTTACGATGATGTTTTCCTTTTAAATTCACTCACTTTGTCTCATTGTTTTAATTGTAACTAGGATACAAATCCCGGTTGAGCCCCCAATTTGTAGGCTCTTTATTACTATAGAATTACAAAGTTTCTTATTATAATTTGTTTCAAAGTGGTTAACTTTTACAAATATGTTTAATATTATAAGATGATTTATTAATATTATTTTTAAGTTATTATGGGATGATTTTAGTTATAATTAAAACTTTAACTATTCTACGGACGACGAGTTCTTCAGTCAACTACCAAATGCCAAGTGTCTGCTTTTCTTTTCGCGTTGCGCAGCCTGCTCTTTGACGCAAAACTGCAAAGCTACAAATGCGCGAAGAGAGAGCGATCAGAAAGAACGACCGCTGCGCGTTGTTCTCTGTCGCTCGCCTTCTGGGGTTCCCACATAAATGTGTATCGAAAAACCAATGTTACTTAACAGTATGTTAATGACAAGTATAAAATTAATTTTCGGTAGTCTCCTTAACTTCGTCTCGCCGATATCGCGAAACTCACGAATTGTTTTCGTTTTGCCTTTGGTAATTATTTTTCTTTTCTTTCTACTCACGAACACCAATACAAAACTCCAAACCGCTCTTCTTGTCTTGCTTGACCCACCAGATATTGACCACAGCTGCTTTTGTTGAATTCAATCGTTCATTTAACTGCCACACGGCTTTTCAATTTCTGCTCTCGTCGTTTCTTCTTCTGATTTCACAACACGAGCTTTTCAATTTCTGCACTCGTCGATTCTCCTCCTGATTTCACAAGACCAGATTTTCAATTTCTGCTCTCGTCGTTTCTTCTTCTGATTTCACAACACCAGCGACCGGTCTCTTTCGCCTTCGATACACGCCTGTCCTTGCTCCGCAGCACGAACACAGCAGCCTCTCGCTTGCGTTGTCTGTATACACACAAGTTATCGTGTCTCTTTCGTTAACAAGATTCGACTCTCTTTGATCGCCTTCTTCGTTGTCATTTGAATCGCTTCGTTCTGCTGAATTTCACAATCCTAGGCAATTCACCATTCCTAGAATTTCACCAGACGCTCTGTTGCTTTCTCAGTCGCACTTGAGCTGAATTTTCCTTACAACGCTTTAATTCTTTCAGCAACCAAGTTTTATTTTTCAACTTTGAAAATAGCAAAAGTTCAACAGCAGTCCTTTACAGCACCGCACAATTTACATAATTTTAGCATATGGGTATTAACTAATTCAACAATCTCGGCTGAGCCCCCAAAAATGTGGTCTCCAGTTTTCAGTGATGAACAACTCTGAGACGACGTTGTATTATTTTAAAGTTTATTTTTATTATTTTGATAGTTGTAGCTTATAATGCTATTTAGTTAATAATACTGTACATATGTAATTTTTTGTGTAAACTTAAGATTTTTCTGAATCACTCCTGCGTGTGTAGCCTACGAGAAATCGGCATCGACTGGCTCACTGATCGGTTTCTCTCAGAGCGTAAGCTCTGACCGTTTGCCGTCTCTTGTAGATTTTTGGCTCTTTGTTGTTGTTGTTGTTTAATAACGGCGACCACTGCGCGTTGCTCGCTCGGCTGCTTGCTCTTCTGGAACTTTCCCGAATCCCACATATATATGGTCAACATTTCAAAATTAAAACAGACCATAGATCATTGACATATCTTTTTTCAATGGTAAATCCAAGTTTAAAATTACCGAGAATGAGAGTAGATTTAGAAGAGTATGACTTCACTGTAGAATATCTCAAGGCCAAAGACAACTTCGATGCTGATGCATTATCTCGCATTAAAATAAAAGAATTGAAACATATCTCAGCTAATATACTAAAAGTCACTACAAGAAGTAAAAGAAGACAGAATAAATCCTGCGCAGCAACTGAATTTGAATTGCAAAAGCAACCGGACACTTCGATGCCCAAAATATATAAAGTCATTCGAAATGAAGATGTTAAAAAAGTTGTGACCTGGCATATAAACTTGGCCAAATGTTTTTCAAAACATGGGAAAAAGATTATTGCAAGAATTAATGTTGTTGATGGAGTCTTTGATCTTGATCAATTTTTCCAAAGGCTTGAAAAAGAAGCCGGTATATATAGTATCAAACAACTTAAAATGTCACCGTGCGAAAAAATCTTTAAATACGTTTCACTAGATCTCTTTAAAGAAATGGGCAATGAAACATTGAAAAATTTAAGAGTAGCGCTACTCCAGTCGGTGGCCACAATAAAAAGAAATAAAGAAATCGAAGAAAGACTGTCTTCGTACCATGATAATCCAATTCAAAACGCTATTATTATTGGAAAATTATGATGCGTAATATCACAAATTATGTGAAAAAATGCCCAAAATGCCAAATATCAAAAGTGTCAACGCACACTCGAAATCTTCTAACACTGACAGAAACACCGCTAATGGCCTCTGATAGAGTAATAGTTGACACGATCGGTCCACTACCAAAATCAGAGCAAGGTTATGAATACGCAGTTACATTGATATGTGACTGGTAGCCATACCTGTACCAAAAAAAAGTGGAAAAACTGTAGCTAAAGCTATATTTGAATATTTTATTCTGAAATATGGTCCAATGAAGACGTTCATTACGGACATGGGAACAGAATATAAAAATTCAACTATAGAAGATTTATGTAAATACCTTGGTACCAAAAACTTAACTTCAACATCACACCACCACCAGACTTTAGGGACAGTAGATCGAAGCCATAGAACATTCATCGAATTAATTCGATCCTATACATATATCAGTTGATAAAACGGATTGGGATATTTGGCTACAATACTTCGTATATTGTTTTAATACAACCCAATCTACAACGCATAACTACTGTCCATACGAACTAATTTATAGTAACTCAAACATTAATACGTCATTTAATAGTGTAAATGAAGACATTGAGCCCTTATATAATGCAGATGATTACGCAATATATAGATAATAAGTAGCATTTCAAGTCGCCTTGAACTTCCGCGGAGATCGGTCGTGTTTTTCTGTGCATTCCCGTGTGTGTGTATGTTCAGTGCATCACAGGCAAAAATCGAACAAGTATAATAACAGTGACACTAGCAAAGCCCGCCCCAGGGCTTAACAAACAAACAGCTCCTGTAGAACCGATAAATTAATAGTGCTGCCTCTGGCAGCCAAAGTGCCGAATTTAAACATTTAAAACACAAAATTCTTGTTTATTTTACAAAAGTGCAACCGCGTGCGAGCGTAAGAGAGCAAGCTTTAGCCACTAACCAAAAAGCATATAGATGGGACATGCCGTAATAGAAATTTGGTCACCAACGTACCTAGACATAAAGAGAGCATTGAGAGCACTGAGAGTAAGTGCGAGCGAGATAAAAATAAACAGCGATGCCGTTCTATCGCACAAATCATATTGAAGAGAGTAAGCCAAAGCAGTTTCCTGTAGTGGGAGCGATCAAAAGATATCATATGTATAGCTTACTCGCTCGTTGGACCAGATGCAAATTTTTTTTGGTGACCAAATTTCTACTACGGCATGTCCCATCTATATGTTTTTTGGTTAGTGCTTTAGCTAAGCTCAACTGCGATCAGCGGATCGCCCATATTCAGCCCATAGAGTAATAAATATACACAGGAGGCTTTTGGAGCAAAAGCTCTATTTAAAAAAATGTGAAGCAAGATTGTGAAGTTGCAAACACAACACTCGGCTGTCTGCAGCTTCTTCTGCCTGTGCCCAAAATTCAATGACAACTTCAGAACATTTTTCATAACAACCAAAAAACAGCACACCACAAATTCTGACCTTGCTATCCCTTTTTGGTTTGAGGCTACAGCCTATGATCTTAGCTTTTGCACTATTCTAACTCATTGTTGTGGTTTCTAAGCACGACTATGCCTATAATCATAAAGTAATAAACATACATATAAAGAGCTGAAAAGATTTGGGTTCTAATGTTGTTGTTGCAGAACCGAGTCCTGGAGCAAGTAGGTAGAAAATTTAAATGCCAGCAGGCCATGGCATTCAAATCGAAGGGTTTCGCACACGGCGCACCAACATCAAATATTATTACGTCACATTTTATAGAATTTCATTTCTTGTGTTTGTTAAAATATATGTCTATCTTTATTACGTACATTTAAGTAATTTAAGCATAGGGTCTTATATAATAATGCATTTATTTAAAAATGCATTAATTTACTGTACGCAACGAGCGCACACAAAAAGCCTTGGGCTGTGACGTCAAATGCGCTACAAAATATTGCAATCTTCCAATATTAATATGCTTCCCTTGAATTGGCAGACACATACATGCAGATTTTTTGTGTGTGTGAGCTGAGACACACATACATTATTTATAGAAATGGTAGATAATGTTTAAAGAAAACAATTATTATTGATTGTACCAATAGTTGCAAAGTAAATACGAAATTATATGTTTCTCAGACATTGGGTCAAACATTTTATATAAGAAGGTTAGTGGTATTTTGTTACAGAACTGATCAATAGTCAAAATACCCTAATTTGAGAAAGAGTGTTCTGCTGCTCGAAAAATTAAAAATTATAAAAATCTGCTGGCTGCTTGCTAGTTGAAGGAGAGTGGAGAAGAAGAAGACATGACTTTGCGAATTATAGGCATAGCAGTGCTTAGAAACCACAACAATGAGTTAGAATAGTGCAGAAGCTAAGATCATAGGCTGTAGCCTCAAACCAAAAAGGGATAGCTTGGACAGAATTTGCGGTGTGCTATTTTCATTGTCGAGACGTTTGTTTTGATTCTTTTTGTTGTTGGTTCTTATGGAAAATGTTCAGAAGTTGTCATTGAATTTTGGGCACAGGCAGAAGAAGCTGCAGACAGCCGAGTGTTGTGCTTGCGATTTCTGTTTGCAACCTCACAATCTTGCTTCACATTTTTTGAAAAAGAGCTTTTGATCTAAAAGCCTTCTCTGTATATTTATTACTCTATGGCCCAGTGGACCAACACGCGAGAGTCTCGCAAAATGCTCACAAATGAGTTCGTATGCGATCAGAAAACGAGTGGGATACATTTTTATCGCAAAACACTCGCACACGACCGTTGCAGCGAGATCTTTGGGATAAAAATGCGTGTACAGTAGAGGGAATAGTGTGTTGGTTTTGTTTCAAATATTAATCCTGCTCAGCCCGAAAAATATGTGTTTTTTGGGGATTGAAAAATTCCTTTGTACTCTTTTCTATTTTTCGCCGACGCGAGCAGACACGTGGCTAAGTGAACAGTGAAAATTAGATTTCTGTAGAGAGGTAAGTAATTAACAAGTGTTTATTAATAACTAAACTATTCCTTATTGGCCCGAAAGTGCTGAAAAGACGAACGACAAATTCATTAGGAGCTCCTGTCGCCAGATAATAACGGATGATGTTGCAAGACAATGCTCTGGGCGTGAGACGGAGAAAAAAAGTGTTTTAGAGGGCTTCGCACAACATTGGGAATACGAAGTAAGCATTACTTTTATAACCTGTATATGTGCAAATTAATTTTATTTTGTGATTGTTTACAGATGCATTTACACAGAAGTTTGCGCTGGAAGATGCCGATTTCGACCGCGTTTCACAAAAATGTTTCCAATACGCGCAAGAAAGAGTGGCGTGATTAGAAAAGTCTGATGACAAAAAAATTACAAAATAATTTTGTTTTTAATAAATTTTTAATGTATTTAAATTTTATTTATGTATTAACTTTTTATTATTATAAGATTGCCAATGAAATGAGTTCAAATTTTTAAGTTAAATAAAATGTTATTTATTCTTAAAATAAAATTTTACATGAAAATGAATGTTAAGAAAAAACACCAAACATTTTTATGGGAACTAAATGGGCATGAAACAAAAAAAAGTTTCGCAAACCATATTTCATGCGAGCCGTTTGCATATCTTTTAATATTGCTACCGGCTTAAAAAAAATATTTTTTTAAAGATATTTTGAATCTAAAACGTATCACAGAAAATATTTTAGTAGACGCGTTAGAAATATCAGAAAAGGCTCACGAAACATATCACAGTATTTCTTGCGACAATCCCACATTAAACTTTGACTGCCACAAACTGAACGACATATGATTCATATTTCTATCTTTTCCTGATGCGATTGCGAGAGTTTTGTCGGGTAAAGTCTCGCCTTTCACCAGTTTTCGATATCATTTGCGACAGTTTGGTCCGCTGGGGGACTTTATATATTCAGCCGCAGTGTATGCGTATATGTGAGTGAGCAGAGCTTGCGTGAGAGAGCTTTTGCCAAGTCTCACTATCACAAGCATAGCACTAGCCAAAAGGATCACAGCCAGTGCTGACAAATCAGTCATTGCCTGTGACAGTGCAGACACGACCCAGTCACCGTTTTCCTTCCTGTTCACAAAAGTCACTTCTTACAAAAATACTGCTGATTTTTTTAATTAAGTGCAGGTCCCAATTATGATTATATTAATAAAGAATTGATGCTAATGGCGTCAAACAATTCAAACCACCTTTATCGTACGTCTCCAATTTATAACCCACCTGTAAATGATCTACCGCTATACGTTACGCTGTGCGGGGACACTACGCAGCACCACGACTGCCTGTTCCCTAGGAACGACAACGGTAACGTCGTCCCTTGCACGTGGCATCAGCTCTCTGAACACCTACACCGTGATATCACTCAACTTTGGCGACTGCATCACCAAATGCCGCAACTCGGACGATTACCGAGAGGTGGCAAGGCACCTTCGCGAGACCGGTTGCGTGTTCCACCACCACCAACCGCCAGAGGAGCGGCCATGCCGCATAGTCCTAAGAAACATTCACCACGAGGTCCCATCTGAAGATATTTCAGCGCAATTGGCAGACAAGGGGCACCACGTTGTCCGCATATACATCCCGTGTAGCAGAGTTATTAACGAGCCACTCAATATAAGGTTTGTTTACCTGAGGAAGGCGGACAACAATAACCTCATCAAATCCATAACTGTTTTATGCAGATATAAAGTATCGTGGGAGAAGCCTCGCAAGACGTCGGGCCCAGTCCAGTACAACAGATGGCAAGAGTACGGGCATCAAGTCCTATTGCTCGAGACACTATGTGTGCAAGGACTGTGGGGACAACCATCCAACAAGCGAGTGCACACTAGGTAAAGATGAGAATCGGTGCTGCTAGCATTGTGGCGAATCACACGCAGCAAACTTCAGGGGCTGCAAGAAGTACCTGCAATACGCCTTACAGCAGAAAAATCAACACAAGGCAAATGACAGAGATGCAAGCCGCTCCAGGGACCGTCGCCCCCAAACAGTGGCTCCTGCCCGCAGCTTTGTTCCCGGCCAACAATCCTTTGGCAGCGTCCTGCGCGGTAGCCGGCCCGCCGAGCACAGATAAAATGCTGTCTCTCGTAGAGACCCTAACGCAAGCGCTAATAAAGGCTAGCGCAAAATATAACAGTGCCTAAAATGACGGAGTCTTTTCGAAGGCGAATGAGATCTCTGCCTTCATTGAGCTGCACCAAATCGATGTGTTTCTTCTCACGGAGACTCACTTCTGCTCCCGTATCACACTCAGAGTGCTACGCTCCACTCTTCACATGGCCAACCACCCACACAACAGCCAACATGAAGGAGCAGCAATACTGATCAGATACCACTCCTCTAATCCGCAAAATGCTCCTGCCGTGCTCTAACTTGGACGTCTACCGGACCTGCCTCGAGGACACCTTAGAGCTCAAGGAGTCTCCTCGCCAACAAAAGAAGTCTGAGAAGGTTGTACATCCGAAACGGTGATCCCTCTGCCAAGGCGGAAATGGTCAGTGCGCCCAACCGGCTCAGACGACTGCTGGCTTGGACCCGAAGGGAAAACCTTGATAGCTTTCTAGAAAAAGCCGGGCATGACGGCAACAGCACTTTTTCAGTGTGAAAGCTCACCAGAAGCTTTAAAAAGCAAACAGTTTTTACCTTCCTGGATCACGGACCGCTTTGGCCTTTGGCTCCGATCGGACGAGGAGAAGGCTAATGCGTTTGCAGATGTTGCACAGCGCCGTAAATTGGCTGAGTCACTTAATGCGCCACTGCAGATGACTCTCCCAATAAGGAGCATTTCCCCCGAGGAAATCGGGACACCGCTGAAAGCGCTCGAGCTGAAGAAGACCCCTGGAAGCGACGAAATGGACAACAGAGCAGCCAAGGCTCTCCCACGCAAAGGAGTCATGGCACTCGCGACACTTTTCAACTCCATGCTCAGGCTTGGTCACTTCCCGAAGCAATAGAAACATGCGATAACACAGCTGGAATCTTACCGCCCTATAAGCTTGCTGCCGACGCTCTCGAAAGTCTTTGAGCGACTCCTGCTAAGTCGTCTTCTGGAGCTCGACGAAGTCACGCGCCTGGTCCCCGACCATCAGTTTGGATTCAGAAAGTCTCACGGCTGCCCCGAGCAGGTCCACCGGGTAGTCAAACACTCACTAGAGGCAGAAGCAATACTGTGTCAGGGTGTTCCTCTACGTCAAACAGGCGTTTGACAAAGTCTGGCACGATAGCCTTCTCTCCAAGATCAAAGCCCTACTCCCTGCGCCATATTAACATACCAACGAGGCGTATTACTTAAACATCTCCTTCCCCATTATTGTAAATACTGTAAATATCATATAAGTTACACAACAGTAACTATACACCCTTCCCGTAGTCATTCGCTTGGTCAGAAGGCACTGATCGATCTTAGCGCAAAATAAAACATATAAAAAACTGCAAAAAAAGAATTAGCATATAAAAGAGCTAGAATAATTCTTGAACAAACCAAGCAGGAAATAAATTTATATTTGACAGCAAAGTAAACGATATAGAATTAATCATAGGTGATAAAGTATTACTGAGAAATGAAACAAGTCATAAATTAGACCCAGTATACATAGGACCATTTGAAGTCATAGAATGAGAACCCAACAATAACATAGTTAAAAAGAATAAGATGAATAACAATATAAAAAATACATAGTGATAGGTTAATATTGTTTAATACGTAAAACGAAAAAAAAAATCTTCCATGAAAGGATGGTTGGCCTCCATCAACGTAATCTACGATTCAATTACTAAAATTAAATATTCTTTAATAAACTATTCAATTATTATAATTTCAATTTTAAAATTCTACTTTAAAAAAATTAAAATTAATTTTTTCAAATTTTATAACTAGAACTATATTTAAATGACTACATATATTACGTTGTTTCCTTAAAAAGGGAGGTGTAGTGTGTATATGCCTTAAATAAACACCCTGTATTCAAATATATAGTATGCGGCATTTTGTTGCATACAATAACAATTATACACTAAACAGCCCAGAGCCACTTGAATGTATTGACCCTGGCTCATATTACGCAGCGCGGTTCACTATCCCTCTAGCTGACCGTTTATGCTTACGCTGCATATCCCACGCTCCTTCTGGAGCGCATTCCATGAGCAACATATACATACATATATGCTCACTAACACAGGCATATGCAAGCTACACACTCTCTCTCTCTTTGTAGCTGTTAACCGATAACAGCATAAGTTTATACATGTATCCATAGGCTAAGCATGAACCTTTAACTTGGAATAAAGACACTCTGAATATGTACACCAAACAGCCCTGACGTGCTCCAGCTTTTTATTTAATACAAAATATAAATATAATATCAACACTTATTACAAATCGAAGAGTGAATGAAGCATCAATTGCGTGTTAGTACAGAATGTAGAGAAAGTTCGTTTGTGCTTAGATTCCAGAGAACTGAACAAGCTGACGCTGAAAGACGCATACCCGTTACCACATATAGATGGCATCCTTAGTCGATTTCCCCCCGCTCATTTTATCACTGGCTACGATATGAAGCATGCATTTTAGCATGATAAAAAGTCTAGACGGTCAATATAAAGTGATGCCTTTGGCACAATGTTATACCGCACAGACTCTTTGCAGACTGATGGATCCCAGCAAGCCTGCGAACAAGAGTATTTGTATATTTGGACGATGGTTCTGTCGACTTTGATTCATACATGAATCTGTTATGTGAAAAAGGTATATGTATATCCTCGTAAGGCGAGCTTGACATTTAATATAGCCAACTCAAAATGTTGTATGACAGAGATAAAATATTCAGGATACATTATCGGCCATCGATAGCTCAAAGTTGATCCAGACAAGGTTAATGCTATTAATGAATTCCAAGTCCCAATCACGGTGAAGCAATTAAGACAATTCTTAGGTCTCGCTGGATGGTACCGACGGCTTGCGATAACCTTTCCCTTAACTGAACTTCTGTAAAGAATAAATCACTGAATTGGAATTTGGAAGCGGGAGAAGCTTTTGATCTACTGAAAAACAATTTGGCATCTTCACCTGCTTTGAGGATCTGTATGGCCTTGGCTGCGTATTGGCCCAACAAATGATGACGTTGTCGAATTACCAATTGCATATACATATGCCCGATAAATATCAAAAAACATCGTTATCGATACCCTGTCCCGGAGGTACGAACATTTGCAAACATTCGGTCCATACCCACGGTCAAAAAATGAAAAAGTTCTCGTCTATCAGAATCTGTGATTTCTTGGAAAATCATGTATTTAACACATTCGGAGTACCCGAATCCATCTTAACAGATAATGGTTCCCAATTCAAATTTGGCTGCTTCGAAGCTTTTTAGATTGCTTCGGCACGTCACACATCTGCACCGGAAATTGCTCTCTAGAGGCAAATGCGAGCAATTGAACCGTTCCATATTGACAGCTATACGCACATAAGTATGTAGGAAAGGATCACACAAGCTGATACAAGTATCTGAATGAAATTAGCGGATAACTGGGGTCTAGTCTGCATCGTGGTACGGGATTTTCTGGATATTTTTTGTACTTTGGCCAGAACATGATTATAAACGATACGAACTTCTCAGAAAATAAAACTTATTTACGGATGACACATCGTTAGAAACACCTGATATATTGCAATTAGTGCGCGCAAAAGCAGCTATCGGGAAAAACGATAATTTGCGCAGCTGCACGATAAAAAAAATTGATGGTGATGGTAATGCAAACAATAAGTTTAGCAGCAAACAAGCCCCAGCATTCAAGAAAACTAAGGTTGCCAAGAAATTAGGTCAGACAATACGAACTTTCAAATGAAAATAACAAATCTAAAGGACTATATCAATTAAAGGACGTAAAACTATAGCCCCAAAATGAAAACGTAATTTACTGACCCTTATTCAGTTAATATCTTCTTGAGTTGAGACTCTCATAGTATTAACTGTGATGTGAGGGCCAGTAAGTTTGAATAATTAAACTCTTATTATTAAGTTGTCGTATGCGCACATATCATAACTCATAACTCACAAACTCATTCCAAACAATGACACATTGTTGTAAAGTAAACAAACTCCAGTACCCAGCACATTTCAAGTGCGATGCAATATGATCGCACTTGAGTGTATCAGGCACAGTCAATGCCGCGTCAGCATATCCATGGGATACTGACCACAAACATAACACTTGCGCATTCCACCCGTTCCAATGACAACGTTCCCGTTGCCATACACATATATACACTACCATATTATGTACATTTATATTTACGGCTCTGACGCTGGCTTCTCTGCCGAAGGAGCGCACAGCCTTTTAGCTAAGCTAGCCCCTAAGAACATTCGACAAGATCATTAATAAAATGGAACCGAACTGATTCGGACATAAAACTCAAAACGTTTAATAATTATTCTAAATGCAAAGACATTACAAAGTGCAACATTACAAAGTCTTATATACGCAGCAGCTGAAGTAGAGTATTATCTCTCGAGTATTAGGGTATAGTATTATCTCAGCCCAATGTCGTCTCGCTCGCACGCATCGGCTATTGTGTTATTTGCATCTTCTCGCACCAGTTTCCATTTGCACCTGATGCACAAAGCAACAAGAAAAGACATCAAATAAATATTACAAGCGATAAATGCAGCTGGAGTTGCGTAGTAGTTGCTTAGTCAAAGTGAGCTATCTACGCGGTCGCGCTCGTTCACTCTGCCTTAGCTGCGTAAACGAACAAACACAACGGGAGCATATCGTCTACTCATTTTGTATTAACATTGAGCAAGATTACTCTCGTTCAACTTTTTCTGTAGTAATTAATATTGAAGACAAACGTTTATGGCTTAGCAACACTCTGATCGATACGCGAACGCGATATAGTGATTGAAAAGGTGATACTTCTGCAATGAGAGGCAGGTGGTACTGTTTAACGCTAGCAGCTGCCACTTACCTCAGCTATCGGCCGGTCTGCATAAAGCAATCCCGCGCTTTAAACATTTTACACAATTCGGCGACCGGTCGAAAGAGCTCAATATCAACCACCGCTCCCGTTTACACCGGCTGAAGCGAAGTTGGCTTAACCAGAAGTTTGCACCGGCCCCTTTCTATCGCTTCATGTTTATCTTCTGCTTTAACCGACCGAGTAGTTGTGTCGTGCATACCTTATCTTACTTGGTAGAGTATAGCCGCGCTTGGTAAAACATGCGCTCTAATTGAAATTGATTTTCGTCAAGCTACATAGGATTATCAGCTGTTAGATGTTTTCTGTGGTACAGCCAATCTGACTTTGGATTCTTAGATTTCAATTATTTTTTTTGCTTTTTTTATTGTTACTTATGCACAGCAACAGAGAACTTTAAAACACCTCATCAACTGGAACTTTGATTTGCCCAACGAACCTGCACCGATGGTTATATGTGTGGGTGACAAGTCCGTCGCCGGAACGATCCAATGCTGAAGTCATATTATATAGGGGAGTGATCATCATCTTTGGTACCCTAGCTACTGGAATTCTCACAAAACAGTCCGCCGTTTTCATTTACTTTTATTGTGTACGTGGGCACAGCTCGAGTACACACTATTGGTCCCTCCGAATATCTTCACCTGTGCGGAAAATATCAACCGCATAAGCTAGTGACCCCTTAAATAGGGCATAAGATCAAGAGTTGCAAACCATTACGTGCGGCGACAGGATCTCTCGGTAGGCTTTGGTAGCCCACAATATTATCACAGACACCAACAAGCGGCTGAATACAGAAATAAGAATAAAACCGCGAATAAGAATAAGCCCACATACATTCTTATTTGGAAATGTATGAATATATATTTGCAATCTTGGGTTATTCAGCCGGCCCATGTACTTTTTACAATAGTTTGTGACGTGCACAATATCACAGCACGTAAGATTTGAAGGCTGGCAACGCACAACTTGGTTGGAAATCTCATGAGATCAGCTGACTTTACAAATACAGTCTTGCTTATATTTTATACTCAGTTCCGCTGTTTCAACATAGTACCAGGAAAACAGAATTAAATGTGTAGTTTTAAAAAATGCGTCAGTTTGCAGTCTTACCTGTAAACGAAAATTGAACTGTTGTTTTCCATCGGAAATTTGCACATTCGCTGGGTTATACTCTCATGGATTACATCATCATTGTTATGTATCTCTTCAACATTGAAGTTGTGTACAGTCGGCCTTGTAGAAATAAGGTATCCGACAGCATTAAAATAAGGAACATCCTCGGGACTGTGAATGTACAACTTTTTTTTTGTTTTCTTTAATAGAAATTTAGAAATAATTTTTATAATATTATACATAACAAAATTAAAAGTGCTCTAGTCAGGGGTGGCAGACAAGGGGAAATCCCAAATTCATACAAAACACGCACTCAGCGAGATGTACAGTCTAAACAACCGCTGGGACTTTTCATAGCATCGGTACTTAAAGTCCAATTCAAGGGCATAAATGTTGCACCAAGTGTTAAATAGCAAAATTACAAAAGACTCAAGAGCAGGAGGGGGCGAGGGAAGGCTTCGATAAGTCTTCAAAGCGTACACTCTATATTGCTAGCCAATCTACTAATAGCGTATCGATATTGCAATTTAATATCGCCACTCCTTGTAAAATATCATCATTAAAATTAATGTGTTTCTAATTCGTTCCCAATTATTTGTGATCTAAAATTTTGGCTTCCTGGCTGGTTGCTCACGAGCTTAGCCTAAAAAGCGAAATCAGCCTTTCCCTGTCACCCTTCACGTCTCGACACAAGGTCCTACCAATGAAAATTAAATTTATCGTCCGACATAGTTGTAGTGTGTAGATGCATTAAAAAATACCCTGAATTTAAATTCATAAGTATACGACACTTTGTTGCATACAAAAACAAACATAAAGCCAAAAGTGCAGAGCTAATTTAGTTGGCTCATATTACGCAGCGCCGACCGCTAGTACTCTAGCTGGCCGTTTATGCGGCGCATATCCCACGCTATGCTTATGTAGCGCTTACCAAGAGTACCATATACATATGTACTCTCCAATGCATGCACATACCACACACTCTCTCTCTTTGTAGCTGTTAACCGATAACAGCATAAGGATATACATGTAGCCTTAAGGAAAGATAACATTTAAAAACGATATAGAGAACATTCGAAATAACTGATGCCAATACAAAAGACGTGTTTATTGTTATTTAAACTGAATTATTTTAAACACACTTAAGATGGCTGCTATATACAAAAACGCCAACAGCCGCATGGTTGACAGTTCAGAAGCTGCAAACTGAGCTCGACTACTTTCAAAATTTTATTAAGCAGAATAAACCACACACCGCTACTCACTCAGCAAATATTCAAGCTATATCCAACCAAATAACTGATAAAGTTGAACCAATTACCCCAGTCAGCCTGCCGAAACCCTTTAGAACTTGTCCACAGGATTGCGAAGGTCCGCTTGTAAGCCCCTTCTGTGAATATAAGTGCAGACACTGCACAGCCAGTGCCAGCACCAGCAACCAGTGAATGCCTGCGCGATAACCGACACCGGCCCGCCTGAGCCCATAGGCCCAGGACATCAGCAGCAGCGAATCAACAAGCGGGAGGGGCACACCGCTACTTGCGTCATCGAGGGAGCATCAGCGTGCCACATCCGGCGACGCCCAGCTGATGAGCAGCAGATGCAGTAAATCTTTAATCTTCAATCTTTTTTTCCCAATTAGCAGTATAGCCTGAAAGCTATACGAAAAAGTAGGTAGGAAATTGTAAATTTATATAAGTAAACGCATTGTCATCCAAAGCGGAGACATAACTAACTTTAACACTTAGATTCCCTTGGACCAAAATGGGGCTCATAGACACAAGGACGCTAGATTCCACAGCCAATGTCATTTCTACTTATAATTATTGTAGTGCTAATGTGTATTAGCCTTTTTATACCCTAAACCCTGTGATGGGGTGACAAGCCTAATTTTTGAAAATTTAAATTTGCACTGCCATCGACGTGATCAGCTGATGGGCGATGGGCAGCATTGTACCATAACATTGATGTAAATACATTTTATCAGTTTAGGTTAATAAGATAACCAGAGTAACCATGACCTATGTTAATAATAACGCCGTTGCGAATAAAAATATGGCGACTTAGATGTATGCTTGTTTGCCGCGTGGCGTTATTCTTTCCAATTTTAATCACCAACGAGTGCAGTAGCATTATATTTGGTAAAAAAAATCATAAAGTTCAGTTTTACACGTGGATATATAATAAATTCACGTGCATCGGCATCCCAGCTCATAGTCAAAGTCCCTGAAATATAATGTAAATATAGACATCAAGCGCTCCCGAGCGCTCGGCTAGAAGTTTTCACCAAATTAGAGTTAAAATTTTCAGAATTCTTACATTGCCAAATCGTCAGAACTTAACTAAGGGATCAATCTTGGAGTCGAGGTACGCCTTTCCTGAAGTCGCATGAAGGTGCAGGCTACATTGCAGCGCAGCGTGAAAAAAAATACGCATTAGTTGTACCCCTTCTTGGAGCCAAAGCAACAAAGACAAAAACGACAATCGAGGATAGAGTGGTAGCAGGGAGTGCATTCCTAAAGGCCGGACCAATCTTTCTGCATCGTCTGATTATCGGCAAATAAGCAAAGAACCTTTCTACACTACACATGTCGCATGATAGGGCAGACCAGCGTGACCACGTGCTCGACCCATTCATTCTCGGACCTTCTCTTGCGCAGATCGGATTTTCAACATTAAATATACATAGCTGTTTAACGGCATACTGGCCGTAGCTGTATTTGAAGGACATAAGTATACGTCAAATCTGAATTGCATTTTTTTTTTTCTATCACATTGTCTTTCGATTCTGATTTAGCGTATATATGTCGCTGACTTTTCTTCGTAAATATATTTAACGTCTACGTTCACACAATTACAAATAAGATTCTACAGCACATCATCGTCGTCAACAGGCCTGCTGACATCGTTGGATCCTACTAAAGTAGTAAGTACTGTGCGAATAAATAAAAAGGTAATAAGTCAACATAACAAATATTATCAAGTGCGAACCCTATGTAAATTATATATTATTTGAATCGCGGTTAGTCAGCGGGTGTACAGGAGCAATCAGCATTCGTTATTATATATGGTTTTGTGGTTCATTCAGACCAGCGGTAATTTGAATTAATTTCTAGTTTCGAAGTGTAATCTCGCTCATGTATGCTTTTGCCCAGATTGAGTTTAAGTTTATCTCAGAAAGTTATTCTTTTAACGTCATGTATAATGGAGGACGATCATGAATTTAAATCTTGTTTGAATACAATTATCAGATAAAATGAAATCTTAAAATTTTCTTTTGGGCACCTTAGGTAAATAACATCGCATATAAAGGGTAGTTGCAATGACAATCCCCGATGCAGCTACAGGTAGGGTGGGTGAAGACCGTGGAGAGAAAACATCGACTCTATAATATATATTTTTCATGCAGATCGAAAGCGCTCGTTATATGTATATCTTGGTATTCCCTCACCCCTAACTCTGTCTACCTTTTTATTAATCATTATATTCAACGCGTCGAGTGTATTAGGGAGCAAAAGAACCCACGCCACTTCCCCTGAGCACGGTCGGAACTCGTAGGCGGAGTACGCTCCCAATGCACAACAGGAGTATTAGGCGGAATGCTCCTAGCGTAGCCGTCGTGTTCGTTACAACCCATTAAAAATGGGTAAAAAGGGTATGATGTTTTTCTGCAAATGTTTGTAACAGGTAGAAGGAAACATCTCCGACCCTATAAAGTTTATATATTCTTTATCAGCATCAATAACCGAGTCGATAGACCCACGTCCGTCTATCTGTCCGTCCGTCCGTCCGTCCGTATGTATGAACGCAAGGATCTCAGAACCTACGAGAGCTAGAGACTTGAAATTTAAGCTGTAGGTCCTCCTAGAGCATGCGCAGATCGAGTTTGTATCCGATATTCGATAACTTTCCCCGCTTCCAAGTAAAAATCGATGTCGAAATCCGGTTTTCTAAGCAATTTTGGTAAATAATATCACTAACTATAGAATGTATAGACATGTCAAACAGCGGAATAATCGGATACCGATAAATCGTCAACGACTGAGCCCCATGGGTGTCCGCGACCATTTTAGTGTGCCCAGACAAAGTAAGACTGCTGAGAGTGGCAGCCGAACGCCGGCCTCGAAAGCCGACCGTTCAGTATGAAGCCGCATCTCGCTCAGCGCACAACGTCGCTGCGGCTGATGCCTTTTCATAATATATGTATGTTAGTATTTAATTCCTTACATCCCAAAAATATACATATGTGTGTATGCATGTGCAGAGTGTGCCTCGCTCTCACTTATTGATTTGCGCACTTGTGTGCATCTCCTTCTCCCTGCATAGCTTCTCAAAAACCGCGAGATCTACAAACATACATATGTTTGTGTTGTGTGGATGTACGCACAAGTAGATCGCAGCGTTTGTCGCGAGCCAGAGATTTTTTCTTCAATTGTGTGCCCTTTGTGCCTGTGGTGGCAAAAGGCACACACATTCAAATGCTCTATCATGTATTTCTTCGTCCAGTCAAGCATAATGAGAAGAATCTGATATATTTCTATTTATAAAAAACTTAAATGACCTAAATAATATATTTATATATTATATTTTAATTTTTTTGTTTTCTGTGGGGACCTATTTTGCTTTAAATCAAAAAAATGCTGAATCATATTTATGCAAGGGTAATTCCTCGTCAAACCCTTGAGCGGCTCATTCGCACACATTTGTATATGTGTGTAGAGCTCGAAATTCAGGAATGCTAAAAACTTCAAATTTTGTCAAATTTGCATCGGGCAGGCAGGCAGGCAGGCAACCTACACGCACACAAACGCATAAATACTTCTATCCATATAGAACAGTGTGTAAGTGTGTGTGCTTGGCAGGCCCAAAGAGCTATCATGCACTTATGTTCAGGTACCCTTACCCTTACAACAATCATGGAAAATAGGAGTTTTGCACATGAACAGGCCAAAGCCATTAATAATGTCACCCAACTGTTAACTCGAAAGAGTGTGCGTGTGCACAAGTAGCAAGTCGAAAAAATTGAACCTTTTCAATTTTTGGTCTTTTCTTAAATTATTCGACAAGCCGATGAGGAATTACCCTTGCAGAAATATGATTAAGCATTTTTTTGATTTAAAGCAAAATAGGTCCCCACAGTAAACAAAAAAATTAAAATATAATATATAAATATATTATTTAGGTCATTTAAGTTTTTATAAATAGAAATATATCAGATTCTACTCATTATGCCTGACTGGACGAAGAAATACATGATAGAGCATTTGAATGTGTGTGCCTTTTGCCACCACAGGCACAAAGGGCACACAATTGAAGAAAAAATCTCTGGCTCGCGACAAACGCTGCGATCTACTTGTGCGTACATCCACACAACACAAACATATGTATGTTTGTAGATCTCGGGGTTTTTGAGAAGCTATGCAGGGAGAAGGAGATGCACACAAGTGCGCAAATCAATAAGTGAGAGCGAGGCACACTCTGCACATGCATACACACATATGTATGTTTTTGGGATGTAAGGAATTAATAACTAACATATATATATATTATGAAAAAGCATCAGCCGCAGCGACGTTGTGCGCTGAGCGAGATGCGGCTTCATACTGAACGGTCGGCTTTCGAGGCCGGCGTTCGGCTGCCACTCTCAGAAGTCTTATTTTGTCTGGGCACACTAAAACGGTCGCGGGCACCCATGGGGCTCAGTCGTTGACGATTTATCGGTATCCGATTATTCCCCTATTTGATATGTCTATGCATTGTATAGTTAGTGATAATATATAATATGAGCTAGAGTCACCAAACTTGATATGATGCTTTTAGAATAGTAAATATATGTCAATTATCTAGCATTTTATAGCTATCGCCACCTCCCCACTACCACCTAAAAGCTATAAATCAACTTAATAATCCAACTTGTATTGCCCACCAATTTATGCCACAATTCAAATGCAATTATAATATACAAAAATTTTAAACCACAATAAGATGTACTGTCGAAAATGTCATTAAAATCGGTTAAGAAACACAAAAGTTATGTGCGCACGTGTTAACAGCACCTAGCGCAAATTCCAAGAATTTATGTATATAAGTTAACACATAAATACTATAGCAACTAAGCAACAACACATGAATGATGCTGACACGCCAAATTGTGAGTTCAGTGCTCTGCACTGGCCACAATCAGCAGCGATCGCATGACACCTCTTTGCTGGTGTGCTGCGACGCTGAGAATGCTGAGTCGGCATGCCGACTGTGGTCCGATGGCGCGACGCATTGACTTCGCTGAGTAGCGTTATGTTTTGCATTTGTCTTTAGCTTAGGTTCGCTTTGTAATAAAGAAGACACACGTGGTCTTTAGTTCAGTTCGCTTTGTAATAAAGAAGACACACGTTGTCATTTTTCGTACTCCGGCTCATCACCGTAACATTTGTTCTTATTGAGCACATTATTGCACCACAAGGGCAATAATCACTGAAGGGGACGAAGTCAAGTCCTCCAACGTAATCACCATAAAAACCACATCAGTGCTCACCTTGGATCGACTTCCTCACGGAAGCGACGCTGGACCTGGAATTCACAATCAGCAGCTACGCGGGATCCCCGCGGCTACCTGCTACCACACCTAAATAACTGGCGCCCAAACGTCCTAACACCCACCAAGTTCATAGGCAATAACACAAAAACATGTAAGTTTGTCAAGTGAATTCAAATAGAAAAAAAAAAAAAAAAAGAACACACAAGAATAGAAGTTGTGAAAAGAAATACACATTTTGCCAAAAAAAATAAAAAATAAAAACCATTGCATACTTTAACTAAAAAACCATTGCATACCCTCACTAAGAATAAAACCATTGCATACCTTTAATGCAGGTTTTATTATAAATAAACAATTGCATACCTTTCAAAAATAAAAAATAAAAACCATTGCATACTTTAACTAAAAAACCATTGCATACCCTCACTAAGAATAAAACCATTGCATACCTTTAATGCAGGTTTTATCATAAATAAACAACTGCTACTAATACAATTATATGCCCAATGCGAAAAAGTTTTCATACAAGTATCGAGGTTAACAAATGAGCTGGAACACCTATAGGGAAATAAAGACCGAGTACAACAGTGAAGATAGTATAGGTGAAGAACAAGTTGGTTGGTGCCCAGAATATCAGGTAGCTAACACAATGGACCCTTCACAGATTCAAGCTCTCATTGACAATGCCGTTAGATCGGCACTGTCGCAACAACAGTCCCAGATAAATTCAATAACTCAGGAAATACAAAGGTTGCAAGTGAAAACGCCAGCAGTCGTCTCTTACCAAAGGATAACTGTTGTTCCTGGGGTAAAATGTGACATAAAACTCGACATAATAAAATCAGTACCAGACTTCTCTGGTGCACAAGACCAATATGTTGCTTGGAGACAAGCAGCAATCGATGCGTATGAACTTTTTAAGCCCTTCGACGGTAGTAGCGAACACTACCAAGCAGTAGCCATTCTTAGGAACAAGGTCACAGGGCCTGCTGGAGCCTTACTTATCTCCTACAACACGGTGCTAAATTTCGACGCCATCCTGGCTAGACTAGATTGCACCTATGCCGACCGAACATCCTTACGCCTACTGAGGCAAAACTTAGACATGGTCAGACAGGGTGAAATGACACTTATGCAGTACTATGATGAGGTCGAAAAGAGACTAACTCTGGTAACTAATAAAATTGTTATGTCACACGAACAAGAAGGCGCTGATTTGCTTAACACTGAAGTTAGAGCCGATGCCTTGCACTCCTTCATATCAGGCTTGAGGAAACAGCTCAGAGCTGTCGTATTCCCAGCGCAACCCAAAGACTTATCCTCTGCGCTAGCCCTCGCCATAGAAACAGAAGCCAGCATTGAGAGAAGCATGTTTGCAAACTCCTATGCTAAAGTTGTTGAGGAACGATCCCAAACAGCTGAAAACGGCAAACACAAACCATATGGTAAACAGAATAAAAACTACAAGGAAGACCACGGTCAAGATAGAAACCCCCATTACAAACACAAGAAAAATGCTCCAAAGGAGCAACCTAATAAAGAAAGCCAAGAGCCAGCTCCACAACCGATGGAGGTAGATTCTTCTTCCAAATTTAGGCAGCGTACTGAATACAACCAGAACCAACCAAATGAGTCAAACGCTACTAAGAGGAGGAACTCCTCAGAGCGACAAACAGGTCCGAGACGGCAACGTCTTAACAACATTGTTCAAACGGATTCCGAAGAACAAAAGGTAGCATACGAAAAAGCCGCAAAGGCTGCTGTCGAAGAAATTGACAGCGAGGAAGAGTACGATCAAGCCGACTCTGTCCATTTTTTAGGGAACACTCCCGGTTACCGTTCATCGAACGACGGTTGGCTGGGAGAACATTAAAAATGCTAATCGACACTGGCGCGGCAAAAAACTATGTTAAGCCCGTAAAGGAGCTGAAAACCATATTGCCGGTCGCCAAACCCTTCTCGGTGAATTCGATCCACGGATCCACTGAAATAAAGGAAAAATGCCTGATAAACATTTTTAATCACACTTCCCCCTTTTTCCTATTAGACACACTTAGTTCGTTCGATGCCATTATTGGATTCGACTTGTTAACACAAGCCGGGGTACAGTTGAACCTAGCAAAGAGTCTACTAGAGTATCAGGGCATTTCTGAAGAAATTCAATACCAGAAGTGCACTGATGTAAATTTCACCGATGTAAACGACATCGTAGTTCCTATCTCTATCAAAAAAGAGTTCAGGAACATGATACTTAAGAGGAAAAAGGCCTTTTCAACAACGGAAGAAGCACTCCCTTTCAACACCTCTGTCACCGCCACAATCCGTACGATTGACAACGAGCCAATATATGCCAGAAGTTACCCAAGTCTAATGGGCGTGTCCGACTTCATAAATAATGAGGTCAAGCAACTACTAAAAGACGGCATCATTAGACCATCAAGGTCGCCCTACAACAGCCCAACGTGGGTTGTTGACAAAAAAGGCACAGACGCCTATGGCAACGCAAACAAAAGATTAGTCATCGACTTCAGGAAACTGAACGAGAAGACTATACCTGACCGTTACCCGATGCCCAGCATTCCCATGATTCTAGCGAACCTGGGAAACGCTAAATACTTCACTACCCTTGATCTAAAGTCAGGGTATCACCAGATATACCTTGCAGAACATGACCGCGAAAAAACAGCATTCTCTGTTTGCGGTGGCAAATATGAATTCTGCCGACTGCCATTTGGTCTTAAGAATGCGGGCAGCATCTTCCAAAGGGCAATCGATGATGTTCTAAGGGAACATATTGGGAAAATTTGTTACGTCTACGTAGACGATGTCATAGTTTTCTCAAAAAACGAAGTAGACCATGTCAGGCACATTGACACAGTACTCAAGTGCCTGATTGAAGCCAATATGAGGGTGAGCCAGGAGAAAACCAACTTTTTTAAAGAAAGCGTAGAGTATCTTGGTTTCATCGTAAGCAAGGACGGCACCAAATCCGACCCAAAGAAGGTCAAGGCCATTCAAGAGTACCCCGAACCCAAAAGCGTCTACAGTGTCAGATCCTTCCTGGGTCTGGCAAGCTATTACAGAGTCTTCATAAAAGACTTTGCAGCCATAGCTCGCCCAATAAGCGACATTCTAAAAGGAGAAAATGGTTCGGTGAGTAAGCATAGGTCAAAGAAAATAGCAGTCGAGTTCAACGAAACCCAGCGCAACGCGTTTCAACGCCTGCGCAACATCTTGGCGTCAGAAGACGTAATTTTGATGTACCCAGATTTCAAAAAAGCTTTTGACCTAACCACTGATGCCTCAGCAAACGGAATCGGCGCAGTCCTATCCCAAGAAGGCAGACCCATTACCATGATTTCTCGTACCCTAAAAAGTCCAGAACTGAACTACGCAACCAACGAAAGGGAGTTGCTAGCTATCGTGTGGGCCTTAGGTAAATTGCAAAACTACCTATACGGCTCCAGAGAAATTAACATTTTCACTGACCACCAGCCTCTCACCTTTGCAGTAGCAGACAAAAATACCAATGCCAAAATAAAAAGATGGAAAGCCTACATCGACCAATACAACGCCAAAGTTTGCTACAAGCCTGGCAAAGAAAATTTTGTAGCAGATGCATTGTCTAGACAAAATCTCAATGCCCTACAAAATGAGCCCCAATCGGACGCTGCAACCGTTCACAGCGAAATTTCACTGACCTACACGGTCGAGGCCACGGACAAACCGTTAAACTGCTTCAGAAACCAGATCGTTCTGGAAGAAGCGCGTTTCCCATTAAAACGCACCATAATTTTATTCCGCAACAAAACTCGCCACTTGATCAATTTTACTGCTAAGAGCAGCATTTTAGAAACCCTCAAAGAAGTTGTAAATACGGAGGTTGTGAACGCGATCCATTGCAACCTTCCCACATTAGCAGTTTTCCAACACGAACTGATTGCCCATTTTCCTTCTACAAAATTCCGGTTTTGTAAAAATCTCGTACAAGACATAACGGGTAAAAGCGATCAGTTGGAAATAATAAATAGCGAGCACAACAGGGCGCACAGAGCAGCCCAAGAAAATGTCAAACAAATCTTGCGTGACTACTACTTTCCGAACATGAGCAGATTAGCCCAAGAAGTAGTCTCAAACTGCAAAGTTTGCACGCAAGCAAAATATGACAGACATCCCAAGAAACAGCAGCTTGGCGAAACTCCAATCCCACAATACACCGGCGAAATGTTGCACATAGACATATTCTCAACCGACAAAAAACAATTTTTGACTTGCATCGACAAGTTTTCCAAATTCGCCTTAGTACAGCCAGTACCATCAAGAACAATTGTCGACGTTAAGGGTCCCCTGTTGCAAATTGTGAATATGTTTCCTAACATTAAAACAATATATTGCGATAATGAACCTTCATTCAACTCAGAGACCATTACGTCCATGTTGAAAAACCAATATAACATCGATATTGTAAACGCTCCGCCTTTACACAGTTCATCAAATGGCCAAGTGGAACGATTCCACAGTACGTTAGTTGAGATCGCTAGGTGCCTAAAGATTGACAAAAAAATCGAGGACACGATCGAACTAATACTGAGAGCAACAGTAGAATACAATAAATCGCTACACTCAGTCATTTGCGAAAAACCAGTTGAAATTCTTCATGAGGGAACCGAAAAGCGCAGTTCAGGTATTACCTCCAAACTGGCAAAAGCCCAACAAAACACCATAGAAAGGTGTAACGTAAACAGGAAAAACCGCGTATTTAAGGTAGGAGAGGAAGTATTCCTCAAAAACAACAAAAGGTTAGGAAACAAGCTAACTCCTCTCTGCACCAGACAGGAAATACAAGCAGACCTAGGAACGTCTGTCTTAATCAAGGGGAGGGTGGTCCACAAGGACAACCTAAAATAGTTTTACCTTATATTTAGTTAGGAAATAAGTTCCCCAAGACAAAGCACCACAATCACATATGCGCAAACTGCTTGATGTTGATTCCGACCACTTAAAAACACTACTGTCCGTACTCAAGATACACCATAGAATGGCTAGAAGCTTAGACTTCCTAGGCACAACCCTGAAGGTAGTAGCAGGTACCCCAGATGCCTCTGATTTCTTAAAAATCAGGGTAACAGAAGCCCAATTAATCGAATCAAATCCCAGACAAATAGCCATAAATTCCGAGACACAGAAACAAATAAACAAACTAACTGATACCGTAAGCCAGA
This sequence comes from Drosophila borealis, assembly GCA_035045885.1. Taxonomy (NCBI): domain Eukaryota; kingdom Metazoa; phylum Arthropoda; class Insecta; order Diptera; family Drosophilidae; genus Drosophila; species Drosophila borealis. The sequence continues at coordinate 222,753 of JAWNOR010000208.1, forward strand.
TAATAAAAGCTCAAAAAAATAAATTAACTGACACTCCACACTTGTATGAGACGCTTTTGGCTAGAAACAGAATGCTAACCATCGAAATTCAAAATTTAATTCTCACAATAACCTTGGCAAAATCTGGTATAGTAAACCCTACAATATTAAATCACGCAGATTTGAATTCACTTGTCAAACAGGACGCTCCAATAGTTAGTTTAATAGAAGCCTCAAAGATTAGGGTCCTTCAGTCCGACGATATAATTCACATACTAATAGACTTCCCAAGGGTCGAAGCCAAATGCAAAAAGATCACCATCTATCCCGTGTCTCACAATCACACCATACTACGTCTCGACGAGAACTCACTGGCCGAATGCGAAAAGGATACCTTTGCCATCACTGAGTGCATCCAGACCACACACATCAGCTTTTGCGAGCGATCTCGACGCGATTCCTGCGCGACGTTACTCTACGCGGGAAGCATGGCTCAATGCCATACCCAACCCAGTCACCTAAAAGAAGTAACGCCCGTCGATCATGGCGTGATCATCATCAACGAGGCGACTGCCCGCATCCGCACAGATGATAGCCCCGAAGTAATCGCAAAAGGAACACACTTAATAACATTTGAACGAGTAGCTATCGTCAACGGAACCGAATTTATAAACGAGCGGAAAGCAATGGATAAAATTCCCGGCATCGTAAGGTCTCCACTTCTAAGGATCATCGGGCATGACTCGACTCTGAGTATCCCACTACTACACCGAATGAGCAACGAAACTTACGCTCCATCCAAGAGGTGAAGGAAGACATCGATAATGCTGGATCGCCCAAGTTATGGTTCACTGGCGGAGTAATACTGAATGTGGGTCTCATTGCCTCACTCATCCTTGTCCAGGCAATAAGGAAGAGACGAGCATCGATAAAAATCCAAGGTGTGATCGACAACTTTAACATGGCCGAGGACGGCCATAAACTTGAGGGGGGGGCAGTTAACACATAAATACTATAGCAACTAAGCAACAACACATGAATGATGCTGACACGCCAAATTGTGAGTTCAGTGCTCTGCACTGGCCACAATCAGCAGCGATCGCATGACACCTCTTTGCTGGTGTGCTGCGACGCTGAGAATGCTGAGTCGGCATGCCGACTGTGGTCCGATGGCGCGACGCATTGACTTCGCTGAGTAGCGTTATGTTTTGCATTTGTCTTTAGCTTAGGTTCGCTTTGTAATAAAGAAGACACACGTGGTCTTTAGTTCAGTTCGCTTTGTAATAAAGAAGACACACGTTGTCATTTTTCGTACTCCGGCTCATCACCGTAACATTTGTTCTTATTGAGCACATTATTGCACCACAAGGGCAATAATCACTGAAGGGGACGAAGTCAAGTCCTCCAACGTAATCACCATAAAAACCACATCAGTGCTCACCTTGGATCGACTTCCTCACGGAAGCGACGCTGGACCTGGAATTCACAATCAGCAGCTACGCGGGATCCCCGCGGCTACCTGCTACCACACCTAAATAACTTATATGTGCACACAACCGAATTAAAATAGCAGCAGAGAAAACAGTACAATCGCAATTGCAATGCTGTTGATAGAATTCAAAGCAGACGCGCATGAATGTGTGTATGTACATGTAAATTAACCGATTAGTGGCTACTAATTGGAAAAAATATTTTTTATGTGGGAGGCTGAAGGCTTCCGATTTATTTGAATCCAAGATTAGAACTAAAGTACAATTGTGAACTTATGCTGCAAGTCAGCTATGGTTATGATAAAGCTTATTTTCTTAAAGCTTAAAAGCTCGCGGTGATCTTATGCTGCGAATCAGCTGTGTTTATGCTAAAGCTTCTTTCCTTAAAGTTTAAAAGCTCGCGGGGGCGGCTTGCGTAAGCTAGACGCTTTGAATCATGTTTACGTTAGCAATTGCGCCCTAGAGACTGGGTCTTTAGTTTACGTTATGAATTGCGCATGAGAATATGAATCTTTATGTTAAGTGGTTGCGCTGTTATGTTTATGTTAGAGCCAGGAATCTGGATATTTATGTTAGCAGAGCCGCAGCTGCGCGTTAAGTGGACGTAGTGATTGAAACGGGTCTAATAAGTCTGAAAGGGTTAAGTAATTGGGATAGCGACTTATAGTGAAATGTTGTTTATGATTGCAATAAGAATTGCCTTGCGGGCTGGGTGATAACTCCTCCCTTTCTTAAAAAGAATCGTCCCCGATTCTTAAAGATTTCTTTTTAAAGATTCAATTTGTTCGTTTAATTGGTTTAATATGTCAAGCTCTGTTTCTGTAGATTGAGTGTTATGGTATTTTTGATTACTTGACGATTTCAATTCCAGTATTTTGAGGGGATTTAAATTTATTAAAGGGCAGCGTTTAAGAAGCTTTACCATAGTAAAAATAAAAATTAGTATAAATAATAAAAAGGTTATTTTTGAATGATTATTTTCTAATTTTATAACAATTTTTGATAATATATTTGTATTTTCTAATTGAAGTTCAGTATTATTAGTAACTTGATATTCACTAACTAAGTAGTTTGTGAATTTATTGTGTTTTACATAATTAAGAATTTTTTCTTTTACATTGGTGTAGGTAACATTGTTTATGGTTACTATGGTTTTAAATTTAACAAGGTAAATGCCTGTAAGCCAGGTTTCGTTAATACAGTTTGTGCCTGATACTAAAATAGCGCCGTCTGTTATAAATTCTATTGGTTTATTTTTTTCGGATAATTTTATACAACTTGTAAATTTTTTATTAAGGAGATTTACAAAACAGTTTGGTTCAAAATTAATGTGGGCAAAACTATTATAAATTTCTCTTTTAAAATGATCAATGAGGTAAAACGTGTTATTACATTTAGCAATTTTGTCGTTAACGAAAAATTTTCCATCTGTTTGGGATATGGCTTTAGCGTGATATAACTTACAATTGTAATTAATTGTAGGGTATTTTATAAAAACTATGATTAAACCTTGGTATGAAATGATCGAAAAAGACGAAATGTCTAAAAGATCGATTAGAGTGATATTGAGTGTTTCGTGATTAAATATATTTATCATGTCTTGTTTATTTAAGATTTTTGGATTCAATATTCTGGCTTTGGAAAATGTGATAGTATCCAGCAGATTTTGTAGGTCAAGTGATAACAACTTAAGTCGATATTTTTTCATAAATAATTCCTGATTAAATTTAATATCTCTTAAAAGATTTGTGATTTTAGTGACTTCTTTGAAAATTGCAGAATTGATTTGATTTTGCTTATTATTGTTTTGAACAAGTTCATTGATTTTAGTTTGAATAGTTATCATGTCATCATGGTCTGGTGTTCCTGTGATCCATTTAAAAATTGTACCTAGTTCATTGATACTACGTTTGGCAATTTTGTGAGGTGTAAGTTCAGAAAGGAGTGTTTTGATTAAATTCAATTCCAAGGTTACTTCCCAATCAAATGTATTGTTTTTGTTTTTAAAAAAATTTAATTCCTTTTCAAAAATATCGTTATAAAAACTTAGATTAGTAACGTGAAAAACTTCTCCGTATGTTTCGTATAAAAGAAGATTATCTGTATCCTCAAGTAGGACATAGTCATCATTTGAATAGTTAATAATGTCTGCACCGCAAAACGGCAGTAAAACAAATAAGATACATAAAATGTGCATTCTAAAAATACATTAAAAAAATAAAATAGGTTAGAATTTGATATTGTCTTTGTGAATGATACGATCCCTATTGTTTATTTTGACTTTATTTCCTAAGTCTTCTTTAACTACCTGCTTTTTAAATCTAGGTTGTAGTTTGTTTCGTTCGCCATGTTTTTTTTCATAAATTATTTCACCTACTTGGTAATTTTTTGGTGACCTCTTTTTGTTATGGTACTCTAACATTTTGGCTTGGGCTGATTTTAATTTTTCTGACAATTTTGGGTGTTCTATTTTGTTAAATAATATGTCGCATGGTTTTTGTTGAGTTGTCGATTGAATTGTGTTGTTATACTCTTTAACTGCTCGGTATACGACTTCGGAATGATCCATTATATTGTATTCTTCTTGAATACAACGAGAAATTTCGATAATTGTTGAATGAACTCTTTCTACCTGACCGTTGCTTAAACTGTGTCTGGGGTCTGCATGATAAATCGCTATGCCTGAACGAGACATTGACGATTTGAATTGTGTCGAGGAAAACGTAGGCTCGTTGTCCATCATTATGGATTTAGCGAAAGGAAAAGTTTGGATAAGTTCCAACACTTTGTTTGCCATATCTGATTTGTCATTGATTTCCTTAATCACTAAAAATTTAGAATATGCGTCTAAGCATGTCAAGAATGTTAATTTTTGGGCATAAAAAATGTCAATATGTAATTGTTCACCTTCTCTCTCCGGAATAGGGGCTTTAGAAATAGGAATTTGCTTAGGGTTTCTGTTGTATTTATTTTTATTACAAATTTCGCAGTAGCGTATGTGTTGCTTAAGGGTTTTATATAGAGTTGGCCAATAATAGTATTTGAGAATTTGCTTAAGATTTTCGTCTAAACCTCTATGAGCACGAGCATGTGTTTCTTCTATTATAATTTCTTGGTCATTTTTGTTTTCTATGTCTAGGACAAACTTTTTAGTAAATAAAAATTTGTTGTTAAAAGTGTTTTTAATGAGTTTTGGATTTCGTATAAATCTTCGAGACTGCAATGAATTCCTGTAGTCAGGTTTGGTTGAAGAAATTCTTTAAGTATGATTATTAAATTGTGTACTGTGTCGTATTCTATAATATGTCTTGTTTTGTTGAAAACTTCATATTTTTCATGAATTGTTATGTTGTTTTTTGAAACAAGTAATTGTTGTTTAAATTGGTTCAATGGTTTGTGTGTTTCTTCAATTACGTTTTTATAACTACTGTCGGCTGAATGGATAGTTTCATTATCGGACGACGTTTCTTTTTCGGACACGAGATTACTTTCATTGGAAATATGATTGATCATTACCCTTGATAACGCGTCAGCGACGACATTGGTAGATCCTGGTTTGTAAAATATTTTAGGGGAAAATTCTTCTATGAAAGCATGCCATCTTTTCATTTTTGAGTTAGGGTTTCGTGCAGAAACTGCAAAAGAAAGTGGTTGATGGTCTGTTTGGATTTCTAAATTTGTAACACCATACAAGTAGTTCCTAAGGTTTTTTAATGCCCATACAATGGCGTATAGTTCCCTTTCATTTGTGGCGTAATTTCTTTCTGTTTTGTTTAAGGTTTTTGAAACAAAGGTGATTGGTTTGTTTTCCTGTGAAAGGACGGCGCCTATGGCGATGTCGGAAGCGTCTGTGGTGAGGACGAACTTTTTTGTATAGTCTGGCTGAGTTAGTTCGATGTTTGCAATCAAGTGTGACTTTAAGTTTTCAAACGCAGAGATTGCTTCTTCGTCTAGAGATATTTCTGTTTTTTTGGACATATGTTTTGAAACCATACCGTTATGTCCCTGTAACAATTTAGTGAGTGGTTTTGCTATAGTCGCGTAGTTTTTTACAAACTTCCTGTAGTAGCCTGTTAAGCCAAGAAAACCTCGTAATTCCCTTAAATTATTAGGAGGAGGGTATTTCATGATTGATTCTATTTTTTTCGGATCAGTTTTAATGATATTGTATGATACTATGTATCCTAAAAATTCTATTTCTTTTCTAAAGAATTTTGATTTTTCCAAGGATATTTTCATGTTTGCTTTGAATAGAATTTCAATGATTTCTTGTAAATCATCAAAATGTTGTTCCGGAGTATTTGAAAAAACTATTATGTCGTCCATATAAATGTGACAAGTTTTTCCGATTTTTGCACGTAATATATTGTCCATTGCTCTCTGAAAGATGCTTGGCGCGTTCGCAAGCCCAAATGGCAAACGAAGAAATTCATATTTTCCATTGTTAATGGAAAAAGCTGTTTTTTCGATGTCTTCTTCTTTCATTAAAATCTGATGAAATCCCGATTCTAAGTCAATTGTCGAAAACATTTTGGCTTTGCCTAGGTTGGATAGAATGACTGAAGGATCAGGCATTGGATACCTATCGGGGATTGTATCGTTATTCAGTTTTTTAAAATCTATTACCAATCGATTCTTAGGCGTTCCGTCTTCATTAAAACCTTTTTTCCCTACCACCCATACCGGGGCATTATAAGGACTTCTGCTGGGCCTTATTATATTTTCATTTAACATCCTGTTTATTTCCTGACTAACAAAATTGTTAGCTGAATGAGGATAAGGATATTGTTTACTGTAAATTGCATTTTCGTTTAATGTTCTTATCTCTCCTCTAATATCTGTTCTAAAAGGGAGACATGTTTGAATCTGAGAATGCTTTGTTTCTATTAGTTGAACGACTTGTTGCTCAAGGATATTCAAATCATCTATTTCATTAATGGAATGGTTTATTTTGCATAAAGAAGAACTTGTTGTAGAGGATACCGACATCTTTCGACGTCTGCTCTTTTTAGGTTTTAATTTCTTTAGCTTTCCTTCCTTAAGAATATCGTCAACTTTAGTTTTTTCGATGCGTGGACTATCAGCGTCACTTAAAGACGATGATTCTGTATCGGATACATTAAATAAAGAAAATGATTTACATTTCCCACTTTGGTAGTTCAAATACGAAGCAACGTTATAGGCTTCGTCTAAACTTTTTAAATGGCCAACCGTTTCTTGGACATGTTTTGTAAAATTAATATTTTCCTTTTTGTTATTGTAAAACAAAGTTCCCTTTGACAAATCGATTACTGCCTTAATTTCTTTCAGTAGATTGTAACCGACTAATAGATCTGCGTCTAGATTATTAATTTCATAAAATCTGTGGCGTTTGCCAAATATGTTTATGTTATGAAAATGTGTAATGATACTGTAGCCATTTACAGTTTTAATTCTTTTTTTCATGACTAATTCTTCTGCGTTATCGTATATACCCCTTTTTATGTAACAAGCGGTGGCACCGGTGTCAATTAATATTTTTAAAGTTGTATTTATTTTTTTATCTATTCTGAAAATGTAGGGGAGTTCTCCCCCTCTTCTTCTAAAAAATGGTCTTCTTCGAGGTTATTGATACGCATGATTTTGTTAGGTTGCTGAACCGAAGGGGGAGCGTATTCCCGTTTCTTTGGTTGAGCCGAATTTCGATTTTGGGGATACGGATAAGGTGTATTCTGAAGCTGTATGGATTTATCTACATCCATGGGCTCCGGTGTAGGTTGAGGAGTCTTGTTGCTTTGCGCAAAAATTTGATTTTGTGGAACTTGATTAAACCTTAAGTGATTGTCATATCTTTTGTTAGGTTGTTTTGGGGATTCAGCTTTCTTTTGCTGATTGTTATGCTGATGGGTATTTGTGAAATGGTGGTAAGCGAAGTTAGCCCTTTGGTAATTTGCTTCCAGTTCCTGGGCTTTTGCCAAAGCATTAGGCAAATTTTCAGGTTTAAGGGAGAATAAAACTTCTGATAAAGAACCGTTAAGACCTGTGATGAAAATTCTTAAAGCGTTGTCTCTATTTTTCTTATTCATTTCTGTAATGATGTGGGCTTTGTCACCATACGTCATAATAGTTTTGTTTATCAAAAGGGTTAGTTTTTTATTAACTAAATTGTAGTATTCGAGAACGGATAAATTACCCTGTCGTAAAATACTTAACTCCTGTTCTATTATATAGATTGGTCGTCTATCACTGTAGGCGAAATCCAACCTTGCAAGTATAGCTTCAAAATTAAGAACGGTGCCATGATTGGTCAAGGTGTCATTAGCTTTTCCTGTTATTTTATTTCTTAGTATTGTTAAAGCACCTACGTACTTTCTACTTCCTTCTTTATACATTCGCATGGCACAGCAAGCGGCTTCGCGCCAACTAACATATGCATTATAGCTGCCGGAGAATTCTGGTATGGACTTGATAACATCAAAAGATTCATCGCAACGAATTAGGTCATTTATTTCAGTAATCTTATATTCTTGTTCATTATTAGATGAGAGAGTGATCTGTAACTTCAATTCTGCAATTTGTTCTTGAAGCGCTCTGGTCTGAGTTGCAATCAACTGAGCTACCAAATCAGCTGTCAAGTTATTATTATTAGCCATTTTTAACTTTTGAAAATCTTCAATTAAACTTTCTATATGGTTATCCAGTTTATAACACTTATTATTCTAACAAATGCTTACACAAATTTAAACTCTCATTACTTAAGTAAAAAAATTTCTTTTTAATGTAAATGATGATGGCTCACGTAAAAGGTCTTTCTTTATGGGTGATTATACATATATCGTTCAAGTCTTCCTTCCTTCCTTCCTTCCTTCTGGGTTTTAGGGTCTTCTTTTATGGGGGTCTCAGGTTGACGTGATATTTTTTATTTTGTTAAAAGTTTTTGATTGGTGAAAAAAAAAAATTTTGTTGGCGAAAATATTTGTTTCGCTTCTTTGATCGATTAATTTTTTGGAATGTTTTTCATTTAAATTGAATGGGAAAATTTGGTTTCACTTTTAAGTCTTGTGGACAATCAATACTTCCAGCTCAGGGTATTTTCACTACTCTTCAAGTTTTCAGAAACAGGGTATTTCCGTTCGTCGGAAATTTTTAATGTTTCTTTTAGAGGCACTCGATATTTTCGTTTTTAGAAAATTTTTAATGCTCTTTTGAGACAATCTTGGAATGGTAAATCAGCACTTTTGCTCACTCGCGAATCACTAAGGATTTTGTTTCTTTTAATTATCCTTTTTTTGTGTTTATAATCGCGAGCCCCACGTTGGGCGCCAATTAACCGATTAGTGGCTACTAATTGGAAAAAATATTTTTTATGTGGGAGGCTGAAGGCTTCCGATTTATTTGAATCCAAGATTAGAACTAAAGTACAATTGTGAACTTATGCTGCAAGTCAGCTATGGTTATGATAAAGCTTATTTTCTTAAAGCTTAAAAGCTCGCGGTGATCTTATGCTGCGAATCAGCTGTGTTTATGCTAAAGCTTCTTTCCTTAAAGTTTAAAAGCTCGCGGGGGCGGCTTGCGTAAGCTAGACGCTTTGAATCATGTTTACGTTAGCAATTGCGCCCTAGAGACTGGGTCTTTAGTTTACGTTATGAATTGCGCATGAGAATATGAATCTTTATGTTAAGTGGTTGCGCTGTTATGTTTATGTTAGAGCCAGGAATCTGGATATTTATGTTAGCAGAGCCGCAGCTGCGCGTTAAGTGGACGTAGTGATTGAAACGGGTCTAATAAGTCTGAAAGGGTTAAGTAATTGGGATAGCGACTTATAGTGAAATGTTGTTTATGATTGCAATAAGAATTGCCTTGCGGGCTGGGTGATAACTTGTATACAGGAATTCTTGGAATTTGCGCTTGCTGCCGCTGATGCGAGGAAAGTCAAAACACGTATTCTTTAATAATTGCGTTTCTTAACCGATCTTGATGAAATTTTCTACAGTACATCTTATTGTGCTATAGAATATTCGTGTATTCTCGAAAAGTCAATTGCATTTAACTAAGGCTTATATTGGTGGGCAGCATAAATTGGTGTTTTTACTTGATTTATAGCTATAAGGTAGTAGCGGGGAGGTGGTGTTAGCCATAAAATGAAAGATACTTGATATATACATATATACTATTCTAGAAACTACATGTCAAGTTTGGTGACCTTAGCTCTTATTATTTACCAAAATTGCTTAAAAAATAAAATTTCGATATCGATTTGTATCGATTACTTGGAAACGGGACAAGTTATCGAATATCGGAAACAAACTCGATCCGCGCGGGCACTAGGAGGACATACAGCTAAAAGTCAAGTCTCTAGCTCTTATAGGTTCTGAGATCCTTGCTTTCATACATACGGACGGACAGACAGACGAACATGGCTAGATCGACTCGGCTATTGATGCTGATCAAGAATATATATACTTAATGGGGTCGGAGATGCTTCCTTCTGCCTGTTACATACATTTGCACAAATACATTATCCCCATTTTAACCATTTTTAATGGGTTCAGGGTATAAAAAAAAAATAACGATAACTTCCTTTTTAATCTCTCCTAAATAATCCCAATGGCTACGAACAAAGCGATAGCAGAAGTTTATTTACGAGACCCAAATTTAGGGAAAGACTTCAACAATTACTAACTGCAAACAACACATCAATCAGAACACCCCATTTCAGGCCCAACCGACATTATTATTGTGCGTTTGCACAGATAAATTAAAAATGTCAATAAATGTTTAAGTTTGATAAATCTTTCAAGTGCCTCTACAAAAGTGCACCGATTTCAAACGATACGAAGTTAAAATACGTTAAAATTTATGTAGATTCCTAAAATACCAGCTGTCAACCTATATGTGACAATGCAACAAAATTAAAAGATTCGCATTTAACACAGACAGTTTATCTATTAAGCATGTTAAGAGAAAACATTAAAAGGAATTTCGGGTAGGCACAAAATAATAATAAAATAAAACAAAATCCAAATTAAAAAATTACTTTCAATGCCAGCTTATATTAAACCATCAAAAACTGAAGTAAGTACTCCAGCAACTTACAACACAATGGCCTAAACAGCTATACGTTTTCTCAAAATAGCCCAATCGCTCTTACCAGAGTTTGATGGAAAGGCAGAAAGCTCACAAAGCTTTTAAGATGCTTTGAGTCTTATAGGCTCACTAAAAGAAGATCATGAAGCAACAGCTGTCAGTCTTAAGCAAAACTAAAAGGCCATGCGAGAAACTTAATAAGCAATGAGAAAACTATCGCTCAAATCATTGCATTGTTATCAATCACAGTAAAAGGCGAATCAGTTGAAGTATTGTTAGCCAAACTACTTAACTTGCAACAAAAAAGCAAAACTGCCAACCAGTTCACTCAAGTGGTTGAGCAGTTAACAAAAGCTTTAGAAGGAGCCTTTATAAAAGATGGTTTAGCGCCAGAATTGGCCAATAAATACAGTACCGCCCAAGCAGTAAAGGCAATGACCAAAGACTGTGCTATCAATAAGGTAAAACTTATCGTGCAGGCTGGCACATTCAATTCAATGATGCCATGTCCAAATTGGTCAACAGTTGCACCGAAGCAACTGGACAATCTAATACTGTATTGTTTTACCAGAATTACTCTCAATGTGGTGGAAACCGCGACAGAGGTAATTATAGAGGCCGACCATTCAACAGAGGCGGCTAATCGTAGTAATTAATATTGAAGACAAACGTTTATGGCTTAGCAATACTCTGATCGATACGCGAACGCGATATAGTGATTGAAAAGGTGATACTTCTGCAATGAGAGGCAGGTGGTACTGTTTAACGCTAGCAGCTGCCACTTACCTCAGCTATCGGCCGGTCTGCATAAAGCAATCCCGCGCTTTAAACATTTTACACAATTCGGCGACCGGTCGAAAGAGCTCAATATCAACCACCGCTCCCGTTTACACCGGCTGAAGCGAAGTTGGCTTAACCAGAAGTTTGCACCGGCCCCTTTCTATCGCTTCATGTTTATCTTCTGCTTTAACCGACCGAGTAGTTGTGTCGTGCATACCTTATCTTACTTGGTAGAGTATAGCCGCGCTTGGTAAAACATGCGCTCTAATTGAAGTGGATTTTCGTCAAGCTACATAGGATTATCAGCTGTTAGATGTTTTCTGTGGTACAGCCAATCTGACTTTGGATTCTTAGATTTCAATTATTTTTTTTGCTTTTTTTATTGTTACTTATGCACAGCAACAGAGAACTTTAAAACACCTCATCAACTGGAACTTTGATTTGCCCAACGAACCTGCACCGATGGTTATATGTGTGGGTGACAAGTCCGTCGCCGGAACGATCCAATGCTGAAGTCATATTATATAGGGACAGTCCGCCGTTTTCATTTACTTTTATTGTGTACGTGGGCACAGCTCGAGTACACACTATTGGTCCCTCCGAATATCTTCACCTGTGCGGAAAATATCAACCGCATAAGCTAGTGACCCCTTAAATAGGGCATAAGATCAAGAGTTGCAAACCATTACGTGCGGCGACAGGATCTCTCGGTAGGCTTTGGTAGCCCACAATATTATCACAGACACCAACAAGCGGCTGAATACAGAAATAAGAATAAAACCGCGAATAAGAATAAGCCCACATACATTCTTATTTGGAAATGTATGAATATATATTTGCAATCTTGGGTTATTCAGCCGGCCCATGTACTTTTTACAATAGTTTGTGACGTGCATAATATCACAGCACGTAAGATTTGAAGGCTGGCAACGCACAACTTGGCTGGAAATCTCATGAGATCAGCTGACTTTACAAATACAGTCTTGCTTATATTTTATACTCAGTTCCGCTGTTTCAACATAGTACCAGGAAAACAGAATTAAATGTGTAGTTTTAAAAAATGCGTCAGTTTGCAGTCTTACCTGTAAACGAAAATTGAACTGTTGTTTTCCATCGGAAATTTGCACATTCGCTGGGTTATACTCTCATGGATTACATCATCATTGTTATGTATCTCTTCAACATTGAAGTTGTGTACAGGACAGCATTAAAATAAGGAACATCCTCGGGACTGTGAATGTACAACTTTTTTTTTGTTTTCTTTAATAGAAATTTAGAAATAATTTTTATAATATTATACATAACAAAATTAAAAGTGCTCTAGTCAGGGGTGGCAGACAAGGGGAAATCCCAAATTCATACAAAACACGCACTCAGCGAGATGTACAGTCTAAACAACCGCTGGGACTTTTCATAGCATCGGTACTTAAAGTCCAATTCAAGGGCATAAATGTTGCACCAAGTGTTAAATAGCAAAATTACAAAAGACTCAAGAGCAGGAGGGGGCGAGGGAAGGCTTCGATAAGTCTTCAAAGCGTACACTCTATATTGCTAACGAATCTACTAATAGCGTATCGATATTGCAATTTAATATCGCCACTCCTTGTGAAATATCATCATTAAAATTAATGTGTTTCTAATTCGTTCCCAATTATTTGTGATCTAAAATTTTGGCTTCCTGGCTGGTTGCTCACGAGCTTAGCCTAAAAAGCGAAATCAGCCTTTCCCTGTCACCCTTCACGTCTCGACACAAGGTCCTACCAATGAAAATTAAATTTATCGTCCGACATAGTTGTAGTGTGTAGATGCATTAAAAAATACCCTGAATTTAAATTCATAAGTATACGACACTTTGTTGCATACAAAAACAAACATAAAGCCAAAAGTGCAGAGCTAATTTAGTTGGCTCATATTACGCAGCGCCGACCGCTAGTACTCTAGCTGGCCGTTTATGCGGCGCATATCCCACGCTATGCTTATGTAGCGCTTACCAAGAGTACCATATACATATGTACTCTCCAATGCATGCACATACCACACACTCTCTCTCTTTGTAGCTGTTAACCGATAACAGCATAAGGATATACATGTAGCCTTAAGGAAAGATAACATTTAAAAACGATATAGAGAACATTCGAAATAACTGATGCCAATACAAAAGACGTGTTTATTGTTATTTAAACTGAATTATTTTAAACACACTTAAGATGGCTGCTATATACAAAAACGCCAACAGCCGCATGGTTGACAGTTCAGAAGCTGCAAACTGAGCTCGACTACTTTCAAAATTTTATTAAGCAGAATAAACCACACACCGCTACTCACTCAGCAAATATTCAAGCTATATCCAACCAAATAACTGATAAAGTTGAACCAATTACCCCAGTCAGCCTGCCGAAACCCTTTAGAACTTGTCCACAGGATTGCGAAGGTCCGCTTGTAAGCCCCTTCTGTGAATATAAGTGCAGACATTGCACAGCCAGTGCCAGCACCAGCAACCAGTGAATGCCTGCGCGATAACCGACACCGGCCCGCCTGAGCCCATAGGCCCAGGACATCAGCAGCAGCGAATCAACAAGCGGGAGGGGCACACCGCTACTTGCGTCATCGAGGGAGCATCAGCGTGCCACATCCGGCGACGCCCAGCTGATGAGCAGCAGATGCAGTAAATCTTTAATCTTCAATCTTTTTTTCCCAATTAGCAGTATAGCCTGAAAGCTATACGAAAAAGTAGGTAGGAAATTGTAAATTTATATAAGTAAACGCATTGTCATCCAAAGCGGAGACATAACTAACTTTAACACTTAGATTCCCTTGGACCAAAATGGGGCTCATAGACACAAGGACGCTAGATTCCACAGCCAATGTCATTTCTACTTATAATTATTGTAGTGCTAATGTGTATTAGCCTTTTTATACCCTAAACCCTGTGATGGGGTGACAAGCCTAATTTTTGAAAATTTAAATTTGCACTGCCATCGACGTGATCAGCTGATGGGCGATGGGCAGCATTGTACCATAACATTGATGTAAATACATTTTATCAGTTTAGGTTAATAAGATAACCAGAGTAACCATGACCTATGTTAATAATAACGCCGTTGCGAATAAAAATATGGCGACTTAGATGTATGCTTGTTTGCCGCGTGGCGTTATTCTTTCCAATTTTAATCACCAACGAGTGCAGTAGCATTATATTTGGTAAAAAAATCATAAAGTTCAGTTTTACACGTGGATATATAATAAATTCACGTGCATCGGCATCCCAGCTCATAGTCAAAGTCCCTGAAATATAATGTAAATATAGACATCAAGCGCTCCCGAGCGCTCGGCTAGAAGTTTTCACCAAATTAGAGTTAAAATTTTCAGAATTCTTACATTGCCAAATCGTCAGAACTTAACTAAAGGATCAATCTTGGAGTCGAGGTACGCCTTTCCTGAAGTCGCATGAAGGTGCAGGCTACATTGCAGCGCAGCGTGAAAAAAAATACGCATTAGTTGTACCCCTTCTTGGAGCCAAAGCAACAAAGACAAAAACGACAATCGAGGATAGAGTGGTAGCAGGGAGTGCATTCCTAAAGGCCGGACCAATCTTTCTGCATCGTCTGATTATCGGCAAATAAGCAAAGAACCTTTCTACACTACACATGTCGCATGATAGGGCAGACCAGCGTGACCACGTGCTCGACCCATTCATTCTCGGACCTTCTCTTGCGCAGATCGGATTTTCAACATTAAATATACATAGCTGTTTAACGGCATACTGGCCGTAGCTGTATTTGAAGGACATAAGTATACGTCAAATCTGAATTGCATTTTTTTTTTTCTATCACATTGTCATTCGATTCTGATTTAGCGTATATATGTCGCTGACTTTTCTTCGTAAATATATTTAACGTCTACGTTCACACAATTACAAATAAGATTCTACAGCACATCATCGTCGTCAACAGGCCTGCTGACATCGTTGGATCCTACTAAAGTAGTAAGTACTGTGCGAATAAATAAAAAGGTAATAAGTCAACATAACAAATATTATCAAGTGCGAACCCTATGTAAATTATATATTATTTGAATCGCGGTTAGTCAGCGGGTGTACAGGAGCAATCAGCATTCGTTATTATATATGGTTTTGTGGTTCATTCAGACCAGCGGTAATTTGAATTAATTTCTAGTTTCGAAGTGTAATCTCGCTCATGTATGCTTTTGCCCAGATTGAGTTTAAGTTTATCTCAGAAAGTTATTCTTTTAACGTCATGTATAATGGAGGACGATCATGAATTTAAATCTTGTTTGAATACAATTATCAGATAAAATGAAATCTTAAAATTTTCTTTTGGGCACCTTAGGTAAATAACATCGCATATAAAGGGTAGTTGCAATGACAATCCCCGATGCAGCTACAGGTAGGGTGGGTGAAGACCGTGGAGAGAAAACATCGACTCTATAATATATATTTTTCATGCAGATCGAAAGCGCTCGTTATATGTATATCTTGGTATTCCCTCACCCCTAACTCTGTCTACCTTTTTTTTAATCATTATATTCAACGCGTCGAGTGTATTAGGGAGCAAAAGAACCCACGCCACTTCCCCTGAGCACGGTCGGAACTCGTAGGCGGAGTACGCTCCCAATGCACAACAGGAGTATTAGGCGGAATGCTCCTAGCGTAGCCGTCGTGTTCGTTACAACCCATTAAAAATGGGTAAAAAGGGTATGATGTTTTTCTGCAAATGTTTGTAACAGGTAGAAGGAAACATCTCCGACCCTATAAAGTTTATATATTCTTTATCAGCATCAATAACCGAGTCGATAGACCCACGTCCGTCCGTATGTATGAACGCAAGGATCTCAGAACCTACGAGAGCTAGAGACTTGAAATTTAAGCTGTAGGTCCTCCTAGAGCATGCGCAGATCGAGTTTGTATCCGATATTCGATAACTTTCCCCGCTTCCAAGTAAAAATCGATGTCGAAATCCGGTTTTCTAAGCAATTTTGGTAAATAATATCACTAACTATAGAATGTATAGACATGTCAAACAGCGGAATAATCGGATACCGATAAATCGTCAACGACTGAGCCCCATGGGTGTCCGCGACCATTTTAGTGTGCCCAGACAAAGTAAGACTGCTGAGAGTGGCAGCCGAACGCCGGCCTCGAAAGCCGACCGTTCAGTATGAAGCCGCATCTCGCTCAGCGCACAACGTCGCTGCGGCTGATGCCTTTTCATAATATATGTATGTTAGTATTTAATTCCTTACATCCCAAAAATATACATATGTGTGTATGCATGTGCAGAGTGTGCCTCGCTCTCACTTATTGATTTGCGCACTTGTGTGCATCTCCTTCTCCCTGCATAGCTTCTCAAAAACCGCGAGATCTACAAACATACATATGTTTGTGTTGTGTGGATGTACGCACAAGTAGATCGCAGCGTTTGTCGCGAGCCAGAGATTTTTTCTTCAATTGTGTGCCCTTTGTGCCTGTGGTGGCAAAAGGCACACACATTCAAATGCTCTATCATGTATTTCTTCGTCCAGTCAGGCATAATGAGAAGAATCTGATATATTTCTATTTATAAAAAACTTAAATGACCTAAATAATATATTAATATATTATATTTTAATTTTTTTGTTTACTGTGGGGACCTATTTTGCTTTAAATCAAAAAAATGCTGAATCATATTTATGCAGATAAGGGATCAATCTTGGAGTCGAGGTACGCCTTTCCTGAAGTCGCATGAAGGTGCAGGCTACATTGCAGCGCAGCGTGAAAAAAAATACGCATTAGTTGTACCCCTTCTTGGAGCCAAAGCAACAAAGACAAAAACGACAATCGAGGATAGAGTGGTAGCAGGGAGTGCATTCCTAAAGGCCGGACCAATCTTTCTGCATCGTCTGATTATCGGCAAATAAGCAAAGAACCTTTCTACACTACACATGTCGCATGATAGGGCAGACCAGCGTGACCACGTGCTCGACCCATTCATTCTCGGACCTTCTCTTGCGCAGATCGGATTTTCAACATTAAATATACATAGCTGTTTAACGGCATACTGGCCGTAGCTGTATTTGAAGGACATAAGTATACGTCAAATCTGAATTGCATTTTTTTTTTCTATCACATTGTCTTTCGATTCTGATTTAGCGTATATATGTCGCTGACTTTTCTTCGTAAATATATTTAACGTCTACGTTCACACAATTACAAATAAGATTCTACAGCACATCATCGTCGTCAACAGGCCTGCTGACATCGTTGGATCCTACTAAAGTAGTAAGTACTGTGCGAATAAATAAAAAGGTAATAAGTCAACATAACAAATATTATCAAGTGCGAACCCTATGTAAATTATATATTATTTGAATCGCGGTTAGTCAGCGGGTGTACAGGAGCAATCAGCATTCGTTATTATATATGGTTTTGTGGTTCATTCAGACCAGCGGTAATTTGAATTAATTTCTAGTTTCGAAGTGTAATCTCGCTCATGTATGCTTTTGCCCAGATTGAGTTTAAGTTTATCTCAGAAAGTTATTCTTTTAACGTCATGTATAATGGAGGACGATCATGAATTTAAATCTTGTTTGAATACAATTATCAGATAAAATGAAATCTTAAAATTTTCTTTTGGGCACCTTAGGTAAATAACATCGCATATAAAGGGTAGTTGCAATGACAATCCCCGATGCAGCTACAGGTAGGGTGGGTGAAGACCGTGGAGAGAAAACATCGACTCTATAATATATATTTTTCTTGCAGATCGAAAGCGCTCGTTATATGTATATCTTGGTATTCCCTCACCCCTAACTCTGTCTACCTTTTTTTTAATCATTATATTCAACGCGTCGAGTGTATTAGGGAGCAAAAGAACCCACGCCACTTCCCCTGAGCACGGTCGGAACTCGTAGGCGGAGTACGCTCCCAATGCACAACAGGAGTATTAGGCGGAATGCTCCTAGCGTAGCCGTCGTGTTCGTTACAACCCATTAAAAATGGGTAAAAAGGGTATGATGTTTTTCTGCAAATGTTTGTAACAGGTAGAAGGAAACATCTCCGACCCTATAAAGTTTATATATTCTTTATCAGCATCAATAACCGAGTCGATAGACCCACGTCCGTCTATCTGTCCGTCCGTCCGTATGTATGAACGCAAGGATCTCAGAACCTACGAGAGCTAGAGACTTGAAATTTAAGCTGTAGGTCCTCCTAGAGCATGCGCAGATCGAGTTTGTATCCGATATTCGATAACTTTCCCCGCTTCCAAGTAAAAATCGATGTCGAAATCCGGTTTTCTAAGCAATTTTGGTAAATAATATCACTAACTATAGAATGTATAGACATGTCAAACAGCGGAATAATCGGATACCGATAAATCGTCAACGACTGAGCCCCATGGGTGTCCGCGACCATTTTAGTGTGCCCAGACAAAGTAAGACTGCTGAGAGTGGCAGCCGAACGCCGGCCTCGAAAGCCGACCGTTCAGTATGAAGCCGCATCTCGCTCAGCGCACAACGTCGCTGCGGCTGATGCCTTTTCATAATATATGTATGTTAGTATTTAATTCCTTACATCCCAAAAATATACATATGTGTGTATGCATGTGCAGAGTGTGCCTCGCTCTCACTTATTGATTTGCGCACTTGTGTGCATCTCCTTCTCCCTGCATAGCTTCTCAAAAACCGCGAGATCTACAAACATACATATGTTTGTGTTGTGTGGATGTACGCACAAGTAGATCGCAGCGTTTGTCGCGAGCCAGAGATTTTTTCTTCAATTGTGTGCCCTTTGTGCCTGTGGTGGCAAAAGGCACACACATTCAAATGCTCTATCATGTATTTCTTCGTCCAGTCAGGAATAATGAGAAGAATCTGATATATTTCTATTTATAAAAACTTAAATGACCTAAATAATATATTTATATATTATATTTTAATTTTTTTGTTTACTGTGGGGACCTATTTTGCTTTAAATCAACAAAATGCTGAATCATATTTATGCAAGGGTAATTCCTCGTCAAACCCTTGAGCGGCTCATTCGCACACATTTGTATATGTGTGTAGAGCTCGAAATTCAGGAATGCTAAAAACTTCAAATTTTGTCAAATTTGCATCGGGCAGGCAGGCAGGCAGGCAACCTACACGCACACAAACGCACAAATGCTTCCATCCATATAGAAAAGTGTGTAAGTGTGTGTGCTTGGCAGGCCCAAAGAGTTATCATGCACTTATGCCAACGTTCAGGTACCCTTACCCTTACAACATGCATGGAAAATAGGAGTTTTGCACATGAACAGGCCAAACCCTTTAATAATGTCACCCAACTGCTTACTCGAAAGGGTGTGCGTGTGCACAAGTAGCAAGTCAACAAAATTGAACATTTTCAATTTTTGGTCTTTTCTTAAATTATTCGACAAGCCGACGAAGAATTACCCTTGCAGAAATACGACTTATTTTTTTTTTTTAATTTTAAGCAAAATTGATCCCTACAGTAAACAACAATATTAAAATATAATGTATAAATATATCATTTAGGTCATTTAAGTTTTTAATAAATATAAATATATCAAAATCTTCTCATTAGGGCTGACTGGACGAAGAAATACATGATAGAGCATTTGAATGTGTGTGCCTTTTGCCACCACAGGCACAAAGGGCACACAATTGCAGGAAAAAATCTCTGGCTCGCGACAAACGCCGCGATCTACTTGTGCGCACATCCACACAACACAAACATATGTATGTATGTTTGTAGATCTCGGGGTTTTTGAGAAGCTATGCAGGGAGAAGGAGATGCACACAAGTGCGCAAAGCAATAAGTGAGAGCGAGGCACACTCTGCACACGCATACACACATATGTATGTATTTGGGCTGAAACTAACATACATATATTACGAAATAGCAACAGCCGCAGCGGCGTTGTGCGCTGAGCGAGATGCGGCTTCATACTGAACGTTCGGCTTTCGAGGCCGGCGTTCGGCTGCCACTCTCAGCAGTCTTACTTTGTCTGGGCACACTAAAATGGGCGAGAGCACCCATGGGGCTCACTCGTTGACGATATATCTGTATCCGATAAAAACGACATTTGACAAGTCTATGCATTGTATGGTTAGTGCTATAAGCCAGCACTGACGTGCAGCTTGAACATTTTGGCTACATGGCGACCGTGACAAGTTTCACGCAACGTGGGAAAAACTAAATAAAATAAAACAGAGCGACAACATCAATAACATATAAACAAGGGCGGCGACAGCAACAGCAATATTAATTCTACAACGCCGCTGAAGACCCGACTGCAGTAGCCATGATGAGCGCAAACCTGAGCGGCGCGGGACAGTGATGGCTGCATCTATCAGCAACAACAACGGATTAAAAGTTCTGAGTGAGTAAGGTGTATTTCGTTTGTAAAAATTGTCCAAATGTCCATACGCATCACGCTTGATGAGTATAGGGCAAGATAAAAAACAGCCAGTGAACAGGCTGAAAATAAAGAAGAAAAAAAAAAGAGAAATCGAGGTGGTATTCAGCTGCGTATAAAGAAACGCAAAGCTGAAATATGCAAGTTATTATATAACAGCAGAAAGCCCCCGATTTGGAACGATGCCAAGAGGCTAGCCGATGAGCTAGACTTTCTTGAAGAAGAATCAAAAAGATACAAAACACAAACGAAAACACCTTCCACTCAATATATAACGAACTGATCTAAAAAATTCAACCCTCCTCAATCAGAAAAGAAGCGATATTTTACTCCGCCCACTGCGAGTATGAAGCCACTGACGGGGCCCCGGCCTGTGCGATGACCTACACCGGCACCGCTAACCGCAGCAAGGTAGCTAAAGATAGAGAAGAGGCAGAGAACAACAACTATTAATTAAGTTATTATAAAACTTTTATATAAATGTAATAACAGCCCACTATGTTGTGTGCGTCAAGGCAGAGTGCAACCTAATAAGTTGTACGAAACATTAGAGACGAGATCACTGCGTTGATCTAAGTAGTAAAACCGAGAAACTTAACAAAAAGGCCATCTGTCCACAACAAAAAAAAATTTAATTAAAATTAATATAAAAATAAAAAAAAAGACGAGAAGGAAAGGCTATCTTCGGCACGCCGAAGATTTAATACCCTTGCAGACTCAACCTTTTCATAATGCTCAAAGTGCTTTGCCCGGATCTAAGAAGAACAGGGAAAATAGTTAATGACAGTTAATTAACCGAGTATGGTTAAGATGTCTTGAAAAACAAAAAAGTTTTCCATACAACTTAATTTCGACCGATCGTTCCTATGGCAGCTATATGATATAGTTGTCCGATCTTAATAGGATTTTGCGTATATATGAGGAGCATAGCGAAACAAATAAATGCCGAGTTTGATCAAGATATCTTTATAAACAAAAAAATGTTCCATACAACAACTTAATTTTCGACCGATCGTTCCTATGGCAGCTATATGATATAGTGGTCCGATCTTTAAAGGATTTTGCAAATATATGGGGAGCATAGTAAAACCAATAAATGCCGAGTTTGGTCAAGGTATCTTGAAAAACAACAAATTTTTCCATATAACAACTAAATTTCGACCGATCGTTCCTATATGATATAGTTGTCCGATCCTAATGGGATTTTGCATATTTATGGGGAGCATAGTAAAACTAATAAATGCCGAGTTTGATCAAGATATCTTGAAAAACAAACAAATTTTCCATACAACTTAATTTTCGACCGATCGTTCCTATGGCAGTTATATAATATAGTGGTCCGATCTTAATACGATTTTTCATATATATGAGGAGCATGGTACAACTAATAAATGCCGAGTTTGATCAAGATATCTTTATAAACAAAATTTTTTCATACAAGAGCCTACTTTTCGACCGATCGTTCCTATGGCAGCTATATGATTTAGTGGTCCGATCCAGCTGGTTTTGACATATGAACTGCGTGCAACAGAAAGAGGGACTTCTGCAAAGTTTCATAAAGATAGCTTTTAAACTGAGAGACTAGTTCGCATAGAAACAGACAGACGGACATGGCTTTATCAACTCGGCTGTTGATACTGATCAAGAATATATTTACTGTATGGGGTCGGAGATGTCTCCTTCTATGCGTTACATATTTCACGACAAAATTATAATACCCTCTTCAAGGGTATAATAAAGTGTAATTATTCAAATTTTTAATATCAAGTCAATTATTCAAATTTTTATATTGCAAGCCTTTAAAACGGAGGTATTATTCACTCTCCATAATCATTTCCCTTGGTCCACCATGGGATTAATAGACCCAAAGACGGTGGATTCCACCGCCAACGTTATTAATAAAGTTGAGGTGGAAACACCAGACTTAAGAATTATAACCGTTCTCCTAGTAATTATCGTAGTGCTAATGTGCATTAACCTTTTCTTCAAATTACACAAAGTGCATAATAGGTGTTTAAAGAAAAAATATATGAGTCGTGCAAACGACTTAGATAAAATATACAAAAAAAAAAACGATGGCCATGGATACTTTCAATCTCGATCACTTACCTCTGATACATTGCTCGAAAACGCAAAAAGAAATAGTATTAAGTACTATTCCTGGTATACAAGTGAAATCAGTAATTAAAGAACACCCAATATTAGGCAGAACGTTAGATTTTGTAGCATTAAAAAAACACACAACAATTAGAACACCCTATTTGAGGACCTACCGACATTATTATTGTGCGTTTGCACAGATAATTTAAAAATGTCTATAAATGGAACGGACGCAAGTCGTTACCATTCTTAGGGAACGTAAGGAGTTTAACAAATCTTTCAAATGCCTTAAAAAAAGCGCACCTGTCTCAAACAAGACAAAGTTTTAAAATTCTTGTAGATTCCTACAATATAAGCCGTCAACTTATATGCGACAATGCGACAAACCTTAATGATTTGCATTTGCAACGCAGACAGTTGATGCTTTAAGCAGTTTAAGAGAAAACATTAGAAGAATTTCGAAAAGGCATAATATAACAATATTCCTTCCAAATTCTTTTTACACTTCAGCGTCATTCGACGAGAAACTACTTTCATTGCTAACTGATGCTAAGCCATCAGATTCTGAAGTAAATACCCAATCAATTGTCAACACAATGGCCCAAACAGCTATAAGTTTTCTCAAACTAGCCTCATCGCTCTTACCAGAGTTTGATGGAAAGGCAGAAAACTTACAAAGCTTCAAAGATGCTTTGAGTCTCACTCACTAAAAGAAGATCATGAAGGAACAGCTGTCAGTCTAATCAAGACAAATCTAAAAGGCCATGCGAGAAACTTGATAAGCAATAAGAAAACTATCGCTCAAATCATTGCATTGTTATCAATCACAGTAATAGGCAAGTCAGCCGAAGTTTTGTCAGCCAAACTACTTAACTTGCAACAAAAAAGCAAAACTGCCAACCAGTTCACTCAAGTGGTTGAGCAGTTAACAAAAGCTTTAGAAGGAGCCTTTATAAAAGATGGTTTAGCGCCAGAATTGGCCAATAAATACAGTACCGCCCAAGCAGTAAAGGCAATGACCAAAGACTGTGCTATCAATAAGGTAAAACTTATCGTGCAGGCTGGCACATTCAATTCAATGATGCCATATCCAAATTGGTCAACAGTTGCACCGAAGCAACTGGACAATCTAATACTGTATTGTTTTACCACAATTACTCTCAATGTGGTGGGATCCGCGACAGAGGTAATTATAGAGGCCGACCATACAACAGAGGCGGCTACAAAAATAACAACAATAATGGTAATAGATACAACAATAACAGAGGCAATCCTCGAGGCGGCTCATGTAGAGACGGCTCAAACAGAGGACCCAGACAGCAAAACCAGTTCCGAGTTACACAAGGTAACTCGGAAAACCAACAAACCCCCTTAAGCAACGAATAATAAAAATTTTGCATATAAATCTAAGTCTCAGTAGATCCATCAAAATACACAATGGGAAAAATAATATACAATTAACTCTGCTAGTAGATACAGGAGCAAATGTCTCAATTTTAAAGAATAATAAAACAGATTCAAATATAAATCAAGACTACAAAACAAGTATCACAGGAATCGGATAGGGATCAATAGAGTCCATTGGACAATCCACAATTGATCTACTTTTCGATTACTTTGTAATCAGTCACAATTTCCAAATAGTCCACAATGAATTTCTCATATCTTGCGATGGAATTTTTGGACTCGACTTCATCAGAAAATTTAATTGCATAATAGATTACCAACATGATGAATTCATCATGAAACCAGAATCACTTAAGTATCAAATACATGTACTGCTATTACATAATGATATTGATAACTCAATATTATTAACAGCTAGATCAGAAGTAATGGGAAAAATTACGCTTCTGACAAATGAAGATACAGTTCTTATACCAAACCAGGAAATACACCCTGGGGTAATAATAGCAAACAGTATCGTAAGAAGTAATAGCGCAATAGTCCGTATTTTAAATACAACTAGTAAACATATAAAAATTCAAAATCCAAAAATAAAATTTGAATCACTACAAGAATATGAAATCAAAATAAATAACAATAATACCAATAACATTAATACAAATAGAACAAATGAAGTCATAATTAAATAAAAATTCCCTGACCAATTTAAAAACAAGCTTACTGAATTACGTGCCAAATACAGTGACACATTTGGTCTAGAAACAGAAGCAATTTCAAGTAATAATTTTTATAAACAAAAATTAAGATTAGCAGACAAAACACCCGTATATATTAAAAACTACAGAAATGCAGAAACAGAAAAGCCAGAAATTAACAGGCAGGTCGAAAAACTAAAAAAAGATGGTATAGTAGAAACATCTATCTCAGAATACAATAGCCCACTTCTCTTGGTACCCAAGAAATCTCTCCCATCTCTTGTCAGGTTTTCACCAAATTGAACAAGATGAAAAATCTAGAAATATAACATCATTTTCAACGAGCACTGGCTCTTATTGCTTCTCGCGGTTACCATATGGTCTTAAGGTAG
The DNA here is from genome assembly GCA_035045885.1 of Drosophila borealis. NCBI lineage: Eukaryota > Metazoa > Arthropoda > Insecta > Diptera > Drosophilidae > Drosophila > Drosophila borealis. Next base: position 248,078 of record JAWNOR010000208.1, read on the forward strand.
CACCAAATTCATTTATGCGAATGATGACACTAGAGCCATCCAAGGCTATATATATATATATATATATATATATGCATGACCTAGTAGTTATCGGCTGCCCAGAGCAGCCCATGTTCAAGAACTTGACAAGCATATTTGATCTTTGTCGAAAACATAATTTAAAATTAAACCCAGAGAAATGTGCGTTTTTCATGCACGAGGTAACATTCATTGGGCATAAGTGCACAGACCATGGCATCCTCCCAGATGATAAAAAGTATGATGTTTTAAATAACTATCCAAGCTCTACTGATGCAGATAGTGCACGACGATTCGTCACGTTCTGTAATTATTACTGACGATTTATTCACAATTTCGCACAATATTCACGTCATTTGACTAGACTGTGCAAAAAGAATGTCCAATTCGAATGGACAAAAGAATACAAAGATGCATTTAAATATTTAAAAAAGGCATTAATGAAACCAACATTATTGCAATACCCTGATTTCAGCAAAGAATTTTGCATAACCACAGATGCAAGTAAACATGCATGTGGTGCGGTACCATCCCAAGAGTGCAACGGTGTGCAATTGCCAATTGCATACGCATCCTAATCAACTATAGAGCAGGAATTAGCTACTATATATTGGGCAATAAACCACTTCAGACCATATGTTTATGGAAGGCATTTCTTAGTTAAAACAGACCATAGACCCCTAACCTATTTGTTTTCGATGAAAAATCCCACATCAAAATTAACCAGGATGAGACTAGACTTAGAAGAATACCAATTCACGGTAGAATACCTCAAGGGGAAAGATAACCATGTAGCGGATGCATTATCCCGCATAAACAAAGGGACACTAATTGACATGAATAGGAAAATATTAATGGTTCAAACAAGATCATCAAAAAGACAGGAAAACATCTGCGCAGATGAGAAAATAAAATTGCTAAAAGATCTAAAAGAGCCCAATGTCTATGAAGTCGTTAGTAATAACGACGTACACAAATTTGTGAAACTAAAATTCGGTAAAATAAATTGTTTACTTAAAAGAGGAAAACGAATCATTTCACAATTTTCAGTTAACGATTTGTACTCCAATGAAATAATCAACTAAGGTCAGTTTTTTCAAGGCCTTAATTCAGAAGCCGGAATATATAAAATTGTTAACTTACTGCTGTCACCAAATGAACAAATTTTCGAATTTGTATCATTAAATGAATTTAAAAATATGGGCAATAAATATTAAAATACATTAAAATTAGCGCTACTAACAAAAGTGACACAAGAAGACAAAAATGACGAAAGTCAAATAAAAGCAATACTGTCGAAATATCATGATGGTCCTATAGAGGGAGGCCATTCAGGGATTACGCGTACCTTGTTAAAAATTAAGAAATACTTTTACTGCCCCCAAATGAATAAGACCATTACAAAGTATGTAAAAACTTGTGTGAAATTCCAATTAGCAAAAACCACAACACATACTAAAGCCCCAATGATATTAACGAATACTCCAAATACTGCATGTGACACTGTTTTAATAGACACAATCGGTCCATTACCTCGTACAGAGAATGGCAACGAGTACGCAATTACTATAATATGCGATCTCACTAAATATCTAGCTACAATACCAGTAACAGACAAGAATATTTGAATTTTTTGTACTAAAGTACGGTCCTATGAAGACGTTCAAAACGGACATGGGTACGGAAATTCGCTAATAAATGACCTGTGCAAGTATATGAATATAAGTAATATACAATCAACAGCACATCATCACCAGTCATTAGGAACAGTAGAAAAAAGTCATCGAACAGTACATGGATACTGTCCATACGAACTTGTTTATGGTAGATTACCAAAACATTTCATAGAATTTAATAACCAATCTAGAATTGACCCTATATATAACATAGATGACTACGCAAAAGAATTTAAGTTTAGGTTAGAAATAGCTTATAAAATAGTAAAAACTCTAGTACATTTAGAAAAAGAAAGATAGAATACGATAAAAACTAAATGACATAGAACTAGAAATAGGAAATTTAGTTCTACTAAAGAACGATACGGCGCATAAGTTAGAAAGTAAATACTTAGCCCTTATAAAGTTATAAGCATAGAAGATAGAAACAACATTAAAGTAGATGTAGGAAAAAAGAAACCCCAAGTAGTATATAAGAACAGGGTAAAATTATTTAAAACTTAGCTTAGCTCGAGCATAGAACGTATTACATTTTTAGGCCTGATCAGCCACAAAGTAACTATCATTATTTAATTACAAAAATATATAAAAAAAAAAAAAACTATCGTTACCAAAATTTTATTTTATAATACATTCTTTGTCCAATCGGAAAAAAAAGGATAAATGCATATATATTAAAAATATATTATATAAAGTAAAAATCTAAAATTTGTCTTAACAAAAAAAAAAGAGTTTATGAATATAAAAATTTGAATAAAAGCAACAAAAAAAATATATATAATATTTTTATTTTTCTACATCAACTCACTCATCATTCATCACCATATTAAATTTATCGATACAAAACTATATATGTATATAAGTTAATTGAACAACTACATTGTATTACGTTATTCTCCTAAAAGGGGAGGTGTAGTGTGTATATGCATTAAATAACACCCAGTATTTAAATACATAAGTATGCGACACTTTGTTGCATACAATAACAAACATAAAGCCAAAAGCGCAGAGCCGCTTGAGTTTATTGACTCAGGCTCATATTACGCAGCGCGGACCGCTTGTACTCTAGGTGGCCGTTTAGCTGACGGCGCATATTTCACGCTTTGGCTTATATACCAAGAGTACCATATATGTACTCACTAATGCATGCACATACCACACACTCTCTCTCTTTCAATTATGCTCTGCTGCGACAGAGCTTTACATATAACAATGCCTATATCTTAGGTGTTGGAAGCGGACAGAGTTCCGAATAAAGAACATTCAAAAAATGACTATAAACCTGCTATAAATTCTTTAAAATCTTCTTACTCTCCTGGGCCTGGCAATATTCCTAGATGTCTACTCAGGGAGTGTAGTTCTTCCCTTGTTCACATTGCTAAAGCTTTTTAGCCTATCCCTTGGGTCTTCTGTCTATCCATCTCTTTGGAAAGAAACTAACCCAAAGAGTAATGCTGAGGTTGACTACCTCAAATTAGGTTCACGTTACTTCTGGTGTACCTCAAGGTAGTCATCTTGGACCTTTGCCCTTTACCCTTTTTATAAATATTCTGCCCTCGGCTACACATGACCGTGAACTTATGTATGCGGACGATGTGAAACTTATTTTATCATATACTAATCCCCTACATTTGTCTCGTCAAGACGATTTGAACGCTATACAATTTTTGGTGTGCGGCCAATTAACTGCATCTAAATTGTTCAAAGTGTATGTTATTGACCTTTAATCGTACTGCGTTAGCTATACAATTGACAATACTCCATTGCAACGTATAATAACAGTTAAGGATCAAGGCGTTCTTTTTGATTCTAAACTCTGTTTCAATCTGCATATAGATACGAGGCAAAAAGTGTACTTGGATTCATTAAACGATGGTCTAAAGAGTTTAACGATCCTTTTATAAAGAAACTTCTGTACATCTCTCTTGTTGGCCCTATCCTTGAATACTGCTCTTGCATCTGGTCTCCGCAGTATAACAATAGCCAGGATCGTATTGAATCTGTTCATAAGCAATTTCTGATTTTTGCCTTACGAGGTTTAAATTGGGACCCTAATCTTCGGTTGCCACCCTACTCCAGCAGGCTGCTTCTTCTTAATCTTCCGTCGTTAACCAACCGTAAGAAAATTCTCGGTGTTGTCTTCCTACATAAGCTGTTTATTGGCGATATAGATTCTCTTTCTATTAGGGCGTCTTCAATTCTCTGTTCCGTCTAGACCAACCAGGAATCATTGTCCCTTATTCTTATCTACGTGCACAACAGACTACGCTATGCACAATCCTTTTCGCGTATTATGTAAAAATTACAATAGCATACAATTTGCATCACGTTTTCTTTACCGAACTTTCTCTACCCCATTCCCAGCTATGAGCAGGGGCATAGTTTGCCGGACAGGCTATAAATTTTCCCCCACCGGGTCGGTGATTTCCCATTACTATCTCTTTATCCTATTTACTTAACACTCTACATTTCTAGCATACATTTCATTACTTTGTTAACAACTTCTTACTTTCTTTCTCCTTTTTTTTGTGTTTTCTTAAATAATATAGTAAATTAAGATTATTTGTAATTTTACTTAAGAACACTATTTTCTCTACCAACACCCTTCTTCTTAGCTGTAGACTCTAATAGTGTTACTGCCAAAATTAGCTGTGAAAAGGGGCACAGCTGGCCGGACTGGCAAATTAAACACCTCCATCGGTCGGTGATGCTTTTAAAAATTGTTTATTCTAACAAGGCTTTTAGCTTTTAATTTTCATAATGTATGTATAATGTATTGAATAATTAGGAAGAAACGCGTTTTGTCGACCATAAATAAAATAAAATAAATAAATAAATAAAAAACAAACATATGTATGTGTTGTGTGGATGTGCGCACAATAAATTTTTTCTTCAATGGCTGGCCTTCGGTTTTTTCGTAAACCCTTATGTACCATGACACGATGGGAGTATTTTATGCTTCTATACCCGTTTTCACAGCAATTTGGTTAGAGACTTTAGAGAAGTCAACAGCTTAATAATCTTTATTTAATTTATTATTTTAGAATATACAATAAGTACAAATACGTGGTACAATCTATTGTAATCTTTGCGAAATCTGTTGTGCATGTAGGTAGGCTTAAGGTCTAAACTAAGCAGAGAATTGAATATTTTCTAACAGAAAAGAAGAATCTATGTCGCCAACAAATAATTTATACAGGAAGACAACACCGATAATAATAAGTCTGCTGGAGTATGATGGCAACTAACGATTACGGTCCCAATTTAAATCTCGTAAGGGAAAAAGCAGAAATTGCTTCTGAACTAATTCAATATGATCCTGCAATATGAACATGCATGAGCAGTAATTAAGGATAGGGCGTACAAGAGAGATGCATAGAAGTTTTGTTAAGAAAGGAATCCAAGTACACCTTTGGCATCATTAACAATATGGAGATATATTAATATCTTATATGAAGATTAAAGCAGAGTTAAGAATCAATAAAAACGCCTAGGTCCTAAACTCTTAGTATACGTTGCAATGGAGTAATTACGATTGTATATGTGACAAGATAATGGAAGGTCATAAACATACACTTTGAACAATTTAGATGCAATTGATTGGCAGAAAGAAGCACTTCTGCAAAGTTTCATGACGATAGCTATAAAACTGAGAGACTACATAGTGCGAATAGAAACAGACAGACGGACAGTCGGACGGACGGACAGTCGCACGGACGGACAGACGCACGGACGGACAGAAAAACAGACGGACATGGTTATATCGACACGGCTGTTTATACTGATCAAGAATATATATACTTTATAAGGTCGGAGATGTCTCCATCTATGCGTTACATATTTCACGACTAAATTATAATACCCTCTGCAAAGGTATAAAAATAGTTAGTTAGGCTATGGAATATTTAGCCAATAGAATAATAGCCACGGTGCTTTTGAAGAACCAATTCAGTTTGGAATACAAGCATCTAAGAAGGAGTTCAGGGTATTATAAAAAAAAGAACAGCAATATTCATATCAACCGACTCATATAAAAAGACCAATCGGTTGCATGAATACGTTGATTAAGCAAGAAATAGTTTCCTTTGGTGAATAAGAGGATTGCAATAAAACATTGCAACCTCTTAAGTAGGATGATATACATCCTCAAGATGAGATAAAGAAGGGGACCTGGACACATTAGCAACAAGATAGTCGTTAATAAATACCAGGTCAAGTGTTCTACTCAAATGATTAGAAATGGAATTTATTTGAAACAAGGAAAGATCTAGCATGCAATCTATAAAATCATGCTGAGCTAAGAGTACTAGATCATTTTCGGCATTGAATTATGACCAAAAGATGTTCGGTAAATTAAAATCAATCAACATTATAAATAGGTCGATATTACTTCTTTTATATTAGTAAAATGTTTCGTATAAACTTGAATACCAGAAGAAGGTGGGATAAAGGAGCATGTCACACCACAGGGGTAATATTCGTACAATCACGTGGGCAAAACTTTAAAGACAACATTGGAGATAAATCCCAGTTGCAAAAGTGGGGAAGATGTTTGGGCATATGTAGAGAGCAAATTCAAAAATGTAGACTCTAACCGGCGAATAGATGCAGACTCAAATTTATATTTGCTTAACAACTCGCAGATCAAGTTAAAATTGCTCGAGAGCCGATAACCGTATTGTTGAGTTGTAGAAATTGATTTCTCACAGAATTATCCATTCTGGAGAAGTCAATTTGGTTGACGATGCATGCTGAGCACGACCAACGCAATCCACCGCAGCCCTTCTTGGCAATGGCAGCAATCTTGTCGCAATCACGCGCAGTGAGATCTACATTTTCGGAACTCAAGTAAAACTCGTCAATCACCCTTAAGCTGAGAACTCTCATAGGATGACCTACGTTCAAAATTTCAAGTCTCTAGCTCTCATAGGTTCGGAGATCCTAGCGTTCATACGGACGGACGGACAGGTGCACGGTCAGACAGGCGGGCATTGATAGATCGATTCAGCTATTGACGCTGATCAGGAATATATGCACTTTATCGGGTCGGGGATGGTTCCTTTTACATACATTTGCACAAATACATATTACCCTTTGTCGTGTACGGGTCGTCAAACTTCTTAGACTATCGCTTGATGAAACCCAAAACAATTCTGGCCTTGTTGACCACGGTCGCAGTATGAGACTCGAATTTAAGTTTATGATCAAAAATATCTCCTGGATCATTAACTTTATTACTAGTACTTTACTTTGTCAAGGTTGTAAAAACCCATTTGGGAAGGGCTTGGAACAGTTTAAATTTTAGAGGTTAATAAGAAAAAATAACATAAATACATCAATGTCGGCTTGAATAAGATTACGTTAGGCCATATTTTTATATGTAAGATACAACTTTTCACCATCAGCATACATTAATACTCGAGAGTGAAACAGTATCAAGGGAAAGTAATTGACGAAAATAGTCAAGTGTAGCGGGCCAAAGAGACTACCTTGCGGAACACCAGAATTCACCAGAAAATGAATTTCTGAAAATTATCTTTTGGGTTCTGTTACTCAAATACTTTGAGATCAAGTTCACAAAATTGATTAGGATGCCAAGAAGGCATAATTTCTGAAGCAGCGAGTAGTTAATAATATCGATAGCTTGATCTTTCAGTAATTTGAACTCATTAAATGATGCAAATAGTACCTAGATTTGAAAAGACTTGCCAAAAAATCGGTAATAGCTGGATCAGTACTTCCCCTCTCATCTAAACTTAACCGAAGAAGGCAGAATATATGTCTTGCGTTTGGGATTAAAGTAGAAAAAATGCTTAGGATTGTGTGAAAACTGATGGAAACAACAGCGAGGGCAATCCTTATAGACGATTGATTTCCCGACATCTTACATTTTTATAGTTCATCGAATTCACATATCTTACTCTCATTAGTCCACTTGAGAACCATGAAAGTCTTTCAGACCTCGCTGGGTAATAAAGAATAACGCAGACATCAAAGACCGAGTCAGAGATCAATAAAACTATTTAATGGCAACATCAATATTCGACAATTCTACAGTTGTGACCAAAAACAGCCTTAGTAAAACAATGGGCACGATCTGATAATTTGTATTTCTTGTTAGGCACACGGGTAGATCATTGACCTATTCCAAAGAAGTATGAAAGGGTTCTTGAGGACGTAAAAATGGATCAATCATGTGCACAACACTGTTAAATAATTTCAACACTAAAATAAATCAATATATCTATCCTTTTAGTTTCATACCCAATCAGCCTGCAATAAGGACAACTCATGTGGACCATCAATAAACTCGTGTGACGACTACCTTGCCTACTAGGCAAGACAGGTTAAATCCATTGCCGATGACCAAGCAACAATTCGCCAATTACGACCAAAAGAGGTCGCGTGTTTGAGTAAACATGTTTAATTATGTGTAAGTATGTGTAAATGAAGGTAACAATTTTGCGACGGTGGTTCGGCGAGGTGTTTTGGGAATCTCTTAGTAGTGCACTCCAGACCATATATTTATTTAATATACTTAAATTAACATAAAGAATGCAATAAGATAAGCCAAAACCAGCCAAGGTAAATCAATAATACATAAATACTTACTTGATATTTGTATATTAGCTCACTTTGTAATACTAATTTCAGTGACCGATGTTTATCCGATGATGAGTATTTAAGTGGTAACTGATGTATATCTTTACTGAAAATTTGGGAAAATATTAATTTGGGCTTGTATGCATAATTTTTCTTGTAAGCATACTTTTTCTACCTTAAAATGTATTTAAAAGGATTGTTAGGCAGAAGAGAGCAAACAAAATTGAAAGGATTGGCAGGCACTCTCACAATTGTTTTTGTTCTTTTGCTGCAGCCGACGCCAATTTAACTTTATATTTCTTAGAGTGAACAAAAGATCTCTACTCAGTTTTCATTTGGACCAACTGCTACTAGAGGTAAGTCCAAGTAACGTCATGGGTATACATATCTACATGGGTACTTAAAATGTATGTACAAATTAACAAATACAACTCACAAAGTGTCTACGCCGAGCATATCTCAACTCGCATATTTGATTAAATCACGATACGGCCCGCTAAAAACCACCATGACTGAATCAAGCTCCACGGTATTCTGGAGTAACCACCCGTGGTACAAAATTAAATTGTTGTCGATTGTTCGCAGCCTTGTCCAACTCCCACTTTTGTGCGATGCCCACAAGGAATTGATGATCCTTTTAACTTGCCCCGATTGGGGTTTGACTTACCAGATTACGGGGCTTCGGGTATTCTTCATGCCTCGGTAAAAGTACCTAACCACTATCACATTAAGGCCTGAATGAGCATTTCGCCACAATAATAAGGGTTATCCCGTAAAAGCCACATACAAGTGGTGGCGCACATTGCAGGACTTAAGACTTGCCCAAGTTGTACTTGCCCTTCTACATCAATTCATTAACACCAGACGGTCGGACAGAAAGACGGACATAGTTAGATCGACTAAACTATTGACGGTGATCAAGAATATATGAATATACTTTATGAGGTGGAGGTTCTTCCTTCTGCCTGTTACATACATTCTCACAAAACCAATATACTCTTTTTAACTTTTTTATGTCTTAAGACCTACCAAAGTTGTACTTGCCCTTCTACATCAATTCATTGACACCAGACGGTCGGACAGAAGGACGGACATAGTTAGATCGACTAAGCTATTGACGCTGATCAAGAATATATATACTTTATTAGTTGTTGTTTTTTTAATGTAGGCGTACACCTTTTGATGGTCCGCTACCATCCTACTATCGTTCATTTTGTTATCACTGGATGACCCTTATACTAAATCAGACGAAGACCCAGGCAAAACACATCGTGATAAGGCAATCGTGTCTGTTGTAATTCTTTACATTAAACACCTCCGCAAGACCAACTTCGGTATATGTGAATTTAGGAGAGAGCACGGTTCACATACGAATTTAGTTAAGAGCCATGTATGATGGATCTAATTAATGTAATGCTTATGGATTTGACCAGGGCTTAGAGTTTGCGAATCGAATATTTGGATCGAATCAGACACATCATTAGCTGTACGGTAGAATCATTTGATGATTTTTGTCGCTGCAATCTCGCTGCCTCGGCCAAAACGCTGCCTCTGTTAACATTTTGTGTTTGAACTCACATTTTGATGCAGAAAAACACATCGGTGAGCTTGACATTGAAGTTAGTCTGTTAACATTTCGGAGTATTAGAACTTTTGCTCGTTATTAACTGGGATCACAACATTCTCAACACAAAATGTCAACTCTTGAATCAATTTTTAACAAGCGAACGAACATCAAACGAAACATCGCGCACTTAGATGATGTAGTAAAAGTGTCTACTAAGTCTGATGACATTGAAAAAAGATTGACATACGACGAGCTACTATTCCGCTTGGATATATTCTAGATATATATTGAGGGTAACTTGGCAGTACAATTTGAAATTGAATTTGTGGAGAACAAATTCACTCGTCGCCGCCTTCGAGTCTTCCACAATTGGCTTACCTGTGTTTAATGGGAATTGAATAGATTTCAAAAACTTCATAACATCATTCAATCAGAACATCTGTCGTGAGTACTCTCTTTCGGACATTGAAAAGTATAACCATCTATTAAATTGTTTGAAAAACACCGCCCCAGAATAGGAAAAGGCATTCCAAGTGACTCAGGAATATTATTCCTAGGCTCTTATTCCCTTAAGTGAACGCTATGACAATCCAACACTTAAGTAATCAGATTCAATAGAATCGCTGTTCAATCTACAGCCAGTTGACAACCCGGACGGAAGTCAACTGAGCATCCTGCTGGACAATGCAACAGCATTGTACTCATCACTATCGCTATAGGTACAGGATCAGAAATTATATGATATGAAATGTGACCGGAAAACTCTTAATAAGTGGAACGAGTCTCTTTCCTTACGTATATTGTCAAATTGCACTAATTGCACAATTATTTTGGAACGTCGTTGTCAGTTTCTGCAATCATGGCTGATACTTCATAACAAAGATATATGAACAATCCTAGGAAGGAGTCATTGGTTGAATGTCATTAGTCTGAATAAATGTCCTATTGTCGAATCAATTGTTAAATACGGGATCTATGGCTGCTAAAACTTGCCTGAGATGAATCTGTTTCGAATTAAATTCATCAGTCAAGGATAAAATGTGTATCGTTTCTCAAAGAATTAAAGGCGATTGCAGTAACCCGTTTTTGTTTGCAATCTGAGTCAACAGACATACAAGTTCGTGAATTCTCTGATGCATCAATAAGTGCTTTCGGCTGTTGCACCTATGTGTGGCTATGTCGGGTCTAGGTCAATTAGCTGACCCTTTGACGAGAAAGTTGTATACAACAGACAACATATTCATCGGCAAGCCGCACAGGACACATTTCTGGCCTGATTCGCAGATTGTCTTGCATTTGTTGGAAACAGAGTGTCGAATGGATCAATATCAAACAGCAGATGGTGTGTTGAGACGTGACGTCGTGTCACGTGGGTGTCCAGCTCATGAATTTCTAAAACAATTTTGTTCCCTGGACTTGCATTTCTACGTGATGTTGTCTGCATGGTCGTAAAGGCAGTTCAGATCAAAATTGTGTTAGATCTTTCATCGAACAAGTTTTTGGAATCGGTAAAATGCATGGTTGCTGGTCGTAAACCTGCCACATCTATTGTGAGAATGTCGCATACTTTGTTGTAAAATCCAACAAGCTACTCGAGTTGAAGAAGTTAATGTTCAATACTAGTAATGGTAATAAGGGGGTGTCGGCTATGAGTGGCATGAATGACCGTGTTCGTGTCGCTAATTTGTACATATAAGCTAATTGCACGAAATTGTGGCTTACATTGGTGGGTAATTAAAAGATAAAGATATGGCTTTTGGTGCGTAAGTGGGGGGTGACTCTATCTCTTAAAATCTAAGAGACTCAATCAAAAAGCATGATTTCGATATAAGTTTTAACCAATTGATTGGAAATAAACTCGTACTCGTAAAATTTCAAGTCTCTGATTCAAAGATCATTGCGTTCATACATACGAACGGACGGAAATGCATAGATCGACTCGACTATTGATGATGATCAAGAATATTTATTATGGGCTCGGAGATACTTCGTTCTGCTTGTTACATAGATTTGCACAAACACCTTATACCCCTTTTAGCCATTTGTAATGGAAACACGGTATAATTAACAGAAATGTAGTTTTCAGGGAAACTTATTGTATTTTATTTATTTTGTATTTGATCTCTCTATCCGGGAGATCTCCTTATTGCAAGGAAACGAATGTATTTTAGAAAGAGATTTTTTTATGGTTATTTTGGTTAAGTCATTGAGTAATAAATAGTAGATGAAAAGCTACTCTGTGCTTTTATTATCGGCTTAAAAGTCAAACAAAGTACTTAAGGCTTGTCTACAAACTCAAAACCAAACACAAACGAGAAAGAAGGGCTACTTTCGACACGCCGAAGATTTAAGTCCCTTGCAGACCGGAATTTTTTCATAATACTCAAATGCTTTGCCCGTATCTAAAAGTACTGGGAAAATAGTTAATGCCAAGTATGGATAAAATATCTTGAAAAAAAAAGAAGTTTTCCATACAAAAACTTAATTTTCGACCGATCGTTCCTTTAGCAGTGATGAGGAATAAGACTAATTACGTTTTATTTTTGGTTTTAGTAGACCGCCATCGGCGCGTCCGTAATCATTTGCCGTCAATTTACTATTTCTATTTGTTTTATATTTATTTCTCAAATTTCAAATTGCCCGTGCTAATGCTACACGACGACTTAGAGTGAACATTATAAACATAAAAACAAAATGAAATTAAAATTGTTTGGTCACAGTTGCCGTTGTGTTAATAAGTGTTTGTGTGTAAGTCTTGTTAAAAACAATTTCACTCGAACAAATGCGTTCCTCAACATCCCGTCCGGCCCTGAAACATAGTTTCGAAACAAGGCAATACTGAGATCCTTATGATTGGGCGAGTTGGCTCCTGAGTGAGTGTCTGAGTTGAGTCTTCCTGAGCGGTTGCTTGTTGATCAACAGTTGATGCTCATGCTTGAATGCAGTTTTAGAAAACCGAAGGCATAACGTGCGTGCTTCGTCGAATTCTTTGAAACTCAGCGCACCCGAGTTGTGCCAGCGACGTGCAAATCGTACGACGTTAGCCATGATGCGTACAAGTTTTGTCTAGAAAGAGACACGGCTGACGAGCTCGTCAAGTAGAGTAGAGTGCAGAATTGCTAACTGCCACAGTTAGCAATGTCGGAGTCTTAACTTCTTCCCGAATACGGTCATCTGAAATGAAAAGAAAAGTTTGTGCAGAGTGTATGTTTGCCATGTTGAAAGAGATCTAATTTTAACAGATCCGCTGCTAGCATGCCTCGGGATGCGCACTCTGCTGCGTTTTCCTTGTTGCTTACGTGATGCCAAGCATGTCGTGGAATAATGCCAAGTATTTAAGAGGTGCGATTAGTGACGAACGTTTTAAATTTAGATGGTATTTTGGATAAGCAAGCCAAGACAATTGCTGAATCGCACCACGTGTACATTGATATTGATGTTCTTCACTGCAGGTTTGATTAAGGCAACCAGTCGATTCAGCAGCATCGCTCTTCAGAGTTCCAAGTGCGGAAGAGATTGTTGCTTGAGTGGTGCAACTCTTGTTTTCGCAGCGAGTAACGTAATCCCTACATGACCATCTGGGTGTGTAATCCGACTGTTACCAACAGCGGCGTAAGCTTCGATAGGTGCATCTGAGAATGAGCTGCTTCTACCTTGTTCAAATTCACGTTGTATCCCAGTGTCAGTTGCTGGATACCAGTAAAGCACCTTTGCTGTATAATCTTGTGTTGCGTCGAAAATATTTGCAGATGGAGTTGCCTCCATAGTCTCAATGTGTTTGCTGGTTGAATCCATTTTCCCAAATCGAGCTGTGCTTGTGACATAAGTTGTATGAGTTCATCTCGGCGCTTAAGAATCTCATCGTCAGTTGATGCTCATGTCAAGACATCATTGACGTAAAAGTCTTTTAACAGGATCCTTGCTGCGTGTGGATATTCCTGCTCGTAATCGTGAGCAAGTTGCTCCAAAACTCTGACCGCTAAAAACGGTGCGCAGGCCGTTCGGTGACCGTACATAACTAAAAGTATTTCAGTGTCTTACGTGGATATTCTCTCCATAAGATTCGTTGATAGTTGCGGCGAAACATTCTTACTATATGAGCCGAAAATACAAACCGATGTATCCGAAAGCGTAAGAACGAGGGGAATACTGGGTGATGTGATATGTAAAGACTCGACCCCGGTAAGTACGTATCTGGTCTGGCTTGATTTCCCGCATGTGGCCTAGACTCTTATAGTCTTGCATGAATTTTTCGTGTTTGCAGGCTTGTATCTTTCAGCAGTCGACGTTCTACAGCTTTAAACCGTGTTGTTGCTCCTTGAAGGGTGTTTGCGAAGGTAGTATCCAACATTTTGAAAGGAAGCTTGACGATATACCTTCCCTTGTTATCTCTTGAGTTTGTTTCACGAAAATGCTCCTCCACCTTCAAATCATCGGGATTTGGTGGCAGATAAGCGTTGGTGTCCTCCAACTCCCACAATCTTTGAAGTGAGACGTTTATGTCAACAGTAGTCTGCGGCGTGGTAGCAGCTGCTATGTTCGAGATGGTAATGGCAGTCATCACCCATCCAAACACCGTCGATATTGTAATTACATTGCCATGCCTATCTAGCTTCTCGCCAGTAATTACAGCCCATACATAGTCCGTGCATAGTAAAATATCTATTGGAGATGTGGAGTTAAACATCGATTCTGCAAGCGGAATATCATTGACGATCTCCAGTGCAGATGCATCGATCTTGTGTCTTGCCAATGATGATGCGATTTTTCCCAAAATGTGCAAAAAAGCGTCTAGAGTGTCGTCTGATACCCGTGATTTCAAGTGAAGCTTAATAAAACCCCCTATGGTTTCAATCCATACCGATGAAATTTCCGAAACTAATAGCCTTTGTCCACTGAACACATTTCTTACACATTTCTGAAAATGTCACATTTTTTAAAAATGTGTAAATTCGACCCGAACAGTTCGTGTTTCTTACAATGATTTATCGAGTTTTCTATCGATGTTGTGAAAAATGTGAATGTGTTCATTACCATAAACAGCTGATATTGCAACGATGGCAAGCGGTAACTTTAAATTATAATTTTAAATTTAAATAATCCCACAGTTTTTAACATTTAAAGTTGGCCAAATCCCGCAAAGAGTCTAATTAATGGAGCCCCTACTTCGTATGTATGCCTCTGTCCTCTAAACACATTTCTTGAAAATGTCACATTTTTGCAAAATGTGTAAAATGCGGCCTGTACGTTTTCCCATAAGAAAACACATTTCACACTTTTTTCAAAAGTGAGACTTTTTTTTGAAAAATGAGTAAATTCGCCCCGAACAGCTCGTGTTTTATACGACGATTTATCGAGTTTTCTTTCGATGTTGTGAATAATGTGAATGTGTTCATTACCATAAACAGCTGATATTGCAACGATGGAAAGCGGTAACTTAAATTATAATTTTAAATTTTAATAATCCCACAGTTTTTAACATTTAAAGTTGGCCAAATCCCGCAGTCTATTAAATGGAGCCCCCACTTCGGGGCCGTATTATTTGACTTTTAGAAGGAAATCATGCGGCGCTTATGTAAATTAAAGCAACTCGATCAGCTGTTTATTGAAAAAGTCGTTACTTTTTCCACTCATATGTTACCGAAACCCGGTGGAACAGCAATAGTGAAACTTGAAAATGTGACATTTTTAAGCCCAGTGGAGAAAGCCTATAATTTCTTCTCTTGTCTTGGCAAATACATATATCCAGATTTGCACCAAAATGTGTGAGTCGAGACACATATACCAAATACTTTTGGCGCGCCGAGGCATAGATACCTTTATTTATAGTAATAATATACTATATAATGTTGAAAAATAAAATATTATTAATGATTGTATCAATAGTTGCACAGTAAATACGAAGTTATCTTTTTCTCTGCCATTGAATAAAAATTTTTATATAAAAAGGTTAGTGGTCTTTGGCTACAGCACTGATCAATGTGCTTAAAATACCCTATTTCGAGAAAGGGTGCTTTGCTGGTCCAAAAAAGAAAAAATTTTAAAAATCTGTGGGGCTGCTTACAAGTTGTAGGCGCGTGGAGAAGGAGAAAATATATTTGCAGTGATTCGAAAAAACAACGATGAGTTTTTATGGCTTATGCATTTAATCTCTGTTGGGACTTCCTCAATTCTGATGTGTGGAATTGGTAAGCTCATTTGGGTGAGACAAACAAGTTTTCTTCTTCCCTATCTATTAAAGTGCAATATCAGGAACATCTTTTCTCTGAAATACAGAGCGCACTGAAATACGCCACTCCCTAAAATTTTCTGTGTGTTGCTTTTTCGTCACCCCTATCATCACGATATCGTCTAGGTAGGCGGACGCATGAGGCTTCATCTCCGGCCCCATTACGGTGCCCAATGCCCGTTGGAAGGTTGCACACGCTAAGTGTAGTCCAAATGGCATCACCCGCCATTGGAATAGACCTGTTCCTGCGACTTTGAATGCCGTGCATTCCCTACTATCGGCTGCCATTGATATCTGCCAATACCCGTGTTTCCAAAATGGGGTAGAGATGAACCGGACGTGACGTAACCGTTCACGGTTATGATTAATCCGAGGGACAGGGTAAGCGGAATGGAGTCTGTAACATACAACGTAGGATAGTTGCAGAGTCGAGCTGATAGAAGTATAGACACCTTACGGAGCACGCGCTAGTTTTCCGGCTCTATCTCGTCGGCGATGGGGGGGGTTCAGGAAAAATTCCGAGATGTTAAATGCTCGTTTGCAAATTATTAATTATTAAAATTTCGCCTGTTGTTTTGGGGGAACAGGTCGCCTATCAATCGGTTGAAACGACATCATAGATAAAGAAAAGACAGGAAAGAAAAGTAGGTCTGCACTTATTTATGAATGTATAGTGTACGATAGCTACCCCAGAGATGGAAATTGGGAGCAGCGTATGCCCACCCTACCATGATCGTCCAAGAGCCAAGACATGTTTGAGACGATCCCTTGTACACCCTTGTTATTGTTTACATTGACTCAAGTCCGCTTTTCATAAATCCCGGAATGGGATAGGGTCTTAGTTAGAATTCATGGTAACTTCTTTATTTATGCCAATTAGATCTTTTAATTAAGTTGTTGTTATTTCTTAACATTCCAAAAACTATTCCAACATATAAATGAGTTAATTTTACTTTAAGTTAGAAGCAATGATCATTTATTATATTATAGTTGATTCCCTACCACTAACCGAAGTTTTACATATCTTTTGCTTACTCTAGGCAAAAACTAGTTGCTTTAGTTTATTACTATACCGAAGCGAAAAGTTGCTGAAAACAATAAGGGTTAATATGTATATTTTCTATATGTAAACATGGCAAAAACGAAAATATGTATCGTTATAATAGAAGTAGGATTTAGCCATGCAGATTATATTATGCGGCTAAAGGCCATTTTAGATGTTTTACCGGAGGTGTGCGTAATATTTAGTGCCACTACTGTACGGGGCATAGCTGATATGCATTGCATGCGACTGAGCAAATGCTCGCCAATTTGTTATCAATTTTTGTTTACCGTTGTTTACTCAAGTTTCACATAAGCTCGATTCACGCTGTGGCACAACAAGACGATAAAACAACAACAACTGTTTAAAATTGTCGTACGCATGCTCATTTGGCTGCTGAGAAAAAAAAACTTATTTTGGTTCGTGAACCTGCCAAGTAATACCCTGGGTAAACAGAACAATTGTAAATTATAATGGGGTGCTCCAGCTTACCATTTAGCAAATCCAGCGACGACAGTACTTTCGGGGGTGTCCATACGAGTGGTATTCATAAACATGTTTTAAGGCAGGGTTTATTTTTCTGACGCATTGTTTTAGATGAATTAAAGTTTTAAAATTTTCATTTGCCAACAAAAATCACTTTGCATTTCACTTATTGTTAAATCGGCAACTTTTCGCTTTTAAAAAAAATAAAAGAGAATATTATCAAAACCCAAAACAAAAAAAATATGCAACTTCTTCGTCGCCAGGTTGGCCGCTCGGTTAACTATTATAACTTATTCAATTAAATTATTCGAGCATAGCAAACTTGTTAAATCAAAAATACTTTTCACTGCGGGTTATGGCTCGGACTATTACAAACGGCGGCACTTTCTATTGCTAACTTATACAATTTTTTTTTTTGTGCGTCGATCCATTCTCGTTTAGCACATGCCGAACACTACTGTGTCAGGTGGCGATGATCTGCAATGCTCCCTGTGCCCGCAATTTCGATTCTTCCGATTCCGATTCAAATAAAATACAAAAACGTGCTTGCAGGTTAGGCTAAGCTTTACGCAAAATTATTAAATGCGACTGCTCTGGTTGACAATCAATGGTAAAAAGGTCGAGTCTGGCTTGCGGAAGTGTCATCTAACCTCACCGTGTCGAATACTCGCAGACACGCATTTTTCTTGTAGATCGAACACAAGTGTGCAATTTTCAAGTGCAATCGAGTAATTTTATATTTCAGCTAACATTTTAAATAAATATAAATATATACATATATATTATTAAATATATTATATTCTTTTATATTTATATTTTATTTTTGTTGTCATATTCTGCGTAGGTAGGCAAACTACAATAATTAACAAAAATACTGCTTAGACTTAAAGAAATCTACTACTAAGTGTCAAACCCATTGTTAGTCACAACTGCATTAACGAAAATACCATTGCCTACTTTTGGGCACACTAAAAAAAACTAATTTTTGGTAACAAGCGCTACTACAAGTGCGCATTGAATCGCCGATAGTCCATGCACACGTGCCATCTTTTGTTGACTTAGACGATTGGGCCGCTGTGCGGACTGTCGCGTAGCTCAATGGCACCTGCCTGGATCAGCTCAACTGCCTGCTCGTCGATCACCCTCTGCTTGGCTGGATTCTTTGGATAGTACCTTTGCTTCAATGGCTTGTCATCCTTCAGCCGGATCTTGTGCTCTGCGATATGCGAGACCCCCTGCAGACCCTCGGAGGATGCCAGTTCCACCTCCAGGAACTCCCTTAGTTCCGGATCCAGATCCGCCGGCCTCTCTGCCTCCTCTGTGCTGGGTTCGCTCTGTCCCACCTCCTCCGTGCACCACTCCGACTCCAAAGGGAGCTCCATGTTTGTCCCACTCTGGCAGCTGCTCCCGATCCCGTGCATCTGGGTGGACCCTAGCCATTGCTGTAGCTTCCTCCATTCCCTGGCACGTTTCCACCATGGCACCTCCTCGATCAGCGTAGATCTGTTGCGGTAGCCCTTCTTCGCGTTCTTTCCCTTTGGTAACCGAGCAGGCGCTCCCTGACGTGGGAAGCCTTATTTCGTTTCCCGCTTCGTGTCTCCTTCACCCAGAGGCCGAGCAGGTGCTCCCCTTCCCTGACGTGGAAGGCCTTCTTCGGCTCTTTGCTCATCCAAGGCCCCGCGTCCGGTGTCACCAACGTCTACAGGACCAATTTCGTATTGACGCAACGTATTCTAATGCACATTGCTCCCAAGAAATCCTTCCCCAGGATGACGTAGTGTAGCATTCAGGGCGTAGTGTAGCATCAGAGTGGACCCATCTACCAGACGAATGCGCGTCTTCACGACCTCCGCTCTTCCCCGAAACGACCACTTGCGTACGCAATCTCAATTGTCGATCGTCGCAGGCATCGATCGCCCCCAATCTTCATAGTACTGACGATTCGGCCACCGTACACCTTCAGAGGGTGTCCTATTACCTGGTTATGTGCGTGGCGGCGTCGACCTGATCCTGGCCTGGGCGACGCCGTTGGCCGTTTCCCACCTCAGCGCTGCGGCAAACACTCCTGGCAACTTCTACCCTGGTTCTAACAACGCTAACTCCGTCTCATGACCGTCACATACTCCATAGCTATCTGCGTCAGCTGGGACCAAGTGGAGAAATCTTGCCTACGCACGTAGATCCTGTATTCGGGGCGGTAATCTCGTATATCCGGTGCAACACCCAAGCGGATCATACCTGGGGTGGTGCATTAAAGCACTCAGGTCTATCAGTTATTCCTTGAATTCCTGCCCCTCGCTCTGCCGGCGGGACTGGATTTAGCCATCAAGCCTCTCGAAGTTATGTGGAGGAAGGAAGAACTCTAAGAAACCCCTCCTAAACACTGACATGGCACATTCCTCAGCCCACTACTCAAAAACCAGAGAACTGCACGGTCGCAGAATACCTCACTCATTGCCCGAGGCATGTGATCGACTACGATACCTTATGTGATGGACCGCTTCTCAAGGTTCTCCAAAAAGCCAATGGGGTCGGATCAGTCATCATACCTCAAACCCCACTTCCGGACTTGTTCCGGAACGTTCGAAAGTGGCCTAGCCTCCGACTGAGGATACGGCCTGCGATCATAAGGAACACTACCCGATTTCTGACGCGGCCGTCCGCCAACGTCGGGTAGGCTGTTTCAAGACGGCGGTTTCAATGGGTTAAACGGGTTAAGCCTGCAATACTTTCACAGGGAATGTCGACGGGCTCCTCCACGAGCCGCTCGAGATCGCTCAAAGGCTTAGCGGCAACCCACGGTGTCCCTACCCTGTTATGGACAGAAATAGCGGAAAATCCGCAGATAAATTTACCAATTCGGTGTTTGTAAGTTATAAACAAAAACATTTATTTATTTATGAACAGCACTTGCAATGAGTCGATATTACAAACTAAATTTTGTGTCTTAATTAATTCCTAATGAAACCTCAGTCCAACGAGGACTCGTCGCTGTCGGCATCGGCGTCGCCAGCATGGTGTTGTAGCGAATATGGAAATGCACCATTTCTGCATTTCGCAGGTGTTCGCATTTCTTAGGAACCAATCAACTATATTGGTTCCGCTGAATCCACAATTATTGGCATGTGCAATAGTTATGCCGAACTTACGATCCCACGGTTGGCTGTCTAACGAGCGCGTTGACCTCGTATGCACCTAAAGTTGTATACACTATACCTTGCTTCAGCTTTTCCCATCCCAGCCACCCCACAGTTTTCACGGCGAGAAGCCGTCATCCCTTTGGCCAAATCACGGCAAGGAGCCGCTGGCGGGACAACGCATTAATTTTCTTTAGTTATAAGTATTAATTGTATTAGGTTAAGATCTTAGTGAAGTAAGAGACAAGGAGCCATCAGTAATATAAGCAGTTCGATATTAGGAGTAAAGAGGCAAGGAGCCGCGAATATTATAGTTGATTTAAGGAGTGAGTTTGAATTTAACCGCCGGCCGCCGCTGCAACCGTGCGTTGTCGATCGGTTGCTCAACACCGTCTTTGAGAGCGCAACTTCAATTCGGCGGTGAAGAGCGAAAGCTCCGAGGCGAAGTTGCGAAAGCTCGCGGCGAAGTTGAGCAGACGAAGCGAGCGCATGGCTTGCCGGCGAGCGTGCCGGCACTTTGGAATGAACACTAAGGGTGAGTAGAAGTGCAGTGCGAGACACACGAAATCATAGATGGTATGGTATAGTGGAGCGCTAGGGCTCCAGCAAACAGTGCGGCAGGGTTTAGTTTAGGATTTACGATAAAGTCTGATATTGCAACGATGGCAAGCGGTCAGTTTCAATTATAATTTTAAATTTAAATAATCCCACAGTTTTTAACATTTAAAGTTGGCCAAATCCCGCAAAGAGTCTAATTAATGGAGCCCCTAACTCGTATGTATGCCTCTGTCCACTAAACACATTTCTTGAAAATGTCACATTTTTGCAAAATGTGTAAAATGCGGCCTGTACGTTTTCCCATAAGAAAACACATTTCACACTTTTTTCAAAAGTGAGACTTTTTGAAAAATGAGTAAATTCGCCCCGAACAGCTCGTGTTTTATACGATGATTTATCGAGTTTTCTTTCGATGTTGTGAATAATGTGAATGTGTTCATTACCATAAACAGCTGATATTGCAACGATGGCAAGCGGTAACTTAAATTATAATTTTAAATTTTAATAATCCCACAGTTTTTAACATTTAAAGTTGGCCAAATCCCGCAGTCTATTAAATGGATCCCCTACTTCGGGGCCGTATTATTTGACTTTTAGAAGGAAATCATGCGGCGCTTATGTAAATTAAAGCAACTCGATCAGCTGTTTATTGAAAAAGTCGTTACTTTTTCCACTCATATGTTACCGAAACCCGGTGGAACAGCAATAGTGAAACTTGAAAATGTGACATTTTTAAGCCCAGTGGAGAAAGCCTATAATTTCTTCTCTTGTCTTGGCAAATACATATATCCAGATTTGCACCAAAATGTGTGAGTCGAGACACATATACCAAATACTTTTGGCGCGCCGAGGCATAGATACCTTTATTTATAGTAATAATATACTATATAATGTTGAAAAATAAAATATTATTAATGATTGTATCAATAGTTGCACAGTAAATACGAAGTTATCTTTTTCTCTGCCATTGAATAAAAATTTTTATATAAAAAGGTTAGTGGTCTTTGGCTACAGCACTGATCAATGTGCTTAAAATACCCTATTTCGAGAAAGGGTGCTTTGCTGGTCCAAAAAAGAAAACATTTTAAAAATCTGTGGGGCTGCTTACAAGTTGTAGGCGAGTGGAGAAGGAGAAAATATATTTGCAGTGATTCGAAAAAACCACAATGAGTTTTTTATGGCTTATGCATTTAATCTCTGATGTGTGGAATTGGTAAGCTCATTTGGGTGAGACAAACAAGTTTTCTTCTTCCCTATCTATTAAAGTGCAATATCAGGAACATCTTTTCTCTGAAATACAGAGCGCACTGAAATACGCCACTCCCTAAAATTTTCTGTGTGTTGCTTTTTCGTCACCCCTATCATCACGATATCGTCTAGGTAGGCGGACGCATGAGGCTTCATCTCCGGCCCCATTACGGTGCCCAATGCCCGTTGGAAGGTTGCACACGCTAAGTGTAGTCCAAATGGCATCACCCGCCATTGGAATAGACCTGTTCCTGCGACTTTGAATGCCGTGCATTCCCTACTATCGGCTGCCATTGATATCTGCCAATACCCGTGTTTCGAAAATGGGGTAGAGATGAACCGGACGTGACGAAACCGTTCACGGATATGATTAATCCGAGGGACAGGGTAAGCGGAATGGAGTGTGTAACATACAACGTAGGATAGTTGCAGAGTCGAGCTGATAGAAGTATAGACACCTTACGGAGCACGCGCTAGTTTTCCGGCTCTATCTCGTCGGCGTTGGAGGGGTTCAGGAAAAAATTCCGAGATGTTAAATGCTCGTTTGCAAATAATTAATTATTAAAATTTCGCGTATTGTTTTGGGGGAACAGGTCGCCTATCAATCGGTTGAAACGACATCATAGATAAAGAAAAGACAAGAAAAGAAAAGTAGGTCTGCACTTATTTATGAATGTATAGTCTACGATAGCTACCCCAGAGATGGAAATTGGGAGCAGCGTATGCCCACCCTACCATGATCGTCCAAGAGCCAAGGCATGTTTGAGACGATCCCTTGTACACCCTTGTTATTGTTTACATTGACTCAAGTCCGCTTTTCATAAATCCCGGAATGGGATAGGGTCTTAGTTAGAATTCATGGTAACTTCTTTATTTATGCCAATTAGATCTTTCATTTAAGTTGTTGTTATTTCTTAACATTCCAAAAACTATTCCAACATATAAATGAGTTAATTTTACTTTAAGTTAGAAGCAATGATCATTTATTATATTATAGTTGATTCCCTACCACTAACCGAAGTTTTACATATCTTTTGCTTACTCTAGGCAAAAACTAGTTGCTTTAGTTTATTACTATACCGAAGCGAAAAGTTGCTGAAAACAATAAGGGTTAATATGTATATTTTCTATATGTAAACATGGCAAAAACGAAAATATGTATCGTTATAATAGAAGTAGGATTTAGCCATGCAGATTATATTATGCGGCTAAAGGCCATTTTAGATGTTTTACCGGAGGTGTGCGTAATATTTAGTGCCACTACTGTACGGGGCATAGCTGATATGCATTGCATGCGACTGAGCAAATGCTCGCCAATTTGTTATCAATTTTTGTTTACCGTTGTTTACTCAAGTTTCACATAAGCTCGATTCACGCTGTGGCACAACAAGACGATAAAACAACAACAACTGTTTAAAATTGTCGTACGCATGCTCATTTGGCTGCTGAGAAAAAAAACTTATTTTGGTTCGTGAACCTGTCAAGTAATACCCTGGGTAAACAGAACAATTGTAAATTATAATGGGGTGCTCCAGCTTACCATTTAGCAAATCCAGCGACGACAGTACTTTCGGGGGTGTCCATACGAGTGGTATTCATAAACATGTTTTAAGGCAGGGTTTATTTTTCTGACGCATTGTTTTAGATGAATTAAAGTTTTAAAATTTTCATTTGCCAACAAAAATCACTTTGCATTTCACTTATTGTTAAATCGGCAACTTTTCGCTTTTAAAAAAAATAAAAGAGAATATTATCAAAACCCAAAACAAAAAAAATATGCAACTTCTTCGTCGCCAGGTTGGCCGCTCGGTTAACTATTATAACTTATTCAATTAAATTATTCGAGCATAGCAAACTTGTTAAATCAAAAATACTTTTCACTGCGGGTTATGGCTCGGACTATTACAAACGGCGACACTTTCTATTGCTAACTTATACAATTTTTTTTTTTGTGCGTCGATCCATTCTCGTTTAGCACATGCCGAACACTACTGTGTCAGGTGGCGATGATCTGCAATGCTCCCTGTGCCCGCAATTTCGATTCTTCCGATTTCGATTCAAAAAAAATACAAAAACGTGCTTGCAGGTTAGGCTAAGCTTTACGCAAAATTATTAAATGCGACTGCTCTGGTTGACAATCAATGGTAAAAAGGTCGAGTCTGGCTTGCGGAAGTGTCATCTAACCTCACCGTGTCGAATACTCGCAGACACGCATTTTTCTTGTAGATCGAACACAAGTGTGCAATTTTCAAGTGCAATCGAGTAATTTTATATTTCAGCTAACATTTTAAATAAATATAAATATATACATATATATTATTAAATATATTATATTCTTTTATATTTATATTTTATTTTTGTTGTCATATTCTGCGTAGGTAGGCAAACTACAATAATTAACAAAAATACTGCTTAAACTTAAAGAAATCTACTACTAAGTGTCAAACCCATTGTTAGTCACAACTGCATTAACGAAAATACCATTGCCTACTTTTGGGCACACTAAAAAAAACTAATTTTTGGTAACAAGCGCTACTACAAGTGCGCATTGAATTGCCGATAGTCCATGCACACGTGCCATCTTTTGTTGACTTAGACGATTGGGCCGCTGTGCGGACTGTCGCGTAGCTCAATGGCACCTGCCTGGATCAGCTCAACTGCCAGCTCGTCGATCACCCTCTGCGTGGCTGGATTCTTTGGATAGTACCTTTGCTTCAATGGCTTGTCATCCTTCAGCCGGATCTTGTGCTCTGCGATATGCGAGACCCCCTGCAGACCCTCGGAGGATGCCAGTTCCACCTCCAGGAACTCCCTTAGTTCCGGATCCAGATCCGCCGGCCTCTCTGCCTCCTCTGTGCTGGGTTCGCTCTGTCCCACCTCCTCCGTGCACCACTCCGACTCCAAAGGGAGCTCCATGTTTGTCCCACTCTGGCAGCTGCTCCCGATCACGTGCATCTGGGTGGACCCTAGCCATCGCTGTAGCTTCCCAAATTCCCTGGCACGTTTCCACCATGGCACCTCCTCGATCAGCGTAGATCTGTTGCGGTAGCCCTTCTTCGCGTCCTTTCCCTTTGGTAACCGAGCAGGCGCTCCCTGACGTGGGAAGCCTTATTTCGGTTCCCGCTTCGTGTCTCCTTCACCCAGAGGCCGAGCAGGTGCTCCCCTTCCCTGACGTGGAAGAAATCCTTCCCCAGGATGACGTAGTGTAGCATTCAGGGCGTAGTGTAGCATCAGAGTGGACCCATCTACCAGACGAATGCGCATCTTCACGACCTCCGACCTCCTTCACGACCTCCGCTCTTCCCCGACCACTTGCGTACGCAATCTCAATTGTCGATTGTCGCAGGCATCGATCGCCCCCAATCTTCATAGTACTGACGATTCGGCCACCGTACACCTTCAGAGGGTGTCCTATTACCGGGTTATGTGCGTGGCGGCGTCGACCTGATCCTGGCCTGGGCGACGCCGTTGGCCGTTTCCCACCTCAGCGCTGCGGCAAACACTCCTGGCTACTTCTACCCTGGTTCTAACAACGCTAACTCCGTCTCATGACCGTCACATACTCCATAGCTATCTGCGTCAGCTGGGACAAAGTGGAGAAATCTTGCCTACGCACGTAGATCCTGTATTCGGGGCGGTAATCTCGTATATCCGGTGCAACACCCAAGCGGATCATACCTGGGGTGGTGCATTAAAGCACTCAGGTCTATCAGTTATTCCTTGGATTCCTGCCCCTCGCTCTGCCGGCGGGACTGGATTTAGCCATCAAGCCTCTCGAAGTTATGTGGAGGAAGGAAGAACTCTAAGAAACCCCCTTCTAAACACTGACCATGGCACATTCCTCACCCCACTACTCAAAAACCAGAGAACTGCACGGTCGCAGAGTACCTCACTCATTGCCCGAGGCATGTGATCGACTACGATACCTTATGTGATGGACCGCTTCTCAAGGTTCTCCAAAAAGCCAATGGGGTCGGATCAGTCATCATACCTCAAACCTCACTTCCGGACTTGTTCCGGAACGTTCGAAAGTGGCCTAGCCTCCGACTGAGGATACGGCCTGCGATCATAAGGAACACTACCCGATTTCTGACGCGGCCGTCCGCCAACGTCGGGTAGGCTGTTTCAAGACGGCGGTTTCAATGGGTTAAACGGGTTAAGCCTGCAATACTTTCACAGGGAATGTCGACGGGCTCCTCCACGAGCCGCTCGAGATCGCTCAAAGGCTTAGCGGCAACCCACGGTGTCCCTACCCTGTTATGGACAGAAATAGCGGAAATTCCGCAGATAAATTTACCAATTCGGTGTTTGTAAGTTATAAACAAAAACATTTATTTATTTATGAACAGCACTTGCAATGAGTCGATATTACAAACTAAATTTTGTGTCTTAATTAATTCCTAATGAAACCTCAGTCCAACGAGGACTCGTCGCTGTCGGCATCGGCGTCGCCAGCATGGTGTTGTAGCGAATATGGAAATGCACCATTTCTGCATTTCGCAGGTGTTCGCATTTCTTAGGAACCAATCAACTATATTGGTTCCGCTGAATCCACAATTATTGGCATGTGCAATAGTTATGCCGAACTTACGATCCCACGGTTGGCTGTCTAACGAGCGCGTTGACCTCGTATGCACCTAAAGTTGTATACGCTATACCTTGCTTCAGCTTTTCCCAGCACGTTGTGAAGCGGCTAATGAGACCAGCCACCCCACAGTTTTCACGGCGAGGAGCCGTCATCCCTTTGGCCAAATCACGGCAAGGAGCCGCTGGCGGCACAACGCATTAATTTTCTTTAGTTATAAGTATTAATTGTATTAGGTTAAGATCTTAGTGAAGTAAAAGGCTAGGAGCCATCAGTAATATAAGCAGTTCGATATTAGGAGTAAAGAGGCAAGAAGCCGCGAATATTATAGTTGATTTAAAGAGTGAGTTTGAATTTAACCGCCGGCCGCCGCTGCAACCGTGCGTTGTCGATCGGTTGCTCAACACCGTCTTTGAGAGCGCAACTTCAATTCGGCGTCGAAGAGCGAAAGCTCCGAGGCGAAGTTGCGAAAGCTCGCGGCGAAGTTGAGCAGCCGAAGCGAGCGCATGGCTTGCCGGCGAGCGTGCCGGCACTTTGGAATGAACACTAAGGGTGAGTAGAAGTGCAGTGCGAGACACACGAAATCATAGATGGTATGGTATAGTGGAGCGCTAGGGCTCCAGCAAACAGTGCGGCAGGGTTTAGTTTAGGATTTACGATAAAGTCGGAATTAATAACAGTGAAGTGCCAACGTTATAATTATCAAGAAGGGATTGGATTATTCTTTGTTTCCTGGTAACCCGGTTTACCTTAACATCGGGACTAACCGGTGTTCGACCTAACCTCGAACGGGGGGCATGCGGTACGAGATATTGGCCCCGGGGTGGGCATTGCCGGTTGGTGTTTCGATAGTGTAGTGGGTACGAGGCCACGGCCCGATAGAGTAGCGGTACGCGGTCACGGCCCGATAGAGTAGCGGTACGAGGCCACGGCCCGGTAGAGTGTTTGGGTAGTGGAGTTGGTGCGAGGCCCCGGCCCGCTAGCGTAGTTGGTGCGAGGCCACGGCCCGCTAGTGTAGTTGGTGCGAGGCCACGGCCCGCTAGCGTAGTTGGTACGCGCCCTCTCTCCCAGCGAAATTATATATATCTTGTAACTCGCTAGACCTGGTAAGACTGAGAATTATACCCCGGCCAGTAGCTTCCTTACAAGTGGCGCCCGAGCAGGGACTACGAGGCGTTTAGGGGTGTGGCATGTCGGCGGATTTTTTTTTGGAAAAAAAAAAATATACAGGGTATTTTTTTAGTCGGGTATACCCTAGACGTAAAGTAACCTAGCAGAGGGCAAGAGAATGAGAAGATCATGTATGTGCGAAAATGAAAATAGGGTATTAAGTAGTTCAGTATATATATATACTGAAGAAAAGGAGAGAGGAATAGTAAAGGGACCGACGGAACCCCTAGAACGGGAAGAGAGGGAAACAGTGACGTCGACTAGCAAGGAAGTATACAATAAAGGATGGAGGCAGGTGAGTGCCAAAACCCGGGGGTAGGCGTCCGCTGGATTCACCAGCGACGCAAAGAGGAGTTAGTGGCGATCGCCCAGGAGTTTGGGCTGGAAAAGGAGGGGCGCGTGGAGGAGCTACGTAAGCGGCTGTCCACCTACGTGCAGGAGGGCGGTCATTCGACTGGGATTTGGGCTCGGCTTGCCGAGCTGGAATCCCAGTATGCTAAAACTCTTGAGCCGCCATCTTGGGGCGTCCCACCCGACTTTGGTGGACGGCCATGTCAAAAGTCGGAACCTGACCTCAGAAGCTCCCAGCTGTACGGGCATTTGCAGGCGCCCACCCCGAGTTTGACCGTCTCGGACGTGGAGGCAGCTCCTGCTCTCGGGGGAAATGAAGACCTCCGAGCAACTGCGGTCAACGCAGAGGTGGGGAGGTCCCTTGTTGAACCGGGTGGTGGTCCCTGCTACACTAGACCGCATCATCCATCGGAGGCGAGGCCACCTCCCAATGTCCCGGAGCAAGTTCGGAAGTGGGGTATGAGGTACGATGGCCGCTCCGACCCCCTTGGGTTCTTAGAGGACCTCGAGGAGCGCGCTATCACCTATGGTATAGCCCTCGACCGTATGCCCAGGGCAATGAGCGAGGTGTTCTGCGATAGGGCTGCTCGTTGGTTTCTGAGCAGTGGGCTAAGGGATGTGCCGTGGGCCGTGTTTAGGAGGGATTTCCTGGAGTTTTTCTTGCCCCCTCGTTACTTCGAGAGGCTTGAGGACGAGATCCGATCCCGGAGGCAGCGCGTAGGCGAAGCGTTCAAAGAATATTTGATAGAACTGAGGGCTCTTATGCACCACGCTAGATACGAGCCGGCACAAGAGCTGCATCGGATCTACGAGAACGCCGCTCCGGAATACAGGCAAGACTTTTCTACCCTATCCCAGCTAACGCAACTGGCCGTAGAATACGAGACCGTCGTGAGGCAGAGGGTGGAGTACTCAGGCAGCCAACCCATGGGTCCGGGTGTCTCGAGTTCAAATAGTGCAGAGTGGGCGAGGACGGCACAGTCCTCGGGACATCTCAATCCGTTCCGGTCTGCTCCCAGCGGATCCGGGACGACCGTTGTGGACAACAAGGTCTCCACACCACCCGTTGCAGGTCACGCAGAGGTGGCCCATCGGATGATGAGCCAGGAGGCCATGAACGGATATGATCCACGACGGGCGTGTCGTAGGTGCGCACAGGAGGGGCATTTTGCCAGGGAATGTCCCAACGCCCCTTTCTTAGTTTGTTGGGTATGTGGAAGCCGGGGCCGAAGTAGTCAGGAGTGTTGCCGCCGCGCGGAGACGGGAAACGGGCAACGGCGTCGCCCGGGCCAGGATCGGGTCGGCGCCAATACACACGGAACGCAGTAATAGGACACCCACTGAAGGTGGACGGTGGCCGGATCGTCGCTACGGTAGAGATTGGCGGACGAACGATGCCCGCCACGATCGATACCGGAGCCACTCGTAGCTTCATGAGTGAAGACTGCGTACGCAAGTGGACAATCCGGGGAAGAGCGGAGGAAATACAGGCACGTATCCGCCTGGCAGATGGGTCCACCCTAGAGGTAGAAAAGGCTTTGAGAGTAGACGTCAGCTTAGGGGGGAAAATGATCAGCATGACGATGCTCATCATGCCCTCAATGCTGGATCACGTAATCCTGGGTATGGATTTTTTGGGGGCGATGTGTACCACAATACGCTGCGGCGAGGCGGAACTGGTCCTAGAAGCAGTGACGACACCGGGCGTGAGGCCAGGAACGAGCGAGGATTTGGAGGAAGGCCTCCCAAGGCAAGATAGGGGAGCACCTGCTCGGCTACAGAGGGAGCCGGAGGAAGGCCACCCAAGTCATGATAGGGGAGTGCCTGCTCGGCCCCCGACGGAAAAGGTCAGGAAAAGGGGAGTAAAGTCCGGCTCGAGTCGACAGCCTGGAGAACCCAAGAAGTGGCGCATAGAACTGCAGAGGCAGACTTCTGATGGCTACGGAAGCGGCACGGCGGGAACGTGCAAGAGAAAAGACGGAGTAGGAGCGATGACCAGAATCCACACGGACATAGAAGGCCAGGAGCGATTGCCAGAATCGAGTGGCCACGGAGATCTATCTGGAATCGAAATGGTCCCAGGAGGGGGCGATAACGGCATCGAAGAGGCGGAGTGGCCAGCGGATCTGGACCCAGAATTGAGGGAGTTCCTGGAGTCAGAGCTGGCTCTCTTCGAGGGGCTGCAGGGAGCACCGAATCCGGCTGAAGGATGACAAGCCGTTGAAACAAACTACCCCAAGAATCCGGCCATGCAGAGGGTGATCGACGAGCAAGTGGATGGGTTGATCCGGGCAAATGCCATCGAGCCGTCGCGTAGTCCGCACAGCGCCCCAATCGTCTTGGTCAAGAAGAAGACTGGCGAGTGGCGTATGTGCATTGACTACCGACAACTCAACGCGCATTCCATTCTGGACGCTTATCCGGTGCCTCGTATTAACCACAGCCTGGAGCGGTTGCGCCACGCCCGGTTCATCTCCACTCTGGATTTGAAGCACGGGTACTGGCAGATACCGATGGCAGCCGATAGTCGAGAGTGTACGGCGTTCACAGTCCCTGGAAGAGGTCTTTTTCAATGGCGGGTGATGCCATTTGGCTTACACTCGGCGTGTGCGACATTTCAGCGCGCTTTGGATACGGTAATAGGGCCGCAGATGGAGCCTCATGCGTTCGCCTACCTAGACGACATCGTGGTGACGTGGCGACGAAAACACAGCATGTAGAGAATTTGAGGGAGGTATTCCGCCGGCTAAGGGCGGCCTATCTCCGGTTAAATAGAAAAAAATGCAACTTCTTCCGGGAGAGGTTAGTCTACCTAGGACATGTAATTTGCGGGGAAGGAATACGGACCGATCCGGAGAAAATGGAGGCGATACGAAACCTGAGGGCCCCGACAAATTGCAAAGAACTGCGGCAGTGTCTCGGGATGGCGTCATGGTACAGGCGCTTCGTACCCAATTTCGCGACCCAAGTACAGCCACTCACAGCGCTCTTAAAGAAGGGGCGGAAATGGGCATGGGAGCAAGAACAGGAGGAGGCATTGCGTCAATTGAAGGAGAGCTTGACGACTGCCCCTGTGTTGGCTTGCCCCGACTTTTCCGCCAAGTTCGTCTTGCAGACCGACGCGAGTGAGTATGGCCTCGGTGCAGTGCTGACGCAGACGATCGATGGACAAGAGCGAGTGATAGCATACGCGAGCCGAAAGTTGCTGAAGGCCGAGGTGAACTATTCCGCCACTGAGAAAGAGTGCCTGGCAATCGTGTGGTCGATCCGGAAGTTGCGTTGCTACCTAGAAGGGTACCGATTCGACGTAATAACGGACCATCTAGCACTCAAATGGCTCAATTCGATCGAGAGCCCGTCAGGAAGGATTGCGCGATGGGCATTGGAACTGCAACAGTTCCAATTTGACGTTCATTATTGTCGAGGGAAGCTCAACGTCGTGGCCGATGCCCTGTCGAGGCATCCTCTAGAGACCTGTGAGCAAGCAGTGGTGGCCGAGGCCCCCTGCAAATGGGTCGCGAGAATGCATGCTAGAATCGCCGAAGAGCCAGCCAAGTTCCCGGATTACACTGAGGAAAACGGACAGCTATATAGGCATTTGGGTCACCGGATAGACAATGAGGACTACATCCCCTGGAAACTATGCGTAGGCAGCGGTCAAAGCCAGAGGGTACTGCGGGAATGTCATGATGCTCCCACGGCCGGACATCAAGGTGTCAGAAAAACGGTGGCGAGGTTAGCCCAGCGGTACTACTGGCCGGGTATGTTCCGCGATGCCGCCAGATACGTGAAATGTTGCGGAGACTGCCAAAAATTCAAGAGTGAGCAACTCAAACCGGCTGGTCGCATGCTGATGAGGCAGGTGGCAGAGCCAATGGCGGTACTTTGCGCGGACTTCGTCGGACCCCTTCCACGGTCGAGACATGGAAATACGATGCTATTGGTGTTCCATGACGCCTTCTCGAAGTGGGTGGAGTTGGTCCCTCTCAGAAGAGCCACAGCAGCACACCTGCAAGTAGGTTCGGGGTACCTAGAAAGTTTGTGTGCGACAACGGGGTACAATTTACGAGCCGGAGCTTCAAGTCATTTTTGGGGTCCCTGGGTGTAAAGATCCAGTATACCGCCCCGTACTGTCCGCAAGAGAATCCCACTGAGAGGACTAACAGGACTGTAAAGACCATGATAGCGCAATTAATTGAGGGCCACCAGAGTTCATGGGATGAACTTTTGCCCGAGATCTCGCTGGCGGTCAACACGAGCGTGGCAGATTCAGCGGGCTTTAGTCCCACTTTCCTGATGCAGGGCAGGGAACCTCGGTTACCCGCAGCTCTGTACGATCAGGTAACTCCGGGGTCCGCAACTAGTGCGCTCGACCCTAGGACAAAGGCGGATAGGCTAAAAGAAATTTTTGATATCGTCCACAGCAACCTCCAGCGCACATCAAAGGACCAGGGCAGGCATTACAACTTGCGGAGACGAGAGTGGCGGCCTTCGTTGGACTCGATGGTCCTGTTGAGGCAACACCAGTTGTCCAACGCTGCCGAAGGTTTCGCCGCAAAGTTGGCACCCAAATTTGACGGCCCCTACAAAGTCGTCAAATTCATATCCCCCAATATTGTGCGGCTGGTGAAATCAGGCGACCGCAAGAAGGGGGTGGCCAACATCTCACAATTGAAACCATTCTACAGAAAGACGACGAGCGACGAAGAAGACGAAGATCCAGGGCACGTAAATGCCCACGAGTAAGCGAAGGATGAGAGCAACACCCGTCGCCCAACGAAACTATTATGATTAAGCTTAGATAAAACTAACACTAACAACATAATTCAGAATAGGCATAGTAAAGTGTGAGCCGCACTGAGAAAATAGGGCAATAACAAATAAGTAAAGAGTAAGTTAACCAATAAGCTGAACTTTCAGATGGAACCCGAAGTTATCGACATATCGTCAGACGAAGACGTCAGCAGCGGGGACACCGAGCCTTTCCCGGGCCGGGAGCCGCAGGCCGCCCGCGCGACCCACGTCAGGGGCGTGAGTACTATCGAAGAGAACGGCAAGAAGGGCCGCCTCGCCAGTTCCGCCATACACCATGCTCCCGGCGGACCAACATCATGGAGAGGCTAGACGGGATGGTCTTGCTGATGGCAGTCGAGGTCACGACAATGTTCGTGGAGGCACCATTCGCCCGGAACTCGCCACCGTACGCGGAAGAGCCTGCATCTCCGCCCCTCGCATCCCACTCGGCACAATCATCAGAGCCGGCAACCCCAACCGCGGCCGGCGAGATGGACGAGGAAGAGTCCGTACCGTTCGGAACGGAGGAGCACACACCACCAGCGCAGGACGTGAAGGCGGTAGGGGCGGTAGGAGAAGAGATATCCCCGTCGGCCGGAGACGCGGAGTCGCCACCGTCGGAGGTGCCGAGCGGAATCCGCGCAAACGACTGGGAAGCAGACCCGCCGAGCGTCGACCCAGAACCCTTAGTGGGAGGGGTCCCGTCAACGGAGGACGAGCCGGCATTCCGTCGCCGCTTTGCCACCCACCGTCTGGAGGTAGACCCGGGCAGCCAGTTTCCCCGGATAACGCTGCGGTACCTACCAAAAGTCCCCGTGGAAGCCAACAAACCCCTGCAAAGCGCGAATGGGGGGGTGCCGAAGAAGGCCCCGGCGGAAAGCGCCGACGCAGCCGCCATCGCCAACGGAGAGCCGCCAGGGGCAAGCGTCGCCGGAGTGGAGGCCATCGCCGACCCAGTCCCGAGGGAGCATCCTCGTCGGCCACGAAGAGGCTTCGCACGGAGACCGAGAAGCCCGAAGGATCGCAGAGGCGCGTGCCGCGTTCGCCCCGCGAGCGCCAGGAGGGTCCTTCCCAGCTCGGGAAGGATAACCGCCGCTGCAAGATCGCTTCTGGAGGAGGGCATCCCGAACCCTGGCCGATACCGATTGCGGTCTGCCAGATGGTCGTGGAGGAGCACCATCTCAGCAGCAAGGACGTGGCGAACTCGGCCGTGTCCACAGCCCGCGCCGAGGCACCAGACGAAACCTTTCCTAAGGGATCGGAAGAGGAGTGGTTCGACGACGAGGACGAGATGCCCGCGCTCGTGCCTATTGCCCGCGCCGAGACACCCGACACCATCGCCCGGCGGGAGTTGGAAGACGCCTGGTTCGGCCAAGAAGGCAAGGCGCCATCCCGAGAAGGTTCCTTCACGCTTCGCCAGGAGGGCCGGGAAGAAGTCTGGTCTGAGGAAAAGGACGCGGTGGTGATGGCTTCGTCACCCAAGCTTTCGAGTCCAACCCAGGATTCCTCCCCAATGGCTCTAAAGACTCCCACGGAGAGCGAGTTGTGGGACGACATAGTGGACCTTTTCGACGGCATCGACGGGTGGGATACTAGCCTGGACTCAGTGCTGGAGGAGGAACCCGACACCGTCGACGCGGTCGCCCGCAGTGCCGACGTGAGGGTCACACCGGAGAGCCCACCCAAGAAACCCGACACCGAGGTCGAGGCGATCGCCCACAGTGCTGACGTTGGGGTAAAGCCGGAGAGCCCCGTCGAGGAACCCGTGCCCGATTCCACCCCCTCAGGCTGGAAGGTGTTTCCTCTTGGAACACCGTTGTCGTCGGGCGTGGTGGACCTAATCGCGAGAGAGGCGCGAATCCGCCGCTTCCGGTGCCGACGTACTCGGTTCCACGTGTCCGACGGGGAGAGCGAGTACAGCGTTACACTGAACGCGAGAGGCGACGTGACCGTCACCTGTTCGAAGTGAGGGGGGGGTGTGAGGCGGCTAATGAGACCAGCCACCCCACAGTTTTCACGGCAAGGAGCCGTCATCCCTTTGGCCAAATCACGGCAAGGAGCCGCTGGCGGGACAACGCATTAATTTTCTTTAGTTATAAGTATTAATTGTATTAGGTTAAGATCTTAGTGAAGTAAGAAGCAAGGAGCCATCAGTAATATAAGCAGCTCGATATTAGGAGTAAAGAGGCAAGGAGCCGCGAATATTATAGTTGATTTAAAGAGTGAGTTTGAATTTAACCGCCGGCCGCCGCTGCAACCGTGCGTTGTCGATCGGTTGCTCAACACCGTCTTTGAGAGCGCAACTTCAATTCGGCGTCGAAGAGCGAAAGCTCCGAGGCGAAGTTGCGAAAGCTCGCGGCGAAGTTGAGCAGCCGAAGCGAGCGCATGGCTTGCCGGCGAGCGTGCCGGCACTTTGGAATGAACACTAAGGGTGAGTAGAAGTGCAGTGCGAGACACACGAAATCATAGATGGTATGGTATAGTGGAGCGCTAGGGCTCCAGCAAACAGTGCGGCAGGGTTTAGTTTAGGATTTACGATAATGTCGGAATTAATAACAGTGAATAAAGTGCCAACGTTATAATTATCAAGAAGGGATTGGATTATTCTTTGTTTCCTGGTAACCCGGTTTACCTTAACATCGGAACTAACCGGTGTTCGACCTAACCTCGAACGGGGGCATGCGGTACGAGATTGTGGCCCCGGG
Source organism: Drosophila borealis (assembly GCA_035045885.1). Taxonomy (NCBI): domain Eukaryota; kingdom Metazoa; phylum Arthropoda; class Insecta; order Diptera; family Drosophilidae; genus Drosophila; species Drosophila borealis. Next base: position 284,247 of record JAWNOR010000208.1, read on the forward strand.
GTGGGCATTGCCGGTTGGTGTTTCGATAGTGTAGTGGGTACGAGGCCACGGCCCGATAGAGTAGCGGTACGAGGCCACGGCCCGGTAGAGTGGTTGGGTAGTGGAGTTGGTGCGAGGCCCCGGCCCGCTAGCGTAGTTGGTGCGAGGACACGGCCCGCTAGTGTAGTTGGTGCGAGGCCACGGCCCGCTAGCGTAGTTGGTACGTGGCCACGGCCCGATGGTGTAGGCGCGTAGAGATAGATCTGGGTTTGGTTTGGTCAGGATGCTTTTTTTTAATAAGTTGTCTATGCACATATACTTATTTCTTTGAGGTACGTGCTCTGGTTGTACTCGTCAAGATTATAATCGTGTAAGTCTTTTTCAACAGACTTGCGAGTTCCTCGACTTTGCTTGTCACAATATGTATTTATTTGTCAGGATGGCTTTTCATGCATTCCATGACTTTGATTTTTTATTATAATAATTTATATATGATATCTATATAATTTCACTTTAACCTTTCTTTCAATGATTTCTTGAGTCCGCGGTTTCTTCATGTCCACTCTGCTTAACATCACAAATCAGAATCTCGATAATTCCTCCTCTCCATCTGTCTTTTGACAAAGTGATTGTTGCATTTGGCTTAATGCTGAATGCCTGCCACGACTTGTATTCGTCAAAGACCGTACTTAAAATAAACATCCTATTGCCTGCGTCTTTTCTGTTTTTAAGAGCATTTACCAGTAGCGTGACAGCACTGTTGTCGAAGGTAAGGTAATTGTGCCAAATTGGCACTGCAACTAATTTTCCCGGGATCTACGCCTTTGCAGACGGCAAAATCCAGGATGTCTGGGAGCTTCTGCGGGTCATTGGGCCAGTATGTTAGCTCGTCCGATAAGTGGCAGCTAAGACCTCTGCCCTGGATGCGTCTAAATAGCGCGTTTCCCTTTTGATTATTGGTCCTCGAACCCCACCAGGAGTGTTTAGCATTAAAATCTCCGCCTATGATGATGCCTTACAAGAGCAGGTCAAACTCGTCGACCTTCGCATTGTACCTGGGAAGCACATATGTTGTCATGGTGATAGCCTTATGTAGCATATGCCGCTTTTGATAAAAACCCTGCTCCGCGGACTCTGCTTTTGGGGTGGTTTGATTGAAGAGTAAGATCTCAAGGAGCAGTGGGTTTCGGAGACTTGGAGGACATCAACATTGCTGGCTTGGAGAAAGAGTTCAACCTCAGGTCTGCTTTTGCACAGGCCGTTTACATTTTATAATACAATATGGATTTTACTTCCATAACTTGATTTCAACCGTGACAAGCCTCTGCGTCATCTGACGATGCTCCACGGCTACCACGGTTACTTGCACAAGCATTTTTAACGTCTCTGCGTTATTGCTGGGTGGCTCCACATTGACAAAATATGTATATAGACATCGGTGTTTTTGTTTTGCGGCTAATAGCATTGTGCAAGTCCCGCACATTATGCCCCACGTTAATTATTGCTTCCCTAATATCCTCCTTACTAGTGGAATGATGGATTCCTTTTACCACAAAGGTATCACAAGGATGGAAGGTGTGGCATCTTTTGTTCATTGCGTCCAATTGACTGTTTATGGCAGTACAGCTAGCCTTATCGGGCATTATCACACGCACGTTGGTGTGCGCCATCCTTGTACGCGATGCAGATGATTCCAGATGCAGATGATTCCAGTGATGGTCGGGATAAAGCATTGATATTCGAAACATCCGTGATGCAGATTAGAGGGGGCTTAATTGTCATCAACGCCGGATAACGCCGGATAACGGGGCAAACGAATTATTAATAAGTTTTGCCCGTGCAGCGGCCTTGATGCTGGGTCCTTCGCCTTTGTGGAATTTTGCGTTAAATTACGCCTGGTTCGCTGGACGAGCAGCTGCTTCCTAGCTAGTGCTTCCTAGTATTATGACGATTATATGACAACAACACCTACTGCTGTGTTTAGGCATCGACTACGCTGGTAGCACTGTAATTTTAGCTGCAGATAACACGCAGGCTAGACGCGTGCGCAAGTATTAATGCGTCCGTTAGAGCACTATTGGCTCGGTGAATGGGAACGCGCGAAGAAAACACGCGATAGATGCAGCCACTTAGAAGGTGGTAGGTAAATAAGCCGGGTGACATAAGGTTACATCGAAAAATCGCCCGTAGGCGTAGATTGATCGCGATTGAGGAAGACATGTTTGAAATATGGCTTCGCCACTTTATAGTAAAAACTGCTTGCTATTTTGTAATCAATTTCAATCAGTTTTCTACAAATGCTGATCAAGTTGATCGATTTTCGTGTATTTAGTGCCAGACGCACAAATTGCTGCTGACCAGAAACTGAAATTAAAGTGTCTGTTGCTGTCCTTCGAACTGGCCCATACAAGGATATTTTAGTCGACGTCAAGTCTTTCTACTGATCCAAAGTCATAGTGGCAGAGGAATTTAGGGTAACGTCCTAAATTTACTTGTGAGCTACATGCAATGCTCAAATGAAAGGGTAACACACTTTGATTATTTTCTGTTCTTTAGCCATCACAATAACATATCAATTAATTCAATAAAAAGATTACTTAATCTATTGTACTTTCTTTTTCCAAATTTAAAGCTACAAAAATTTAAAATAACTTCGTCACAATAACATATCAATTAATTCTTTAATAAAAAGATTATTTAATCGATTGTACTTTCTTTTTCCAAATTTAAAGCTATAAAAATTTCTAATAACATCGTCGAAAAAATTAAGGTATTTTATTTGACCATCCGGCTAGCCTTGCCCTTTTTCATAGCTAATTTTGTTAGTGATGTTATCAAAGTCCATAGTTAAAAAAGAAGGTTTAAATAGACGAATACCCAACGTTAAAAAAAAAATATTCTGAATTGAATTTATTAAATCAAAATATATAATAACAAGTAAAACGAGAAAGTAAGGACAAATGAAAAGAATAAATACCCTTGTAGAAATATTGCAGATACAGATACATGTGAGAACCGTGAAGCTTGTAAATGCCGAGTTTGATAAAAAATATCATGTAACACAGATTATTTTTATGTGTAAACTAATTTGTCGAACGATTTCTCCTAAAAAGGGATATATTATCGCAGTGCGATATTGATAAGTTTTTGCTCGCATATAAGCAAAATAGTGTTACTTATAAGTGCCCGGTTTGTTCCAGACATCTTGATATGCAAAATGTCACCGTTCGGTGACTGTACATAACTAAAAGTGTTTCAGTGTCTCAAATGGATATTCTCTCCATTAGATTCGTTGGTAGTTGCGGCGAAACATTCTTACTATGTGAGCCGAAAATACAAACCGATGTATCCGAAAGCGTAAGAACACAGAGAATACTGGGTGATGTGATATGTAAAAGACTCGACCCCGGTAAGTATGTATCTGGTCTAGCTTGAGTTCCCGCATGTGGCCTAGACTCTCATAGTCTTGCATGAATTTTTCGTGTTTGCAGGCTTGTATCTTTCAGCAGTCGACGTTCTACAGCTTTAAACAGTGTTGTTGCTCCTTGAAGGGTGTTTGCGAAGGTAGTATCCAACATTTTGAAAGGAAGCTTGACGATATACCTTCCCTTGTTACCTCTTGAGTTTGTTTCACGAAAATGCTCTCCACCTTCAAATCATCGGGATTTGGTGGCAGGTAAGCGTTGGTGTCCTCCAACTCCCACAATCTTTGGAGTGGGACGTTTATGTCAACAGTAGTCTGCGGCGTGGTAGCAGCTGCTATGTTCGAGATGGTAATGGCAGTCATCACCCATCCAAACACCGTCGATATTGTAATTACATTGCCATGCCTATCTAGCTTCTCGCCAGTAATTACAGCCCATACATAGTCCGTGCATAGTAAAATATCTATTGGAGATGTGGAGTTAAACATCGATTCTGCAAGCGGAATATCATTGACGATCTCCAGTGCAGATGCATCGATCTTGTGTCTTGCCAATGATGATGCGATTTTTCCCAAAATGTGCAAAAAAGCGTATAGAGTGTCGTCTGATGCCCGTGATTTCAAGTGCAGCTTAATAAAACCCCCTATGGTTTCAATCCATACCGATGAAATTTCCGAAACTAATAGCCTTTGTCCACTGAACACATTTCTTACACATTTCTGAAAATGTCACATTTTTTAAAAATGTGTAAATTCGACCCGAACAGTTCGTGTTTCTTACGATGATTTATCGAGTTTTCTATCGATGTTGTGAAAAATGTGAATGTGTTCATTACCATAAACAGCTGATATTGCATCGATGGCAAGCGGTAACTTTAAATTATAATTTTAAATTTAAATAATCCCACAGTTTTTAACATTTAAAGTTGGCCAAATCCCGCAAAGAGTCTAATTAATGGAGCCCCTACTTCGTATGTATGCCTCTGTCCACTAAACACATTTCTTGAAAATGTCACATTTTTGCAAAATGTGTAAAATGCGGCCGGTACGTTTTCCCATAAGAAAACACATTTCACACTTTTTTCAAAAGTGAGACTTTTTGAAAAATGAGTAAATTCGCCCCGAATAGCTCGTGTTTTATACGATGATTTATCGAGTTTTCTTTCGATGTTGTGAATAATGTGAATGTGCTCATTACCATAAACAGCTGATATTGCAACGGTGGCAAGCGGTAACTTAAATTATAATTTTAAATTTTAATAATCCCACAGTTTTTAACATTTAAAGTTGGCCAAATCCCGCAGTCTATTAAATGGAACCCCTACTTCGGGGCCGTATTATTTGACTTTTAGAAGGAAATCATGCGGCGCTTATGTAAATTAAAGCAACTCGATCAGCTGTTTTTTGAAAAAGTCGTTACTTTTTCCACTCATATGTTACCGAAATCCGGTGGAACAGCAATAGTGAAACTTGAAAATGTGACATTTTTAAGCCCAGTGGAGAAAGCCTATAATTTCTTCTCTTGTCTTGGCAAATACATATATCCAGATTTGCACCAAAATGTGTGAGTCGAGACACATATACCAACAACTTTTGGAGTGCCGAGGCATAGATACCCTTATTTATAGTAATAATATACTATATAATGTTGAAAAAAAATTTTATTAATGATTGTATCAATAGTTGCACAGTAAATACGAAGTTATCTTTTTCTCTGCCATTGAATAAAAATTTTTATATAAAAAGGTTAGTGGTCTTTGGCTACAGCACTGATCAATGTGCTTAAAATACCCTATTTCGAGAAAGGGTGCTTTGCTGGTCCAAAAAAGAAAACATTTTAAAAATCTGTGGGGCTGCTTACAAGTTGTAGGCGAGTGGAGAAGGAGAAAATATATTTGCAGTGATTCGAAAAAACCACAATGAGTTTTTATGGCTTATGCATTTAATCTCTAATGTGTGGAATTGGTAAGCTCATTTGGGTGAGACAAACAAGTTTTCTTCTTCCCTATCTATTAAAGTGCAATATCAGGAACATCTTTCCTCTGAAATACAGAGCGCACTGAAATACGCCACTCCCTAAAATTTTCTGTGTGTTGCTTTTTCGTCACCCCTATCATCACGATATCGTCTAGGTAGGCGGACGCATGAGGCTTCATCTCCGGCCCCATTACGGTGCCCAATGCCCGTTGGAAGGTTGCACACGCTAAGTGTAGTCCAAATGGCATCACCCGCCATTGGAATAGACCTGTTCCTGCGACTTTGAATGCCGTGCATTCCCTACTATCGGCTGCCATTGATATCTGCCAATACCCGTGTTTCGAAAATGGGGTAGAGATGAACCGGACGTGACGAAACCGTTCACGGATATGATTAATCCGAGGGACAGGGTAAGCGGAATGGAGTGTGTAACATACAACGTAGGATAGTTGCAGAGTCGAGCTGATAGAAGTATAGACACCTTACGGAGCACGCGCTAGTTTTCCGGCTCTATCTCGTCGGCGATGGAGGGGTTCAGGAAAAAAATTCCGAGATGTTAAATGCTCGTTTGCAAATAATTAATTATTAAAATTTCGCGTATTGTTTTGGGGGAACAGGTCGCCTATCAATCGGTTGAAACGACATCATAGATAAAGAAAAGACAAGAAAAGAAAAGTAGGTCTGCACTTATTTATGAATGTTTAGTGTACGATAGCTACCCCAGAGATGGAAATTGGGAGCAGCGTATGCCCACCCTACCATGATCGTCCAAGAGCCAAGACATGTTTGAGACGATCCCTTGTACACCCTTGTTATTGTTTACATTGACTCAAGTCCGCTTTTCATAAATCCCGGAATGGGATAGGGTCTTAGTTAGAATTCATGGTAACTTCTTTATTTATGCCAATTAGATCTTTCATTTAAGTTGTTGTTATTTCTTAACATTCCAAAAACTATTACAACATATAAATGAGTTAATTTTACTTTAAGTTAGAAGCAATGATCATTTATTATATTATAGTTGCTTCCCTACCGCTAACCGAAGTTTTACATATCTTTTGCTTACTCTAGGCAAAAACTAGTTGCTTTAGTTTATTACTATACCGAAGCGAAAAGTTGCTGAAAGCAATAAGGGTTAATATGTATATTTTCTATATGTAAACATGGCAAAAACGAAAATATGTATCGTTATAATAGAAGTAGGATTTAGCCATGCAGATTATATTATGCGGCTAAAGGCCATTTTAGATGTTTAATAATTTACCGGAGGTGTGCGTAATATTTAGTGCCACTACTGTACGGGGCATAGCTGATATGCATTGCATGCGACTGAGCAAATGCTCGCCAATTTGTTATCAATTTTTGTTTACCGTTGTTTACTCAAGTTTCACATAAGCTCGGTTCACGCTGTGGCACAACAAGACGATAAAACAACAACAACTGTTTAAAATTGTCGTACGCATGCTCATTTGGCTGCTGAGAAAAAAATAACTTATTTTGGTTCGTGAACCTGCCAAGTAATACCCTGGGTAAACAGAACAACTGTAAATTATAATGGGGTGCTCCAGCTTACCATTTAGCAAATCCAGCGACGACAGTACTTTCGGGGGTGTCCATACGAGTGGTATTCATAAACATGTTTTAAGGCAGGGTTTATTTTTCTGACGCATTGTTTTAGATGAATTAAAGTTTTAAAGTTTTCATTTGCCGACAAAAATCACTTTGCTTTTCACTTATTGTTAAATCGGCAACTTTTCGCTTTTAAAAAAATAAAAGAGAATATTATCAAAACCCAAAACAAAAAAAATATGCAACTTCTTCGTCGCCAGGTTGGCCGCTCGGTAATTAACTATTATAACTTATTCAATTAAATTATTCGAGCATAGCAAACTTGTTAAATCAAAAATACTTTTCACTGCGGGTTATGGCTCGGACTATTACAAACGGCGGCACTTTCTATTGCTAACTTATACAATTTTTTTTTGTTGTGCGTCGATCCATTCTCGTTTAGCACATGCCGAACACTACTGTGTCAGGTGGCGATGATCTGCAATGCTCCCTGTGCCCGCAATTTCGATTCTGCTCGATTCCGATTAGAGGAAGGGAAATTTTTCAAATAAAATACAAAAACGTGCTTGCAGGTTAGGCTAAGCTTTACGCAAAATTATTAAATGCGACTGCTCTGGTTGACAATCAATGGTAGAAAGGTCGAGTCTGGCTTGCGGAAATTTCATCTAACCTCACCGTGTCGAAAATTCGCAGACACGCATTTTTCTTGTAGATCGAACACAAGTGTGCAATTTTCAAGTGCAATCGAGTAATTTTATATTTCAGCTAACATCTTAAATAGATATAAATATATACATATATATTATTAAATATATTATATTCTTTTATATTTATATTTTATTTTTGTTGTCATATTCTGCGTAGGTAGGCAAACTACAATAATTAACAAAAATACTACTAAAACTTCCATTGCCTACTTTTGGGCACACTAAAAAAATAGTCAACTAATTTTTGGTGACAAGCGCCTCTATAAGCCCCGGGACCAAAATCGCACTTGGGGTTACCACAAGGCTGATAAGCGCTTGTGACAAGGACTGAAAGAGAAGTTATTGTTTAATATCTTTTGCATGATATTTTCCAATTAGATTATCCTGCATATCTTCAATCCCATAATAACTGTTTCCTAGCTTATGACGAATTCTTGCATTTACAAATGTCGGGGTGAGCTTCGCATAAACCCCTTGGCAAAATTACTTTGTTGAAAGTTTCTACGAAATACTTCCTGTCCAACGACATAGGAGACCTCTCGGCTTCTCAAATTGTAAAGCTTTTCATTTCGTGAATGTTGATTTTGCATCACGTTGACCGCTTTGTTCCTCATTAAATCGAAAGAATCGTCTCTGTTGAATGACATGGTACGATCTCCGAGTAAGCTTAAGTCACGTAAAAGCCGATAAGTAGAACCATTTGTTATCATATGTTGACCAAAGACAAGTCTATACGGGGTATTATTTACTGCTGTATGTAGGCTTGAGCGTAAGGAGCAGCAAATTTTACTCAAATTTTCGTCCCAGTTTGATTGATTGGGATGAATATAGGTTTTTATGGCCGAAATTACAGACCTATTAACACGCTCGGAGGCATTAGCCTGTGGTGCGTAGACCGCTGTATAGGCATGGTTTATTCTATACTTTTGCATTTTTGCAAATTATTAAAGGCATGCGACTTGAACAGTACTCCATTATCAGAGACTACCGTTTCGGGAACGCCAAAACAATGCAACATGTCCTCTTCCAAAAATTGTATAATGGCGTCTGCAGTAAATTTTTTTACGGCTTTCAGAAAGGGAAATTTCGAAAAGTGTTCGAGTACAATGAAAATTCCTACATTACCAGCCTTGGATCTTGGATAGGGACCGAGAAAGTCAACATAGAGTTTTTGAAAGAACCGATTACTGTCTCTGCTTTTTGCAAGTGGGGGTCTGAGTACCTTATTTGGACTTTTAGTAGTTTTGCAGATCTCGCACTGGTTAATGTATTCTTTAACTGATGTCACCAAATTGGGCCAATAGTAATAACTTCGCACTCTTTCTAAAGTTTTGTTGATTCCCCCATGAGCGGAAAGTGGATTGTCATGAGCCATTTTTAATGCTTTAGGCACTAACTCTAAAGGAAGCATAATTTCAAATAATTTTTTTGGATTTTTTTGGGGGGTTTTTTTTTTTTTTTCTATTTTTGTCCGCAGATCCTGATAGCCAGTCGATTGGAAACAAGGCGATTGCAGGTCTATAAAGGTGGAGACGTCGATGGCCGATAAGTCCTCAGTGTAAGTTCTTGATAACGCGTCGGGCACAATATTTTTGGATCCTTTACGATGCTGAATCGAAAAGGTATACCCCTGCAGCTTCAACGCCCATTGTGCCAATCGGCTACTTAGGTCTGTTTGGGCCATCAGCCATTTTAAGGACGCGTGATAAGTAATCACTGTAAAAGACTGACCCTCAACATATGCACGCAATTTTTTTATACATACTATTGCGGCTAAACACTCTTTTTCGGTAACAGAGTAGTTTCTTTGGCATTGATTAAGCTTTCGTGACATATAGGCAATGGGAATCTCATCGCCCTGTTTATTTATTTGCATAAGGACTCCTCCAACACCGGTGTGACTCGCGTCACAGTGAATATAAAATGGGGCCTCGAAATCTGGTGTATGCAATACAGGAGCTTTGCACATCGCCCTTTTCAAAGATTGAAAGGCATTTTCAGCTAGTTCCGACCATTCGAAACGACGTTTGTGCTTGAGGGCATCGGTGAGCGGTGATGCTAGCGAAGCAAAATTGCAAATAAATTTTTGGTACCATCCAGTCATACCCAGAAAACGGCGAAGCTGTTTTAATGAGCGGGGCACTGGATAGTTATTTATTGCCGAAATTTTTTCAGGGTCCATAGCTATTTTTCCATAGCCGACCACATGGCCTAAATACTTCACTTCTTTTACGCAAAATTTACTATTCTCAACATTTATTGTCAATCCTGCGTTAGAAAGGCACATGACTATCTCTTTCAATACAACAATATGTTTCTCAAAAGATTCTGAAACTATCAGCAGATCATCCAAGTATATAAAAACTTAATTTTTCAACCTAACAGGGATTATTCTATTGGTTAGGCCAAAAGGCATGACCGTAAATTGGTAGAGGGCTCTACCTGGCACTGTAAAGGCTGTTTTATCCCGAGAACTTGGTTCTAGTGGTATTTGCCAACAGGCATCTTTTAAGTCAAGGCTAGTTATGTAGTTAGCCTTCGGAAGACGGCTGAGTATCCCGTCGATTAGCGGCATGGGATATGAGTCTTTTCGTGTTACTTCATTGACTTTACGACTATCAATGCAAAGTCTGACTTTGCCGGGCTTGCGCACAAGTACCACTGGCGACGACCAGGCACTGTCTGACTCCTCAATTACACCTAGTGCAATCATGCGATCAGATTCATCGAACATTAACTTTTCGGTCGCTGGAGAGACGGCATAGTGTCTTTGTTTAATTGGCTTTGAATCGCCAACATCAATCACATGCTCAAGAAGGCTTGTCTTTTCTAAGCCATTTTTCGTAAAAGATGGAAAGCACTGAATAGTCTTATTCAAAATTATTCGTTGCGATTCCGTCAATGGTCGATATGCACCCATATCTGGACCTTCGAGGCTGGCCAAATTGGCAGTATTCGTCAAGACGGACGGCAGTAAATCGAATTCGGCCCAAAAATCAATACCTAAATAAAGATGCTGAACTAACGATAGGACTAGATAGAAGGTCAAAGTCTTGGTATTTCCTCTATACTGTACTTCGGTACGTAATTTTCAAACAACCCTCTGTGTGTTACCATCTGCAGTTCGTATAGTAGAGCACATGAGTTTGTGAGGTATTCGATCTTGTAATATGTTTTTAGCAAAGCTCCCACCAATGTAATTAATGGACGCACCAGTATCCAATAAACCAGATACATATCTGCCTAATATTAACACCTCTGCGTACGGCCGAATATCGTGGCCTACTATAGCGGATAGCAGGGATTTACTCTCGAGTTTTCGGTGTTTATAATTCTCTTACTATGGGGGCTGACGACTTGATTATTAGTATTTTGAAGACGATTGTGTAAAGGTACCTCTGGTAAGTCTGTAAAGTCCGGTAGATATATATTAGAAGCACTAGAAGCTTCTAATCTGTGTTGGTCGCTTTCGATACTAATAGTCTGGGTGCACTTTTCGGCGTTGCACGCGGCAAAGAGTTTTTTGCATGACTGCATCTAGCACAACTTGGTCTATATGTGTCTGCTTGACCACAAACATAACAGAAAACGTGGCGATCGGCCACGCAGTCTTCAAAACGGTGGCCACTGCTGCCACAATTCCAACAGGTCAGACTTATGGCTGCTACATCGTTATCGCTTGTATCTGATTCATTATCAGAATTGGTATCAACCTCGTGTACAAGTCGGGGTGCTGGCCTTGGAGCAGGTCGTGGTTTCGCCACTTGAGGCTTCTGTATTGGCTGGAAAAACACTTCTCGCTTCCTAACAACGCTTTTCAACTTAATTATGCTCTCGATCTTTTCATATAAAAGCTCGTGTTGGATTTCAGGTAATCGATTTGATCTAATAGAGGCCAATAAATATGCTTCTGGCAAGGGTTCAGATAATTTATCTGCTATTGCAACAACAGCTTCGTAAAACTCATCGAAGGATTCGTTGTCCTTTTGCTTGCGACGGTCGATTGCAGCTCGAATGTTTACATCTGTACGCTCTTCCCTGAACTGAACTCGCAACGCGTTTTTCAATTCTTCCCATTTTATTTCATGTACGTTTTTGTGATAGCGCCAAAACCACTCGGCTGCGCTTCCCTCAAACAAATTACTAACATAACGAGCTAATAGTTCGTAATTGCGTCTAAAGTTTGGATGGTTAATGCCTCTACACCTGACCTACCGGAAAACTTCAGTTTCCAATTGGCGATTATTTGGCTTATCCGGACGTAGCTGGACGTAGCTCGGTTCCTAATGAAGAAAGCCTGGGCATTAAATTAGTCGGAGTCATACTAACAGGAGTTGTTCGATTTTGGGGCCTTACATTTTGATTGTTGGCATCATTGGGAGTTCGTAGCAACACAGATGGGTCAGCTGTTTGTGCCACTAAACCTTGAGACGTAGTAGGTGGACTGGTTGGTAAGGGTAGTGAACGAGATTGCGAAGAAGATCATTTAGCGACTGAGTAATTAGCTCAGTTTGTTTAACTGCCTGCAAGGTCAGGACATCGGCCAGTGTTTGCTGCAGTTCGCTAATAATCGGAGAAGTCTCCCTATTGGCTAAGTTGGAGGTTTCTTCGGGGTTCTTTGGAGCGTTGTCCATATTGCTTCGCTTAGCGGTTGCATTGCTTTTATGAGATCTAGTGACGGTGAGCATGTTTAGAGATGGTAGACTTTGAGTCGACTGACTCAAATCTGAGTTGAAAGTTAGATGTAAGGTAGAGTATTGCAATGATGCTATACAAACAGGACAAATGTTTCTGTTGGAAACCTTCCGATACCCAATGAAAAGCATGATTGCAGCTGGTGGATAACAGTTGAGCTCTGTGATCAATATTTTTAAGACTAATGTAGCACTGAACCTCACCAGCTAAGTTTTCACATTTGCGGGCTACGAACATGACCAATTCGCCACGGTTTCATAAAAGCAGTTATATTTAACATTCGTAATCAAGCTTAAATATAATATAAAAAAAAAATTTTTTTTTGAAAAACTTCAAAATGCTTCATTAATATATCCGGAACTTATGGGCCACTTTCCTGAGTAATAATAACACTGTTCATAAATGTGCAACAAGTAAAGGCATATATAATATACGATATCTACAACATATTGCACACGATAGTTTCTTTAGGATATGTTGATAAAGCAACGATCAGCCGCATAGCAAACGGCAGTATGCCTGATCGCTAGAATTATCAAGTATCAGATAAGTATGCTACCGTCTTTCACTGAAAATCAGCGGTATACTGTAATATAAGGTTAATCAATCTAATTGCCTTCCTAGTTAAGAAAACGCACCAGCAACACAAAGAAGATCAGGATCATTAGCCACCAGTATATTATCCAGAAAGATTTTAACAGGTAGCAATGAAAGAGGGAACAAAATGTTGTAATCTATGCCTGAAACAAGGTGAAATAACACAAAGAAGAGGAAAGTATGTGTGGTAACTGGGTGGTGATCATTTAAACAATTTACGTATCCAGTGGACCACTTAAGGTATCTTAATACCTTGTTTCCATTTAGCGGTAGGCCGTAGAACTTGTTCACGTTTTAAACCAGCATCCAGCAAAAATTCCACAAAATAATTAAGAATACAAGGATAGTTCACAATAGTTGCTGTTGATTGCGGAGTTAGCTTTAATTTTAAAAACCAACTTATACAGCAATCAGAGCTAATTGACATGCGTTTATTTGTTGTTTTATAGGCTCGGACCTGAGCTATTTAGAAATGCTAGGTAATCCATAGCCGTTCAACAATAAACAAGGACAAGGGAAATGGAACCATGTTCCAACTGATTGCGTAAAGTCAGATGTTACCGACTGAGAAAAAATTGCTCTATTGTATTTAAGATTGGGGCTTGCCGGAAAGGGCCCACGTTGGGCGCCAAGAATAATTAATAATAACTGTAACAACGCAAAATAGCTGCAGAGTCGAGCTGATAGAAGTATAGACACCTTACGGAGCACGCGCTAGTTTTCCGGGTCTATCTCGTCGGCGATGGGGGGTTCAGGAAAAAATTCCGAGATGTTAAATGCTCGATTGCAAATTATTAAAGTAAAGAAAAGTAGGTCTGCACTTTTTTATGAATGTATAGTGTACGATAGCTACCCCACAGATTGAAATTGGGATCAGCGTATGCCCACCCTACCATAATCGTCCGCTTTTAATAAATCCCGGAATGGGATAGGGTCTTAGTTAGAATTCATGGTAACTTCTTTATTTATGCCAATTAGATCATTTAAGTTGTTGTTATTCCTTAACATTCCAAAAACTATTCCAACATATAAATGAGTTAATTTTACTTTAAGTTAGAAGCAATGATCATTTATTATATTATAGTTGATTCCCTACCACTAACCAAAGTTTTACATATCTTTTGCTTACTTTAGGCAAAAACAAGTTGATTTAGTTTATTACTATACCGAACCGAAAAGTTGCTGAAAACAATAAGGGTTAATATGTATATTTTCTATATCTAAATATGGCAAAGACGAAAATATGTATCGTTATAATAGAAGTAGGATTAAGCCATGCAGATTATATTATGCGGCTAAAGGCCATTTTAGACGTTTAATAAATTTACCGGATTTGTGTGTAATATTTAATGCCACGACTGTACGGGGCACAGCTGACTCAAGACGATAAAACAACAACAACTGTTTAAAATTGTCGTACCCATACTCATATGGCTGCTGAGAAAAAAAACTTATTTTTGTTCGTGAACCTGCCAAGTAATACCCTGGGTAAACATAATGGAGTGCTCCAGCTTACCATTTAGCAGATCCAGCGACGAAAGAACTTTCGGCGGTGTCCATACGACTCGTATTTATAAATATGTTTTAAGGCAGGGTTTATTTTTCTGACGCATTGTTTTAGATGAATTAAAGTTTTAAAATTTTCATTTGCCGACAAAAATCACTTTGCATTTCACTTATTGTTAAATCGGCAACTTTTCGCTTTTAAAAAAGTAAAAGAGAATATTATCAAAACCCAAAACAAAAAAAATATGCAACTTCTTCGTCGCCAGGATGGCCGCTCGGTAATTAACTATTATAACTTATTCAATTAAATTATTCGAGCATAGCAAACTTGTTAAATCAAAAATACTTTTCACTGCGGGTTATGGCTCGGACTATTACAAACGGCGGCACTTTCCATTGCTAACTTATATAATTTTTTTTTTGTGTGCGTCGATCCGTTCTCGTTTAGCACATGCCGAACACTACTGTGTCAGGTGGCGATGATCTGCAATGCTCCCTGTGCCCACAATTCCGATTCTGCTCGTTTATTTTAGAAAGTGAGAAACTGAGCTTAGGGGTTTCTGTATAAGTGCCAATCTGTGTACACCAGAAAATGATAATTAGAAAAAAAAAGTACAAAGCGCAAAAGCAATGAGCGGCTGGTCCGCAAGAGATGAGAAATATTTACCCTTTTTGGATTGGCACCAAATTTAAAACTTGGAAAGGTTGTTCCGTCCGACTGTGGGCTTTGGTTTTTCCAAATACGGTCAGCTATGCACCAATTGATAGCTGCCTGCATGGACTCAAGTTAAGGGGAGTTCTGTGGACCAATGCCATTAAGCATGAATTTCTTTTCTGTAGTATTTAAACTTACAGCCTTGTATATTTCCGCAACAAAAAGTTGTTTTTTTTTTGTTTTGTAGTAACAATTTTGCGGTAATTATTTATTTTTAAATTTAGCACAAAAGATGAAAAAAAATACAAAAACGTGCTTGCAGGTTAGGCTAAGCTTTACGCGACATTATTAAATGCGACTGCTTTGGTTGACAATCAATGATAGAAGGGTCGAGTCTGGCTTGCGGAAGTGTCATCTAACCTCACCGTGTCGAAAGTTCGCAGACACGCATTTTTCTTGTAGATCGAACACAAGTGTGCAATTTTCAAGTGCAATCGAGTAATTTTATATTTCAGCTAACATTTTAAATAAATATAAATATATATATATATTATTAAATATATTATATTCATTTATATTTATATTTTATTTTTGTTGTCATATTCTGCGTAGGTAGGCAAGCTACAATAATTAACAAAAATACTACTAAAACTAAAAGAAATCTATTACTAAGTGTCAAACCCATTGTCACAACTGCATTAACGAAAATTCCATTGCCTACTTTTGGGCACACTAAAAAAAATAGTCAACTAATTTTTGGTAACAATCGCCACTACAAGTGCGCATTGAATTGCCGATAGTCCATGCACACGTGCCATCTTTTTGTTGACTTAGACGATTGGGCCGCTGTGCGGACCGTCGCGTAGCTCAATGGCACCTGCCTGGATCAGCTCATCTGCCTGTTCGTTGATCACCCTCTGCGTGGCTGGATTCTTTGGATAGTACCTTTGCTTCAATGGCTTGTCATCCTTCAGCCGGATCTTGTGTTCTGCGATATGCGAGACCCCCTACAGACCCTCGAAGGGTGCCAGTTCCACCTCCAGGAACTCCCTTAGTTCCGGATCCAGATCCGCCGGCCCCTCTGCCTCCTCTGTGCTGGGTTCGCTCTGTCCCACCTCCTTCGTGCACCACTCCGACTTCAAAGGGAGCTCCATGTTTATCCCACTCTGGCAGCTGCTCCCGATCCCGTGCGTCTGGGCGGACCCTAGCCATTGCTGTAGCTTCCTCCATTCCCTGGCACGTTTCCGCCATGGCACCTCCCCGATCAGCGTAGATCTGCGGCAGCCCTTCTTCGCTCACTTTTCGCGTCCTTTCCCTTTGGTTACCGAGCAGGCGCTCCCTGACGTGGGAAGGCTTATTTCGGTTCCCGCTTCGTGTCCCCTTCACCCAGTTGCCGAGCAGGTGCTCCCTTTCCCTGACGTGGAAGGCCTTCTTCGGCTCTTCGCTCATCCCAGGCCCCGCGTCCGGTGCCACCAACTTCTACAGGACCAATTTCGTATTGACGCAACGTATTCTAATGCACATTGCTCCCAAGAAATCCTTCCCCAGGATGACGTAGTGTAGCATTGAGGGCGTAGTGTAGCATCAGAGTGGACCCATCTGCCAGACGAATGCGCGTCTTCACGACCTCCGCTCTTCCCTGAAACGACCGCTTGCGTACGCAATCTCAATTGTACATTACACCTTCAGAGGGTGTCCTATTACCGGGTTATGTATGTGGCGGCGTCGACCCGATCCTGGCCTGGGCGACGCCGTTTGCCCTTTCCCACCTCAGCGCTGCGGCAAACACTCCTGGCTACTTCTACCCTGGTTCTAACAACGCTAACTCCGTCTAATGACCGTCACATACTCCATAGCTATCTGCGTCAGCTGGGACAAAGTGGAGAAATCTTGCCTACGCACGTAGATCCTGTATTCGGGGTGGCAATCTCGTATATCCGGTGCAACACCCAAGCGAATCATACCTGGCGTGGTGCATTAAAGCACTCATCTTGAATTCCTGCTCCTCCGGCGGACCGGATTTAACCATCAAGCCTCTCGAAGTAATGCGGAGGAAGAAAGACCTCTAAGAAACCCCTCCTAAACACTGACCATGGCACATTCCTCACCCCACTACTCAAAAACCAGAGAACTGCACGGTCGCAGAATACCTCACTCATTGCCCGAGGCATGTGATCGACTACGATACCATATGTAATGGACCGCTTCTCAAGGTTCTCCAAAAAGCCAAGGGGGTCGGATCAGCCATCATACCTCATACCCCACTTGCGGACTTGCTCCAGAACACTCGAAAGTGGCCTAGCCTGCGACTGGGGATACGGCCTGCGATCATAAAGAACACTACTCAGTTCGTCAGAGGTCCGCCATACCTTGGTGTCGCCCACTGTTTCTCGGCGGGTTCCATCCATTATGATGTCATGAGCCTCCCCTACACCCGTGGCGGCTAAGCTAGGGGTCGGAATCTGGGGACGCTCGTACAGTTGGTTGCTCCTCAGAACTGGTTCCTATTTCTGACGCGGCCGTCCGCCAACGTCGGGTAGGCTGTTTCAAGACGGCGGTTCCAATGGGTTAAACGGGTTAAGCCTGTAATACTTTCACAGGGAATGTCGACGGGTTCCTCCACGAGCCGCTCGAGATCGCTCAAAGGCTTAGCGGCAACCCACGGTGTCCCTACCCTGTTATGGACAGAAATAGCGGAAAATCCGCAGATAAATTTACCAATTCGGTGTTTGTAAGTTATAAACAACAACATTTATTTATTTATGAACAGCACTTGCAATGAGTCGATATTACAAACTGAATTTTGTGTCTTAATTAATTCCTAATAAAACCTCAGTCCAACGAGGACTCGTCGCTGTCGGCATCGGCGTCGCCAGCATGGGGTTGTAGCGAATATGGAAATGCACCATTTCTGCATTTCGCAGGTGTTCGCATTTCTTAGGAACCAACGAACTATATTGGTTCCGCTGAATCCACAATTATTGGCATGTGCAATAGTTATGCCGAACTTACGATCCCACGGTTGGCTGTCTAACGAGCGCGTTGACCTCGTATGCACCTAAAGTTGTACACGCTATACCTTGCTTCAGCTTTTCCCAGCACGTTGAATGGCCACGTTCGGGAACCAAATGTTGGAAAACTGATTACCCAAATATTGTTATTTTAAATTGGTCCAGACGTTGCCATAAGTATTGGCGCGATTTAACACAACCACGGTAGACTCGACAATGCGCGTAAAACTAGAGACTTTTTATCGGAAAGAAAAATAACGTTCTTGGAATGGTCGGCGATTAGTTCGGATCTAAAGCCAATGGAAGACCTATGGGGCATACTTTCCAGTAAAGTTCGCAAGGGTGGTCGGCAGTTTGATACCATAAAGCAACTAAAAGAAGAAGAAGAAGGAGTGGGATCAAATAGACCCTTCAACTCTTGAACACCTTATTACCTCAATGACTAAATAATGACCTACTACTAGACTAAATAAGATCATATTAGCCAAGTGAAAGCATGTAAACTATTAAAGAAAAATAAGAAAGTAAATGAGGATTAGTTTTGTTTAAAATAAATTAACAAACTGTACTATGCACATATACTTATTTCCTAAGAAGTCATATTACTTTATTTATTATTTTGTTTTGTATGAACATATAATAATTAGATCCTTTTGTTTTTTGTTACTATTTTTGCGTACCACAATATAAAAATAAAGTTTGAAAAATTCCTTTTGTTTTACATACTTTTTTTTAATAAATTGTCTATGCCCATATACTTATTTCCCTGAGGTACGTGCTCTAATTGTACTCGTCAAGATTATAATCGTGTAAGTGGATGCGTCTAAATAACGCGTTTTCCTTTTGATTATTGGTCCTGGAACCCCACCAGGAGTGTTTGGCATTAAAATCTCAGCCTATGATGAACCTAAGTCCAATGCCTTACAAGAGCAGGTCAAACTCGTCGTCCTTCGCATTGTGCCTGGGAAACACATATGTTGTCATGGTGATAGCCTTATGTAGCATATGCCGCTTTTGATAAAAACCCTGCTCCGCGGGCTCTGCTTTTGGGGTGGTTTGATTGAAGAGTAAGATCTCAAGGAGCAGTGGGTTTCGGAGATTTGGAGGACATCAACATTGCTGGCTTTGAGAAAGAGTTCAACCTCAGGTCTGCTTTTGCACAGGCCGTTTACATTTTATAATACAATATGGATTTTACTTCCATAACTTGATTTCAACCGTGACAAGCCTCTGCGTCATCTGACGATGCTCCACGGCTACCACGGTTACTTGCACAAGCATTTTTAACGCCTCTGCGTTATTGCTGGGTGGCTCCAAATTGACAAAATATGTATATGGACATCGGTGTTTTTGTTTTGCGGCTAATAGCATTGTGCAAGTCCCGCACATTATGCCCCACGTTAATTATTGCTTCCCTAATATCCTCCTTACTAGTGGAATGATGGATTCCTTTTACCACAAAGGTATCACAAGGATGGAAGGTGTGGCATCTTTTGTTCATTGCGTCCAATTGACTGTTTATGGCAGTACAGCTAGCCTTATCGGGCATTATCACACGCACGTTGGTGTGCGCCATCCTTGTACGCGATGCAGATGATTCCAGATGCAGATGATTCCAGTGATGGTCGGGATAAAGCATTGATATTCGAAACATCCGTGATGCAGATTAGAGGGGGCTTAATTGTCATCAACGCCGGATAACGCCGGATAACGGGGCAAACGAATTATTAATAAGTTTTGCCCGTGCAGCGGCCTTGATGCTGGGTCCTTCGCCTTTGTGGAATTTTGCGTTAAATTACGCCTGGTTCGCTGGACGAGCAGCTGCTTCCTAGCTAGTGCTTCCTAGTATTATGACGATTATATGACAACAACACCTACTGCTGTGTTTAGGCATCGACTACGCTGGTAGCACTGTAATTTTAGCTGCAGATAACACGCAGGCTAGACGCGTGCGCAAGTATTAATGCGTCCGTTAGAGTACTATTGGCTCGGTGAATGAGAACGCGCGAAGAAAACACGCGATAGATGCAGCCATTTAGAAGGTGGTAGGTAAATAAGCCGGGTGACATAAGGTTACATCGAAAAATCGCCCGTAGGCGTAGATTGATCGTGATTGAGGAAGACATGTTTGAAATATGGCTTCGCCACTTTATAGTAAAAAGTAATCAATTTCAATCAGTTTTCTACAAATGCTGATCAAGTTGATCGATTTTCGTGTATTTAGTGCCAGACGCATTTTAGTCGACGTCAATTCTTTCTACTCATCCAAAGTCATGGTGGCAGAGGAATTTAGGGTAACGTCCTAAATTTACTTGTGAGCTACATGCAATGCTCAAATGAAAGGGTAACACACTTTGATTCTTTTCTGTTCTTAAGCCATCACAATAACATATCAATTAATTCTTTAATAATATGCAATACTTTGTACACAAAGATTATTTAATCGATTGTACTTTCTTTTTCCAAATTTAAAGCTATAAAAATTTCTAATAACATCGTCGAAAAAATTAAGGTATTTTATGTGGCCGTCCGGCTAGCCTTGCCCTTTTTCACAGCTTGTTTTGTTAGTGAGGTTATTAAAATCCATAGTTAAATAAGAAGGTTTAAATAGACGAATACCCAACGTTAAATAAAAATATTCTGAATTGAATTTATTTAATCATATATATATAATAACAAGTAAAACGAGAAAGTAAGGACAAATGAAAAGAATAAATACCCTTGTAGAAATATTGCAGATATAGATACATGTGAGAACCGTGAAGCTTGTAAATGCCGTGTTTGATAAAAATATCATGTAATACAGATTATATTTGCAGTGCGATATTGATGTTTTTGCTCGCATATAAGCAACATAGTGTTACTTATAATTACCCGGTTTGCTCCAGATATGTTGATATGCAAAATGTTTTTTTACGAATTGAAAGGAATTAAAAAAATACTTACAAGTCAATTAAATTGTTAGAAAGGAAGCAATTACCCACTTCCAGCTCATGAAATTTAAATATTGTTTCGCAATTGGGCAATAAAACATCAGCGAAATATATTCTCTTAATAACATTAGCACACGATTGGGCCAGCAACTGAAAGAAAAAAATTTTGTTTTTAGAATTAGGCTTAGTCATAAATACCAAAATCATTATCCAAACAAGTAGAGTATTTTTTCTACTCCAAAAATATCCACATAAAGAAAATACTGACCACAGACGTTGGACACATCGAGACATTCATAGCAATATTGAATGTTCATCAAAGAGACGTCCGTAGCATAAATCTACTAAGGACAGTCTTAAAAGAAATAGCGGAGACTCTCGACTCTGACGATTGGGAGTTGATCAAGTTCAGACAGACTCAGTAAGTAGACTCCGAAAAAACAGACAAGACTAAATGAAGTGACTTCGATTTTAAATACAATCCGCAAAACTGATAGACTGAAACTGAACACTTGTACGAAACCCTTTTGGTAAAAAACAGATTGCTGATTAACAATTAAGGAAATTTATTCCTTCAATATCACTAGCCAAAGAACTTGAGCAGCCCGGTAATTTAAGACGATATTGACCTTGCTTATAAGCACCTCACACATGTAAGCGTAACAAACAAATTATAAAGATAAAGATATTTTATTTATTCATTTATTCAGTTGAACATTCGAATAGAGTACTAGATTTTAAAGATAGCGGTATAGTTGCTGACGGTGGCTTAAATATGTTCGCCATCGGTGGGTGCGATGTGATGTTAAGCACTACCTTCTGCAGAAGGTTACAAACTTCAGCCTGTGCCCAAAAACTCGTGCCCTCGGGAACCCTTGCTCAACAGCAGCATAACCCTAATCTGCAAGCGATCAATATCGCCAACCAGTCCGACCATGCTACCGAATGCCGTCGCAACTTGGTTGCGCCACTTGCCGGCAGAAGGCGCAGACTCTGCACTACGACCGATCAACGTCCACTGCATGAAAGTAATTCGATTTGCATGTGCGCGCTGAGTGTTTGACTTCTGCGTTAGCGCTTGCCCTTGGCCATTTAAATAAACAAGAACAAGATATGTTAAACTGCTCCAGTTCTATACCTGCTCCTATTATTTTCCATTCCTCTCTCCTTTTAGCTATAAATTCTTTAAAATCTTCCTACTCTCCTGGGCCCGACAATATTCCTAGTTGTCTACTCAAGGAGTGTAGTTCTTCCCTTGTTTATCCATTGCTAACGCTTTTTAACCTATCCCTTGGGTCTTCTGTCTTTCCATCTCATTGGAAAGAATCTTATATCATTCCTTTCCACAAGAAAGGTGGAAAGTCTTATATACCTAATTACAGGGGCATTGCAAAACTGTCCGCTGTTCCTAAATTATTTGAAAAAATAATCACTTCGAATTTGCAGCATTTCTGCAAATCAGTTGTCTCCCCTGTGCAACATGGATTCGTAAAGAATCGGCCAACTACGACCAATCTGCTAGTATTTACATCCTTGATCAAAGATGCTTTCTTTTCTAAAATGCAAACTGATGTCATTTTCACTAACTTCAGTAAGGCGTTTGAGTCTGTGCACCATGATTTATTACTCTTAAAACTTGACCGATTAGGTTTCTCTCCGTCTCTTTTGCTTTGGATTAGTTCTTATTTAAACGGTAGGAACCAGAAAGTAATGCTGAGATTGACTACCTCAAAACAGGTTCACGTTACTTCTGGTATTCCTCAAGGTAGTCATCTTGGACCTTTACTCTTTACCCTTTTTATAAATTATCTCCCCTCAGATATATCACATGCCCGTGTACCTTTGCATGCGGACGATGTGAAACTTATTCTCTCATACAATAATACCCTACATCATTCTCGTCTACAAGATGATTTGAACGCTATGCAACTTTGGTGTTCGACCAATCAATTGCATTTAATTGTTCAAAGTGTGTGTTTATGACCTTTAATCGTACTACACCTTATCTTGTTATTTTTACAATTAACAATACTCCATTGCAACGTATACTAACCGTTAAGGATCTAGGCTTCCTCTTTGATTCTAAACTCAGTTTCAATCTGCATATAGATACCATCGTTAATGAGGCAAAAGGTGTACTTGGATTCATTAAACGATGATCTAAAGAGTTTAACGATCCTTTTTTAATGAAAGTTCTGTACATCTCTCTTGCTGGACCTATCCTTGAATACTGCTCTTGCATCTGGTCTCCGCAGTATAACAATAGCCAGGATCGTATTGAATCTGTTCAGAAGCAATTTCTGCTTCTTGACTTACGAGGTTTAAATTGGGACCCTAATCTTCGGTTGCCATCTTACTCCTGCAGACTGATTCTTCTTAATCTTCCGTCGTTAACCAACCGTAGGACAATTCTCGGTGTTGTGATCCTACATAAGTTGATTGTTGACGATATAGATTCTCCTTTTCTGTTAGGGCGTCTTCCTTTTAGACCAACCCGGAATTACCGCCCCTTATTTGTATCTACGTGCACAACAGACTGCGCTATGCACAATCCTTTTCGAGTGCTATGTAAAATTTACAATAGCATACAATTTGCATCACGTTTTTTCTACCGAACTTTCTCTACCCCTAATTAAATCGTTGCTTTCAGAATACCTTCGGAAATTCACTGACCATTCCCAGCTATGAGCATGTGCATAGCTTGCCGGACAGGCTAAACAAGAACAAGATATGTTAAACTGGTTTTAATTGAAAGCGAAAATATACAACAAGAAGGAAAAACTTACATTTATAAATGAAATAAAGCATAAAATTCGGACTATCCATACAGCAAGGAAAAATAAAAGTAAGTGAGAAACCTTATTTGGATTGTGTTTTACTTGGGCTCCAAGATTTTTATATATTTTTGCGCTTTAATCCAGCTTTTAATTCTAAATTTTGCCTTTTTTCTCCTTTATTTTAAACGCTTTAATTACTTGTGCAAAGTGCTATCTGTTGTGCACCGTAAGTCTGTTAATTATTGCATTTATTGAACGCAGCGTCAATTCCGGGTTGTTGTTATTGTCTGTTTTGATTCTTTTGCTTTGTTGCTCCCCTGTGCATACACGTGCTTGTGCGTGTGTTCGCTGCTGCATATTTCTGCTTGTGCGCGCTCTCACAAACTTTTGCTGTTGCCTTTTGCTCCAAACAATTTGTTTGTGTACAAATATTATTGTAAGCGTTCGCTTGCTCTACTTTTGTGCACTATTTTTCGTTTCGCTCTGCGCTCTCGCAACTTCTGCTTATTTTTTAATGCCGGTAGAAAATATGTCGCGCTGTCAGAAACCTTGCACGTTCAAGTAAGGCTGATGATTCTGCACCGCAGCAATTTGTTAATTGCTGGCTGTATGAGAATATGATGTATGCTAAATGTGCAGGTCTCACTGGGCGTTATTGCGACACAATCGCTGCAATTGCCAAGAAGGGCTGCGGCGGCTTGCGTTGGTCGTGCCCAGAATGCATCGACATGCATCGTTTTAAGAATTGATTTCTCCAGAATGTATAATTCTGTGAGAAATCAATTCTTAAAACTAAATAACGTGGCTAAGCAGCTCTCGAGTAGTTTTGACCCGAGTTTTGAGTTGCTTAGCAAATACAAAGTCTCCACCCAATCGCCGATTGGAGCCTAAATTTTTGCAGTTGCCCTCTTCGTCTGTCCAGACACCTATACCTCTTTTGTCCCTGCCTAGCAACTTGGATTTATCTCCAATGTTTTCATTATCTCCTTCTCCGAGCGATTGCCAATTATAACACCTTTTGTATCCCCAGTAGTAGTCCCAGTTGAACCTGCCCCAATCAGCTTCAGCTTCTGGTCGCAAAGGTAGACGGGGGCGAAATCCAGCCCAGATTGTTAAAAGCAATCATATTGCCCTAGTTGGCCCAACCAACTACTGAATTACTGTATTGACAAGGTCTGCCACGATGGTCTTCTGTTCAAGATCAAACTGATACTCCCAGCGCCATACTTCAGCATCCTTAGCTCCTTTCTGGCAGGACGCACCTTTAATGTGGCCATTAAAGACCAAAGGTCGGCAATTAAGGGCATCAGAGCAGCTGTCCCACAAGGCAGCGTCCTCGGTCCGATGCTGTACACGCTGTATCCGGCGGACCTGCCCACACAAGGACAAAGCACTGAAGACCTCAGCCCTGCGAGACTGCTGGTGGCAACATATGCGGACGACACTGCCTTCCTAGCCTCCCACAAAAATCTGCAAGCTGCTACAAGTGCAGTGCAGGACTGGCTGCTGCAGATCGAAACCTGGACAGCTATGTGGAACATCGCTATAAACTGTGCCAAGTCCGCCTGCGTCACTTTTACGCTGCGCCCAGACAGCTGCCAGGGGCTATGGTTCGATGGAGGAACCATTGAGCAGACCAACTCTTTCTGCTACTTGGGTGTCCACCTGGATCGAAGGCTCATATGGGGGCCTCACATCGCAGCAACGAGAGCAAAATGCCTGAGAAGACTTCAAAAGCTCGATTGGCTACTAAAGCCTCAAAGCAAGCTGCACATATCCACGAAGACACTGCTTATCAAAACGATGGTAACGCCTATCTGGACATATGCGATCCAAGTTTGGGGCACGGCATCAGCACACCAGCTCCGTCGCATAAGAGTGGTCCAAGCCAAGGCAGCACGCAAGGTTGCTGGCCTGCCATGGTACGTAACAACAGACGCCATCGAACGCGATCTCCGCCTAACAAAGGCCGGAGATCAGCTCAATTTCTTCAGCAGCCGATACTCCGACAAATTGGTGCAGCATCCGAACGCGGCCGCAAGGGCCCTGGCTGAGCCCATCAGCGAGAGGCGCCTCCGAAGGCTACACCCCGACGACCTACCAACGAGGCGCATCACTTAAACATCCCTTTCCCAATATTGTTATATATTTTTAAGTCTGTAATTATCATTTAAGTTATTATATAGTAACTATACACTATACCCTTAACTCCGCTTGGTAGAGATCAGAAGGCACTGATCGATTCCAGCGCAAAATAAACCAAATTAAGAATATAAAAAAAAAAAAAAAAAAAAAAAAAACCAACCAACTACTGTATTACCTTCAGCCCCATCAGCTCCTACTCTGACTGTTGTTGCCCCTCGTAGGCAGACTATATTGCTAGAAAATCTTTTGTTAGTGCGTCAAAAATTAAATTTAATCATTCAAAATTAATGTTTTACATGATATGTTCCCAATCATTAGTGAACCTAAATTTTGGCCTCTTCCCATGACTGTTCACGAAATTAAGCAAAAAATGCGAAACCCTGTCACCCTCGATACAAGATACCGTTACTGCCCAAAAATAATAAATTCGTTTTCTGACCTAGTTTCCATTCATTATCAGAATGTCAGAGGTCTCATTTCCTAACTGAAAAATTGTTTATGGCTAGCTTTTCCTTCGATTCGGATATAATCGCATTTTCAGAAACATGGTTAAATTCAACCATATCTGATTTTGAAGTTTTTTCGAACAATTTTATTTTACATATAAATGATCGGCTGACTCGAGGTGGTGGATATTAATTGCCGTGAAAGCCACCCTCCAGTCAGAACTTTTCTGTTTTAGTACTCCTACTGACGCAGAGATTGTCTCACTTAAGATTTATTTTCCTAAACGGAATATCTATATTACATGCTCATATGTTCCTCCTTCTTCTGATATTCAAGTTTATATGAAACATATTACTTGTATTAGAGAAGTTTCTTCATATGAGCGTGATAATGACCTATTTATGGTGTTGGGTGATTTTAATTTGCCGAACATCTCTTGGTCATTATTCACTGCCGAAAATTATCTAATACCCTCAGCACAGCATGACTTTATAGATTGCATGCTTGACCTTTCGTTGTTTCAAATCAATTCAATTTCAAATCATTTGAATAGAACACATGATATTGTATTTCTTAACGACTACCTTATTGCTTGTATATCCAGGTCCCCTCTTTATATCTTCCTGAGGATGTATATCATCCTACTTTAGAGGTTGCAATGCTCAATTGCAATCCTCTCATTTCATATTCATCAGCTATCAATAAGCCCCGCCGTTGCTTTCGCAAAGGAAACTATTCCTTGCTTAATCAACGTATTCATGCAACCGATTGGTATTTTGTATGTCTCGGTTGACATGAATACTGCTATTAAATTTTTTTTTAAAACACCCTAAACTCCCTATTAGACACGTGTATTCCCATTTATGTTCCTTCGACTGCTTCTTTAAAGTCACCCTGGTCCACTCCCAGATTATCAAACCTAAAAAATATAAAATCTAAATATTTTATTTTACTTCTTTCTTCTGAATTCTAAGTGCTATGAGAATTATCTTACTCGTTGCAAAAGGCAATTTGCCCAAAATCCGAGACAGTTTTACAATTTTGTAAACCTGAAGCGTAAATCTTCAAGTTTGCCATCTTCTTTTTCTCTCGGGATGGATAAAGCTAGCAATACCTCTGATTCTGCTAACCTCTTTGCTAAGTTTTTCCAATCAACCTACTCTTCAGTCTTACCTCTTACCCTTATACTATTACTTCCTCCAGTTCTATACCTGCTTCTATTATTTTCCATTCCTCTCTCCTTTTAGCTATAAATTCTTTAAAATCTTCCTACTCTCCTGGGCCCGACAATATTCTTAGTTGTCTACTCAAGGAGTGTAGTTCTTCCCTTGTTTATCCATTGCTAACGCTTTTTAACCTATCCCTTGGGTCTTCTGTCTTTCCATCCCATTGGAAAGAATCTTATATCATTCCTCTCCACAAGAAAGGTGGAAAGTCTTATATACCTAATTACAGGGGCATTGCAAAACTGTCCGCTATTCCTAAATTATTTGAAAAAATAATCACTTCGAATTTGCAGCATTTCTGCAAATCAGTTGTCTCCCCTGTGCAACATGGATTCGTAGAGAATCGGCCAACTACGACCAATCTGCTAGTATTTACATCCTTGATCAAAGATGCTTTCTTTTCTAAAATGCAAACTGATGTCATTTTCACTAACTTCAGTAAGGCGTTTGAGTCTGTGCACCATGATTTATTACTCTTAAAACTTGACCGATTAGGTTTCTCTCCGTCTCTTTTGCTTTGGATTAGTTCTTATTTAAACGGTAGGAACCAGAAAGTAATGCTGAGATTGACTACCTCAAAACAGGTTCACGTTACTTCTGGTATTCCTCAAGGTAGTCATCTTGGACCTTTACTCTTTACCCTTTTTATAAATTATCTCCCCTCGGCTATATCACATGCCCGTGTACTTATGCATGCGGACGATGTGAAACTTATTCTCTCATACAATAATACCCTACATCATTCTCGTCTACAAGATGATTTGAACGCTATGCAACTTTGGTGTTCGACCAATCAATTGCATTTAATTGTTAAAAGTGTGTGTTTATGACCTTCAATCGTACTACACCTTATCTTGTTATTTTTACAATTAACAATACTCCATTGCAACGTATACTAACCGTTAAGGATCTAGGCTTCCTCTTTGATTCTAAACTCAGTTTCAATCTGCATATAGATACCATCGTTAATGAGGCAAAAGGTCCTTGAATACTGCTCTTGCATCTGGTCTCCGCAGTATAACAATAGCCAGGATCCTATTGAATCTGTTCAGAAGCAATGACTTTAAATTGGGACCCTAATCTTCGGTTGCCATCCTACTCCTGCAGACTGATTCTTCTTAATCTTCCGTCGTTAACCAACCGTAGGACAATTCTCGGTGTTGTGATCCTACATAAGTTGATTGTTGACGATATAGATTCTCCTTTTCTGTTAGGGCGTCTTCAATTCTCTGTTCCTTTTATACCAACCAGGAATTACCACCCCTTATTTGTATCTACGTGCACAACAGACTGCGCTATGCACAATCCTTTTCGAGTGCTATTTAAAAATTACAATAGCATACAATTTGCATCACGTTTTTTCTACCGAACTTTCTCTACCCCTAATTAAATCGTTGCTTTCAGGATACCTTCGGAAATTCACTGACCATTCCCAGCTATGAGCAGGGGCATAGCTTGCCGGACAGGCTATAAATTTTCCCCCGTACGGTGATTTCCCATTACTATCTCTATTTGCTATCTACTTAACACTCTAAATATCTAGTATAAATTTCTTTACTTTATTAATAATATATTATTATTATTAATAATATATTAATAACTTCTTTCTTTCTGTTTTCCTATTTATTGTATTTTCTTAAATAATATAGTAATTTAAGATTATTTTTAATTTTTATTTAAGAACATCATTTTCTCTACTAACACCCTTCTTCTTAGCTGTAGGCTCTAATAGCGTTACTGACAAAATTGGCTGTGAAAAGGGGCACAGCTGGCCGGACTGGCAAATAAAACACCTCCATCGGTCGGTGAATCTATTAGAAAATTGTGTATTCTAACTAGGCTTTTAGCATTTAATTCTTATAATGTATGTATAATGATTTAAATAATTATGAAGACACGCGTCTTGTAGATAGACCGTAGTAAATGATAAGTTTTCAATTCAAAATATATTTACAAGAAATATTGGAAAACCTAGGTAGATGTCGTTACTTTACAAACATCGATTTTGCAAAGGGATGTCACCAGATAGAAATGGATACATCCTCGAATAAAACATCTTTTTTAGCAATACCGGTCATTTCGAATATACCTGTGTGCCTTTGGATAGAAAAATGCGCCAGCAACTTTCCAAAGATGTATGAATAATGTACTTAAAGATTAATAGCCTGATTTCACTGTCAATATTTCTTACATTTTTTTGCGAATTCACATTTTTTCTATTGTGAAAAATGTGGCCTGTGCGTTTGCCTATATAGAAAAACATTTTTTCACATTTGTAAAATATTTGACTTTTATAGCCTTCTTACACATTTCTGAAAATGTCAAGAAAACACATTTTTCAAAAATGTGACAATTACAGAAATACTTCCCTTGGCTTGGCAGCCACACATACACGCAGATTTAGGAACAGCTTAATTGTTCTGCTGTCAAGTCAGATATAGGGTCTTTTCTTACATTAAGCGCATGAATTATTATTTAGAAGGTCACCTGTGCAGGTTGATGTGGTGCTTCGAGAGTCCTGTCTATGCATTCTTCCTGTAGTGAGAGGGGGAAATAAAACGGTTTAAATCGCCTATCTAGATGCGTTGCGAAAGTTTCAGCACGTTCAGATCGAAAGTTTTTTTGCTGAGCTGCTGGTTGTTAATGGCTGCGAGGACTTTCTGGAGCCTGTTGGATATTCTTCTGTATATCCTGTTCACCCTTAGATCACCAGTTCGCACGTAAGCTTTGTGTAGCCGCCTTTTCAGTTTCAGAAGTGTGGCTGCCGCCAGGAGGATTGATTGTGGAGGGGCCGATGTCTGAATCGGTTCTATCGCTTGTGAAGCAATTTGGGCGGCCGCTCGAATCTTCGCTAAGAAATTATCGACAGCACCGTCGATGTCCTCATGGGAGCTCAGTATCATGTTCAGGTTGATTGAGTCCTTGAGTTCAGCCTGGAATCTTTCAATATCCTCATTTGTCGGAAATATACTCCTTCTTTTGGCTGTTGCACAGGGTTGGTGTGGAGAGAAGTCTAAAAAAGGAATATGGTCCGATGAGAGGTCATATCTGGTCTCGATGTAGAGTGAGCTCTGCCTTAGGCCACCAAATATAAAGAAGTCTAGGGTGCTAGGAGTGCGTTGCGAGTTGTACCCTGAATATGACGCATCTCCACCGGCGGGAGGTATAGAGAAGCAACTGTGAAATCACCTCTGTTACTGCTTATCTTGACTGCGGCCATCTGCAGATGTGGTTGAGATATGTATTCCAGGGGGCGGTAGCTCAGGCTACGGTGGATCAAAATGCCGGCACCTCCTCTACGGTAGTTGCAGGACTGTCCGATCTGCGCATGTCCGCACATGATACAAATTTGCCAGCTCCAATGGGCGAAGAGATAAAATAATAAACTTGATTTTGTCGAGTGGGGTTACTCTGCGCCTTCTGGGGAGGAGCCGAGATATCAGGGGCTGGTTTGCGTATCGTTATTTGGTCTATGTATCTTTTAAGGCTTTGTAATTGGCATAATGGTTTCCGTCGCAGTTGGCGCGGAAGAAGTCGATTTCCTTGACTGCTTTGCAAAATGGAAATCCTGTTGGGTGCTCTTCAGCACATCTATCATAGACGAATTGCTTCATGCAGTTATTTAAGGAATGCCATAATCCTGACAGCGGCGGTATTGAGCAAAGTCAGCAGATCGGCGGGATCCTCCACTGTGACCCCTTGACGTAATAAAAGGTTTACTTTAAGCGATTCCTTATTATTGGGGGCCGGTTTAAGGTCTAGGAAAGCCATGTGTAGCCTCCTTTCCTCCGCGCCAATTGAGTTCTTGCCTTTAGAATTAAAGATGTTAACAACCTTGTCCCCTTTGCCTTGTATTTCCTTGATTACATAGCCTTGGGCCGTAGAGGATGCCATCATTTTGATGACAATGGGAAAAGGTTTATCTTCTTGCAGTTGGTGGTTGAATTTTTGGTTTTAAGTCTGTTCCATGAAGGCAACTACTTTACGGAAAGTTGGAACGCCTCTGGTGTATAGTCTGGCTAGCCCTGAACGAGTACGAGTTTAGTAGCTGCTAGATGGTATAGCCAAAGACAGATAAATGAGTAACGCCATACAACAAAATGCTACTATGAAGCTTGATTTTATGAAAATTGAGAACGTAAACGAAATCGGTATCATTGCGCTCTCACAGCCGCAAGAGCGAAAAAGTCAGGACCAGCGCTAGAAAACTAACAAAATTTATATCTTTACCAGCAAAAACCAGAGCAGTGAATAACAACAGATATGTACATATTTTGATGTACTTATGCATGTATCATTCACACAAACAAACATAGGCGCTTGCACGCCATTGGGTGAGACTAGAACTTCTTTCGTGCATACACTGTCCAAAAACAAAAGTGAAACCAATCTATGTGTGCTATTTTCTTAACATAGCTATTGCACAAGATGCGCTTTGTGAACAAATTATTTATCATGGAAAGGCCAGATAAAAGGCCAGGCTAGAAATTTTGCGTCATTTTCAAATGTGTGGGGTTACTCATCTCAGTGTTTATATTGTCTTTGGCATAACTTTATCCAAGGCCCCCTGGAATTTGTGGATATCTGTTATACCCGGAACCATGTGGAGATGGAGTAGGCAGTGGTAGCTCCTCCAGAAAGCTGGCTTCTGTATTCATAGCATCAATGTTTTCCTGATTTTTGTCATTAGCGTTGTCGGCAGTGTGTAGAGCTGCAATTTGACAAAGTCGTATCTTTTGACAATGGAGGGATGACGTCGCTTGACCGGCTGGCTTGGAGGTCCCTTGATGTTTGCTGGTCAGATAGGCTTTTGGTCTCGCCCTTTTTGTAAGCTTGGTCTGGTAAAGGGGGAGCGCTGGGGCGCTTGCGTTTGACAGTGCCGCTTTTATTCTTCTGGGTTGTTGGCTACAGGTACGGCAAAGGTTGTGTTGGTCAAGGGCATATCAACGGAGCATGGGGTGATTTTAGCGTGGCATAATGCCTTTCTGCCTTGTAAATTGTTGGGCCTACTAAGCTGCGAGCCATCGCAGAAGTAGTTCAAGCCACTGCATAGGTGACTGCTGTAATAGCGAACGTGTTGGCTGTGATCGTGATGTAGATCGAGGCGGTAGCGGAAAGCTGACTTTAGCAAGGCAGAGTTTTGTACAGCTCATGTAGTCGATTGGGCGGATAATTCTCTTATCTTTTGTTGATATCTCAAAATATTTGTTGGCTGGCTCGAGGTCCGTGTTTGTAAAAACAAACAATGAAAACAATTTTATTTAGTATTTGCTTCCGATATATTTCGGTTGCACATCGGCAAACTGTCTTCAGGGCACTAACACCAAGATACAAAAAACAATTAACAATTATAATACAATAAATTAAACATTATTTCGATCATTTTACATACATTATTTTACACGTCTGCGCTTTTTGACGTGGAGATTGTTACTGAGGCTGTTTGGCTGTTTAAGAGGTGTCTGTACAAGTGAGCGCAATTTTCTGTGTCTGTCTTGTAGTTTAGTCGTTTGTTGGTTGGTGTGTTAACTATGTGTAGCATTTCCAATGTGTGTCGCTTGTTGTAGTGTTGTTCTTGTTGTAAGATTGTTGTTTCATCAAAATTCGGTGTGTGGTTGCTTTTCATACAATGGGTCATAAGTGCTGTTTTCTGTATATTATTTTAATGTCTTAATTTGAAGTCCGATTTATGTTGACTAATCCTTGTTTTTAGCTTCGATTTTGTTGTACCTATGTAGACACTATTGCACTTGCTGTTGTTTTCCCCGCCACATGGTATTTGGTAAACGACGTTGCTTTTGTCGATCATCGGGATTTTCGACTTTATCTTGTTGAAGAATTTTTGTAATGTATTCGTCGGTTTGTGTGCTACTTTTATATCTTGTTTGTTATAACAGTCTGAGTTTGTGAGGCGTTCTGATAGTCGTGGTACATATATTAGTGATTTGTATATTTTAGCAGGTTCTGTTGGCTTTTTTCTTTCGGTTTGTCGTGTTTTTAATAATGTTTTGATCAATTTTGGTGGGAAGTCATTTTTGGTCAAGAGTTTTTTGATTTCATGTTCAATTTCTTTGTGGTATATTGTGTCCGATATGTTAATCATTCTATTCATACAGCCTAGTGCTGTATTGATTATCATACTCTTTGGGTGGTTTGAATTGAAGTTGAGTATTCGTCCGGAGACTATGGGTTTCCTATACCACTTTATTTTGAGTGTGTTGTCCATTCTGCTTACAATAGAGTCTAAAAATGGTAATTTCCCGTCCTTTTCTAATTCCATGGTAAATTTGATCTGCTTGTGGAAGGAATTCAATTCTTTTAGAATTTTCTCCACTTCTATTTTGTTAGTTATGGCAAAAAGGTCATCTACATATTTGGTCAAGAGTCTTGGTTTTATTTTTAATTTATCTGTAATCTTGTCCAACAGTTCCTCCATTAATATATCTGCGATTACTGGGGAGGCCGGTGATCCCATTGGCATTCCTTTAGTTGTGTGTATATTTTGTCTTCGTATTTGAAATATCTGTTTTCCTGAATAGAAAATCTAACTATGTCCATAAATAGTTGTTTTGGTATGCTCGTGTGCTCTTCTAATTTGGTCCATTTTTGTCTTATTGTGTCAAGTGCTAATTCTAT
Organism: Drosophila borealis; assembly: GCA_035045885.1. Taxonomy (NCBI): domain Eukaryota; kingdom Metazoa; phylum Arthropoda; class Insecta; order Diptera; family Drosophilidae; genus Drosophila; species Drosophila borealis. The sequence continues at coordinate 318,531 of JAWNOR010000208.1, forward strand.
TGGTATGCTGGGAAATAAGGATACTACGTCAAATGATACTAATGTTTCTTCTTCTCTAATATGGGAGTTGTTAACTCTGTCTTTAAAATCTACCGCGTTCATGATGTTGGACCTAGAGTCCATTGTCAGATTTTTTAATATTTGTATTATGTATTTGCACAGCCCGTCAGTCGCGTTCCTTCCTTGTGTATTTTTGGTAGTCCATATATCCTCGGAGGTACCGCTGTTGTTGTAGTCATCTTATTTCTTTCGGCCTTTGAAATAAGACCCATCCTGAATAATTGTGCCACGAAGTATTTATTCTTTGTCTGTAGTCTTGATGTCGGATCCAGTCTCAGTGTTCTATACGCGCATAAGTCGTCTAAAATATTTGTCATTTTATTTTTATAATCTTCCTCATCCATTGCTACGGTTTTGTTGGTCTTATCCGACGATAGAATTTTAATATTTATATTTTCTTTCAATAATTTTCGTGTCTGTTCCACTGTGTCCAGTATTGCTCGATCCCTAGAGTTTTGGTTGTTCTTGGTTTTATGCTCTTTGACTAAGAAAGAGAATTTAGTGCGCGCCGACTCTTGTGTTTCCTTTTCTTTTATGGCTTGTACTAGCTCCTCACCGTCTGCGATGTATTTCAAGAGAGGAAAATCTCTTTTGCTGATTTTGAGAGCGAACTTCGGCCCTTTTGCAAGTAACGCTTCTACGTTTGGCGGGAATTCTATTTTTGTTTTGTTTACGAACCACTCTCTATGAGTGTTGTTGTCCGCTAAGGCTAGGTTCCGTTGATCTCTTAACTTATCGTGTTTCGTTTCTTGTCTTTCCTTAAGTGTTGTTGTTATTTTGTTTTCTATATTTCTCCCGCTCTCAAAAAACGCTTTTGCGTCATCTGTGGTCATCAGTTGTTCTATGTTTGTTTTTCCATATGTTTTGTTTGTTCTTGTAAAAGATTGTGTTTGTGTTTTATAAGTAAGTTTAATATTTTGGTATGGTAAAAATGTGTGTGTCTAATCAATGCTCTTGTTATGTCAGGGTGGGTTTTATTGTCAGTGGTCAGTATGGTCAAATGCTGTGTCAAGTTTTTAATAAAGTTAGGTATTAAATTTGATTTTCTACATTTTAACAAAAATTTTACACTAGATTTAAGTTTAGTTAATTTTACCAGTGTTAGTTGGAATTTATTAATTGTTCTTTTGGAATCCTTGTATTTAGTTTTTATTTTTGCGTAGCTCATGTTGGCTGCAATGCATACGGCGTGCCTTATGTTGATATTTATTGATGGCTCTGGCGACCTTTCCATATTTCAAAATATTTGTTGGCTGGCTCGAGGTCCGTGTTTGTAAAAACAAAAATAAAAAACAAAAAAAAAAAAAACCAACAGAACCTGCTAAAATATACAAATCACTAATATATGTACCACGACTATCAGAACGCCTTACAAACTCAGACTGTTATAACAAACAAGATATAAAAGTAGCACACAGACCGACGAATACATTACAAAAATTCTTCAACAAGATAAAGTCGAAAATCCCGATGATCGACAAAAGCAACGTCGTTTACCAAATACCATGTGGCGGGGAAAACAACAACAAGTGCAATAGTGTCTACATAGGTACAACAAAATCGAAGCTAAAAACAAGGATTAGTCAACATAAATCGGACTTCAAATTAAGACATCAAAATAATATACAGAAAACAGTACTTATGACCCATTGTATGAAAAGCAACCACACACCAAATTTTGATGAAACAACAATCTTACAACAAGAACAACACTACAACAAGCGACACACATTGGAAATGCTACACATAATTAACACACCAACCAACAAACGACTAAACTACAAGATAGACACAGAAAATTGCACTCACTTGTACAGACACCTCTTAAACAGCCAAACAGCCTCAGTAACAATCCCACGTCAAAAAGCGCAGACGTGTAAAATAATGTATGTAAAATGATCGAAATAATGTTTAATTTATTGTATTATAATTGTTAATTGTTTTTTTTATCTTGGTGTTAGTGCCCTGAAGACAGTTTGCCGATGTGCAACCGAAATATATCGGAAGCAAATACTAAATAAAATTGTTTTCATTGTTTGTTTTTACAAACACGGACCTCGAGCCAGCCAACAAATATTTTGAAATATGGAAAGGTCGCCAGAGCCATCAATAAATTTTGTAGATATCATTTTTGAGATATACGATGGGGTTATATACTTTTGAGTTATTGAAAATGCTATGCGTGTCTATGCTGGTAGGTATTGTATTGCAAATTTAACGCAACGGTCCCAAAGAGTATCAAAAAATGAGGCGCCGATGCTGCTAGATTAGAGCTGCACTGCAAGAACGTAAATAAACGCACGCACACGTACTAGCGTGCACGCTTTTCGCTCGCTTCTGTGCAGCTACAGCCACCTGCGCTGAATTTTATTGCCCTAGGGAAAGTTAATTAGTGTTTGTTTACTATATAAGTTTTATTATTTTGCAAATTACGGGAGACTCTTATGGAATATATTTGTTTTTAATAATTTTAATAATACAGTATAATTTGCTTAGCTGCCTCGATACTTAGCTGCATCGGTAAGATAGCTGCCTGAAATGTTCTTTTCGTTGCAAGAAGATGTAATTTTGTATGAAATTAATTACGTTATGTGCATCTAACTTAACAGCCTTTTGCACTACAGCGCCTCCTATAGGCAGTAATTTTTTGCCAATTTCTATGAACATCATGTAAGTTAACTGCGCCATCTATGATCAGATGAGCTGATTTTTGATTTGTTTTTCTTATGTATACAATAAACTGTATTGAAATTGAATTAAATGTAATTTAAATACATAAAGTTAATAAAAAGCATAAAATAATTTATTAATCTTAGTACTGTTAAACAGAACTCAGTACAACTTAAAAAATTCGAGGCTACTATAAAATCGATTCAGTTTAAGGAAAAAAAAATTAAGTTAACTGCCTTTATAGGATAGCTGCCTCTAATGTCTGTGCAAAGTACTCGAGGCAGCTAAGCAAATTATACTGTAACAAATATAAAGAGGGCAGTCATCTGTGCGGCACCTATGGAATATATTTGTTATTAATAATTTTTCATCCTTTCAATCTGCTCTATTAATGAAATATCTGTTTATTTCTGTTTTATTATTCATTATGTTACTCGTCTTTTTGTTTGATATTCCCGGTTTGCCCAAATGGATTTGATATTTTGCTTTACGTCTTGCATTCGCCAATAGTTTTTATCCATTATAAATTCTGTTTGTTTTTCCTTTTATTTGTCAATTTCTTTTTTTTCGTTTGCTTGTGCGTCAATGTAAAGTTCTCCTGAATATATTAATATTATTGCTGGTATTTGACCAGTAGTCAAATGTGTCATTATACCCTGAACCCATTGAAAATGGGTAGAAAGAGTATTATGTATTTGTGGAAATGTACGTAACAGGCAGAAGGAAGCATCTCTGGGGCCAGAGTGTATAAAAGTGTATATGTATATTCTTGATCTGCATCGCAAGCCGAGTCGATCTAGCTATGTCCCTTCTGTGTGTCCGTCCGTACGTCCATCCGTCTGTATGAGCGCAAGGATTTCAGAACCTTTAAGAGCTAGTGACTTGAAATTTGGTATGTAGGTCCTCCTAGTCTCTGCGCAGTGCGAAGAGTATTATATATATTCTAGAAAAGTATATATATATCATGTATCTCTTATTTTATAGCTATCGCCACCTCCCCGCTACCACCACAAAACTATAAATCAAGTTAATAAACCAATATATACTGCCCACCAATATAAGCCACAATTCAAATGCAATTGAATTTATAAGAATATAAAAATATTCTATAGTAGAACTTGAACTTTTTGTAGTGACTTTTAGTACGTTAGCTGATATGTTCTTTAATTCTTTTATTGTGATGCGTGATAATGCATCAGCAACGAAATTGTCTTTGCCCTTGAGATATTCTACAGTAAAGTCATACTCTTCTAAGTCTAATCTCATTCTTGTTAATTTTGAATTTGGATTCACCATTGAAAACAAATATGTTGACCATATATATATATATGTATGGTCGAAAATGTGTTATTGCCCAGTGTATTGCTGCCAACTCTTGTTCGGTTATATTTTTATTGCTTTCTCCTTTTGTAAATGAGCGAGAAGCATATGCTACGGGCAATTGTTTATCTCCATAAGTTTGGGTTAAAACTGCTCTGCAGGCTAATTTACTGGCATCGGCTATGATGCAAAATTCTTTGCTAAAATCTGGGTACTTTAGTAAAGTAGGTTTCATTAGAGTTTGTTTTAAGTAATCGAATGCATTTATGCATTCAATTGTCCATTCGAAAGAAACATTCTTTTTACAAAATCTGGTTATGTGCCGTGAATAGTCGGCGAAGTTTTTAATGAATCGTCTGTAGTAGTTGCAGAATGCAACGAATCTTCTAGCGCTATCAGCGTCCGTAGGGACTGGGCATTTTTCAATGACATCATACCTTGATCAGTACATTTGTGACCTAGAAAAGTCACTTCATGCATGAAGAATGTGCATTTTTTTGGATGTTGTTTAAGATTGTGTTTCCTACACAGGTCAAAAACGTTTGTTAAGTTTTTGATCATGTGATTTTCAGAACAACCGATGACAATTAAGTCATCCATATATAAGAATTCTTGTGAAGGGTTTAATCCAGAAAATGCTATTGTCATCATCCTTTGAAAAGAATTTGGCGCTATTTTTAATCCATATTTTAATCGTGTGAAACGATAAGAGTCATTGCTCGTTGAAAAAGACGTAATATTTCTAGATTGTTCTTTTAGTTCTGTTTGGTGGAAACCGGACATTAAGTCCAAGCATGAAAAATATTTAGCTCTTCCGAATTGATCAAGAATATCATCTATTCTGGGTAACGGAAATTTGTCTGAGAGTAGTTTTTTATTTATTTGACGATAGTCTATAACTTATCGCCATCTCTTGATATCGGACCCCGGCAATCCCTTTTTTATCTGAGATGAGTTTTTCGACTTGTTTATTTACTTCTTCTTTATGAGTATGAGGAATTCTGTAATTTTTTATGGACACTGGCTCAGTATCTTTAAGTCTCAATTCTTGTTTATAAAAATTGTTAGTTGTTATTGTTTCGGTTTCAAGTCCGAATATGTCAGTATACTTGGTACAGAGATCTTTTAGTTGTTTTTTAAATAATTGGGGAAAGTTCTTTTGTAATGTTTTCATCACCATTTCCTGGCGATCTTTGCTAATTTCTTGGACTGTTTCATAGTCACTTAGCTTTTCTATTTTAATGTCGTTAAGATTTACTATTTTTATTGAATTTGTTGTAGTTTAAATTCGGACAACTGTTTGTTGATTATTGGAAATAGTAATTCCAATGAATATTCCTTTATCAATTTCTTGATTCGGAATGAAAATATTGTTTTTGGCGAAACAATATTGATTTGACGGACTACTTCAGAACGAGCTGGAAGTATTGTGGCAAGTGTGAGTTATTGGTAGTTTTATTGGATAATTTAAATAATTTGGCCGAAGTATTAGAGAATTACATGTTTGTGTGAAATCTAATTGGCAATTATATTTTTTAAAGAAATCTTTACCAATAATGCCATCGCTAGGTATTGGAAAATCTTGTCCGACTATATGAAATTCTTGTGGAATGACATATTTTCCTGTAGATAATTCTACGAATACTAAACCTTTAGAAACTACTGAACCTTCACCAATTCAAGATATTTGGGTTAATATGTTTGAATTGATATTTTCAAATATATCAACATTTTCTTTTAATAGAGATATGTCTGCACCAGTATTTAGCAATAGCGTAAATGCTTTGCCTGTTTTTTCATTATTTATTTTAATAAAAATACTGAAGTTTAGATTTACTGTGTGTACTTTTGTATTTCTTTGTGAATATCTTAAGGGGCTTGCTGGTTTTCCGAGTTAGCCTAAGTAACTCGAACATTGTTATTACCTTGATTATTGCACTTATTGTGGTTGTTGCCTCGGTTGGAATTATTCCTTCCTCGGTTATGACCACGGGCATTACCTCTATAAGGTCCTCTGTTGTTGGTGTTATAATTTTGGTAATTTTGGTTATAATAACCACGAACATTTGGTCTAACTCTTTGGGTTTAATGGTGATAATTACCTCTACCTCTGCCTCTGTGATACAACACAGTACTGGCATTTCCAGTCATTTCAGTGCTGCAAAGGATATATTTACACATGACGCCATTGAAAATGACGAAGTTTCCTGCTTCCAAGATAATACGGAGTTTATCATGCTCGCAGTTATTAATCATAGCAGAAGTTGATTCTTTTGTAGAGAATTGTTCTGCATTGTCAGGGTCTAAGCCATCATCAATATATGCTGCTTTGAGTTGCTTTCGCAAGTTTTCGATTTCAACGGTATATTGTGATGCTGTTTTACCTTTTTGTTTAATGTTAAACAGTTTCGCTTTTAATACGTCAGGTGATTTTTATATGACTGTATTTTCCATTTTAATGAGCGTTTGCAAGTCATGTGCCAATCCAATGACATTATTTTCAAAAAAACTATGTTTAACTGCGTATTTTTCTTGAATCAAGTTCCCAACGTTTATAAGAAAATAACTCTGGATAAAAATGTTTTGATGGATATCCATTAACAGCTCTAAAAATTCTCTGTATTGTAAAAATTTGTTATACCCTGAACCCATTGAAAATGGGTAAAAGGGGTATTTCTATATGTGCAAATGTATGTAACAGGCAGAAGGAAGCATCTCCGACACCATAAAGTATATATTCTAGATCAGCGTCAATAACCGAGTCGATGTAGCCATGTCCGTCTGTCAGTCCGTCTGTCCGTCCATCCGTCAGTCCATATATATGAACGCAAGATCTCAGAACCTATAAGAGCTAGAGACTTGACTTTTAGCTGTATGTCCTCCTAGTGCCCGCGCAGAGTTTATTTCCGATATTCGATAACTTTCCCTGGTTCCAAGTAATCGATAAAAGCGATATCAAAATCCTGTTTTTTGAGCAAATTCGGTAAATATTAATAGCTAGAGCTACGAACCTTGACAGAATATATATATCAAGTATCTTTCATTTTATAGCTATCACCACTTCCCCGCTACTACCTCATAGATATAAATCAAATTAATAAATCAATTTATACTGCCCACCAATTTTATCCACATTATAAACGTAATTGACTTTTAGAGAATATACAATTTCATCAAGATCGGTTAAGAAATGCAAAAGTTATTCAAGAAAACGTGTTTTAGCTAGCCACGCAGTTTGGGGCAGCAAGCGCAAATTGCAACAATTTCTGTATACATGTACATACACACAATAGAATGTTTTCTTTGAATTCTATCAACAGCATTGTAATTGCGACCCTATTGTTTTCAGGGCTGATATTTTACTCGGTTTTTTTCTCATTGAGTTAACTCAATTAGTTAAGGTAGAAACTATCGGGGTGGATCAGTGTCGGCGGGTCCGCCGTCGGCATGTCGGCTGTGTAAACAGTGTAGAGCCACAGAGCAAGGACGCTACCCTGGAGGTCTACAGCTTGGATTTCCTTCACTCCAGAGAACGTGCCGTCGACTAACACGACAAAAATTTTCTGTTTTTGTAGAAGCTGTAGAATATAGGACATAGAAGGGATAGGGGGAAGCAAAGATTTCAGTTTGCACAGGAGTTCTTTGTTTCACACTCGGTCATACGCCTGTTTGATGTCAACGAAGGCGGCGACGCAATACTCAAAATTCTCGAATCGACAGCTTGAAATAAACATCTCGATGAAGCCGCTCCGGCGTCCCATGCCGTCTTCGAAATTCGAACTGATGCCTTGGTATGATGTGCTTTACGCAACCCAGCTTCAGTTCTCTGGACAATAATATTCTTTTCAATATTTTGGAGAGGGTCGGAAGCAGGCTTATTGGTCTAAAAGATGCGTCTTGCGGGAGTAACTTGTTGGGTTTTGGAATCATGGCGATAAGAGCGCTTTCCCATTGCCTTGGGAAGTTTCCGACTCGAAGCATCATGTTAAAAATATGGACAGTGAAGAATATGTCTTTGGTAGGAACAGCTTTATTGTTCTGTGTCAAGTCAGATATAGGGTCTTTTCTTACATTAAGCGCATGAATTTTTATTTAGAAGGTCACCTGTGCAGGTTGATGTGGTGCTTCGAGAGTCCTGTCTATGCATTCTTCCTGTAGTGAGAGGGGGAAATAAATCGGTTTAAATCGCCTATCTAGATGCGTTGCGAAAGTTTCAGCACGTTCAGATCGAAAGTTTTTTTGCTGAGCTGCTGGTTGTTAATGGCTGCGAGGACTTTCTGGAGCCTGTTGGATATTCTTCTGTATATCCTGTTCACCCTTAGATCACCAGTTCGCACGTTAGCTTTGTGTAGCCGCCTTTTCAGTTTCAGAAGTGTGGCTGCCGCCAGGAGGATTGATTGTGGAGGGGCCGATGTCTGAATCGGTTCTATCGCTTGTGAAGCAATTTGGGCGGCCGCTCGAATCTTCGCTAAGAAATTATCGACAGCACCGTCGATGTCCTCATGGGAGCTCAGTATCATGTTCAGGTTGATTGAGTCCTTGAGTTCAGCCTGGAACCTTTCAATATCCTCATTCGCCGGAAATATACTCCTTCTTTTTGGCTGTTGCACAGGGTTGGTGTGGAGAGAAGTCTAAAAGAGGAATATTGGCCGATGAGAGGTCATATCTGGTCTCGATGGAGAGTGAGTTCTGCCTAAGGCCACCAAATATAAGAAGTCTAGGGCGTTAGGACTGCGTTGTGAGTTGTACCCTGAATATGTCGCATCTCCGTTTGCCTAGACATCGCATCTGCTGTCGATGATGTCCTCGTGCAAAGCCTGCCACCGCGTACAGGCTCCGTTGTGTCCCTATAGCCTGTGCTCCTCTTTCAGTTCCCTCCCGCAATGAACTTTTGTTCTAGGCTCATTGTTAGGAACTCCAAATTGGCATTGGTCTAAAGCAGAGCCGGCGGGAGGTATAGAGAAGCAACTGTGAAATCACTTCTGTTAGTGCTTATCTTGACTGCGGCCATCTGCAGATGTGGTTGAGATATGTGTTCCAGGGGGCGGTAGCTCAGGCTACGGTGGATCAAAATGCCGGCACCTCCTCTACGGTAGTTGCAGGACTGCCCGATCTGCGCATGTCCGCACATGATACAGATTTGCCAGCTCCAATGGGTGAAGAGATAAAATAATAAACTTTATTTTGTCGAGTGGGGTTACTCTGCGCCTTCTGGGGAGGAGCCGAGATATCAGGGGCTGGTTTGCGTATCGTTATTTGGCCTATGTATCTTTTAAGGCTTTGTAATTGGCATAATGGTTTCCGTCACAGTTGGCGCGGAAGAAGTCGATTTCCTGGACTGCTTTGCAAAATGGAAATCCTGTTGGGTGCTTTTCAGCACATCTATCATAGACGAAGTGCTTCATGCAGTAATTTTCAGAATGTCCATAATCCTGGCAGCGGTGGTATTGGACTATGACCCCTTGACGTAATAAAAGGTTTACTTTAAGCGATTCCTTATTATTGGGGGCCGGTTTAAGTTCTAGGAAAACCATGTGTAGCCTCCTTTCCTTCGTGCCAATTGAGGTCCTGCCTTTAGAATTAAAGATGTTAACAACCTTGTCCCCTTTGTTTTTCATTTCCTTGATTATATAGCCTTGGGCCGTAGAGGATGCCATCATTTTGATGACAATGGGAAAAGGTTTATCTTCTTGCAGTTGGTAGTGGTAGTTTTGGTTTTAAGTCTGTTCCATGAAGGCAACTACTTTACGGAAAGTTGGAACGCCTCTGGTGTATAGTCTGGCTAGCCCTGAACGAGTACGAGTTTAGTAGCTGCTAGATGGTATAACCAAAGACAGATAAATGAGTAACGCCATACAACAAAATGTTAATATGCAGCTTGATTTTATGAAAATTGAGAACGTAAACGAAATCGGTATCATTGCGCTCTCACAGCCGAAAGAGCGAAAAAGTCAGGATCAGCGCTAGAAAACTAACAAAATTTATATCTTTACCAGCAAAAACCAGAGCAGTGAATAACAACAGATATATACATATTTTGATGTACTTATGCATGTATCATTCACACAAACAAACATAGGGGCTTGCACGCCATTGGGTGAGACTAGAACTTCTTTCGTGCATACACTGTCCAAAAACAAAAGTGAAATCAATCTATGTGTGCTATTTTCTTAACATAGTTATTGCACAAGATGCGCTTTGTGAACAAATTATTTATCATGGAAAGGCCAGATAAACGGCCAGGCTAGAAATTTTGCGTCATTTTCAAATGTATGGAGTTACTCATCCCAGTGTTTATATTGTCTTTGGCATAACTTTATCCAAGGCCCCCTGGAATTTGTGGATATCTGTTATACCCGGAACTATGTGGAGATGGGGTAGGCAGTGGTAGCTCCTCCAGAAAGCTGGCTTCTGTATTCATAGCATCAATGTCTTCCTGATTTTTGTCATTAGCGTTGTCGGCAGTGTGTAGAGCTGCAATTCGACAAAGTCGTATCTTTTGACAATGGAGGGATGACGTCGCTTGACCGGCTGGCTTGGAGGTCCCTTGATGTTTGCTGGTCAGATAGGCTTTTGGTCTCGCCCTTTTTGTAAGCTTGGTCTGGTAAAGGGGGAGCGCTGGGGCGCTTGCGTTTGACAGTGCCGCTTTTATTCTTCTGGGTTGTTGGCTACAGGTACGGCAAAGGTTGTGTTGGTCAAGGGCATATCAACGGAGCATGGGGTGATTTTAGCGTGGCATAATGCCTTTCTGCCTTGTAAATTGTTGGGCCTACTAAGCTGCGAGCCATCGCAGAAGTACTTCAAGCCACCGCATAGGTGACTGCTGCAATAGCGAACGTGTTGGCTGTGATCGTGATGTAGATCGAGGCGGTAGCGGAAAGCTGACTTTAGCAAAGCAGAGTTTTGTACAGCTCATCTAGTCGATTTGGCGGATTATTCTCATATCTTTTGTAGATATCATTTTTGAGATATACGATGGGGTTAAATACTTTTGAGTCATTGGAAATGCTATGCGTGTCTATGCTGGTAGGTATTGTTACTTGCAAATTTAACGCAACGGTCCCAAAGAGTCTCAAAAAATGAGGCGCCGATGCTGCTAGATTAGAGCTGCACTGCAAGAACGCAAATAAACGCACGCACACGTACTAGCGTGCACGCTTTTCGCTCGCTTCTGTGCAGCTACAGCCACCTGCGCTGAATTTTATAGCCCTTGGGAAAGTTAATTTGTGTTTGTTTACTATATTAGTTTTATTATTTTGCAAATTATTGTTGCCGGCAATGCTGTAACAGCATCACATAACAGTGACGCTTAACACTAGCCGATTGTCACACACTTCCGTCTCGTTCATCTATCGGAGAGTAACTACGGGAGACTCTTATGGAGAATATTTGTTTTTAATAATTTTAATAATACAGTATAATTTGCTAAGCTGCCTCGATACTTAGCTGCATCGGTAAGATAGCTGCCTGAAATGTTCTTTTCGATGCAATAAGATTTAATTTTGTATGAAATTAATTACGGTAAGATAGCTGCCTGAAATGTTCTTTTCGATGCAATAAGATATCATTTTGTATGAAATTAATTACGTTAAGTGCATCTAACTTAACAGCCTTTTGCACTACAGCGCCTCCTATAGTCATTAATTTTTTGCCAATTTCTATGAACATCATGTAAGTTAACTGCACCATCTATGATCAGATGTGCTGATTTTTGATTTGTTTTCTTATGTATACAATAAACTGTATTGAAATTGAATTAAATGTAATTTAAATACATAAAGTTAATAAAAAGCATAAAATAATTTATTAATCTTAGTACTGTTAAACAGAATTCAGTACAACTTAAAAAATTCAAGGCTACTATGAAATCGATACACTTTGAGGAAAAAAAAAAAATTAAGTTAACTGCCTTTATAGGATAGCTGCCTCTAATGTCTGTGCAAAGTACTCGAGGCAGCTAAGCAAATTATACTGTAACAAATATAAAGAGGGCAGTCTTCTGTGCGGCACCTATGGAATATATTTGTTATTAATAATTTTTCATCCTTTCAATCTGCTCTATTAATGAAATATCTGTTTATTTCTGTTTTATTATTCATTATGTTACTCGTCTATTTGTTTGATATTCCCGGTTTGCTCAAATGGATTTGATATTTTGCTTTACGTCTTGCATTCGCCAATAGTTTTAATCCATTATAAATTCTGTTTGTTTTTCCTTTTATTTGTCAATTTCTTCTTTTTCGTTTGCTTGTGCGTCAATGTAAAGTTCTCCTGAATATATTAATATTATTGCTGGTATTTGACCAGTAGTCAAATGTGTCATTATACCCTGAACCCATTGAAAATGGGTAGAAAGAGTATTATGTATTTGTGCAAATGTATGTATCAGGCAGAAGGAAGCATCTCTGGGGCCAGAGTGTATAAAAGTGTATATGTATATTCTTGATCTGCATCGCAAGCCGAGTCGATCTAGCTATGTCCCTTCTGTATGTCCGTCCGTACGTCCATCCGTCTGTATGAGCGCAAGGATTTCAGAACCTTTAAGAGCTAGTGACTTGAAATTTGGTATGTAGGTCCTCCTAGTCTCTGCGCTGTACGAAGAGTTTTATATATATTCTAGAAAAGTATATATATATCATGTATCTCTTATTTTATAGCTATCGCCACCTCCCCGCTACCACCACAAAACTATAAATCAAGTTAATAAACCAATATATACTGCCCACCAATATAAGCCACAATTCAAATGCAATTGAATTTATGAGAATATACAAATATTCTATAGTAGAATAAGATCTACTGCTGAATTTCATTAAGATGTGTTAAGAAGCACAGAAGATATAAAATAAATCGTGTGATCATATATGTATGTATAATTTGGTAGCTAGCACAAAGCGCAAGATTTTCTGTATACATGTACACACATGCATAAACATATATGTATACACACCAGAGAATTGCAAGTAGAGTCTTTATGCATGATATACCACCTTTTGGTATGGCTGCAAGGTATAAGCAATGGGGATCTGCTCGTTCCAGCAGTTCAAGGTCAATTTCAGCAGGAATTTTTTAATTGAATTGTGCTATTTGTATCCCTTTAGTCATTAAAAAAGGTATTTGAGTCAAGAAAATGTCCTTTTTCTGCTGAAGCTTAAGCACTGCTACTGGTTAGTATTTGCGTATGTATGAGTATGCAAGTTATCACCCAGCCCGCAAGGCAGTTCTTATTGCAATCATAAACAACATTTCAGTATAAGTCGCTATCCCAATTACTTAGCCCTTTCAGACTTATTAGACCCGTTTCAATCAGTACGTCCACTTAACGCGCAGCTGCGGCTCTGCTAACATAAATATCCAAATTCCCGGCTCTAACATAAACATAACAGCGCAACCACTTAACATAAAGATCCATATTCTCATGCGCAATTCATAACATAAACTAAAGATTCGTATTCTCATGCGCAATTCATAACGTAAACTTAAGACCCAGTCTCTAGAGCGCAATTGCTAACATAAACATGACTCCAAGCGTCTAGCTTACGCAAGCCGCCCGCGAGCTTTTAAACTTTAAGGAAAGAAGCTTTAGCATAAACATAGCTAATTCGCAGCATAAGATCATTAAGAGAATAAGCTTTATCATAACCATAGATGACTTACAGCATAAGTTCACAATTGTACTTTAGTTCTAATCTTGGATTCAAATAAATCGGAAGCCTTCATCCTCCCACTTAAAAAACTTTTTTTTTCCAATTAGTAGCCACTAATTGGTTAATTGGCGCCCAACGTGGGGCTCGCGATTATGAACACAAAAAATGATAATTAAAAGAAACAAAATCCTTAGTGATTCGCGAGTGAGCAAAAGTGCCGATTTACAAGTTCAAGCAAAGCAAAAGGGTATCTTAACTATTGATCAGTGCTGTAACCAAATATCACTAACCTTGTAATATAAAATATTCACCCAATGTCTGAGAAAAATATAATTTCATTTTTAGTGTGTACAATTAATAATAATTGTTTTCCTTAAACATTATATACATTTTTTATAAATAAGGGTATCAAAGCTTCGACGTGCCAAATAGTTGTTGGTATGTGTGTCTCAGCTCACACATTTTGGTGAAAATTCGCATCTATGTGTGTCTGCCAAGGGAACTATTTGAATTTAAGCAGATTACAACATTCTGTTGCGAATGTCACGTCACAGCCTAAGGCTTTTGTGTGCGATAGTTGCGTTTAGTAAATTTATATATTTTTAAATAAATTCATTATTATAAAAGACCCTATTAAAAAAAGACTTAAATGTACGTTATGAAGATAGAAATATATTCTTAGCAACACAAGAAATGAAATTCTATAAAATGTGACGTCATAATATATGATGTTGATGCGCTGTGTGCGTAACCCTTTGATTTCAATGGCATTGCCTGCTGGCATTCGAATTTTCTACCAACTTGCGCCGGGACTCGGTTCTGCAAGTACCCAAATTGTGTTGTTGTTGTTTCTACACCTTTCAAAAGTAACAGCGACAAAAGACTATTCTATGTCATGCACGAATAGTAAAGCGAGGGTCTACTTGATGGTCGTTGTTTACTCAAAAGATTGACACCGAAAATTTAACTAAAAGATTACAACGACGATATGACAAATTACTGGATTAATGTTATAGATATGTTAGATATATATGTATACTAGAGGGTATAGCCCGGCCTTGCCCGTGGCACTTATGTTATAAAATCAATGATTTCAAAAAGCTTTGAAAATGATTTTGAAACTGATCGCACGGGAATCAAAAAACTTGTATGCAAATCGGACAAAACTTAAAATTCACCATAAAAATCTTTAAAATGCATTTTCTACCGAAGGAGTTTAGATTTTGCGAAAAATGTGAAACACGTCTTAAATGATGTTTCTTATAGATCTTTTGCAATAAATTTGAACAAACTGTCATCCACCAAATCTTTGAACCCCATTTGCACCAAGGATGGATGGATTTTTCAAAATGTGTAAAACACTCCACAAATGAATTTGAACACACATCTATGAAAATGAGTTTGGGGCCGATCGGATAGTAAACAAAAAACTTTCATACAACCGTTTTCCGCCAAATCGCTTAAATACGTATTCATTAAGTTCTTATGTCGAGCTTTGAAAATAAGTTTGAAGCAAATCGGACACAACTTAAAACTTCGCCAAAAAATCTTTAAATCGCATTCCCCGCAAAGATGCTTGAATTCTGCAAAAATGTAAAACACGTCTCAAATGATTTTTCTTATAGATCTCTGGAAACGAATTTGAGCGCGAAACGTCACCCATCAAGTCTTTGTCCTGCATTTTCACCAAGGAGGAATGGATTTTAGGAAAAGTGTGAAACACCCCTCAAATGAATCTTTGAAAATAAGTTTGAGGCCGATCGGATGGTAAACAAAAAAGTTACATACAAACGTTTTTCGCGATTTTTCCACACTTGCGGGTGGAATTTTTTGAAAGCCCGTCTTAACGTGCACCTACATCACATAAGGTAACTACAGTGAAAATTTCAGTTTCCTAGCTGTTACTGTTTTGGCTGTGCGTTGATCACCAATCAGTCAGTCAGTCAGGACAAACAGCTTTATATATAGAGACTAGCGGGTATAACCCGGCCTTGCCCGTGGAGCGTATGTTAAAAATCAACGTTCTCAAAAAGCTTTGAAAATGATTCTGAAACTTATCGGACGGTAAACAAACAATTTTCATAGAAACGTTTTCCGCCAATTTACCAATGTTGCGAGTGGAATTTCCCATATCGCTGAAACGCGTATTCATTATTCATTCTTATGTAGAGCTTTGAAAATAAGTTTGAAGCAAATCAGACACAACTTAAAACTTCGCACAAAAAATTTTGAATTTGAACGAAGATCTTCGAAAATAAGTTTGTCCTGATTGGATCGTAAACAAAAAACTTTCATACAACCGTTTTCCGCCAAGTTACCACTGTTACAGGTGGAATTTCCCAAATCGCTAAAATACGTATTTATTAAGTTCTTATGTAGAGCTTTGAAAATAAGTTTGAAGCAAATCGGACACAACTTAAAACTTCGCCCAAAAAATCTTTAAATCGCATTCCCCTCGAAGAAGTTTGAATTCTGCGAAAAGTGTGAAACACGTCGCCATCCAACCGCCATGTAACTCCGGAACCAGTACATGGAACAAGAAATTCACCTCACTTACACTAATACATTGTAATGTACTCTGAAAATATAGAACAGATGAAAATTAACTTTCAAGCGAACAAAACGTGTTTTTTTCAAACCTTATTAAGAAAACTGTGCAGAGCAGAAAAGCTCCCCCAACGATAATTCATTACGTAAAGTTTCACCTGGAAGCCCTGCGGACGCCCTACTACAACATTTGGTCCTTCGAGCCGGATACTTCTTCAACATCAAGCATATCCAGTTCGCCCCAGCAAGCATTGGTGGATCTGCGAGGGGCAATCGTATATAAAAAATCCCAAAAAAAAACCCTCAAATAAAATATTGTTCATGGCCATAAGGGCATCTAAAAAGTTACAGATATTAAAAGAAATAAAACAGAAAGTGATTCCAAAAAAGGTCGCCATATTGGTGCCTGTACATATTTGCATGTATGTACATACAAATTTAACCGATCGCCATATTGATGTACGCAAGTACATCAAGACATATCTGCACACATAGGCTTTCGCTCCGTTGAACAACAAGTGTATGTACCTCTCCATTATAGACTTCACCAAATAATCACATACCTAAATATAAAAAAAACACACAATTCTGATTGGTATTTCGTTAATTAAAACCACACTGTGCAAATTCACCTGCAAGTATACACACACACGCACATCATATTATATGTGTATCGTTTGTTATTTTTCCTCCACAGCAGCTTCAAGAGAAATTTATATATTTCTTTTTACAAATTAATTGGCAAGTGCAAAAGCTCAAGGTCGAGAGTGCACAACCGTCCGCAAGACTGTGAGTCCGATTCCAACAAGAGATATTAACCTAAAAATTACCCGTTCGACTACGCAAAAAATTCAGAATTCACGCGAAATGGCACTGAACTACTTCGTTTCTATAACTGACCGACTAGGCCAGTTTAAAGTGAAGATCAATGACACAGCGGACAGTGACGTGTCACTGTTCACTCTCCAAGTCCGACGAGATCAGATTAAGACTTTTTGGGAAAAGGTAGAACGCGAGTACGAGTTATGTTCCAAAGCTCTCAACCAAGGCGCTTGCAGCAGCAGTGACCTGGTGGCTATGCAAGCTAAATATGATTACTCGTACTCCGTTTACGAGCGATGTGCGGCTCAACTAAGTGAAAAAATAGAAAGAGCCACGGCTTTAAATAGACAAGCTGAGCAACCCCCCTCCAACTTCTCCATGTCCAGGGGTTGCAGTCTCCCGCCATGCGACACTGAAGTTTTCAGTGGCCTACGCTGGCCTACTTTCCGAGACTTGTTTACAGCGGTTTATATTAACAATCCAAGATTGACGCCGGTGGAAAGATTGTTCCATCTAAATTCCAAAACCAGCGGCGAAGCTAGGGCAATTGTCTCCAAGTCCCCGCTCACGAAAGACGGCTTTCAGTCAGCGTGGGCGAGCCTGACGGAGAGATTTGAGAATAAGCGACTATTAGTCAATAGTCAATTGAAAATTCTTTTCAATCTCCCCTCAGCAACACAAGAGTCTGGAGCCGCCCTTAAAGAGCTTCAGGGCACAATCCAGGGGTGTTTAACGGCTCTCGACTTGTCCAGGGTGAGCACCAAAAATTGGGATTGTCTGCTTATTTTCTTGTGCTCCTCTAAATTGCCTAAGCTCACGCTGTCGTTATGGGAACATTCGCTCCACGATAAGGCTGAGATACCTCAATGGTCCGAGATGAATTCATTTCTGATCGACCGATATCGCACCTTGGAGGCGATAGAGGATGTACGACCTACCGCACATACGCCACCCCAGTCCAAACCCACAAGAAAAGAGTCTAACCACCTGAGATCCTTTGAAGCAACAGTGACTACAAAGTCACAACACTGCAAATTGTGTCAGAGGGAAAACCATCCTGTGCGTCTTTGCCCACGTTTTCTACAAATGTCCGTATCCGAGAGAGTTTCCGTCATTAAGCAACAATATTTGTGCTTAAACTGCTTCGCCAGACAGCACCAATTGAAAGACTGCACCAGCGCACATAGTTGTTTCACGTGCAAGGGACGTCACAACACGCTGCTCTACCGTGACAGACCCCAGGTGCCCTCAGCTTCCACAACACCAATAGTTTTGAACCCTCCTTCGTCTATACAGTCCACTTCTACTTCGACCCAAGCTACCGTTCAAAACTACCTTTCCGCTAACTCACATGGTGTTCTCCTCGGCACGGCTGTCATCCAAGTGTGTCATTTGGGCACAAAGTATACAGCTCAGGCATTAATCGACTCTGGGTCTGAAGCGACCTTTATTTCAGAGCGATTGTTCAAAAGGGTCAAACTTCCTTATCAACCCGTCGATGCACAGGTCTCCGGTTTGAATCAAGCTATTTCGGCTCAACCTCAAAAACTTTGCCATTTTAATATTGGTTCTCCGAAACCATATTGAAACCTCGGCTTATGTTCTTCCAAAGCTAGCAGGCAATTTGCCTTCCTACACCATCCCCCAAACTGCTTTGGAAGAACTTCCAAAATAACACTTGGCCGATCCCTCTTTCTATAGGAGCTCACAGATAGACGTGCTTCTCGGCGCCGATATCCTTCCATCCATATTGTTAGGTGGCTCCTATCCCAACATATGTGGCACTCTCCTTGGTCAAGAAACGATTTTCGGCTGGATCCTTACAGGCCCCGTTTCTAAGACCAGTGCCAAATCAGTCGCATCCTTTTCGACTCAAGTCTCGCTGAATCCAAATGCGAGCTTGGATAAACTGCTCACAAAATTTTGGGAGGTGGAGGATACTCCAGTAAAGCTGGAAAAGGAATCCGACCTGTTTTGTGAGCGCAATTTCCATAAAACCACTAAAAGGGATAAAAACGGCAGATACTTGGTCACACTGCCATTCAAGAATTCCGATCACATCCAGTTAGGCCATTCAAGGTCCATCGCACTAGCTCAATTTCTGCGAAATGAGAATCGTCTGGCAAAAAATGCCCCCCTTAAGGAGCAGTACGATGCGGTGATCCAGGAATATCTGGACTTAGGTCACATGCGACAAGTCCCTCCAAGCAATGGTTCGGAAACCTTTTATCTACCACACCATGCTGTTCACCAGCCTGACAGCACCACGACCAAGCTCCGCGTAGTATTTAACGCCTCCCACCCGTCATCGAATGGTAAAAGTCTGAACGATGTGCTACATGCAGGGCCCGTTCTGCAATCCGACTTAACCATTCAAATTCTAAGATGGCGCTTCTTCCGATATGTCTTCAATGCCGATATCACGAAAATGTATCGGCAGATACTTGTGCATCCCAAACACACGCCCTATCAGAGAATTCTGTTCCGAACAAAGGACAACGAGCTTCGTGACTTCGAGCTCAGCACAGTCACGTTTGGAGTTAACTGTGCCCCCTTTTTGGCAATCCGGGTACTACATCAGTTATCTGATGACGTTCGTTCGCTCTATGCCTTAGCAAGTCACATTATCGCAACCAATATGTATGTCGACGATGTACTAGCGGGAGCCCATTTGAAATCAACGGCAGATAAAGCAATTGCAGAACTCCGCAAAGTCCTTGAATCTGCCAGGTTCCCCTTGCGAAAATGGACATCCAATGAAAAGGACTTGCCAAGAGCGATTCCCAAGGACCTGTAATAGTAAAGGATAAGTAACACACGTCTGCTTTCGTTTGAGGTTTCGTTGAGAGTGATCGCTCTCCTTTATTCAGTTTATATCTTAGCTTATTACATGGAATATTCTGAGAGAGCTCTGCCGATAAGAACGTCGGCAGAGAGTGAGAGAGTTGCAGTACATATGTGCCTATGTAGTTATGTATATATACATATATATGTACAGATGGTACATACTCAAGAAGTGCTTACGCTAGCGATCTCACGCTGCGGCCAGTCCGCATAAGTGACGGATCCTATTACTGCACTTATGTATATTTATGTTTGTATAAACATAGCAACAAAGTGTCGTTATGTTATGAGTTGTTACTCTTACTTTTAAATTGGGCATATGTCCACTTGTTATATTGTATACTCTACAATACTGTGGGCATATGCTCATTTGGCATGCAACATACTACAGACCACTTGCTTCGCGCCGATTTCTTAGAGATCGAAGAAGCCTGTTCGGCAAAGACTCTCGGGATCAGATGGAAAGCTGACACCGATGAGTTCTTTTTCGCTCCATCCGAGCTAACAACCAAACAGTCCGTCTCCAAACGTGAAGTCCTTTCACAGATTGCCAAACTGTTCGATCCAGCAGGTTGGCTGGGTCCAGTCATTATTCAGGCAAAAATATTCATGCAGGAGATCTGGCTCCAAGAACTGGTCTGGGACAATCCGCTACCTGAGAGTCTTCTCAGTAAGTGGAATTTATTTCTGCAAGAGTATCCGGGCCTCAGTGCGATTCGCATCCCTAGATGGGTCGAATTCCGCCCACAGGGGACTATTCAATACCACGGGTTTTGTGACGCTTCGCAGCGTGCATATGGGGCCGCCATTTACGTGCGCACTGAGATACAAGATCGCATCTCAGTACATCTCCTAACAGCGAAAACGAGGGTCGCTCCGGTCAAGACGGTATCCTTGCCACGACTAGAGCTGTGCGGAGCAGCACTTCTGTCCGAGTTATCCGCTGCACTCAGTCCCCAGCTACCTTCCGCTGGTGGCGACTGGTTCTATTGGACAGATTTCACAATTGTGCTAGCTTGGCTTCATAAGCCACCATGCGCCTGGACTACCTTTGTAGCAAACAGAGTCGCAAAAATTACTCAGGCCACCGACTCCAATAAATGGTCCCATGTACGATCCGAGTACAATCCAGCGGACCTAGCGAACAGAGGTGCCCCACCACAAGTGTAAGTCAACAATGAGCTGTGGTGGCACGAGCCAGAATGGTTACGCCTACCTCAGAACCAATGGCTCATTCCTTCAGATCCCCTCCCAGATACGACAATAGAGCAACGTACGATTAAAGTTAACCTCGCAAACACGGCTCCCTCATTTTCTTTTCTCGAGCGCTTCTCCAAGTTCGATCGAGCCCTGCGAGTGTTAGCATACATCTATCGCTTCTTCAAGCGTTGCAAACGAATGTCGCTCCCGTCAACTATTGAAATTGACAGCAACGAAATTTCTTATGCACAAGAAAGACTCATTCTCCTGACCCAGAGACAAGCATACTCGTCAGAGTACACTTGCTTGAGCACGAAGAAACAGCTCACTTCCAGCAAACTCCTTAATTTGAACCCCTTTCTAGGTGGTCAGGGAATTATTCGAGCATGTGGTCGTGTAAGAGCGGCCGAAGCCCTCGGCTACGATGAGCGGCATCCAATCATACTGCCATACACATGTACATATTCGCGTCTCTTGACCGCTTTCACCCATCTTATATCCTTGCAGGGAGGCAACCAGCTCATGATGCGTTTGATACGATCACAGTACTGGATTCCAAAGCTCAAGGTGTTGGTCAAATCCACAATCCATTCCTGCAAAATCTGCGTCATTCGAAAAAAGAAATTGCAAACGCAGGTCAAGGGCGACTCGCCTGTGGAGAGAGCCACATTCTCTCGGCCGTTCACTCACACAGGAGTCGATTTTGCAGGCCCCTTCGATGTTAAAAATTACACAGGTCGAGCCTGTCTTATTACAAAAGGCTACGTATGCGTCTTTGTGTGATTCAGCACTAAAGCCATCCACCAAGAAGCTACATCTGACCTGACCACAGAAAAATTCCTAGCGGCATTTGCGAGATTTGTGGCACGACGAGGGTGCCCAAGTCAAATGCACTCCGACAACGGCAAAATCTTCGTCGGAGCGCCCAAAGTTCTTTCGCGCGATTTTGTGGAAACGCTTAAGACGCAACTCCAGGCCACTTACAGTCTCCAGAAATTGTCCTAGCACTTCAATCCTCCTAGTTCAATGCATATGGGCGGCCTGTGGGAAGCAGGTGTGAAGAGTTTTAAAACTCTATTTTATAAGTCCACATCGTCCTCCAAATACTTATTCGAAAAGCTCTCCACGCTCCTATCCAAAGTTGAAGCATGTCTGAATTCAATACCGATTTCTCCAATGTCGGAAGATCCTACTGATCTCTTAGCTCTGACCCCCGGACATTTTCTAGTCGGGAGACCTCTACATTCCACCGCTGAGCCAGAGATCAAGGAAAACGCCACGTCCATCATCAACCGCTGGCAGCACTTGAAGGCTTTGCAACAAAAGTTCTGTCTCCGTTGGAAGCATGAGTATCTTTTAGAATTACACAAAAGAAACAAATGGCAAACTCCAACGCGAGACTTACAACGGGACGCTCTAGTCATTATTAAAAAAGATAATCTTCCAGTTAATGACTGGCGTTTAGGTCGAATCCAAACGACCTATCCTGGTGACGACCAAAGAGTCCGAGTGGTCGACGTCTTAACAGCCCGAGGTGTCTCCAAGAGACCTATCTCTAAGCTGATCCTGTTCCCGATAGAATCTAGTCTCCATTTTCCATCCAGTAGAATCTACAGTAAAGACTAGAATCCTTGATCCATAGGTCTGCGGACCATCCGTATAAAGCCACATCAGTAATGTCTATTATGTTTTTTTCAACCTTCTTCACGTAACAGCACGATGTCTCCACGCCAACCACAAGGCCGATCCAAGAGCCGACCGGCAACGGAATCGTTCCGATGCCGAGTATGCCGAGGAGTCCACGCGCTGTCTCCAGAAAAGAGACTCCGAGCAGTTCTGGTCAACAAATACTGCCCAAACCGCCTGGCTCACCAACATTCCGGGGAGTCCTGTCGCCGCAAGGACAAGTGCCGCAAGTGCCAGGGCGACCATCACACCTTGCTTCATTTCCAAGAAGCGCGTCGCATGCCATCGCGATCTCCAGAGCGATCCCAAACAATGCGCAGCACCAAGGCCCAAGCGCGACGCTCCGCGCCGCCTTCATCCGCTGGTTCCATCTCCTTGTCTACTTTGATGGAACACAAAAGGACAACCGTGCTCCCGAGAGCACTCATCCGACTTGAAAACGGCAAGGCAACCCGCGACACTCGGGCACTTTTAGACCCGTGCTGTCCGGTAAGTCTTATCGACGCATCCTAGGCAAACGCCTCCGGGCTATCCGTCACCTCGGCCATCATAAGTTTCAGGACCTCTAGCTTCCAGCGAGAGGTCATCCTGCAGGTGATGCCAAATCTCCAGTATCGAACTCCAACGAAGCTCGTCAGCGAGCAACTGAATGAGCCCTTCAACAACGTTCGATTGGCAGACGATCGCTGGTTCCAGCCGGAAATCTCCAATCTGGTGTTGGGCTCGGTTATCTACTCCGATTTAATTCTCCAAGGCGTCCTGCCGAGCCATGGCGGCGCACCACTGGCCCAAAACACGGTCTTCGGGTGGATACTGTCCGGCTCCTGCGCTCACCAGTAGGAACAGAGCCACTTCCCTCTCCCCTTTCTTTTTTGGCAATACTGCAAGGCGGGCGGCATGTTCACACAAGAAGTGTATCAAGCAGTCGCCATCCAACCGCCATGTAACTGCGGATACAGTACATGGATCATGAAATTCACCTCACTTACACTAATACATTGTAATGTACTCTGAAAATATAGAACAGATGAAAATTAACCTTCAAGCGAACAAAACGTGTTTTTTTCAAACCTTATTAAGAAAACTGTGCAGAGCAGAAACGCTCCCCCAACGATAATTCATTTCGTAAAGTTTCACCTGGAAGCCCTGCGGACGCCCTACTACAACAAACTGGATAACCAAATAGAAAGTTTAATTGAAGATTTTCAAAATTTAAAAATGGCTTATAATAACTTGACAGCTGATTTGGTAGCTCAGTCGATTGCAACTCAGACCAGAGCGCTTCAAGAGCAAATTGCAGAATTGAAGTTAAAAATCACTCTCTCATCTAATAATGAACAAGAATATAAGATAACTGAAATAAATGACCTCATTCGTTGCGATCAATCTTTTGATGTTATCAAGTCCATACCAGAATTCTCAGGCAGCTATAATGCATAGGTTAGTTGGCGCGAAGCCGCTTGCTGTTTCATGCGAATGTATAAAGAAGGAAGTAGAAAGTACGTAGGTGCTTTAACAATATTAAGAAATAAAGTAACAGGTAAAGCTAATGACACCTTGAATAATGTAGCATGTACTGTGTTGAAGCTACTCTAGCAATATATATCGGGTAGCAACGGTGACGGCGGTTGGCAGCCAATCTTCACAAAATAATTCGGGAAGTATTCACCGAGGCTCCTCGTGGTCGATTTATCATGGCAGGGCGGGATCCTCTTGTTCCCTAGCTCTTTCGGGTGGGGGGGTTCTTTGTGGCCATGTCTCGACCTGCATACACAATTTTATTTTAGGATCCCTACAGAATCTAAATTGAAGACCGATCCTCCAAAGAAACAAAATCTCAAACAGGTATAACTAAACGAGCACTAAAAGTGCCAATACAATGGTGATAGCTTTCATTAGGGCATATATATTCCGCAGAGGCGAAGTCTTGGATGTAAGCTGACTTTCGCGTTCGATACCCTCCCAGCCATGATCTTCAGCGTTTAAGGTTTTGAAGATCCCAAAAAAAACATCCTTCTACGACATTATATCACCATGTCACCAGGAAAGAAAACTTAGCAATTCATATTCAAAATCCGTAATTAATATTTATTATAAACAAAATCATTATTCAAGGAAATTTAATCCTTCCGTTAGATAATCTGCATCTTAGTACAAGTGGCAGTAATGATTCAACAATAATTCAGTAACTAAACTAGTCAGTTGATATTTTTACAATGGCTCAAAAATTCTTCAAAAATAATTCATTTCATAAACAGTTAAGTAAATATTTTTTTTCTTATTGCGCAAAATAAAAAATCTCATAATTTCGCTAAAGTGCATTTAATGATTATAGAACAAGGCTAGGCAACGAAAAGAATGACATTAGTAAATTGAACTACAGTGTAATCGGCAAAAAAAAATTTTTTATAATAGAGTCAATATAATTGTAGTTGATTGTTAATTTTATGGTCGGAAAAAATTATGGGCAACAGAAGGTTAAGCAGCGCAACCAGCTGATCAGTGAATACAATTATACATATTTGTGTACATATATTTGATTCTGTTAAATATTTTCTCTTTTGTGTTGCTTCTGTCTCAGCTAATATTTGAGCGGGGTGTAGGTAAAATCAAAGATAATAAGCATTCACCAAACTGACACGGCCATAAACATCTCGATCAAAGCTAAAGCGTAATGTGAAACAGAAAGTCGGAAAAAGCTCCGCAGGTGCGCATGTCAACTTGGCTATGCTTATCTGTGCCAAAAATAAGAAAATAGAATCAAAACAAAAGGTACAGACTTACATGTATTCCTCGATGAAAGGCCTTCCAGCGGAGAGTTTGCAGCAAATTTTATTTTTTTCTTTAAATTTGCTTTCTTTTGTCTTCTGTGGGGCTTTAAATTGTTTTGATTATTTATTATGGCACAGGAGGGTTTTTAAATTGTGAGAAAAGATACTCTCCGAAATTAAGTGGGCAAAATTCTCAAAAATATATAAAAAAAATTTCAGAAATGACTTGGGACTCTACCCCAACAAGAAGGGGGATAAATTTATACTATTTTTTCTTTTCTCTATATACATAAAGATATATATGTATGTATGTTTGTTTTCACTGAACTTGCACGAGGTTTTTAGAGGGCCCTAATAAATGCACTTTGCACAAACTTTTGGAACTCTCTTACAAGATTTAATAAGATATTTTTTTTACTAGAAATAATGTAACAGAAATGCATCTGCACGCTCCGGCCAACTTAATGGTCGATGTCATCTGGGCTTCTGATCAGCGGCGCGTCAATGGGGCCCAAAAAGCTACTCCCTCTTCCGGATTCCAGACTGTGGAAACGGCGCCTGCCCTTTCTTGCTGGCATGAGCAAGGGAATGGCAGCTGATCCGCAGTTGAGGCTGACGTATTTAATGGGGCAGAAATGGCATTGCCGTCCCAAGATATTACAGTGCCGTCCAATGGGCACACGTGGCGGCTGCCTCAAAATAAGTGGCTTTACTGTCAGAGACGGCGGCGGTAAGATTGATTCCTCCAAAATTACTTTCGGCATGCATGCAAGAACTGGTTAAAACTGTGACCAGATCTTGGCACAAAGAAATATATGCCGGTGAGGTGCTGGTGAGGTGCTGGTGGCCGGGTGGCGTAGCGAAAGGTTTTTCGTCAAATGAACACAAAATTAAGATTTCGCCAATCGGCCACTTTTAGGGTTTTTTGTTTTTGTTCAATTTAATTGGGATTTAAATTTTAAGTACGACTGATGCCCGAGCTTGTTGCTTTTAATTTAATTTTTTGGTGGGGCTATGTCCGAACCGCCGTAGCCAGACCTTCGATTGTAAAAGTAATTTTGGAAAAGAAGGGTTATATCCGGGACCTACAGGCTTATATAGGGTATCAGAGCTTTTTTCTTTCGCGGATTAGATTGAAGATAGCTGCGCTGCCAACGTGCACGCAGGCGCTTTATAGCAGCGGCAGAATCATTCGCAGCTGACAGTGACAGACAAAAGCTGATCGCTATAGGCACAGCATTTAATAAACTGGGGAGCCAGTTTAGCATTAAAATTGTGTGAGAATTTACTAAGCGCAAAATTTCGACAGAACACCTCCTGTCCTTCACGAAAAGAAACAGGCTTGCTGCGTAAATTATATTGAGCCGCATTGCGCTCATAGGCTTTCCTGATGTTTTTCTGAATATCTGTCCTGAGCAATGCCAAATTGTCAGACCGCAACAGGGGGACCAGCGGTTCTTCCAATAAGGACAACTCCTTCAATAATTTGTAATCGGTACCATGAGTGATCATATCCACCCCGAATAGGGCACGGTATGGAGAACACCCAATCGACTGGTGCAGAGCAGACCTTAAGGAGCATGAAATCCCTGTAATATGTTCATCCCAATGGGTCTGATCCTGTTTTAAGTACGAGCGAATGGCGGCGAGTATTGAGCGGTTAACTCGTTCTGCAGCATTGCTCTGCGGTGAATATAGAACTGTATACAGATGTTCAATGCCAAGTTTGGCTAAGAAGGCATTGAACTCACGAGCTTTGAACTGAGTGCCGTTGTCACTTATTATAGTTTGTGGCACACCAAAACAATGGAAAATTTGTTCAAGAAGAAATTTTTGTATCACAGCCGAGGTGAATTTCTTCAGGGGCTGCAACCAATGATACTTGCTAAAGTGATCTAAGACTATTAACAATCCCACATGACCGCTTTTGCTTCTAGGGTAGGGCCCAAGCAGGTCAATATAAAGCTTTTGAAATGGTCTGCAAGTTGGGATGTGAGCCCCCATAGGTGGCCGGAGGGTATAATTTGGAGCCTTAGTTTCTTTACATATCTCGCAATTTCTTTTGTATTCACGTACATCTTTAACTAATCCTGGCCAGAACAAATGTCTGCGGATTTTCTCAATAGTTTTTTGCATGCCGGCGTGAGACGACGTTATGCTGTCATGGGCTTGTTTGAGCACATCGACTTTAAGTCGATCAGGCACCCATAGTTTCCACGAAGGACTTCCTTGTGTCGAGTCTCCTCTCGAATGTTCGGTGCGTACATACAAATACTTATCAACGATTTTTATGTCCGGGAACTGAGTAAAATTTTGGGAAAATTTGTCTTTAATTTGTACATAGCTAGCGTCCATAAATGTATCGGACTCAAGATCTATTACAGGACCCATGTCTAATTGAGCGATTTCATTCTCAGGCAACCGAGACAAAGCGTCGGGAATAATGTGTTCTTTGCCTTTCCGATGGGAGACGGCAAATTTAAATTGTTGCAGTCTAAAAACCCATCGTGCCAGTCTACCCGATATATTTTGCTGGCGAATAAGCCATAGCAAACTAGAATGGTCAGTAACCACTTCAAATTCCTGGAGTTCCAAATAACATCGGAACTTTTCGATGGCTAATATGACTGCTAGGCATTCACGCTCGGTAACACTATAGTTTCGCTGCGCACGGCTTAATTTTTTTGACATGAAAGCTATCGGTTGTTCTTCATTATCTTCAGACATCTGTACTAAAACGACGCCAATGCCAAAATCACTAGCGTCACAATGTAAGAAAAATTTCTTCTTAAAGTCAGCATTTTTTAAAACCGGCGCGGATGTTAGCACTGTTTTTAAGTTGTCCATTGCGGTCTGTGCTTCAGGGGTCCACTCAAACTTTTTCTTTGTCGATAATACGTTCGTTATGGGGCAAGTGAGATCGGAAAAGTTTCAGATAAACCGACGATACCAACCGCAAACTCCTAGAAATCCTCGAACTTGCTTCAAGTTTTTTGGCGGCGGCCAATTTACAATACAAGCTACTTTTTCCGGATCTGTGCAAATACCTCCGCTACCAATCACGTAACCAAGATAATTGATACTCGTAACACAGAATTGGCTTTTAGAAATGTTTAAAGTCAAGTTGGATTTTCTAAACTGCTCAGCGATACGAACCAATACCGCCAGATGTGAGCTGAAATCCTCTGACACAATACACAGGTCATCTAAATAACCAAATACGCAGTAGCGCAGGTCAGAAGGAATTAGGTCGTCCATTAACCGACACATGGTAGACGGCGCGTTACAAAGGCCAAAGGGCATGACCTTAAACTGATATAGCGGTCTTCCGGGGACCGTAAAAGCAGTGAGAGGCTTTGAATCTTCGGAAAGTTCTATTTGCCAAAAGGCGTCTTTCAAATCTAGTTTGGAAATTATATTTGCCTTAGGTAGCCGCGAAAAAATGCCATCGATGCTCGGCAGCGGATAAGCATCTTTTTTTGTGGCGTCATTCAGTCTTCGAGCATCCAGACAAAGGCGAACCTTGTTGGGCTTAAGGACGTGTCGCATAGGCGAGCTCCAGGCGCTTACCGACGGCTCAATAACTCCAAGCTGCAACATGCGATCAATTTCTGCATATAACAACTTTTCTACGGCCGGACTTACAGGGTAGAATCTTTGTTTCACTGGACGTGCGTCTCCTATATCTATATGGTGTTGGATCAATGTTGTGCGGCCTAATCTATCAGAAGCGTTGGGGAACAACTGCTTTACTACGTGCAGCTGTTGCGTTTGATGGCTATTTAAGGGATATATAATCGACTCTGTTTCCTGCTCTTTTTCCATTGATTTTAGCTCTACAGAATTTATAATGCTTGGCGCAAGCTCAAAGGCTCTCCAAAAATCATGACCCAAAATTAGATTTTGGCTTATAGAAGGAATCACATACAGTTTCAAGGACCTGGTTGCCGATTTATACTGCATTTTAACTTCAAGCACTCCGATTACTTTCTGACTATGGCCATCTGCTGTTCTGACATGCGATTTAATAGGCTTAAATTCCGGCATTGCGGTAAAATCTTGTTGCGCAAGCGTAGAACCTATGCAACTTATATTTGCGCCTGTATCCAATAGACCAAGCTCGGTAAAAGTTAAAAATGACACTTCGGCATAGCTGCGCATATCGGTGGGATTGCAAAAAACTGTCGAGACTATAAGCTTGCTATGTTGCTTGATTGCTGAATAATAATTTTTCAAGCGCTGCGTACGCTGAGAAAAACGGGGTTTTTCTTCATAAAAAATCTTATTTCGGACTTGCAAATAATTAGCTAACCGTTCCTGATATGGTAAAAATCGTAATTTAATATTTTTAGCTATTTCTATATTTTTGGAATGTGACTGTAAAATCGGTGTAGGGACCAAGCTTTTGCTTCGGTCCACCGGTACAAAGTTCGTATGGGAATTAATTAGATTTTTGGGGGCATCCGACAGCTGCTGAATGCACCCTTCTGTTGGTTTTCCGAAGCTTTACGGATACAGTTTTGGCACTGGGGCTTATAAATGTTGGGTGCCCCACATCCGTATCAAAATATACGGCGGTCAGCAAGGCAGTTTTCCCACAGATGCCCTTGCTCTTCGCAGTTCCAACATTTAAGGTTGGCATGACATCTACGAATTGCTGCGATGTCAAAGTTTGTATCTTCTGAATTTTCTACCTCCGGTTCATTGAAAGACTCTTCTAGTCCATATACTTGGCGACGGCCAATAGTCCTGGATTTATTCATACCATCAGTGCGACAACTGAGCTCATGAACTAAATTCTCGTTCATTTGGACCAATCTACGTAGATGGCCAACTGAACTTATTGACTGGTATAGCAGTTTATGTCGGGTTTCGGGTAATATATTATTTTTTAAAATTTCGATTAACTCCTCCTCGTCGATTTTAATTGCAAATTTATCGATCAGTGATGCTACAGCGTCATGGAACGCCACAAATGGTTCCCCAGGGTTGGTTGTGGTACCGCCAGTACCAGTCATGGGCTTTACCTAAGAATAACACATGTAAGTGCTTACAGAGACCCATAAAGTCGCTGTCTAAAGTTTCATCAGTCAATGTTTTGACTCTATATATAAATTCTTCTACCCCTAATCCTTCGGTAGACCCATCAAAATGAAGATTCCATTTTTGCATGGTGTCAGCAATTTTTCCATTTCGGAATGACGAACTACTAGGCGACATCGGGATTGGGGTTGTCAACACTCTTGGAAAGGGTGTTGCTTGTATTTGCAATGATGACATAACGCGAGTGATTGACTGTTCGATCATCTCCTGAATTATCCTATAGTCCACTCCCAAATTTTGGCGGGTATTATTGGACTGAGTGGGTCTTCCTCTTCTTCTTACACCAGGAGCTGGTCGTGCAGGAGCGGTTTCAGGTGGATTCGTGCTATTGCTAGCGTCGAGTCCTGATCGTGGTACATCACTAACATCTGGTAACCTTGCTGTTGAATTCTCGCCACTCTGGGTCGGAGCTGGATTAAGAGATTTTGCTAGACTGCGCGTTACCGTTCTCCCTATGTTCGTAGATGGAGGCGGAGCAGATTGTTTTCCTCTCGGCGAGCAATCTCCAACAACTAATTTAATTGAGTCTGGATCAATCACAGCACTACAACTGGGACATTTAGCATGGTTTACCAACCAACCTTCCAAGCAAAGTTTGTGGAAAACATGCCTACAAGGGGTGCAATAGCAAGACTGTGTGTTGTCCATTACTAACTGGCATAGACCACAGTGGTTATCAGCTGTCTCTGACGACGGCTGTACATTTGGTGGGCTGCGTAAAGGCAACATGATTCATTAATATTTTCCTGATTTGTGACATTGGTAACATAATAAAGTAGAAGTTATTCAAATTTGTTTTTTTTTTTTTTTTTTTTTTTTAATAACGAAATATAATCGCCGCAATGAAAGTAGGTAATTTATCTGGATTATTGAAACTACTGTAGAAAACGGTTTGTAACATTCAATATTTTAATCTAGTCAGAAATGTTCGGCAAGGATATGCAAAGCAGCATATGGCCAAGTTCCGGGCAACATTCTAACTATCTTTGATAGTATCGTTAATACAAAACCATTCCATCTAACTTTATAACTTTTGGCTCCACGAAGACTGAGATTCCCTTAACCATCAACAAGCTATCAAGTAGCAATCAGTACTGATATCTTAGCAAAATATGCAGTATTCTGAAATTGTATTTGAAAGTATTTATACCTAAGCAAACCTAATCTGTTGTTTCTCCAAAATTATAAGAAAGAAAACGAGCAAATGTATGGGACCGATTGTATAGCTGGTGTTAATAACTATAGTCGTGTTTATATATAGGCACTCAACAAGATAGTAAGGTCAGATTCTCGGCATAATTCAAGCTCTGAATTGTAAGCATCGTAGTCATAATTACTATCTTGTATACTACCAGTATCTGCGCATGCGGAAGATAGACTCAACCAGTCACGTCGACGTCAGCGTGCGTGAACAATAATATAACGACAATTTTTTTTTTTTTTTTTTTATATTCAACCTCGGGCCCCACGTTTGGGCGCCAAAAATTTAAGTAGCATGTACTGTGTTGAAGCTACTCTAGCAATACATATCGGGTAGCAACGGTGACGGCGGTTGGCAGCCAATCTTCACAAAATAATTCGGGAAGTATTCACCGAGGCTCCTCGTGGTCGATTTATCATGGCAGGGCTGGATCCTCTTGTTCCCTAGCTCTTTCGGGTGGGGGGGTTCTTTGTGGCCATGTCTCGACCTGCATACACAATTTTATTTTAGGATCCCTACAGAATCTAAATTGAAGACCGATCCTCCAAAGAAACAAAATCTCAAACAGGTATAACTAAACGAGCACTAAAAGTGCCAATACAATGGTGATAGCTTTCATTAGGGCATATATATTCCGCAGAGGCGAAGTCTTGGATGTAAGCTGACTTTCGCGTTCGATACCCTCCCAGCCATGATCTTCAGCGTTTAAGGTTTTGAAGATCCCAAAAAAAACATCCTTCTACGACATTATATCACCATGTCACCAGGAAAGAAAACTTAGCAATTCATATTCAAAATCCGTAATTAATATTTATTATAAACAAAATCATTATTCAAGGAAATTTAATCCTTCCGTTAGATAATCTGCATCTTAGTACAAGTGGCAGTAATGATTCAACAATAATTCAGTAACTAAACTAGTCAGTTGATATTTTTACAATGGCTCAAAAATTCTTCAAAAATAATTCATTTCATAAACAATTAAGTAAATATTTTTTTTCTTATTGCGCAAAATACAAAATCTCATAATTTCGCTAAAGTGCATTTAATGATTATAGAACAAGGCTAGGCAACGAAAAGAATGACATTAGTAAATTGAACTACAGTGTAATCGGCAAAAAAAAATTTATTATAATAGAGTCAATATAATTGTAGTTGATTGTTAATTTTATGGTCGGAAAAAATTATGGGCAACAGAAGGTTAAGCAGCGCAACCAGCTGATCAGTGAATACAATTATACATATTTGTGTACATATATTTGATTCTGTTAAATATTTTCTCTTTTGTGTTGCTTCTGTCTCAGCTAATATTTGAGCGGGGTGTAGGTAAAATCAAAGATAATAAGCATTCACCAAACTGACACGGCCATAAACATCTCGATCAAAGCTAAAGCGTAATGTGAAACAGAAAGTCGGAAAAAGCTCCGCAGGTGCGCATGTCAACTTGGCTATGCTTATCTGTGCCAAAAATAAGAAAATAGAATCAAAACAAAAGGTACAGACTTACATGTATTCCTCGATGAAAGGCCTTCCAGCGGAGAGTTTGCAGCAAATTTTATTTTTTTCTTTAAATTTGCTTTCTTTTGTCTTCTGTGGGGCTTTAAATTGTTTTGATTATTTATTATGGCACAGGAGGGTTTTTAAATTGTGAGAAAAGATACTCTCCGAAATTAAGTGGGCAAAATTCTCAAAAATATATAAAAAAATTTCAGAAATGACTTGGGACTCTACCCCAACAAGAAGGGGGATAAATTTATACTATTTTTTCTTTTCTCTATATACATAAAGATATATATGTATGTATGTTTGTTTTCACTGAACTTGCACGAGGTTTTTAGAGGGCCCTAATAAATGCACTTTGCACAAACTTTTGGAACTCTCTTACAAGATTTAATAAGATATTTTTTTACTAGAAATAATGTAACAGAAATGCATCTGCACGCTCCGGCCAACTTAATGGTCGATGTCATCTGGGCTTCTGATCAGCGGCGCGTCAATGGGGCCCAAAAAGCTACTCCCTCTTCCGGATTCCAGACTGTGGAAACGGCGCCTGCCCTTTCTTGCTGGCATGAGCAAGGGAATGGCAGCTGATCCGC
This sequence comes from Drosophila borealis, assembly GCA_035045885.1. NCBI lineage: Eukaryota > Metazoa > Arthropoda > Insecta > Diptera > Drosophilidae > Drosophila > Drosophila borealis. Next base: position 352,498 of record JAWNOR010000208.1, read on the forward strand.
AGTTGAGGCTGACGTATTTAATGGGGCAGAAATGGCATTGCCGTCCCAAGATATTACAGTGCCGTCCAATGGGCACACGTGGCGGCTGCCTCAAAATAAGTGGCTTTACTGTCAGAGACGGCGGCGGTAAGATTGATTCCTCCAAAATTACTTTCGGCATGCATGCAAGAACTGGTTAAAACTGTGACCAGATCTTGGCACAAAGAAATATATGCCGGTGAGGTGCTGGTGAGGTGCTGGTGGCCGGGTGGCGTAGCGAAAGGTTTTTCGTCAAATGAACACAAAATTAAGATTTCGCCAATCGGCCACTTTTAGGGTTTTTTGTTTTTGTTCAATTTAATTGGGATTTAAATTTTAAGTACGACTGATGCCCGAGCTTGTTGCTTTTAATTTAATTTTTTGGTGGGGCTATGTCCGAACCGCCGTAGCCAGACCTTCGATTGTAAAAGTAATTTTGGAAAAGAAGGGTTATATCCGGGACCTACAGGCTTATATAGGGTATCAGAGCTTTTTTCTTTCGCGGATTAGATTGAAGATAGCTGCGCTGCCAACGTGCACGCAGGCGCTTTATAGCAGCGGCAGAATCATTCGCAGCTGACAGTGACAGACAAAAGCTGATCGCTATAGCGTCGTTACACATACGCAAGCTGTTAGGATCGCTTACGCGGTTTAATTTAAATAGGAAAACTGCGACCATTACACTAATCACGGTACCATTCTTAATTTTGAAGCTATACTTGCAAGATTGCAAGATTACAATCTATATAATAGAACAGGGGTTAAGAATTTTAGGAAAAGGTAGCTTATCCGTTCTCGAATACTACAATTTAGTTAATAAAAAACTAACTCTTTTGATAAGCAAAACTATTATGACGTATGGTGACAAAGCCAACATTATTACAAAAGCAAAAGCTCAGGAACTAGAAGCGAATTACCAAAGGGCTAACTTCGCTTACCACCATTTCACAAATACCCATCAACGTAACAATCCAAACCCAGGGCATAACAATCAGCAAAAGAAAGCTGAACCCCCAAAACAACCTAATAAAAGGTATGATAATCACTTAAGGTTCAATCAGGTTCCACAAAAACTAAAATTTTTCGCAAAGCAACAAGACTCCTCAACCTCCACCGGAGCCCATGGATGTAGACAACTACAGAATACACCTTATCCGTATCATCCCCAAAATCGAAATTCGGCTCAACCAAAGAAAAGAGAATACGCTCCACCTTCGGTTCAGCAACCTAACAAACTCATGCGTATCAATAACCTTAAGGAAGACCATTTTTTAGAAGAAGAGGGGGAGAACTCCCCTACATTTTCAGAATAGACAAAAAATTAAAAAAAACTTTAAAAATATTAATTGACACCGGTGCAACCGCTTGTTATATAAAAGAGGGTATATACGATAACGCAGAAGAATTAGTTATAAAAAAGAGAATTAAAACTGTAAATGGCTACAGTATCATAACTCATTTTCATAACATAAACATATTTGGCAAACGCCACAGATTTTATGAAATTAACAATCTAGACGCAGATCTATTAGTCGGCTATAATCTACTGAAGGAAATTAAGGCAGTAATCGACTTGTCAAAGGGAACTTTGCTTTATAATAACAAAAAGGAAAATATTAATTTTACAAAACATGTCCAAGAAACGGTTGGCCATTTAAAAAGTTCAGACGAAGCCTATAACGTTGCTTCGTATTTGAACTACCAAAGTGGGAAATGTAAATCATTTTCTTTATTTAATGTATCCGATACAGAATCATCGTCTTTAAGTGACGCTGACAGCCCACGTATCGTACAAACTAAAGTTGAAGATATTCTTAATGAAGGAAAGCTAAAGAAGTTAAAGATGTCTGTATCCTCTACGATAAGTTCTTATTTATACAAAATAAATCATGAAATGAAATGGATAATTTGAATATCCTTGAGTAACAAGTCGTTCAAAAAATAGAAACGAAGCATTCCCAGATTCAAACATGTCTCCCTTTTAGAACAGATATTAGAGGAGAGATAAGAACATTAAGTGAGAATGCAATTTACAGTAAACAATATCCTTATCCTTATTCAGCTAACAATTTTGTTAGTCAGGAAATAAATAGGATGTTAAATGAAAATATAATAAGACCCAGCAGAAGTCCTTATAATGCCCCGGTATGGGTAGTAGGGAAAAAAGGTTTAAATGAAGATGGAACGCCTAACAATCGATTGGTAATAGATTTTAAAAAACTGAATAACGATACAATCCCCGATAGGTATCCAATGCCTGATCCTTCAGTCATTCTATCCAACCTAGGCAAAGCCAAAATATTTTCGACAATTGACTTGGAATCTGGATTTTATCAGATTCTAATGAAAGAAAAAGACATCGAAAAAACAGCTTTTTCCATTGACAATGGAAAATATGAATTTCTTCGTTTGCCATTTGGGCTTGCGAACGCGCCAAGCATCTTTCAGAGAGCAACAGACAATATATTACGTGAAAAAATCGGAAAAACTTGTCACATTTATATGGACGACATAAAAGTTTTCTCAAATACTCCGGAACAACATTTTGAAGATTTACAAGAAATCATTGAAATTCTATTCAAAGCAAACATGAAAATATCCTTGGAAAAATCAAAATTCTTTAGAAAATAAATAGAATTTTTAGGATACATAATATCATACAATACCATTAAAACTGATCCGAAAAAAATAGAATCAATCATGAAATACCCTCCTCCTAATAATTTAAGGAAATTACGAGGTTTTCTTGGGTTAACAGGCTACTACAGGAAGTTTGTAAAAAACTACGCGACCATAGCAAAACCACTTACCAAATTGTTACAGGGACATAACGGTATGGTTTCAAAACATATGTCTAAAGAAACAGAAATATCTCTGGACGAAGAAGCAATCTCTGCGTTTGAAAACTTAAAATCACAATTGATTGCAAACATCGAACTAACTCAGCCAGATTATACAAAAAAGTTCGTCCTCACCACAGACGCTTCCGACATCGCCATAGGCGCCGTCCTTTCACAGGAAAACAAACCAATCACCTTTGTTTCAAAAACCTTAAATAAAACAGAAAAAAATTACGCCTCAAATGAAAGGGAACTATACGCCATTGTATGGGCATTAAAAAACCTTAGGAACTACCTGTATGGTGTTACAAATTTAGAAATCCCAACAGACCATCATCCACTTTCTTTTGCAGTTTCTGCACGAAACCCTAATTCAAAAATGAAAAGATGGCATGCTTCCATAGAAGAATTTTCCCCTAAAATATTTTACAAACCAGGATCTACCAATGTCGTCGCTGATGCGTTATCAAGGGTAATGATCAATCATATTTCCAATGAAAGTAATCTCGTGTCCGAAGAAGAACCGTCGTCCGATAATGAAACTATCCACTCAGCCGACAGTAGTTATAAAAACGTTATTGAAGAAACACACAAACCATTGAACCAATTTAAACAACAATTACATGTTTCTAAAAACAACATAACAATTCACGAAAAATATGAAGTTTTCAACAAACAACAACACAATTTAATAATCATACTTAAAGAATTTCTTCAACCAAACCTGACTACAGGAATTCATTGCAGTCTCGAAGATTTATACGAAATCCAAAACTCATTAAAAAACACTTTTAACAACAAATTTTTATTTACTAAAAAGTTTGTCCTAGACATAGAAAACAAAAATGACCAAGAAATTATAATAGAAGAAACACATGCTCGTGCTCATAGAGGTTTAGACGAAAATCTTAAGCAAATTCTCAAATACTATTATTGGCCAACTCTATATAAAACCCTTAAGCAACACATACGCTACTGCGAAATTTGTAATAAAAATAAATACAACAGAAACCCTAAGCAAATTCCTATTTCTAAAGCCCCTATTCCGGAGAGAGAAGGTGAACAATTACATATTGACATTTTTTATGTTCAAAAATTAACATTCTTGACATGCCTAGACGCATATTCTAAATTTTTGGTGATTAACGAAATCAATGACAAATCAGATATGGCAAACAAAGTGTTGGAACTTATCCAAACTTTTCCTTTCGCTAAATCCATAATGATGGACAACGAACCTACGTTCTCATCGACACAATTCAAATCGTCAATGTCTCGTTCAGGTATAACGATTTATTATGCAGACCCCAGACACAGTTTAAGCAACGGTCAGGTAGAAAGAGTTCATTCAACAATAATCGAAATTTCTCGTTGTATTAAAAAAGAATACAATATAATGGATCATTCCGAAGTCGTATACCGAGCAGTTAAAGAGTATAACAACACAATTATATCGACAACTCAACAAAAACCATGTGACATGTTATTTAACAAAATAGAACATCCGAACTTGTCAGAAAAATTAAAATCAGCCCAAGCCAAAATGTTAGAGTACCATAACAAAAAGAGGTCACCAAAAAATTACCAAGTAGGTGAAATAATTTATGAGAAAAAACATGGCGAACGAAACAAATTACAACCTAGATTTAAAAAACAGGTAGTTAAAGAAGACTTAGGAAATAAAGTTAAAATAAATAATCGGGATCGTATTATTCACAAAGACAATATCAAATTCTTACCAATTTTATATTTTTTTAATGTATTTTTAGAATGCACATTTTATGCATCTTATCTGTTTTACTGCCGTTTTGCGGTGCAGACATTATTAATTATTCAAATGATGACTATGTCCTACTTGAGGATACAGATAACCTTTTTTTGTACGAAGCATACGGAGAAATTTTTCACGTTACTAATCTAAGTTTTTATAACGATATCTTTGAAAAAGAATTAAATTTTTTAAAAACGAAAACAATACAAATGATTGGGAAGTAACTTTGGAATTGAATTTAATCAAAACACTCCTTTGTGAACTTACACCTCACAAAATTGCCAAACGTAGTATCAATGAACTAGGTACCATTTTTAAATGGATCACAGGAACACCAGACCATGATGACATGATAACTATTCAAACTAAAATCAATGAACTTGTTCAAAACAATAAAAGCAAAAAGCAAAAGAAGTCACTAAAATCACAAATCTTTTAAGAGATATTAAATTTAATCAGGAATTACTTATAAAAAAATATCAACTTAAGTTGTTATAATTTGACCTACAAAATTGGCTGGATACTATCACATTTTCCAAAGCCAGAATATTGAATCCAAAAATGTTAAATAAACAAGACATGATAAATATATTTAATCACGAAACACTCAATATCACTCTAATCGATCTTTTAGACATTTCCTCTTTTTCGATCGTTTCATACCAAGGTTTAATCATAGTTTTTATAAAATACCCTACAATTAATTACAATTGTAAGTTATACCACGCTAAAGCCATATCCCAAACAGATGGAAAATTTTTCGTTAACGACAAAATTGCTAAATGTAATAACACGTTTTATCTCATTGATAAAAGCAAGTATCTTTCAGAGAGCAACAGACAATATATTACGTGAAAAAATCGGAAAAAATTGTCACATTTATATGGACGACATAAAAGTTTTCTCAAATACTCCGGAACAACATTTTGAAGATTTACAAGAAATCATTGAAATTCTATTCAAAGCAAACATGAAAATATCCTTGGAAAAATCAAAATTCTTTAGAAAAGAAATAGAATTTTTAGGATACATAATATCATACAATACCATTAAAACTGATCCGAAAAAAATAGAATCAATCATGAAATACCCTCCTCCTAATAATTTAAGGAAATTACGAGGTTTTCTTGGCTTAACAGGCTACTACAGGAAGTTTGTAAAAAACTACGCGACTATAGCAAAACCACTTACCAAATTGTTACGGGGACATAACGGTATGGTTTCAAAACATATGTCTAAAAAAACAGAAATATCTCTGGACGAAGAAGCAATCTCTGCGTTTGAAAACTTAAAATCACACTTGATTGCAAACATCGAACTAACTCAGCCAGATTATACAAAAAAGTTCGTCCTCACCACAGACGCTTCCGACATCGCCATAGGCGCCGTCCTTTCACAGGAAAACAAACCAATCACCTTTGTTTCAAAAACCTTAAATAAAACAGAAAAAAATTACGCCTCAAATGAAAGGGAACTATACGCCATTGTATGGGCATTAAAAAACCTTAGGAACTACCTGTATGGTGTTACAAATTTAGAAATCCCAACAGACCATCATCCACTTTCTTTTGCAGTTTCTGCACGAAACCCTAATTCAAAAATGAAAAGATGGCATGCTTCCATAGAAGAATTTTCCCCTAAAATATTTTACAAACCAGGATCTACCAATGTCGTCGCTGATGCGTTATCAAGGGTAATGATCAATCATATTTCCAATGAAAGTAATCTCGTGTCCGAAGAAGAACCGTCGTCCGATAATGAAACTATCCACTCAGCCGACAGTAGTTATAAAAACGTTATTGAAGAAACACACAAACCATTGAACCAATTTAAACAACAATTACATGTTTCTAAAAACAACATAACAATTCACGAAAAATATGAAGTTTTCAACAAACAACAACACAATTTAATAATCATACTTAAAGAATTTCTTCAACCAAACCTGACTACAGGAATTCATTGCAGTCTCGAAGATTTATACGAAATCCAAAACTCATTAAAAAACACTTTTAACAACAAATTTTTATTTACTAAAAAGTTTGTCCTAGACATAGAAAACAAAAATGACCAAGAAATTATAATAGAAGAAACACATGCTCGTGCTCATAGAGGTTTAGACGAAAATCTTAAGCAAATTCTCAAATACTATTATTGGCCAACTCTATATAAAACCCTTAAGCAACACATACGCTACTGCGAAATTTGTCATAAAAATAAATACAACAGAAACCCTAAGCAAATTCCTATTTCTAAAGCCCCTATTCCGGAGAGAGAAGGTGAACAATTACATATTGACATTTTTTATGTTCAAAAATTAACATTCTTGACATGCCTAGACGCATATTCTAAATTTTTGGTGAATAACGAAATCAATGACAAATCAGATATGGCAAACAAAGTGTTGGAACTTATTCAAACTTTTCCTTTCGCTAAATCCATAATGATGGACAACGAACCTACGTTCTCATCGACACAATTCAAATCGTCAATGTCTCGTTCAGGTATAACGATTTATTATGCAGACCCCAGACACAGTTTAAGCAACGGTCAGGTAGAAAGAGTTCATTCAACAATAATCGAAATTTCTCGTTGTATTCAAAAAGAATACAATATAATGGATCATTCCGAAGTCGTATACCGAGCAGTTAAAGAGTATAACAACACAATTATATCGACAACTCAACAAAAACCATGTGACATGTTATTTAACAAAATAGAACATCCGAACTTGTCAGAAAAATTAAAATCAGCCCAAGCCAAAATGTTAGAGTACCATAACAAAAAGAGGTCACTAAAAAATTACCAAGTAGGTGAAATAATTTATGAGAAAAAACATGGCGAACGAAACAAATTACAACCTAGATTTAAAAAACAGGTAGTTAAAGAAGACTTAGGAAATAAAGTTAAAATAAATAATCGGGATCGTATTATTCACAAAGACAATATCAAATTCTTACCAATTTTATATTTTTTTAATGTATTTTTAGAATGCACATTTTATGCATCTTATCTGTTTTACTGCCGTTTTGCGGTGCAGACATTATTAATTATTCAAATGATGACTATGTCCTACTTGAGGATAACCTTTTTTTGTACGAAGCATACGGAGAAGTTTTTCACGTTACTAATCTAAGTTTTTATAACGATATCTTTGAAAAAGAATTAAATTTTTTTAAAAACGAAAACAATACAAATGATTGGGAAGTAACTTTGGAATTGAATTTAATCAAAACACTCCTTTCTGAACTTACACCTCACAAAATTGCCAAACGTAGTATCAATGAACTAGGTACCATTTTTAAATGGATCACAGGAACACCAGACCATGATGACATGATAACTATTCAAACTAAAATCAATGAACTTGTTCAAAACAATAAAAGCAAAATCAAATCAATTCTGCAATTTTCAAAGAAGTCACTAAAATCACAAATCTTTTAAGAGATATTAAATTTAATCAGGAATTACTTATAAAAAAATATCGACTTAAGTTGTTATCACTTGACCTACAAAATTTGCTGGATACTATCACATTTTCCAAAGCCAGAATATTGAATCCAAAAATGTTAAATAAACAAGACATGATAAATATATTTAATCACGAAACACTCAATATCACTCTAATCGATCTTTTAGACATTTCCTCTTTTTCGATCGTTTCATACCAAGGTTTAATCATAGTTTTTATAAAATACCCTACAATTAATTACAATTGTAAGTTATACCACGCTAAAGCCATATCCCAAACAGATGGAAAATTTTTCGTTAACGACAAAATTGCTAAATGTAATAACACGTTTTATCTCATTGATAAAAGCAAGTATCTTTCAGAGAGCAACAGACAATATATTACGTGAAAAAATCGGAAAAACTTGTCACATTTATATGGACGACATAAAAGTTTTCTCAAATACTCCGGAACAACATTTTGAAGATTTACAAGAAATCATTGAAATTCTATTCAAAGCAAACATGAAAATATCCTTGGAAAAATCAAAATTCTTTAGAAAAGAAATAGAATTTTTAGGATACATAATATCATACAATACCATTAAAACTGATCCGAAAAAAATAGAATCAATCATGAAATACCCTCCTCCTAATAATTTAAGGAAATTACGAGGTTTTCTTGGCTTAACAGGCTACTACAGGAAGTTTGTAAAAAACTACGCGACTATAGCAAAACCACTTACCAAATTGTTACGGGGACATAACGGTATGGTTTCAAAACATATGTCTAAAAAAACAGAAATATCTCTGGACGAAGAAGCAATCTCTGCGTTTGAAAACTTAAAATCACACTTGATTGCAAACATCGAACTAACTCAGCCAGATTATACAAAAAAGTTCGTCCTCACCACAGACGCTTCCGACATCGCCATAGGCGCCGTCCTTTCACAGGAAAACAAACCAATCACCTTTGTTTCAAAAACCTTAAATAAAACAGAAAAAAATTACGCCTCAAATGAAAGGGAACTATACGCCATTGTATGGGCATTAAAAAACCTTAGGAACTACCTGTATGGTGTTACAAATTTAGAAATCCCAACAGACCATCATCCACTTTCTTTTGCAGTTTCTGCACGAAACCCTAATTCAAAAATGAAAAGATGGCATGCTTCCATAGAAGAATTTTCCCCTAAAATATTTTACAAACCAGGATCTACCAATGTCGTCGCTGATGCGTTATCAAGGGTAATGATCAATCATATTTCCAATGAAAGTAATCTCGTGTCCGAAGAAGAACCGTCGTCCGATAATGAAACTATCCACTCAGCCGACAGTAGTTATAAAAACGTTATTGAAGAAACACACAAACCATTGAACCAATTTAAACAACAATTACATGTTTCTAAAAACAACATAACAATTCACGAAAAATATGAAGTTTTCAACAAACAACAACACAATTTAATAATCATACTTAAAGAATTTCTTCAACCAAACCTGACTACAGGAATTCATTGCAGTCTCGAAGATTTATACGAAATCCAAAACTCATTAAAAAACACTTTTAACAACAAATTTTTATTTACTAAAAAGTTTGTCCTAGACATAGAAAACAAAAATGACCAAGAAATTATAATAGAAGAAACACATGCTCGTGCTCATAGAGGTTTAGACGAAAATCTTAAGCAAATTCTCAAATACTATTATTGGCCAACTCTATATAAAACCCTTAAGCAACACATACGCTACTGCGAAATTTGTAATAAAAATAAATACAACAGAAACCCTAAGCAAATTCCTATTTCTAAAGCCCCTATTCCGGAGAGAGAAGGTGAACAATTACATATTGACATTTTTTATGTTCAAAAATTAACATTCTTGACATGCCTAGACGCATATTCTAAATTTTTGGTGATTAACGAAATCAATGACAAATCAGATATGGCAAACAAAGTGTTGGAACTTATCCAAACTTTTCCTTTCGCTAAATCCATAATGATGGACAACGAACCTACGTTCTCATCGACACAATTCAAATCGTCAATGTCTCGTTCAGGTATAACGATTTATTATGCAGACCCCAGACACAGTTTAAGCAACGGTCAGGTAGAAAGAGTTCATTCAACAATAATCGAAATTTCTCGTTGTATTCAAAAAGAATACAATATAATGGATCATTCCGAAGTCGTATACCGAGCAGTTAAAGAGTATAACAACACAATTATATCGACAACTCAACAAAAACCATGTGACATGTTATTTAACAAAATAGAACATCCGAACTTGTCAGAAAAATTAAAATCAGCCCAAGCCAAAATGTTAGAGTACCATAACAAAAAGAGGTCACCAAAAAATTACCAAGTAGGTGAAATAATTTATGAGAAAAAACATGGCGAACGAAACAAATTACAACCTAGATTTAAAAAACAGGTAGTTAAAGAAGACTTAGGAAATAAAGTTAAAATAAATAATCGGGATCGTATTATTCACAAAGACAATATCAAATTCTTACCAATTTTATATTTTTTTAATGTATTTTTAGAATGCACATTTTATGCATCTTATCTGTTTTACTGCCGTTTTGCGGTGCAGACATTATTAATTATTCAAATGATGACTATGTCCTACTTGAGGATACAGATAACCTTTTTTTGTACGAAGCATACGGAGAAGTTTTTCACGTTACTAATCTAAGTTTTTATAACGATATCTTTGAAAAAGAATTAAATTTTTTTAAAAACGAAAACAATACAAATGATTGGGAAGTAACTTTGGAATTGAATTTAATCAAAACACTCCTTTCTGAACTTACACCTCACAAAATTGCCAAACGTAGTATCAATGAACTAGGTACCATTTTTAAATGGATCACAGGAACACCAGACCATGATGACATGATAACTATTCAAACTAAAATCAATGAACTTGTTCAAAACAATAAAAGCAAAATCAAATCAATTCTGCAATTTTCAAAGAAGTCACTAAAATCACAAATCTTTTAAGAGATATTAAATTTAATCAGGAATTACTTATAAAAAAATATCGACTTAAGTTGTTATCACTTGACCTACAAAATTTGCTGGATACTATCACATTTTCCAAAGCCAGAATATTGAATCCAAAAATGTTAAATAAACAAGACATGATAAATATATTTAATCACGAAACACTCAATATCACTCTAATCGATCTTTTAGACATTTCCTCTTTTTCGATCGTTTCATACCAAGGTTTAATCATAGTTTTTATAAAATACCCTACAATTAATTACAATTGTAAGTTATACCACGCTAAAGCCATATCCCAAACAGATGGAAAATTTTTCGTTAACGACAAAATTGCTAAATGTAATAACACGTTTTATCTCATTGATAAAAGCAAGTATCTTTCAGAGAGCAACAGACAATATATTACGTGAAAAAATCGGAAAAACTTGTCACATTTATATGGACGACATAAAAGTTTTCTCAAATACTCCGGAACAACATTTTGAAGATTTACAAGAAATCATTGAAATTCTATTCAAAGCAAACATGAAAATATCCTTGGAAAAATCAAAATTCTTTAGAAAAGAAATAGAATTTTTAGGATACATAATATCATACAATACCATTAAAACTGATCCGAAAAAAATAGAATCAATCATGAAATACCCTCCTCCTAATAATTTAAGGAAATTACGAGGTTTTCTTGGCTTAACAGGCTACTACAGGAAGTTTGTAAAAAACTACGCGACTATAGCAAAACCACTTACCAAATTGTTACGGGGACATAACGGTATGGTTTCAAAACATATGTCTAAAAAAACAGAAATATCTCTGGACGAAGAAGCAATCTCTGCGTTTGAAAACTTAAAATCACACTTGATTGCAAACATCGAACTAACTCAGCCAGATTATACAAAAAAGTTCGTCCTCACCACAGACGCTTCCGACATCGCCATAGGCGCCGTCCTTTCACAGGAAAACAAACCAATCACCTTTGTTTCAAAAACCTTAAATAAAACAGAAAAAAATTACGCCTCAAATGAAAGGGAACTATACGCCATTGTATGGGCATTAAAAAACCTTAGGAACTACCTGTATGGTGTTACAAATTTAGAAATCCCAACAGACCATCATCCACTTTCTTTTGCAGTTTCTGCACGAAACCCTAATTCAAAAATGAAAAGATGGCATGCTTCCATAGAAGAATTTTCCCCTAAAATATTTTACAAACCAGGATCTACCAATGTCGTCGCTGACGCGTTATCAAGGGTAATGAACAATCATATTTCCAATGAAAGTAATCTCGTGTCCGAAGAAGAACCGTCGTCCGATAATGAAACTATCCACTCAGCCGACAGTAGTTATAAAAACGTTATTGAAGAAACACACAAACCATTGAACCAATTTAAACAACAATTACATGTTTCTAAAAACAACATAACAATTCACGAAAAATGTGAAGTTTTCAACAAACAACAACACAATTTAATAATCATACTTAAAGAATTTCTTCAACCAAACCTGACTACAGGAATTCATTGCAGTCTCGAAGATTTATACGAAATCCAAAACTCATTAAAAAACACTTTTAACAACAAATTTTTATTTACTAAAAAGTTTGTCCTAGACATAGAAAACAAAAATGACCAAGAAATTATAATAGAAGAAACACATGCTCGTGCTCATAGAGGTTTAGACGAAAATCTTAAGCAAATTCTCAAATACTATTATTGGCCAACTCTATATAAAACCCTTAAGCAACACATACGCTACTGCGAAATTTGTAATAAAAATAAATACAACAGAAACCCTAAGCAAATTCCTATTTCTAAAGCCCCTATTCCGGAGAGAGAAGGTGAACAATTACATATTGACATTTTTTATGTTCAAAAATTAACATTCTTGACATGCCTAGACGCATATTCTAAATTTTTGGTGATTAACGAAATCAATGACAAATCAGATATGGCAAACAAAGTGTTGGAACTTATCCAAACTTTTCCTTTCGCTAAATCCATAATGATGGACAACGAACCTACGTTCTCATCGACACAATTCAAATCGTCAATGTCTCGTTCAGGTATAACGATTTATTATGCAGACCCCAGACACAGTTTAAGCAACGGTCAGGTAGAAAGAGTTCATTCAACAATAATCGAAATTTCTCGTTGTATTCAAAAAGAATACAATATAATGGATCATTCCGAAGTCGTATACCGAGCAGTTAAAGAGTATAACAACACAATTATATCGACAACTCAACAAAAACCATGTGACATGTTATTTAACAAAATAGAACATCCGAACTTGTCAGAAAAATTAAAATCAGCCCAAGCCAAAATGTTAGAGTACCATAACAAAAAGAGGTCACCAAAAAATTACCAAGTAGGTGAAATAATTTATGAGAAAAAACATGGCGAACGAAACAAATTACAACCTAGATTTAAAAAACAGGTAGTTAAAGAAGACTTAGGAAATAAAGTTAAAATAAATAATCGAGATCGTATTATTCACAAAGACAATATCAAATTCTTACCAATTTTATATTTTTTTAATGTATTTTTAGAATGCACATTTTATGCATCTTATCTGTTTTACTGCCGTTTTGCGGTGCAGACATTATTAATTATTCAAATGATGACTATGTCCTACTTGAGGATACAGATAACCTTTTTTTGTACGAAGCATACGGAGAAGTTTTTCACGTTACTAATCTAAGTTTTTATAACGATATCTTTGAGAAAGAATTAAATTTTTTTAAAAACGAAAACAATACAAATGATTGGGAAGTAACTTTGGAATTGAATTTAATCAAAACACTCCTTTCTGAACTTACACCTCACAAAATTGCCAAACGTAGTATCAATGAACTAGGTACCATTTTTAAATGGATCACAGGAACACCAGACCATGATGACATGATAACTATTCAAACTAAAATCAATGAACTTGTTCAAAACAATAAAAGCAAAATCAAATCAATTCTGCAATTTTCAAAGAAGTCACTAAAATCACAAATCTTTTAAGAGATATTAAATTTAATCAGGAATTACTTATAAAAAAATATCGACTTAAGTTGTTATCACTTGACCTACAAAATTTGCTGGATACTATCACATTTTCCAAAGCCAGAATATTGAATCCAAAAATGTTAAATAAACAAGACATGATAAATATATTTAATCACGAAACACTCAATATTACTCTAATCGATCTTTTAGACATTTCCTCTTTTTCGATCGTTTCATACCAAGGTTTAATCATAGTTTTTATAAAATACCCTACAATTAATTACAATTGTAAGTTATACCACGCTAAAGCCATATCCCAAACAGATGGAAAATTTTTCGTTAACGACAAAATTGCTAAATGTAATAACACGTTTTATCTCATTGAAAACTTAATAAGAGAAATTTATAATAGTTTTGCCCACATTAATTTTGAACCAAACTGTTTTGTAAATCTCCTTAATAAAAAATTTACAAGTTGTATAAAATTATCCGAAAAAAATAAACCAATAGAATTTATAACAGATGGCGCTATTTTAGTATCAGGCACAAACTGTATTAACGAAACCTGGCTTACAGGCATTTACCTTGTTACATTTAAAACCATAGTAACCATAAACAATGTTACCTACACCAATGTAAAAGAAAAAATTGTTAATTATGTAAAACACAATAAATTCACAAACTACTTAGTTAGTGAATATCAAGTTACTAATAATACTGAACTTCAATTAGAAAATACAAATATATTATCAAAAATTGTTATAAAATTAGAAAGTTATCATTCAAAAATAACCTTTTTATTATTTAAAGCTTTTTAAACGCTGCCCTTTAATAAATCCCCTCAAAATACTGAAATTGAAATCGTCAAGTTATCAAAAGTACCATAACACTCAAACTACAGAAACAGAGCTTGACATATTAAACCAATTAAACGAACAAATTGAATCTTTAAAAAAAAATCATTAAGAATCGGGGACGATTCTTTTTAAGAAAGGGAGGAATTATCACCCAGACTTATTAGACCCGTTTCAATCAGTACGTCCACTTAACGCGCAGCTGCGGCTCTGCTAACATAAATATCCAAATTCCCGGCTCTAACATAAACATAACAGCGCAACCACTTAACATAAAGATCCATATTCTCATGCGCAATTTATAACATAAACTAAAGATTCGTATTCTCATGCGTAATTCATAACGTAAACTTAAGACCCAGTCTCTAGAGCGCAATTGCTAACGTAAACATGACTCCAAGCGTCTAGCTTACGCAAGCCGCCCGCGAGCTTTTAAACTTTAAGGAAAGAAGCTTTAGCATAAACATAGCTGATTCGCAGCATAAGATCACCGCGAGCTTTTGAGCTTTAAGAGAATAGGCTTTATCATAACCATAGCTGACTTGCAGCATAAGTTCACAATTGTACTTTAGTTCTAATCTTGGATTCAAATAAATCGGAAGCCTTCAGCCTCCCACTTAAAAAACATTTTTTTTCCAATTAGTAGCCACTAATTGGTTAATTTGCATGTATCACTAAACATAATTATTATTTCTATAATAGTATATATATATCAAGTATTTTTCATTTTATACCTATCGCCACCTCCCCGCTACCACCGAAAAGCTATAAATCAACTTAATAATCCAACTTTTAGTGCCCATCAATTTAAGCCGCAATTTATATGCAATTGAATTTTTTGAGAATACACAAATATTCCTTATTCTATTTCACAACAAGATGTACTGTCGAAAATTTCATTAAGATTGGTTAAGAAACACAAAAGTTATGTGCGCACGTGTTAGCAGCATAGCTGCTGCGCAAATTCCAAGAATTTCTGTATATATGTACCCACACACACATTTATGCGCGTCTGCTTTGAATTCCTTCAACAGCATTGCAATTTCTATTGTAGCAGTTGCTTTAATTTACGTAAGCGCCGCAAAGATTTCCTTGCAAAAGTCAAATAAAACGCCCCTAAGTAGGGGCTCCATTTAATGGACTCTTTGCGGAATTTGGCCAACTTTAAATGTTAAAACCTGTGGGATTATTTTAATTTCAAATTATTATTTAAAGTTACCGCTTGCCTTCGTTGCAATATCAGCTGTTTATGGTAAAGAACCCATTCACATTTTTCACAACATCGGTAGAAAACTCGATAAATCATCGTAAAAAACTAGCTACTAAGTTAGCCACCCCACATATCATAATCATAGTTATACTATATAAGCATTGCTAAAGATATTGTATTAGTAATAAGAGTAGCTAAGGCAAGGCACCGAATTATTGAAGTTATTGAAGGGCATAATTTTAGCTTGAATTTAACTGCCGGCCGTCGCAACAACTGTGCGTTGCTGATCGGTTACTCAACACCTCCCTTGAGAGCGCAACGAGCGCGAAAGCTCCGGGGTGAAGTAGCGAAAGTTCGCGGCGAAGTTAAGCGAACATCAGGTTGAGCAGTCGCGTGTCAAGGAAGGCAAAGTGACAGACAGTGCGGCAGGTCCTTTATATAGGGAAGGATAGTAGGTAAGAACATAATAGCTATAGAGAGTTAAGAGTGAATAAAAAAAACCTTTATAACGAAGCCCGCTAATTCCTTTCATGAAATATAAACACCAATCTCGGGCACCGTTACTAGCTTGGGTTCAACATAACCCCCTTACCTAGCCGCGCCCCGTCACCTGTAAGAACAATCCAGGCTTTTGTGTGTGCGTGTGTGTAGACGGCTTCTAGGCATGTAACGCCCGCGATATCCATCAAGCGCTGAAGGCGAACTCGGTCGTTCCAGCGGCTCGTGGAGGAACACGTCGTCATACCTTGTGAAAGTAGTGCAGTTTTAACCCATGTGAATATTACGAAAAACAAAAGAAGAAGTAACTCTACATTTTTCAGGTGTCAAGAAACTCTTTACACAAATAATAAAAAGTGACTTTATACTTAATATATACGAAAATGGTAATTAAAATTAAAGTTTAATATTTCGGTTGTCCACCCTTAGCATTTATGACACATTGTAGTCGTGTTTTCATTGAGTTTATTCATTTTTTGAAATCATAGTTTGTTGGTAACTGTTGCCATTCTTCTGAAATGACAGCTTTAAGTTCCGTCTTAGTTTTTGGCTGCCTTTTTTTTCTATAGGATTTAAGTCCGGACTCTAAGCACTTCACTTTTCCGCAGTTATAAAGAAGCCACATGCGCACCATATTCGCTTTGTGCTTAGGGTCATTGTCTTGATAATCTTATGATCCCTTATGAGCCCAAATTTAAGAGCACTGTTCCTCAAGTGGCTTTTCAAAATACTAAGATATTGCTGCGCATCCATAGTGGTCTCAATAAAAGCTAAATCTCCAACTTGGCTGCTTGAAATGCACCCCCAAATCATCACCGACAATTTTCCAAATTATACAGTGGGTATTATGTTTTGATTTTCCAACGAAGTTAACGCCTTCCGCCATACTCTACTTGGTCCATCTTTGTAATACAGCATCATTTTGACGTTGTCCCAATAATCAATTGGATGAGAAATGTGCATGCATTCGAAGCACAATTGCTTTTCAATGTTTATTTGAGAAAGGAGCGGTTTCATGCGCGCAGCTCTTGATTTGTAGTTATTGCGAATTATGGCTTGCCTTACTGTTTCATGAGAAACCGCAACATCGAATTCATCCTTCAGTTCCCTGGCAAGAGCTCTGGTTGAGATCTGAGGATTTAGAGCCACCTTCCTCATTATTAAAAGCTTTGTACGCTCCCCTATTTTCGGCTTACGTCCACCTCCACGATTGGGTTCCAACGTACCTTCATTTTCAATGCGTTTTAGGACGTTGTAGATAGTCTTCCTTGTAACAGAAAACATTTCTGCTTATTCAAGCACACTTTTTCCCACCTGGTGGTTATAGTATATAAGCTGGACAACTTCAAATGATAATCTCTTGCCTGGCATCTTTTAAATCAGAAGCTTCTCAAATCACGTGTATTCATCAAATATAATCGCCGAATGAAAATGAAATGCATTGAAAACAATGCAAAGCCAAGAATAGATAACGGTAAAAGTACCGTTTTTCATGGATTATTGAAAAAAAAATGTAGGAGGAAAAGAATGTGTAAAGAGTTTCTTGACACTAATTAAACAGACTAATATTTGAATTTGTGTTTTTTTTTTTGGTTTCTTATTGTTAAAATTGAATTTTGATGTTACTGTTTCTTAAAAAATAGCACCACTAACTATAAATACCCAAAAGCTAATTAAAAATTTTAGGCGGGTGCTCACATTTTTATTCTTATAGCTGAAAAAGTAGATTTATATTCAATGTGTAAACTCATTCTTGACATACTGTTATTATTCAATTACGCTCAAAGATTTTTAGTAAACTACAAAAGTACTGTACTGCTTGTATTTATAGAAATATATGTATATACATACTTCTGATTTCATCTCTCCAATAGCGTTAATCATTTTTTGATTTTTGAAGAAGAAAATTATGTTTAGCGTTAATTCACATTATATTGATTTAATTTAAAAATGCATATATAATTATGTTTAGTGATACATGCATACTCATACATACGCAAATACTAATCAGTATCAGTGCTTAAGCTTCAGCAGAAAAAATTCATTTTCTCGACTCAAACACCTTTTTTAATGGCTCAAGGGATACAAATAGCACTATTAATTAAAAAAAAATAAAAAAAAAATTTCTCCCTGCTGCAATTGACCTTGAACTGCTGGAACGAGCAGATCCCCATTGCTTATACCTTGCAGCCATACCAAAAGATGGTACATCATGCAAAAAGACTATACTTGCAATTATCTGGTGTGTATACATATATGTTTATGCATGTGTGTACATGTATACAGAAAATCTTGCGCTTTGTGCTAGCAGCCGCTTCCACGTGGCCTACCAAATTATATATACATATATGATCACACGATTTATTTTATATCTTCTGTGCTTCTTAACACATCTTAATGAAATTCAGCAGTAGATCTTATTTTACTATAGAATATTTGTATAAATTAGAATAAAACTGTTTAGCTATTATTATTTATTAGACAATTCGTCTGGATTGTTTCGTGGGTATAAGAAAACTGTTTTTGCAATGATATCTTAAGTTATAATGAAGATCGCTGACTCTGCGCCTAGTGCCGTTCTTCAGCAGCCACTCAGCGCGCGCATGTGCGGGATCCAATTTCTAAGCGCTGGCCGTTGACCGGCCGGCACTACACTGTCAGCGTCTTCTGCAAGTGTCGCAACATTGTTGCGACGGCATCCGCTTGCCACCAATGCAGTCTGCCGCTTGGGTTTAAGACGTTGACGAACCATGTGGATGGCGACTAGACATATGAAGACTAGGGCCAGGGTGGTACCACTGCTGATGATTGGTCCCAACAACAGTTTAGACCGTAGGTGGCCGATGTGTTGCAGGTTCGTCACGCTTAATTCATGTAGAAATGGCAGACTCAGATGTTCCCGGTACTCGGTAATATTGATCTGCGTGACGGCGGACGCGACTGGCTTTTTCCTAAGGACACCATAGCTATTGATAAATGTGGTCTTGTTTATCTCGAACTTATCATCGAAGGTAGCTAGGTATGTCCCGGAAATAAATTGTTGTGCGCCAGCATTGTCCATGATAGTGACGGTAGCAACGTTGATAATAATTGCGCCGTCATCTATGATAGTAAGCGGGCTCAGATGGCCCGGGCGCGTGCTGCACTGTGCAGAAATTCCGGACATGAGCTGTTGAGCGCAGTTCGGTGATCGTAGCCTCCTGCAGAACGTGGTACTCACCGCTGCATCGCATTCACCGACGGCGTAGGTATTCGCGCCGCAGTCTGCAACTATATTGCTGTCTTCAAGATCTAGAATTCTATTGGAATGCTGAACTAGATAAATGTTGATTTTCTTACAGGCTAATTCAGGATTTGGATATTTAATTAGGAAGTACAATATTTCGTTATTTTGAAAGGCCTTAATTCCAGCTACTTCTAATATGTCTGCTACACTAGCATTTGTGAAGTGTTTAAAGGTCATTTCTTTTATATCAATCTCATCCAATATTGCTGGGCTGATCAGGTGTTTTTTTGCCAGAGTGATGGCGAGGATTAAATTTTGTAAATCTGTAATTATCATTCTATTTTTTGTCAAAAGTGTTTCGTAGAGGTATTGAATTTAGGGTCTTTGTTAGTTCGTTGAGTCTCGTTTGTAGTTTTGTATTTATTTCTATTTGTCTGGTTTCTGAATCTTTTAACTGCATCTGCCTTAACTTTATTTGCTCCCAATCGTCAAAGTCGGGAGTTCCTGCTACTACTTTTAAGGCTGTTCCTAAAAGATTTATACTGCGAGAATGTCTATGATTAACCAGGTAGCCGTACTTGTCCCAAATAATCACGTCACCGTCTGCTACGGGTATGTAGTCAGAGTGAGTGTAATTTGTCAGGTTCATTAATGCGGTCGTAAGTGCTGTTGGTATCAGGATAAAAAAACGTATAAGCCTAGAAGGGGTAAATGTATTTTAGGAGAAATGTATAAACGTTTTTGTTTAAATACTAGAGGTATCTTTAAACTTGTTACTTGAGGTTGTCCTTATGGACCACCCTCCCTTTTATAAGAACCGTCGGGACAAGGTCGGCGTTGATAGTTTCTTCAGTGCATAGTGGTGTTAGCTTAGTACCTAGTCGTCTGTTTTTTTTAGCCATACTCGTTCTCCTGTTTGGAATTCTCTATGCGACCTATCCTTATTTGATTGTTCGAGGCTCTTGTCTTGGGCTCTTTGGAGTTGTTCCTTTACTTGAGATTCTAGCTCTATTGGGGCTGAGTGCACTGTTTCTATCGGTTTTCTGTTAGTGACGGAATGAATGGTTCTATTATATGCGATGGTGGATAGGAGAATTAGATCAATAGATCCATCAATAATTTTTTTCTTATTTCAAACAACGGGCTATCTCCGCGAGGGTGCTGTGGAATCTTTCCACCTGTCCGTTTGACGTACTATGTAGGGGAGGTGCGTTCGAGATTTGTATGTCGAAATTATTTGCCAGAATAGTTCGAATGGTTTCGGAGTTTAATGCTTTCTCGTTATCGCAGTAAATTGTTCTAGTTCCCGGGAAAAAATTTACCAGGTGGAGTATTGGGGTCTTTATGTCAACGATCGCCCGTGAGTTTATTGGTTGGACCACGGCAAATTTTGAGAACTTGTCAATGCATGTCAAAAAAAATTTTTTGTCGGTAGAAAAAATGTCGACATGCAGTAGTTCCCCTGTGAATGATGGGATAGGGGTTCTGCCTATGACTTGTTTGACCGGGTGACGGTTATACTTTGCTTTTGAACAGATTTTGCAGTTTGCGGCAATTTCCGTAGCTAGTCTGCTCATTTTGAGAAAGAAATAGTCACGCAATATTTGTTTGACATTTTCTTGGGCAGCGCGGTGCGATCTGTTGTGTTCGGTGATAACAATTTCCCTTTGTTCGGTTTGGTCGGTTATATCCGCGACCAGGTGTTTAGAATAGTTGAAAGTTGTTGCGGGGAATGTCTCTACCAGTCTGTGTTGGATTAAAGCTAGTATCGGAAGTTCGCAGTGTAATGAGTTGACCACGTCAGTTTTTACCAGGTCCTGTAGTGTCTGCCATAAGGCCTCTCTGTCTGTGAATCGGACCACATGTCTTAGTTTGTCCTTGAAAAGGATAAACGTTCTAACCGAGGGGAATTCTGCTTCCTCAATTAGGATTTGGTTACGGAAACAGTTTATTGGTTTTTCTGTTGTTTCAATGGTGTATGTAAGGGACTGCTCACTGTGAATTGTGGCGATATTTGAGTCAACCTCCGTATGTGAATCGGAGTCGTTGCTTAAAGCGTTCAGGTTTTGGCGAGACAGAGCGTCAGCCACTTGATTTTCTTTACCTGGTTTATAGATGATATTTGCGTTATGTTCATCGATAAATGATTTCCAGCGCTTTATCTTAGCGTTAGGATTTTTGTCTGACACCGCGAACGTTAATGGCTGTTGATCTGTGTAAATGTTTAAGTTCCTAACATCATACAGGTCATTTCGTAAGTTCTTGAGGGCCCATACTATGGCCAAGAGTTCCCGTTCGTTCGTCGCAAAGTTTATTTCATTGTCCCGTAGTGTCCGGGAAATCATTGTGATTGGTCTGCCATCTTGGGCTAACACTGCCCCTATGCCGTGTGCCGAAGCGTCTGTCGTTAAGTCGAATGGTCTTTTAAAATCTGGGTGTATCAGAAGCCCGTCTTCTGATGCCAATATGTCTTTTAGTTTGTTGAAGGCATGTAGCTGCTGTGAGCTTAGATTAATCGGAGCCTTCTTGGACTGATTAGCACTTATTTTGCCATTGTCGCCTTTTAGAAGGTCCGTTAGCGGTCTTGCAACGGTGGCGAAGCCCTTTATAAAGCATCTGTAATAACTTAATAACCTTAGAAATGATCTAAGGCCAAACAATGTTTTTGGTGGTTGGAAATCCTTTATGGCCTGAGTTTTGTCGGCCGATTGGTGGATTCCGCCTCTGCATACGGTAAATCCCAAATATTCCACACTCTTATTGAAGAATTTGGATTTTTCTTGGGAAACCCTCATGCCTGCGTCCCTAAGGCTTTTCAGGACCCACTCGGTGTGCTTGATGTGGTCCTCCTTGTTAGGGGAGAAAATTATTACGTCATCTACGTAGACGTAACAAGTTTAACAAATAATAAAAAGTGACTTTTTACTTAATATATACGAAAATGGTAATTAAAATTAAAGTTTAATATTTCGGTTGTCCACCCTTAGCATTTATGACACATTGTAGTCGTGTTTTCATTGAGTGTATTCATTTTTTGAAATCATAGTTTGTTGGTAACTGTTGCCATTCTTCTAAAATGACAGCTTTAAGTTCCGTCTTAGTTTTTGGCTGCCTTTTTTTTTCTATAGGATTTAAGTCCGGACTCTAAGCACTTCACTTTTCCGCAGTTATAAAGAAGCCACATGCGCACCATATTCGCTTTGTGCTTAGGGTCATTGTCTTGATAATCTTATGATCTCTTATGAGCCCAAATTTAAGAGCACTTCCTCAAGTGGCTTTTCAAAATATTAAGATATTGCTGCGCATCCATAGTGGTCTCAATAAAAGCTAAATCTCCAAATTGGCTGCTTGAAATGCACCCCCAAATCATCACCGACAATTTTCCAAATTATACAGTGGGTATTATGTTTTGATTTTCCAACGAAGTTAACGCCTTCCGCCATACTCTACTTGGTCCATCTTTGTAATACAGCATCATTTTGACGTTGTCCCAATAATCAATTGGATGAGAAATGTGCATGCATTCGAAGCACAATTGCTTTTCAATGTTTATTTGAGAAAGGAGCGGTTTCATGCGCGCAGCTCTTGATTTGTAGTTATTGCGAATTATGGCTTGCCTTACTGTTTCATGAGAAACCGGAAACATCGAATTCATCCTTCAGTTCCCTGGCAAGAGCTCTGGTTGAAATCTGAGGATTTAGAGCCACCTTCCTCATCATTAAACGCTCTGTACGCTTCCCTATTTTAGGCATAGGTCCACCTCCACGCTTGGCTTCCAACGTGCCTTCATTTTCAATGCTCTTAGGACGTTGTAGATAGTCTTCCTTGTAACAGAAAACATTTCTGCTAATTCAAGCACACTTTTTCCTAGCTGGTGGTTAGAGTATATAAGCTGGACAACTTCAAATGATAATCTCCAGGCATAATGCCAGGCGAGGCATCTTTTAAAAATCAAAAGCTTCTCAAATCACGTGTATTCATCAAATATAATCGCCGAATGAAAATGAAATGCATTGAAAACAATGCAAAGCCAAGAATAGATAACGGTAAAAGTACCGTTTTTCATGGATTATTGAAAAAAAAAATGTAGGAGGAAAAGAATGTGTAAAGAGTTTCTTGACACTAATTAAACAGACTAATATTTGAATTTGTGTTTTTTTTTTGGTTTCTTATTGTTAAAATTGAATTTTGATGTTACTGTTTCTTAAAAAATAGCACCACTAACTATAAATACCCAAAAGCAAATTAAAAATTTTAGGCGGGTGCTCACATTTTTATTCTTATAGCTGAAAAAGTAGATTTATATTCAATGTGTAAACTCATTCTTGACATACTGTAATTATTCAATTACGCTCAAAGATTTGTAGTAAACTACAAAAGTACTGTACTGCTTGTATTTATAGAAATATATGTATATACATACTTCTGATTTCATCTCTCCAAAAGTTTTTATCATTTTTTGATTTTTGAAGAAGAAAATTATGTTTAGCGTTAATTCACATTATATTGATTTAATTTAAAAATGCATATATAATTATGTTTAGTGATACATGCATACTCATACATACGCAAATACTAATCAGTATCAGTGCTTAACAAGGTTTCCCGATTTGGTCCCTGAGATGACGTCATCTATTGCCCTCTGAAAAATGACCAAATGGAAGCCTGCAAAATTCATCCTTCCCATTGTTTACAGAGAATGCAGTCTTTTCTCTGTTCCTTTCTGCCAACTCTCGAAAATCAATTACCAGACGTTTCTTCCTGTGGCCTGACTCGTCGACACCTTTTTTATCGACGACCCATATTGGGTTGTTATAGGGTGACTTTGAGGGTCTAATTATGCCGTTCGCCAGTAGTTGTTTAACTTCTGCGTTGACAAATTCAGACACACCCATTGGGTATGGGTATAATTTGGAATATACCGATAGTGTTTATGTTGTATGGTAGGGACTTATTAATGTCTGCAAAGGCTTTAGCCATTCGGTCAATCATTTGATTGAAGGTGGGTCTGACTGCGGCGGGAACATCCGCGTCACTAATTTGGAAATGGTTCACTTGCTTACATGTTGTGAACTCAATTTTTTTTGTCCTTCGAGCATATTTTATAATGTTGTTAGTCAAATTTAATTGAGCGCTTATCTGTTTTAGCAGACCAAGGCCAGTTATGCCGTCGAAATCTTTTAATGATTCCAGCATGAAAAATTATGATATTACTTTAAAGAGGTCAATGAGACATTTCTGCTCAATATTTGTATGCCCGTGGATAGATTTGACTTGAAATGGGCTGTTGACTGGTTTCCAATGTGCCAGCTCGGGAGAGGGTTTTATATAATTTTTGGATGCTCCTGTGTCTACCAGGAGTCTTATTGTTCGCCCTGCAACCGTACGTCTTATAAACGGGAGCAGGGAGCTTCCGCTAAAAAATTACAGCTTTCCGCTCCTGACAGGTCGTCTTCGACTGCCTCTGCTTTATGTTGCGATTGCGACTCGTAACCCTCGTTACCCTTTGTTTTGGGCAAATGGTTAAGATATTGTTGGGTCCTCATAGCATAGCGATCATTGCTCACCTCTGCCTCTTGTGCAAGGGCCAAAGGTGTTGGCAAATTTTTTGGCTGGGCTGGGAAAATCGCTACCCTGCAAAGCTTCACTCCCATATTTTTCATTCAAGACGGCTGCTGCCGCTTTGCCGTATGACACGAAGGTCTTATTTGTAAGAAGCGTCAGCTTCTTTTCAATTTCAAAGTAATATTTGAGTAAGGGCATCTCGCCCTGCCTCAATGGACGCAGCTCTTGTCGAATGACACACACTGGTGTCTTGTCAGAGTATGTGAAATCTAACCGGGCGATAATCGCGTCGAAGTTCAGGCAGTGTTATAAGATTCTATCGTTGCGTTTGCAGAACCTCTTACTTTGTTGCGTATAATTGAAACTGCCTGGTAATGTTTTGAGCTGCCATTGAATGGTTTGAAAATTTCAAAGGAATCGATCGCTGCCTGTCGCCAAGACACATAGTCTTCTTGTTTTCCATCGAATTCTGGAATATATTTTACTATATCTAGTGGTTCTTTACACCTAATTCCTTCGATAACTTGTACCCTTTGGTAAACTTCTACTTGGTGAATATTGGCTCCTACAGAGTGAATATGGTCTGTAATTGTTTTTAATTCTTCCTTAATAGTTGTTGTCTGTTGTGTGATGGCTGCTAATTCAGCTTTAAAAAGTGTCGCTTGGTGTGTAAGGGCGGCGTTTACCGCCGCATCTATTAGATTCACTATTTCTAGGGTGTTAATCTTGGCCTGCCTAGCACTGGGTATTATATCCTCGTCACTACTATTGTTTTCGGTCGGGGATCTGTACATTTGTACAGTGGCTTTTTTTGCTCTGGTGTAAAAACCAAACACAAAAATATTTTCTTGATATTTTTATTATTTTTTTCGAATTACTCTGATCAACAAAGCAAAAAAAATTTTTTACAAAAAACGAAAGATGACCATATATGCTAAATACTTCACTTACATAAATTTCATATTTCTAATGGTGAGCCGGTGTGGTGGTGCGAATGCGGTACGATTGGCAAGGAATTCTTCTTAATAAGATACGTCGTTGCAGTTGTCGTTGTTGTTGTTGCTCTTCTTAGAACTCGCTCAGCACTATGTGTTGGGGTGTTAATATATTTTTTTTTGTTTATCTTTTTGTTCGACTCGCTCAACACTGTGTGTTGGGGTATTATTTTTTAAATATATTTTTGTTGTTGTCACACACTCAACACTTTAATTGTTGGGAATTTTTTAGTGAGGTTTGTCACACAGCGTTAGCACGGTGATTATTAGTTAAAAAATTTGTCGCGGGAGCGATCATTTAGTTGTTCTTTCACAATTTGTAATACTCGCGGCGTTAGCTGAAGCGATCACTTTAATTGTGGAGTTTCCCAAACTGTTGGGCGCCAATTAGAATAAAACTGTTTAGTTATTATTATTTATTAGACAATCCGTCTGGATTGTTTCGTGGGTATGAGAAAACTGTTTTTGCAATGATATCTTAGTTATAATGAAGCCGCGACGTTCCGGCAGCGGCATGGGCAGATCGCTAACTCTGCGCCTAGTGCCGTTCTTTAGCAGCCACTCAGCGCGCGCATGTGCGGGATCATATTTCTAAGCGCTGGCCGTTGACAGGCCGGCACTACACTGTCAGCGTCTTCTGCAAGTGTCGCAACATTGTTGCGACGGCATCCGGTCGCCCAATCGGACTAGCTGGTGATAACTTATATTCTCATAAATTGAATTGCATTTGAATTGTGGCTTATATTGGTGGGCAGTATAAACTGGTGGTAGCGGGGAGGTGGCGATAGCTATAAAATGAGAGATACATGATATATATATTCAATTCTAGAATATATATAATACTATTCGTACTGCGAATGGACTTGGAGAACCTACATACCAAATTTCAAGTCACTAGCTCTTAAAGGTTCTGAAATCCTTGACGGACATACAGAAGGGACATAGCTAGATCGACTCGGCTTGTGATGCAGATCAAGAATATATACACTTTATGGGGCCAGAGATGCTTCCTTTTGCCTGTTACGTACATTTGAACAAATACATAATACTCTTTCTACCCATTTTTAATGGGTTCAGGGTATAATGATACATTTGACTACTGGTCAAATACCAGCAATAATATTTGTATATTCAGGAGAATTTACCATTGACGCACAAGCAAACAAAAAGAAGAAATTGACAAATAAAAGGAAAAACGAACAGAATTTATAATGGATGCAAACGATTGGCGAATGCAAGACGTAAAGCAAAATATCAAATCCATTTGGGCAAACCAGGAATATCAAACAAATAGACGAGTAACATAATCTTTATATATAAAACTGTTTGTCCTGACTGACTGACTGATTGGTGATCAACGCACAGCCCGAACCGTAAGACCTAGGAAGCTGACATTTTCACTGTAGTTACCCTATGTGATGTAGGTGCACGTTAAGACGGGGTTTCGGAAAATTCCACCCGCAAGTGAAAGTGGAAAAATCGCGAAAAACGTTTGTATGTAACTTTTTTGTTTACCATCGGATTGGCCTCAAACTTATTTTCAAAGATATTTGTTCAAATTCATTTGAGGTGTTTCACAATTTTAAGAAAATCCATTCCTCCTTGGTGGAAATGGAGGTCAAAGATTTGGAGGGTGACGTTTCGCGCTCAAATTCATTTCCAGAGATCAATAAGAAAAATCATTTGAGACGTGTTTTACACTTTTCGCAGAATTTAAACTTCTTCGGTGGATATGCGATTTAAAGATTTTTTGGGGGAAGTTTTAAGTTGTGTCCAATTTGCTTCAAACTTATTTGCAAAGCTCTACATAATAACTTAATAATTACGTATTTTAACGATTTTAGAAATTCCACCCGCAACAGTGGTAAATTGGAGGAAAACGGTTGAATGAAAATTTTTTGTTTACGATCCGATCGGCCCCAAACTTATTTTCACACTTTTCGCAGAATTCAAACTTCTTCGGGGGGAATGCGACTTAAAGATTTTTTGGGTGAAGTTTTAAGTTGTGTCCGATTTGCTTCAAACTTATTTTCAAAGCTCTACATAAGAACTTAATAAATACGTATATCAGCGATTTGGGAAATTCCACCCGCAACAGTGGTAAATTGGCGGAAAATGGTTGTATGAAAGTTGTTTGTTTACCGTCCGATAAGTTTCAAATTAATTTCTAACTTTTTGAGTACATTGATTTTTAACATACGTGCCACGGGCAAGGCTGGGTTATACCCGCTAGTGAAAAATAAAACAGAAATAAACAGATATTTCATTAATAGAGCAGATTTAAAAGATGAAAAATTATTAATAACAAATATATTCCATAGGTGCCGCACAGATGACTACTCTCTTTATATTTGTTACAGTATAATTTGCTTAGCTGCCTCGAGTACTTTGCACAGACATAAGAGGCAGCTATCCTAAAAAGGCAGTTAATTTAATTTATTTTTTTCCTAAAAGTGAATCGATTTCATAGTAGCACTAACCATACAATGCATAGACTTGTCAAATGTCGTTTTAATCGGATACCGATAAATCGTCAACGAGTGAGCCCCATGGGTGCTCGCGCCCATTTTAGTGTGCCCAGACAAAGTAAGACTGCTGAGAGTGGCAGCCGAACGCCGGCCTCGAATGCCGAACGTTCAGTATGAAGCCGCATCTCGCTCAGCGCACAACGTCGCTGCGGCTGATGCTAGTTCGTAATATATGTATGTTAGTTTCAGCCCAAATACATAAATATGTGTGTATGCGTGTGCAGAGTGTGCCTCGCTCTCACTTATTGTTTTGCGCACTTGTGTGCATCTCCTTCTCCCTGCATAGCTTCTCAAAAACCCCTAGATCTACAAACATACATACATATGTTTGTGTTGTGTGGATGTGCGCACAAGTAGATCGCGGCGTTTGTCGCGAGCCAGAGATTTTTTCTTCAATTGTGTGCCATTTGTGCCTGTGGTGGCAAAAGGCACACACATTCAAATGCTCTATCATGTATTTCTTCGTCCAGATAGCCATAATGAGAAGATTTTGATATATTTATATTTATTAAAAACTTAAATGACCCAAATGATATATTTATATATTATATTTTAATATTTTTGTTTACTGTGGGGACCGATTTTGCTTAAAATTAAAAAAAAAAAAAGTCGTATTTCTGCAAGGGTAATTCTTCGTCGGCTTGTCGAATAATTTAAGAAAAGACCAAAAATTGAAAATGTTCAATTTTTTCGACTTGCTACTTGTGCACACGCACACCCTTTCGAGTAAGCAGTTGGGTGACATTATTAAAGGGTTTGGCCTGTTCATGTGCAAAACTCCTATTTTCCATGCATGTTGTCAGGGTAAGGGTACCTGAACGTTGGCATGTGTGCATGATTACTCTTTGGGCCTGCCAAGCACACACACTTACACACTTTTCTATATGGATGGAAGCATTTATGCGTTTGTGTGCGTGTTGGTTTGCAATAACTCAAAAGTATATAACCCCATCGTATATCTCAAAAATGATATCTACAAAATTTATTGATGGCTCTGGCGACCTTTCCATATTTCAAAATATTTGTTGGCTGGGTCGAGGTCCGTGTTTGTAAAAACAAACAATGAAAACAATTTTATTTAGTATTTGCTTCCGATATATTTCGGTTGCACATCGGCAAACTGTCTTCAGGGCACTAACACCAAGATACAAAAAACAATTAACAATTATAATACAATAAATAAAACGCGCTTTTTGACGTGGAGATTGTTACTGAGGCTGTTTGGCTGTTTAAGAGGTGTCTGTACAAGTGAGCGCAATTTTCTGTGTCTATCTTGTAGTTTACTCGTTTGTTGGTTGGTGTGTTAATTATGTGTAGCATTTCCAATGTGTGTCGCTTGTTGTAGTGTTGTTCTTGTTGTAAGATTGTTGTTTCATCAAAATTTGGTGTGTGGTTGCTTTTCATACAATGGGTCATAAGTACTGTTTTCTGTATATTATTTTGATGTCTTAATTTGAAGTCCGATTTATGTTGACTAATCCTTGTTTTTAGCTTCGATTTTGTTATACCTATGTAGACACTATTGCACTTGTTGTTGTTTTCCCCGCCAAATGGTATTTGGTAAACGACGTTGCTTTTGTCGATCATCGGGATTTTCGACTTTATCTTGTTGAAGAATTTTTGTAATGTATTCGTCGGTTTGTGTGCTACTTTTATATCTTGTTTGTTATAACAGTCTGAGTTTGTGAGGCGTTCTGATAGTCGTGGTACATATATTAGTGATTTGTATATTTTAGCAGGTTCTGTTGGCTTTTTTCTTTCGGTTTGTCGTCTTTTTAATAATGTTTTGATCAATTTTGGTGGGAAGTCATTTTTGGTCAAGAGTTTTTTGATTTTATGTTCAATTTCTTTGTGGTATATTGTGTCCGATATGTTAATCATTCTATTCATACAGCCTAGTGCTGTATTGATTATCATACTCTTTGGGTGGTTTGAATTGAAGTTGAGTATTCGTCCGGAGACTATGGGTTTCCTATACCACTTTATTTTGAGTGTGTTGTCCATTCTGCTTACAATAGAGTCTAAAAATGGTAATTTCCCGTCCTTTTCTAATTCCATGGTAAATTTGATCTGCTTGTGGAAGGAATTCAATTCTTTTAGAATTTTCTCCACTTCTATTTTGTTAGTTATGGCAAAAAGGTCATCTACATATTTGGTCAAGAGTCTTGGTTTTATTATACCCTTGCAGAGGGTATTATAATTTTGTCGTGAAATGTGTAACGCATAGAAGGAGACACCTCCGACCCCATAAAGTATATATATTCTTGATCAGTATCAACAGCCGAGTTGATATAGCCATGTCCGTCTGTCCGTCTGTCCGTCTGTCTGTTTCTATGCGAACTAGTCTCTCAGTTTTAAAGCTATCTTTATGAAACTTTGCAGAAGTCCCTCTTTCTGTTGCACGCAGCTCATATGTCAAAACCAGCTGGATCAGACCACTATATCATATAGTTGCCATAGGAACGATCGGTCGAAAAGTAGGTTCTTGTATGAAAAACATTTTTGTTTATAAAGTTATCTTTACTAAACTTGGTATTTATTAGTTTTACTACGTTCCCCATATATATGCAAAATCCTATTAAGATCGGACAACTATATCATATAGCTGCCATAGGAACGATCGGTCGAAATTAAGTTGTATGGAAAACTTTTTTGTTTTTCAAGATATCTTAACTATTCTCGGTTAATTAACTGTAATTGACTATTTTCCCTGTGCTTCTTAGATACGTGCAAAGCACTATGAGCATTATGAAATGGTTGGGTCTGCAAGGGTATTAAATCTTCGGCGTGCCGAAGATAGCCTTTCCTCCTCGTTTTTAATTTATCTGTAATCTTGTCCAACAGTTCCTCCATTAATATATCTGCGATTACTGGGGAGGCCGGTGATCCCATTGGCATTCCTTTAGTTGTGTGTATATTTTGTCTTCGTATTTGAAATATCTGTTTTCCTGAATGGAAAATCTAACTATGTCCATAAATAGTTGTTTTGGTATGCTCGTGTGCTCTTCTAATTTGGTCCATTTTTGTCTTATTGTGTCAAGTGCTAATTCTATTGGTATGCTGGGAAATAAGGATACTACGTCAAATGATACTAATGTTTCTTCTTCTCTAATATGGGAGTTGTTAACTCTGTCTTTAAAATCTACCGCGTTCTTGATGTTGGACCTAGAGTCCATTGTCAGATTTTTTAATATTTGTATTATGTATTTGCACAGCCCGTCAGTCGCGTTCCTTCCTTGTGTATTTTTGGTAGTCCATATATCCTCGGAGGTACCGCTGTTGTTGTAGTCATCTTATTTCTTTCGCCCTTTGAAATAAGACCCATCCTGAATAATTGTGCCACGAAGTATTTATTCTTTGTCTGTAGTCTTCATGTCGGATCCAGTCTCAGTGTTCTATACGCGCATAAGTCGTCTAAAATATTTGTCATTTTATTTTTATAATCTTCCTCATCCATTGCTACGGTTTTGTTGGTCTTATCCGACGATAGAATTTTAATATTTATATTTTCTTTCAATAATTTTCGTGTCTGTTCCACTGTGTCCAGTATTGCTCGATCCCTAGAGTTTTGGTTGTTCTTGGTTTTATGCTCTTTGACTAAGAAAGAGAATTTAGTGCGCGCCGACTCTTGTGTTTCCTTTTCTTTTATGGTTTGTACTAGCTCCTCACCGTCTGCGATGTATTTCAAGAGAGGAAAATCTCTTATGCTGATTTTGAGAGCGAACTTCGGCCCTTTTGCAAGTAACGCTTCTACGTTTGGCGGGAATTCTATTTTTGTTTTGTTTACGAACCACTCTCTATGAGTGTTGTTGTCCGCTAAGGCTAGGTTCCGTTGATCTCGTAACTTATCGTGTTTCGTTTCTTGTCTTTCCTTAAGTGTTGTTGTTATTTTGTTGTCTATATTTCTCCCGCTCTCAAAAAACGCTTTTGCGTCATCTGTGGTCATCAGTTGTTCTATGTTTGTTTTTCCATATGTTTTGTTTGTTCTTGTAAAAGATTGTGTTTGTGTTTTATAAGTAAGTTTAATATTTTGGTATGGTAAAAATGTGTGTGTCTAATCAATGCTCTTGTTATGTCAGGGTGGGTTTTATTGTCAGTGGTCAGTATGGTCAAATGCTGTGTCAAGTTTTTAATGAAGTTAGGTATTAAATTTGATTTTCTACATTTTAACAAAAATTTTACACTAGATTTAAGTTTAGTTAATTTTACCAGTGTTAGTTGGAATTTATTAATTGTTCTTTTGGAATCCTTGTATTTAGTTTTTATTTTTGCGTAGCTCATGTTGGCTGCAATGCATACGGCGTGCCTTATGTTGATATTTATTGATGGCTCTGGCGACCTTTCCATATTTCAAAATATTTGTTGGCTGGCTCGAGGTCCGTGTTTGTAAAAACAAAAATAAAAAACAAAAAAAAAAAAAAAACCAACAGAACCTGCTAAAATATACAAATCACTAATATATGTACCACGACTATCAGAACGCCTTACAAACTCAGACTGTTATAACAAACAAGATATAAAAGTAGCACACAGACCGACGAATACATTACAAAAATTCTTCAACAAGATAAAGTCGAAAATCCCGATGATCGACAAAAGCAACGTCGTTTACCAAATACCATGTGGCGGGGAAAACAACAACAAGTGCAATAGTGTCTACATAGGTACAACAAAATCGAAGCTAAAAACAAGGATTAGTCAACATAAATCGGACTTCAAATTAAGACATCAAAATAATATACAGAAAACAGTACTTATGACCCATTGTATGAAAAGCAACCACACACCAAATTTTGATGAAACAACAATCTTACAAGAACAACACTACAACAAGCGACACACATTGGAAATGCTACACATAATTAACACACTAACCAACAAACGACTAAACTAGAAGATAGACACAGAAAATTGCACTCACTTGTACAGACACCTCTTAATCAGCCAAACAGCCTCAGTAATAATCCCACGTCAAAAAGCGCAGACGTGTAAAATAATGTATGTAAAATGATCGAAATAATGTTTTATTTATTGTATTATAATTGTTAATTGTTTTTTGTATCTTGGTGTTAGTGCCCTGAAGACAGTTTGCCGATGTGCAACCGAAATATATCGGAAGCAAATACTAAATAAAATTGTTTTCATTGTTTGTTTTTACAAACACGGACCTCGAGCCAGCCAACAAATATTTTGAGATATCAACAAAAGATATGAGAATTATCCGCCCAATCGACTACATGAGCTGTACAAAACTCTGCCTTGCTAAAGTCAGCTTTCCGCTACCGCCTCGATCTACATCACGATCACAGCCAACACGTTCGCTATTACAGCAGTCACCTATGCAGTGGCCTGAACTACTTCTGCGATGGCTCGCAGCTTAGTAGGCCCAACAATTTACAAGGCAGAAAGGCATTATGCCACGCTAAAATCACCCCATGCTCCGTTGATATGCCCTTGACCAACACAACCTTTGCCGTACCTGTAGCCAACAACCCAGAAGAATAAAAGCGGCACTGTCAAACGCAAGCGCCCCAGCGCTCCCCCTTACAAAAAGGGCGAGACCAAAAGCCTATCTGACCAGCAAACATCAAGGGACCTCCAAGCCAGCCGGTCAAGCGACGTCATCCCTCCATTGTCAAAAGATACGACTTTGTCGAATTGCAGCTCTACACTCTGCCGACAACGCTAATGACAAAAATCAGGAAGACATTGATGCTATGAATACAGAAGCCAGCTTTCTGGAGGAGCTACCACTGCCTACTCCATCTCCACATGGTTCCGGGTATAACAGATATCCACAAATTCCAGGGGGCCTTGGATAAAGTTATGCCAAAGACAATATAAACACTGAGATGAGTAACCCCACACATTTGAGAATGACGCAAAATTTCTAGCCTGGCCTTTTATCTGGCCTGTCCATGATAAATAATTTGTTCACAAAGCGCATCTTGTGCAATAGCTATGTTAAGAAAATAGCACACATAGATTGGTTTCACTTTTGTTTTTGGACAGTGTATGCACGAAAGAAGTTCTAGTCTCACCCAATGGCGTGCGAGCGCCTATGTTTGTTTGTGTGAATGATACATGCATAAGTACATCAAAATATGTACATATCTGTTGTTATTCACTGCTCTGGTTTTTGCTGGTAAAGATATAAATTTTGTTAGTTTTCTAGCGCTGGTCCTGACTTTTTCGCTCTTGCGGCTGTGAGAGCGCAATGATACCGATTTCGTTTACGTTCTCAATTTTCATAAAATCAAGCTTCATAGTAGCATTTTGTTGTATGGCGTTACTCATTTATCTGTCTTTGGCTATACCATCTAGCAGCTACTAAACTCGTACTCGTTCAGGGCTAGCCAGACTATACACCAGAGGCGTTCCAATTTTCCGTAAAGTAGTTGCCTTCATGGAACAGACTTAAAACCAAAAATACCACCACCAACTGCAAGAAGATAAACCTTTTCCCATTGTCATCAAAATGATGGCATCCTCTACGGCCCAAGGCTATATAATCAAGGAAATGCAAAACAAAGGGGACAAGGTTGTTAACATCTTTAATTCTAAAGGCAGGACCTCAATTGGCACGGATGAAAGGAGGCTACACATGGTTTTCCTAGACCTTAAACCGGCCCCCAATAATAAGGAATCGCTTAAAGTAAACCTTTTATTACGTCAAGGAGTCATAGTCCAATACCACCGCTGCCAGGATTATGGACATTCTGAAAATTACTGCATGAAGCACTTCGTCTATGATAGATGTGCTGAAAAGCACCCAACAGGATTTCCATTTTGCAAAGCAGTCCAGGAAATCGACTTCTTCCGCGCCAACTGCGACGGAAACCATTCTGCCAATTACAAAGCCTTAAAAGATACATAGACCAAATAACGATACGCAAACCAGCCCCTGATATCTCGGCTCCACCCCAGAAGGCGCAGAGTAACCCCACTCGACAAAATAAAGTTTATTATTTTATCTCTTCGCCCATTGGAGCTGGCAAATCTGTATCATGTGCGGACATGCGCAGATCGGGCAGTCCTGCAACTACCGTAGAGGAGGTGCCGGCATTTTGATCCACCGTAGCCTGAGCTACCGCCCCCTGGAACACATATCTCAACCACATCTGCAGATGGCCGCAGTCAAGATAAGCACTAACAGAAGTGATTTCACAGTTGCTTCTCTATACCTCCCGCCGGCTCTGCTTTAGACCAATGCCAATTTGGAGTTCCTAACAATGAGCCTAGACCAAAAGTTCATTGCGGGAGGAAACTGAAATGAGGAGCACAGGCTATAGGGACACAACGGAGCCTGTACGCGGTGGCAGGCTTTGCACGAGGACATCATCGACAGCAGATGCGATGTCTAGGCAAACGGAGATGCGACATATTCAGGGTACAACTCACAACGCAGTCCTAACGCCCTAGACTTCTTATATTTGGTGGCCTTAGGCAGAACTCACTCTCCATCGAGACCAGATATGACCTCTCATCGGCCAATATTCCTCTTTTAGACTTCTCTCCACACCAACCCTGTGCAACAGCCAAAAAGAAGGAGTATATTTCCGACGAATGAGGATATTGAAAGGTTCCAGGCTGAACTCAAGGACTCAATAAACCTGAACATGATACTGAGCTCCCCTGAGGACATCGACGGTGCTGTCGATAATTTCTTAGCGAAGATTCGAGCGGCCGCCCAAATTGCTTCACAAGCGATAGAACCGATTCAGACATCGGCCCCTCCACAATCAATCCTCCTGGCGGCAGCCACACTTCTGAAACTGAAAAGGCGGCTACACAAAGCTTACGTGCGAACTGGTGATCTAAGGGTGAACAGGATATACAGAAGAATATCCAACAGGCTTCAGAAAGTCCTCGCAGCCATTAACAACTAGCAGCTCAGCAAAAAAACGTTCGATCTGAACGTGCTGAAACTTTCGCAACGCATCTAGATAGGCGATTTAAACCGTTTTATTTCCCCCTCTCACTACAGGAAGAATGCATAGACAGGACTCTCGAAGCACCACATCAACCTGCACAGGTGACCTTCTAAATAAAAATTCATGCGCTTAATATAAGAAAAGACCCTATATCTGACTTACACAGAACAGCTGTTCCTACCAAAGACATATTCTTCACTGTCCATATTTTTAACATGATGCTTCGAGTCGGAAACTTCCCAAGGCAATGGGAAAGCGCTCTTATCGCCATGATTCCAAAACCCAACAAGTTACTCCCGCAATACGCATCTTTTAGACCAATAAGCCTGCTTCCGACCCTCTCCAAAATATTGAAAAGAATATTATTGTCCAGAGAACTGAAGCTGGGTTGCGTAAAGCACATCATACCAAGGCATCAGTTCGAATTTCGAAGACGGCATGGGACGCCGGAGCGGCTTCATCGAGATGTTTATTTCAAGCTGTCGATTCGAGAATTTTGAGTATTGCGTCGCCGCATTCGTTGACATCAAACAGGCGTATGACCGAGTGTGAAACAAAGAACTCCTTGCTCTGTGGCTCTACACTGTTTACACAGCCGACATGCCGACGGCGGACCCGCCGACACTGATCCACCCCGATAGTTTCTACCTTAACTAATTGAGTTAACTCAATGAAAAAAAAAACCGAGTAAAATATCAGCACTGAAAACAATATGGTCGCAATTACAATGCTGTTGATAGAATTCAAAGAAAACATTCTATTGTGTGTATGTACATGTATACAGAAATTGTTGCAATTTGCGCTTGCTGCCCTAAACTGCGTGGCTAGCTAAAACACGTTTTCTTGAATAACTTTTGCATTTCTTAACCGATCTTGATGAAATTGTATATTCTCTAAAAGTCAATTACGTTTATAATGTGGATAAAATTGGTGGGCAGTATAAATTGATTTATTAATTTGATTTATATCTATGAGGTAGTAGCGGGGAGGTGGTGATAGCTATAAAATGAAAGATACTTGATATATATATTCTGTCAAGTTTCGTAGCTCTAGCTATTAATATTTACCGAATTTGCTCAAAAAACAGGATTTTGATATCGCTTTTATCGATTACTTGGAAACAGGGAAAGTTATCGAATATCGGAAATAAACTCTGCGCGGGCACTAGGGGGACATACTGCTAAAAGTCAAGTCTCTAGCTCTTATAGGTTCTGAGATCTTGCGTTCATACATATGGACTGACGGATGGACGGACAGACGGACTGACAGACGGACATGGCTAGATCGACTCGGTTATTGACGCTGATCTAGAATATATACTTAATGGGGTCGGAGATGCTTCCTTCTGCCTGTTACATACATTTGCACATATAGAAATACCCCTTTTACCCATTTTCAATGGGTTCAGGGTATAACAAATTTTTACAATACAGAGAATTTTTAGAGCTGTTAATGGATATCCATCAAAACATTTTTATCCAGAGTTATTTTCTTAAAACTTTGGGAACTTGATTCAAGAA
Organism: Drosophila borealis; assembly: GCA_035045885.1. Taxonomy (NCBI): domain Eukaryota; kingdom Metazoa; phylum Arthropoda; class Insecta; order Diptera; family Drosophilidae; genus Drosophila; species Drosophila borealis. Next base: position 390,908 of record JAWNOR010000208.1, read on the forward strand.
AAATACGCAGTTAACCATAGTTTTTTTGAAAATAATGTCATTGGATTGGCACAAGACTTGCAAACGGTCATTAAAATGGAAAATACAGTCATATAAAAATCACCTGACGTATTAAAAGCGAAACTGTTTAACATTAAACAAAAAGGTAAAACAGCATCACAATATACCGTTGAAATCGAAAACTTGCGAAAGCAACTCAAAGCAGCATATATTGATGATGGCTTAGACCCTGACAATGCACAACAATTCTCTACAAAAGAATCAACTTCTGCTATGATTAATAACTGCGAGCATGATAAACTCCGTATTATCTTGGAAGCAGGAAACTTCGTAATTTTCAATGGCGTCATGTGTAAATATATCCATTGCAGCACTGAAATGACTGGAAATGCCAGTACTGTGTTGTATCACAGAGGCAGAGGTAGAGGTAATAATCACCATTAAACCCAAAGAGTTAGACCAAATGTTCGTGGTTATTATAACCCAAATTGCCAAAATTATAACACCAACAACAGAGGACCATATAGAGGTAATGCCCGTGGTCATAACCGAGGAAGGAATAATTCCAACCGAGGCAACAACCACAATAAGTGCAATAATCAAGGTAATAACAATGTTCGAGTTACTTAGGCTAACTCGGAAAACCAGCAAGCCCCTTAAGATATTCACAAAGAAATACAAAAGTACACACAGTAAATCTAAACTTCAGTATTTTTATTAAAATAAATAATGAAAAAACATACATATTAACCCAAATATCTTGAATTGGTGAAGGTTCAGAAGTTTCTAAAGGTTTAGTATTCGTAGAATTATCTACAGGAAAATATGTCATCCCACACGAATTTCATATAGTCTGACAAGATTTTCCAATACCTAGCGATGGCATTATTGGCATAGATTTCTTTAAAAAATATAATTGCCAATTAGATTTCACACAAACATGTAATTCTCTAATACTTCGGCCAAATAATTTAAATTATCCAATAAAACTACCAATAATTCACACTTGTGAAAATAATGCTATAATACTTCCAGCTCGTTCTGAAGTAGTCCGTCAAATCAATATTGTTTCGCCAAAAACAATATTTTCATTCCGAATCAAGAAATTGATAAAGGAATATTCATTGGAAATACTATTTCCAATAATCAACAAACAGTTGTCCGAAATTAAACTACAACAAATTCAATAAAAATAGTAAATCTTAACGACATTTAAATAGAAAAGCTAAGTGACTATGAAACAGTCCAAGAAATTAGCAAAGATCGCCAGGAAATGGTGATGAAAACATTACAAAAGAACTTTCCCCAATTATTTAAAAAACAACTAAAAGATCTCTGTACCAAGTATACTGACATATTCGGACTTGAAACCGAAACAATAACAACTAACAATTTTTATAAACAAGAATTGAGACTTAAAGATACTGAGCCAGTGTCCATAAAAAATTACAGAATTCCTCATACTCATAAAGAAGAAGTAAATAAACAAGTCGAAAAACTCATCTCAGATAAAAAAGGGATTGCCGGGGTCCGATATCAAGAGATGGCGATTAGTTATAGACTATCGTCAAATAAATAAAAAACTACTCTCAGACAAATTTCCGTTACCAAGAATAGATGATATTCTTGATCAATTCGGAAGAGCTAAATATTTTTCATGCTTGGACTTAATGTCCGGTTTCCACCAAACAGAACTAAAAGAACAATCTAGAAATATTACGTCTTTTTCAACGAGCAATGACTCTTATCGTTTCACACGATTAAAATATGGATTAAAAATAGCGCCAAATTCTTTTCAAAGGATGATGACAATAGCATTTTCTGGATTAAACCCTTCACAAGAATTCTTATATATGGATGACTTAATTGTCATCGGTTGTTCTGAAAATCACATGATCAAAAACTTAACAAACGTTTTTGACCTGTGTAGGAAACACAATCTTAAACAACATCCAAAAAAATGCACATTCTTCATGCATGAAGTGACTTTTCTAGGTCACAAATGTACTGATCAAGGTACGATGTCATTGAAAAATGCCCAGTCCCTACGGACGCTGATAGCGCTAGAAGATTCGTTGCATTCTGCAACTACTACAGACGATTCATTAAAAACTTCGCCGACTATTCACGGCACATAACCAGATTTTGTAAAAAGAATGTTTCTTTCGAATGGACAATTGAATGCATAAATGCATTCGATTACTTAAAACAAACTCTAATGAAACCTACTTTACTAAAGTACCCAGATTTTAGCATAGAATTTTGCATCATAGCCGATGCCAGTAAATTAGCCTGCAGAGCAGTTTTAACCCAAACTTATGGAGATAAACAATTGCCCGTAGCATATGCTTCTCGCTCATTTACAAAAGGAGAAAGCAATAAAAATATAACCGAACAAGAGTTGGCAGCAATACACTGGGCAATAACACATTTTCGACCATACATATATATATGGTCAACATATTTGTTTTCAATGGTGAATCCAAATTCAAAATTAACAAGAATGAGATTAGACTTAGAAGAGTATGACTTTACTGTAGAATATCTCAAGGGCAAAGACAATTTCATTGCTGATGCATTATCACGCATCACAATAAAAGAATTAAAAAACATATCAGCTAACGTACTAAAAGTCACTACAAAAAGTTCAAGTTCTACTATAGAATATTTGTATATTCTCATAAATTCAATTGCATTTGAATTGTGGCTTATATTGGTGGGCAGTATATATTGGTTTATTAACTTGATTTATAGTTTTGTGGTGGTAGCGGGGAGGTGGCGATAGCTATAAAATAAGAGATACATGATATATATATACTTTTCTAGAATATATATAATACTCTTCGTACTGCGCAGAGACTAGGAGGACCTACATACAAAATTTCAAGTCACTAGCTCTTAAAGGTTCTGAAATCCTTGCGCTCATACAGACGGATGGACGTACGGACGGACATACAGAAGGGACATAGCTAGATCGACTCGGCTTGCGATGCAGATCAAGAAGACACATATACACTTTTATACACTCTGGCCCCAGAGATGCTTCCTTCTGCCTGTTACGTACATTTCCACAAATACATAATACTCTTTCTACCCATTTTCAATGGGTTCAGGGTATAATGACACATTTGACTACTGGTCAAATACCAGCAATAATATTAATATATTCAGGAGAACTTTACATTGACGCACAAGCAAACGAAAAAAAAGAAATTGACAAATAAAAGGAAAAACAAACAGAATTTATAATGGATAAAAACTATTGGCGAATGCAAGACGTAAAGCAAAATATCAAATCCATTTGGGCAAACCGGGAATATCAAACAAATAGACGAGTAACATAATGAATAATAAAACAGAAATCAACAGATATTTCATTAATAGAGCAGATTGAAAGGATGAAAAATTATTAATAACAAATATATTCCATAGGTGCCGCACAGATGACTACCCTTTTTATATTTGTTACAGTATAATTTGCTTAGCTGCCTCGAGTACTTTGCACAGACATTAGAGGCAGCTATCCTATAAAGGCAGTTAACTTAATTTTTTTTTTCCTTAAAGTGAATCGATTTTATAGTAGCCTCGAATTTTTTAAGTTGTACTGAATTCTGTTTAACAGTACTAAGATTAATAAATTATTTTATGCTTTTTATTAACTTTATGTATTTAAATTACATTTAATTCAATTTCAATACAGTTTATTGTATACATAAGAAAAACAAATCAAAAATCAGCTCATTTGATCATAGATGGCGCAGTTAACTTACATGATGTTCATAGAAATTGGCAAAAAATTAATGACTATAGGAGGCGCTGTAGTGCAAAAGGCTGTTAAGTTAGTTGCACTTAACGTAATTAATTTCATACAAAATGATATCTTATTGCATCGAAAAGAACATTTCAGGCAGCTATCTTACCGTAATTAATTTCATACAAAATTATATCTTATTGCATCGAAAAGAACATTTCAGGCAGCTATCTTACCGATGCAGCTAAGTATCGAGGCAGCTAAGCAAATTATACTGTATTATTAAAATTATTAAAAACAAATATATTCCATAAGAGTGTCCGTAATTTGCAAAATAATAAAACTTATATAGTAAACAAACACTAATAAACTTTCCCAAGGGCAACAAAATTCAGCGCAGGTGGCTGTAGCTGCACAGAAGCGAGCGAAAAGCGTGCACGCTTGTACGTGTGCGTGCGTTTATTTACGTTCTTGCAGTGCAGCTCTAATCTAGCAGCATCGGCGCCTCATGTTTTGAGACTTTTTGAGACCGTTGCGTTAAATTTGCAAGTAACAATACCTACCAGCATAGACACGCATATCATTTCCAATGACTCAAAAGTATATAACCCCATCGTATATCTCAAAATGACATCTACAAAAGATATGAGAATAATCCGCCCAATCGACTAGATGAGCTGTACAAAACTCTGCTTTGCTAAAGTCAGCTTTCCGCTACCGCCTCGATCTACATCACGATCACACCCAACACGTTCGCTATTACAGCAGTCACCTATGCAGTGGTTTGAACTACTTCTGCGATGGCTCGCTGCTTAGTAGGCCCAACAATTTACAAGGCAGAAAGGCATTATGCCACCCTAAAATCACCCCATGCTCCGTTGATATGCCCTTGACCAACACAACCTTTGCTGTACCTGTAGCCAACAACCCAGAAGAATAAAAGCGGCACTGTCAAACGCAAGCAACCCAGCGCTCCCCTTTTGCCTGACCAAGCCAACAAAAAGGCCTTTCTTACCAGCAAACATCAAGGGACCTCCAAGCCAGCCGGACAAGGGACGTCATCCCTCCATTGTCAAAAGATACGACTTTGTCGAATTGCAGCTCTACACACTGCCGACAATGCTAATGGCAAAAATCAGGAAGACATTGATGCTATGAATACAGAAGCCAGCTTTCTGGAGGAGCTACCACTGCCTACTCCATCTCCACATGGTTCCGGGTATAACAGATATCCACAAATTCCAGGGGGCCTTGGATAAAGTTATGCCAAAGACAATATAAACACTGAGATGAGTAACCCCACACATTTGAAAATGACGCAAAATTTCTAGCCTGGCCTTTTATCTGGCCTTTCCATGATAAATAATTTGTTCACAAAGCGCATCTTGTGCAATAACTATGTTAAGAAAATAGCACACATAGATTGATTTCACTTTTGTTTTTGGACAGTGTATGCACGAAAGAAGTTCTTGTCTCACCCAATGGCGTGCAAGCCCCTATGTTTGTTTGTGTGAATGATACATGCATAAGAACATCAAAATATGTATATATTTGTTGTTATTCACTGCTCTGGTTTTTGCTGGTAAAGATATAAATTTTGTTAGTTTTCTAGCGCTGATCCTGTCTTTTTCGCTCTTTCGGCTGTGAGAGCGCAATGATACCGATTTCGTTTACGTTCTCAATTTTCATAAAATCAAGCTGCATAGTAGCATTTTGTTGTATGGCGTTACTCATTTATCTGTCTTTGGTTATACCATCTAGCAGCTACTAAACTCGTACTCGTTCAGGGCTAGCCAGACTATACACCAGAGGCGTTCCAACTTTCCGTAAAGTAGTTGCCTTCATGGAACAGACTTAAAACCAAAACTACCACTACCAACTGCAAGAAGATAAACCTTTTCCCATTGTCATCAAAATGATGGCATCCTCTACGGCCCAAGGCTATATAATCAAGGAAATGCAAAACAAAGGGGACAAGGTTGTTAACATCTTTAATTCTAAAGGCAGGACCTCAATTGGCACGGATGAAAGGAGGCTACACATGGTTTTCCTAGACCTTAAACCGGCCCCCAATAATAAGGAATCGCTTAAAGTAAACCTTTTATTACGTCAAGGGGTCATAGTCCAATACCACCGCTGCCAGGATTATGGACATTCTGAAAATTACTGCATGAAGCACTTCGTCTATGATAGATGTGCTGAAAAGCACCCAACAGGATTTCCATTTTGCAAAGCAGTCCAGGAAATCGACTTCTTCCGCGCCAACTGTGACGGAAACCATTATGCCAATTACAAAGCCTTAAAAGATACATAGACCAAATAACGATACGCAAACCAGCCCCTGATATCTCGGCTCCTCCCCAGAAGGCGCACAGTAACCCCACTCGACAAAATAAAGTTGCAAATCAATTAATCTCTTCGCCCATTGGAGCTGGCAAATTTGTATCATGTGCGGACATGCGCAGATCGGGCAGTCCTGCAACTACCTTAGAGGAGGTGCCGGCATTTTGATCCACCGTAGCCTGAGCTACCGCCCCCTGGAACACATATCTCAACCACATCTGCAGATGGCCGCTGTCAAGATAAGCACTAACAGAAGTGATTTCACAGTTGCTTCTCTATACCTCCCGCCGGCTCTGCTTTAGACCAATGCCAATTTGGAGTTCCTAACAATGAGCCTAGACCAAAAGTTCATTGCGGGAGGAAACTGAAATGAGGAGCACAGGCTATAGGGACACAACGGAGCCTGTACGCGGTGGCAGGCTTTGCACGAGGACATCATCGACAGCAGATGCGATGTCTAGGCAAACGGAGATGCGACATATTCAGGGTACAACTCACAACGCAGTCCTAACGCCCTAGACTTCTTATATTTGGTGGCCTTAGGCAGAACTCACTCTCCATCGAGACCAGATATGACCTCTCATCGGCCAATATTCCTCTTTTAGACTTCTCTCCACACCAACCCTGTGCAACAGCCAAAAAGAAGGAGTATATTTCCGACGAATGAGGATATTGAAAGGTTCCAGGCTGAACTCAAGGACTCAATCAACCTGAACATAATACTGAGCTCCCATGAGGACATCGACGGTGCTGTCGATAATTTCTTAGCGAAGATTCGAGCGGCCGCCCAAATTGCTTCACAAGCGATAGAACCGATTCAGACATCGGCCCCTCCACAATCAATCCTCCTGGCGGCAGCCACATTTCTGAAACTGAAAAGGCGGCTACACAAAGCTTACGTGCGAACTGGTGATCTAAGGGTGAACAGGATATACAGAAGAATATCCAACAGGCTCCAGAAAGTCCTCGCAGCCATTAACAACCAGCAGCTCAGCAAAAAAACTTTCGATCTGAACGTGCTGAAACTTTCGCAACGCATCTAGATAGGCGATTTAAACCATTTTATTTCCCCCTCTCACTACAGGAAGAATGCATAGACAGGACTCTCGAAGCACCACATCAACCTGCACAGGTGACCTTCTAAATAAAAATTCATGCGCTTAATATAAGAAAAGACCCTATATCTGACTTACACAGAACAATAAAGCTGTTCCTACCAAAGACATATTCTTCACTGTCCATATTTTTAACATGATGCTTCGAGTCGGAAACTTCCCAAGGCAATGGGAAAGCGCTCTTATCGCCATGATTCCAAAACCCAACAAGTTACTCCCGCAATACGCATCTTTTAGACCAATAAGCCTGCTTCCGACCCTCTCCAAAATATTGAAAAGAATATTATTGTCCAGAGAACTGAAGCTGGGTTGCGTAAAGCACATCATACCAAGGCATCAGTTCGAATTTCGAAGACGGCATGGGACGCCGGAGCGGCTTCATCGAGATGTTTATTTCAAGCTGTCGATTCGAGAATTTTGAGTATTGCGTCGCCGCATTCGTTGACATCAAACAGGCGTATGACCGAGTGTGAAACAAAGAACTCCTGTGCAAACTGAAAACTTTGCTTCCCCCTATCCCTTCTATGTCCTATATTCTACAGCTTCTACAAAAACAGAAAATTTTTGTCGTGTTAGTCGACGGCACGTTCTCTGGAGTGAAGGAAATCCAAGCTGTAGACCTCCAGGGTAGCGTCCTTGCTCTGTGGCTCTACACTGTTTACACAGCCGACATGCCGACGGCGGACCCGCCGACACTGATCCACCCCGATAGTTTCTACCTTAACTAATTGAGTTAACTCAATGAGAAAAAAACCGCTGTTGATAGAATTCAAAGAAAACAAATAACTTTTGAATAACTTTTGCATTTCTTAACCGATCTTGATGAAATTGTATATTCTCTAAAAGTCAATTACGTTTATAATGTGGATAAAATTGGTGGGCAGTATAAATTGATTTATTAATTTGATTTATATCTATGAGGTAGTAGCGGGGAGGTGGTGATAGCTATAAAATGAAAGATACTTGATATATATATTCTGTCAAGTTTCGTAGCTCTAGCTATTAATATTTACCGAATTTGCTCAAAAAACAGGATTTTGATATCGCTTTTATCGATTACTTGGAAACAGGGAAAGTTATCGAATATCGGAAATAAACTCTGCGCGGGCACTAGGGGGACATACTGCTAAAAGTCAAGTCTCTAGCTCTTATAGGTTCTGAGATCTTGCGTTCATACATATGGACTGACGGATGGACGGACAGACGGACTGACAGACGGACATGGCTAGATCGACTCGGTTATTGACGCTGATCTAGAATATATACTTTATGGGGTCGGAGATGCTTCCTTCTGCCTGTTACATACATTTGCACATATAGAAATACCCCTTTTACCCATTTTCAATGGGTTCAGGGTATAACAAATTTTTACAATACAGAGAATTTTTAGAGCTGTTAATGGATATCCATCAAAACATTTTTATCCAGAGTTATTTTCTTAAAACGTTGGGAACTTGATTCAAGAAAAATACGCAGTTAACCATAGTTTTTTTGAAAATAATGTCATTGGATTGGCACAAGACTTGCAAACGCTCATTTAAATGGAAAATACAGTCATATAAAAATCACCTGACGTATTAAAAGCGAAACTGTTTAACATTAAACAAAAAGGTAAAACAGCATCACAATATACCGTTGAAATCGAAAACTTGCGAAAGCAACTCAAAGCAGCATATATTGATGATGGCTTAGACCCTGACAATGCACAACAATTCTCTACAAAAGAATCAACTTCTGCTATGATTAATAACTGCGAGCATGATAAACTCCGTATTATCTTGGAAGCAGGAAACTTCGTAATTTTCAATGGCGTCATGTGTTAATATATCCATTGCAGCACTGAAATGACTGGAAATGCCAGTACTGTGTTGTATCACAGAGGCAGAGGTAGAGGTAATAATCACCATTAAACCAAAAGAGTTAGACCAAATGTTCGTGGTTATTATAACCCAAATTGCCAAAATTATAACACCAACAACAGAGGACCATATAGAGGTACTGCCCGTGGTCATAACCGAGGAAGGAATAATTCCAACCGAGGCAACAACCACAATAAGTGCAATAATCAAGGTAATAACAATGTTCGAGTTACTTAGGCTAACTCGGAAAACCAGCAAGCCCCTTAAGATATTCACAAAGAAATACAAAAGTACACACAGTAAATCTAAACTTCAGTATTTTTATTAAAATAAATAATGAAAAAACATACATATTAACCCAAATATCTTGAATTGGTGAAGGTTCAGAAGTTTCTAAAGGTTTAGTATTCGTAGAATTATCTACAGGAAAATATGTCATCCCACACGAATTTCATATAGTCTGACAAGATTTTCCAATACCTAGCGATGGCATTATTGGCATAGATTTCTTTAAAAAATATAATTGCCAATTAGATTTCACACAAACATGTAATTCTCTAATACTTCGGCCAAATAATTTAAATTATCCAATAAAACTACCAATAACTCACACTTGCCACAATACTTCCAGCTCGTTCTGAAGTAGTCCGTAAAATCAATATTGTTTCGCCAAAAGCAATATTTTCATTCCGAATCAAGAAATTGATAAAGGAATATTCATTGGAAATACTATTTCCAATAATCAACAAACAGTTGTCCGAAATTAAACTACAACAAATTCAATAAAAATAATAAATCTTAACGACATTAAAATAGAAAAGCTAAGTGACTATGAAACAGTCCAAGAAATTAGCAAAGATCGCCAGGAAATGGTGATGAAAACATTACAAAAGAACTTTCCCCAATTATTTAAAAAACAACTAAAAGATCTCTGTACCAAGTATACTGACATATTCGGACTTGAAACCGAAACAATAACAACTAACAATTTTTATAAACAAGAATTGAGACTTAAAGATACTGAGCCAGTGTCCATAAAAAATTACAGAATTCCTCATACTCATAAAGAAGAAGTAAATAAACAAGTCGAAAAACTCATCTCAGATAAAAAAGGGATTGCCGGGGTCCGATATCAAGAGATGGCGATTAGTTATAGACTATCGTCAAATAAATAAAAAACTACTCTCAGACAAATTTCCGTTACCAAGAATAGATGATATTCTTGATCAATTCGGAAGAGCTAAATATTTTTCATGCTTGGACTTAATGTCCGGTTTCCACCAAACAGAACTAAAAGAACAATCTAGAAATATTACGTCTTTTTCAACGAGCAATGACTCTTATCGTTTCACACGATTAAAATATGGATTAAAAATAGCGCCAAATTCTTTTCAAAGGATGATGACAATAGCATTTTCTGGATTAAACCCTTCACAAGAATTCTTATATATGGATGACTTAATTGTCATCGGTTGTTCTGAAAATCACATGATCAAAAACTTAACAAACGTTTTTGACCTGTGTAGGAAACACAATCTTAAACAACATCCAAAAAAATGCACATTCTTCATGCATGAAGTGACTTTTCTAGGTCACAAATGTACTGATCAAGGTATGATGTCATTGAAAAATGCCCAGTCCCTACGGACGCTGATAGCGCTAGAAGATTCGTTGCATTCTGCAACTACTACAGACGATTCATTAAAAACTTCGCCGACTATTCACGGCACATAACCAGATTTTGTAAAAAGAATGTTTCTTTCGAATGGACAATTGAATGCATAAATGCATTCGATTACTTAAAACAAACTCTAATGAAACCTACTTTACTAAAGTACCCAGATTTTAGCAAAGAATTTTGCATCATAGCCGATGCCAGTAAATTAGCCTGCAGAGCAGTTTTAACCCAAACTTATGGAGATAAACAATTGCCCGTAGCATATGCTTCTCGCTCATTTACAAAAGGAGAAAGCAATAAAAATATAACCGAACAAGAGTTGGCAGCAATACACTGGGCAATAACACATTTTCGACCATACATATATATATGGTCAACATATTTGTTTTCAATGGTGAATCCAAATTCAAAATTAACAAGAATGAGATTAGACTTAGAAGAGTATGACTTTACTGTAGAATATCTCAAGGGCAAAGACAATTTCGTTGCTGATGCATTATCACGCATCACAATAAAAGAATTAAAAAACATATCAGCTAACGTACTAAAAGTCACTACAAAAAGTTCAAGTAGACAGAATAAATTCTGCGCAGGACCAAAATCCGAATTGCAAAAGCAACCGCACACTTCGATGCCCAATATATATAACGTCATTCGAAATGATGATGTTAAGAAAGTAGGGACCTTGCATTTAAATTTGGCGAAATATTTCTTAAAACATGGGAAAAAGATTATTGCAAGTCTTTGATTAAGATCTATTTTGCCATAGGCTTGAAAAAGCAGCCGGTATATATAGTATCAAACAACTCAAAATGGCACCGTGCGAAGAAATCTTTGAATGCGCTTCAATAGATTCCTTTAAAGAAATGGGCAATACGAAATTAAAAACCTAAGAGAAGCGCTACTCCAGTCGGTGACCACAATAAAAAGAAATAAAGAAATCGAAGAAATACTGTCTACATTCCATGATATTCATGATATATCCAATTCAAAGAGGGCATACGGGAACAAAAAAACTATTGCAAAAATAAAACGCTATTCCTATTGGAAAAATATGACGCGTGATATCACGAAATGTGTGAAAAGTGCCCAAAATGCCAAAAATCAAAAGTGTCAATGCACACTCGAACTCCTTTAACACTTACAGAGACACCAAATATGGCCTTTATAGAGTAGTAATAGATAAAAATCAGAGCAAGGTAATGAATACGCAGTCACACTAATATGCGATTTAACAAAATACCTGGTTGCCATACCAATACCAAACAAAAGTGCAAAAACTGTATCAAAAGCTATTTTCGAAGATTTTATTCTGAAATATGGTCCAATGAAGACGTTCATTACGGACATGGGAACAGAATACAAAAACTCAGTTATAGAAGATTTATGTAAATACCTTGGTGTTAAAAACATAACTTCAACAGCACACCACCACCAGACTTTGGGAACAGTAGAGCGAAGCCATAGAACATTGAACGAATTTATTCATTCCTACATTTCAGTTGATAAAACTGATTGGGATACTTGGCTACAATATTTTGTTTATTGTTTCAATACAACACCTACAACACAAGTTAGATCCAGTATATATAGGACCATTTAAGGTCATAGAAATAGAACCTAACGATAACATAGTTATAAAGAATAATAAGAACAAAAAACAAACAGTTCATAAGGATAGGTTAAAATTGTTTAATGAGTCAAAAAAAAAAAAGAGAATGGTTGGCCATCATATTAAAAACAAAAACAAAAAAAATCTTCTTTTAATATTCAGTTATTCATATATTATATTCATTATATATTATTATATTAAAAAAAAAACTATTCAATTATTGTAACTTCAATTTTATTTTCAAAAATATAATAACAAAAAAAAAATGCCAATAAACGATTAATTAAAGGAAAACTGTTTGATTAATTTTACACTTTCTTTAATTAGCATAAGTAGATACTAGCAAACTTGAACCTTGTGATTACTTTTACTTATATTGTTACAAATAATATCTAATGTTTTTTCTATTCGTTAAAAGAGTAATTTAATTGACACAGTGCAAATCGGTGGTCATGATTGAGGTGGACACGTTTCATGGTTCACGACTGAGCTCCGTTTAGGCGTGCGCATGCCTCGACAGCTCATCGTGTAGATGCTCGCTAACGCTGGTTGTTGTGGTTTTTTGGTGTTTGTAGAAAAGGTAAAATTTTGATTGTTTCTTTGTTTTGTATCTACGTTAAGAGCTTGCCAGTTAGGGCCATTGGAATAATTGGGGGTATAGGGGCAGAAATATTTGAGCGAGCTCCAAATTGCAGTGAGACCACTTATCTTATTTACATATGCTGGCATATGTGGCTATGTATATACGTACCAAAGTTTCTATATGCACAGTGCATGCACTAATGTACGTACTAGGATAAGGCCCGAGTTGGAAACATACGCTCATACATATGTATATATTTACCTAAAAATTTGGAACATCGCACTGCCAAATGGAATAAACACAAAAACAATAAAACAATTGTAGCCCTTACATATGTACATATTCATGTCCTCGTAGAAAGGACTTCTCACGGTGTAAATATGTTGGATAATTTGTAGCGAATTTTGCACGTTGGGCAACCACAAGACAGAACCACCTCACTTGCATTATAAAACTTTAAACAGAAAAAAAAATTTAAAAAAATTATAATAAATCGTGTTGACGACGACGGCGGCTGCGATCTTCAAATGTTCTTGGTCTAGCGGCGTGGCGTCGACTTCCCAGGGGATCCGCTCGGCTATCGTCGTAGCAGACAATGCATAAGAAACGAAATAGCCGTTCCACACCAGCTGGTGTGAATCCTTTATCTTAGGCGACTCTTCCTCTGCCGAGGCCAGATCAAGTTGGTCTGCGCGTGGTTTCCAGGAGCCCGTCTACCAGGGGCTCTTTTTCTTTTTCGTAACCACATGGCAGTGACGTCTAGCTCGGACTAAGCGGGATGCGCCGGATGCTGGCGTATTAGCAGGATGCGGATTGTGGCACTGTCTCTATTTTTGTGCCTTCAACTTAGATAGGCTTGATAGGTTATTTATTTTCTTTGTCGCGTAAAATAGTTTGTATTATTTTTTTTTTTTGTGGGTTACGTGAACTCTCGTCTTGAATTTTTGTGTCGACAAATTCTAACCACGTAACAGGCGCGGCTGACCAATTGAGCGGAAAAGAGGCATTATGCAGCGGCAGCGCTGCTTTTATAGGCTGGGGAGAGCGTTTTTTGGGGAAGTTGGGATGAAGTTGGCTGCGATCTGGGTGCATCACGCTGCAAATATTTATCCGAAGCTTGAAGAGCAAGTCGGAAATACTCTTTAGAGTGGCTTATCTGCTTCTGCCATTGAGTAATAAAGAGACAGAGCTGAAAAGTCACTCTGAGCTTTTTTTTACCGTTTTAAAGTTCATGAACGGTGGATCGAGTTGGTCCGCAAACGCAAAGTCAAACACAAAAAATTTACCATAGGAAGCAACAACAAATCACTTGCAAAACAACAACTGTGCGCACGAAACCCCATTTTTTTTCATCGTCCGTCTTGACCAGCAAGAGCTTGCGCGCGCTGATGAGGACATAGGAAACTCAGTGCAATGAAAAGGGACAAATAATGCCGCTGTGCTTTGTACGTGTTTCTCTGTCGTTCTTACAATGCAGCGCGTAGAAAGTCTGAAAAGTCACTCCGAGCTTTTATTACAGTTTTAATTCTGAAGAAAGCTCGATAAGGTCGGTCCGCAAACGCAAATTCTATCTCAAGAAATAAAGCTCATAGGAAGCAACAACAAATCAGCTGCAAAACAACAACAGTGCGCATGAAACTCCATTTTTTTCGTCGTCTGTTTTGATCGGTGAAATTTTGAAGCAAGATTTGGAGGACATAGGAAACTCAGTCCAAAGTAGGGATGATCGATAGTGTTATTTCTGTGTCACAGTGACAACTGTGTTACAAAAAAATACCAGTTACAAATAACAGCGACTGTTACTTTACTTTTAGGCGCTCCGTTAAAAAATATATAGAAATAAACCAAATAAAATTTAATAATGTTATGCTGTACAACATTATTTTTTTTTAATTATATTACATTTCATTATTATTACTATATATAAAAAAAAAAGGTTTTCGTTGGCATAGATCATCTGGACCTTATCGTCACAACGACAATAAAAGGCCTGAGAAAAGAGGCGCTCACATGGCACTGAGGAGCCTAGGCAGCAAAGCTTTTGCCTCGCGACAGAAATAAGGTTGGGGAATTGGTAACCATTATGTTTTCACCATTCCATGGGGTCCTTCTCGTAGCTCCAAAAATCCGCTTCCAAATAGCGATCGATTTCAATAATTGCTTTTGAAAGAGGTGACTTTTTTGGCCTGGGCGCCTGTGGAATTGAGCTAAGGAGACTATATTTAATCTCTTCGGAGTTGGCTTCTTTCCTTAAATGAAGAAATTAAAAGCTTGGCAAGAGTAGATTTAACTCTCTTGGCCGTGCTCGGATCCTTGAAATAAATATTTTTATATCTTGGATCTAAAAATGTTGCAGCCGCTAACATATTACTCTGCTCCAAGCTACCCAGTCGCCTTTTCATACCATCAAAAAAGGAGTTAATAACCTACAATATACAATTTAAAAATCTGAGGATATATTTACATATTTCTAATAAAGTACCATGCAAACATACCTTTACAATGCTATCAGAGAAATCAAGCTTTTTAAATTTATCTAATACTTTGAAAATCTCAGCTTTGATCGGAATTGCGAGAGATCCAGAGCAGTATTTTTGGGCCACTTTTCTTTTTCGTTGCTTCTTCAAAAGGCCGCAAAATAAAAACATTCACTGCTTTTAATAGCAGGCAAGGCCTTATCACATAGTGTCATAGTGCTTTTCACAGCATCCCCAGTCTTTAGGACGAAAATGTAAGATATTAATATAAAAAATATTAGATATTAATATATAAAACTAAATACAAAAAAAAAAACTCAAACAACCTGGTTTCAATGATCTGTATTAAATGCAAAGGCTCGATTCCATCGTTATGCTGGTACGCCAAGAATTTGATGATTGCTCTAGTGATTTCTTTAAAATGGCTAGCGATGCGTTTGACATTATCAATAATGTCATGCACAGTCTCATTTTTTAGTGCATCCTTTACCACCAAGTTGAATGAGTGTGCCAAACAACCAAATTGTTTCCATTTTACATGGTCAATACTAGCACTTTTTATATTTGATGCATTGTCCGACACTGCAAACACAATTTCATCAAAAATATTCCATGTCTTGGTAATATTTTCCAAAGCTTCAGCCAGATTGATCGCAGTATGTGCTTCAGTTAGCGGGCTACATTCAAGCATCACTGATTTGAATTCGCAGCTTTTATTTAAAAAGTAGACAGTGATTCCAATAAAACTGTGATTGGTACGGGACGTCCAGCAGTCTGTAGTCAGGCAAAAGAACTTCTCATTGGCAACTAATTTTGGGACTCTTAGCTAACACTCTTCATAAACAGCTGGTGCGCGACATTTTATGGCGACTTGGCAGCTCATATTTAGGATTAAGCACAGCAATAAGTTTGCGAAATCCTTAGTCGTCCAACATACTGAATGGCTGCAAGTCTTTGTAAAACATTTTGCATAAAATTGTGGCAATATACTGCCTTTGCTTTGGCGTAAGCTCTTGAGCACCAAATAGAGTTTAAATCGTTGGTTGACGACACATTTGCTCTTGCTCTGCACAATCTTCTTCTTCCTTGTTTTCCGGATCATTTTCGTTGATTTGAATCAAATGGATCGCAGGAATTCCTGTTGCAGATACATTTGCCTTCTAATAAATATATTTTTGAAAATGCTTTAAAATAATAAGTTATCCAAATAAACATGTGCGCAAGTACGTACCTTTTTTGGCACTACACATGTTGGATGCTTGCGTATAATGTGTTTGTGCAAATCACTTGTCGATCACTTTTAGGATTACTTTTCCTTGCATGTGTTGTATTTTGCAAATTTGTCGTCGACAGCCTTAAATAGGGACCAAATTTCACTTGATTTTTTATCCATTTTGGGGTAAGATAAAATCCATAGAGTAATAAACAGGTACAGAGCCGAAAGCTGACTCCGAGCTTTTATTACCGTTTTAATTCTGAAGCAAGGTGGGTAGGTTTGTCCGCAAAAGCAAGACCAAACAAAGAATAAAGCTCGTTTCCCCTAGGAAGCAATAACAAATCACAACAACAGTGCCCATGAAAACCCATTTTTTTTACATCTTCCGTTTTCATCGCTGGAATTCTGAAGCAAGATTATGAGCACATAGGAAACTCAGTGCAAAGAAAAGGGACAAACAATGCCACTGTGCTTTTTGCGGGAGTTACCAGTAAGGCCCTCGGTATCAAAGGATGTGGAAGTAATCGGAGGAGTGCTTTAGTATGCAAACACCCACGGAAGTTGTTTTAATTAAGTTTTAAGTTGATTGTGTGGTTTAAATATTTGTTGAAATTAAGTGGTATTTCCACCAAGGAGGCATGCATTTTCCAAGAAGTGCGAAACACCTCTCAAATGAACAGAGACCTTTGAAATTAAATTTGAGGCCGATCGGATGGTAAACAAAAAAGTTACATACAAACGTTTTTTGCGATTTTTCCACACTTGCGGGTAAAAATTTCAGCTTCCTAGCTCTTACGGTTTGGGCTGTGCGTTGATCACCAATCTGTCAGTCAGTCAGTCAGTCAGGACAAACAGTTATATATATAGAGATTTGTATGGCCACTCCAAAAATTGAAAAAAAAATTTTTTTTTAAAACAAAAAAATAAAATAAAACTACGACAGAAATAAATGTTCCGTTTGCGTCATTAGGTGTTTCCGATTCTTGGGCAGACAAGGTCTAAGCCGCTGCCTAAATACAAATATTTAAGTAGGGGAAGTTCACATGGACTGGCCCCAAATAGTAGAAAAAATAAAGCTGCATAGATCGAATTTCGACAAATCATATACGTGCCTAAATAAGAACGCACCAATGGTCGCACGCTAGAAATTTGGCTAGAAACCAACCATAATTAAACACACTGAGATTCTTGTATATGAATACAATGAAATCAGGAGTTTAATTGAGGAGTGGCAGCATAAACTCACAAGCTTACACAGAGTCCAAACTTCAGACATTTTAAAACTTCTAAGGGATAATCTGATAAGCTTGAACGAAAAGTACAATCTCCAGCTTTATTTACCATCGGCATTAAACACGCCGGTAACGTTTGATAAGTCACTCTTGAAAACGACCAAATAGAAGACATAAAATTAGTAAACATGGCTCAGACAGTTGTAGAGTTTTTAAAATTAGCCTCGTCATTCTTACCAGAGTTCGATGGAAAGGCCGAACACCTACAAAGTTTCTTGGATGCATTGAATCTAATAGATTCCTTAAAAGGCACTCACGAACTAACTGCAGTAAGCTTAATAAAGACTAAACTGAAGGGTCACGCTAGAAATTTGATAAGTAATGAGCAGACAATTCTTGCCATTATAAATCAACTAACCAATGCTGTAAAAGAAGAATCTGTAGACGTCATATCTGCAAAACTCCCTAATTTGCAGCAAAAGAGCAAAACAGCTAATTAATACACCCAAGAGGTGGAAAAACTGACCCAGGCTCTTGAAGGTACGTATATCAGTGATGGTTTAAGCCCGGATCTAGCCAATAAATACAGTTTGACATTAGCCGTAAAGGCCATGACACAAAATTGCGAAATTGACAAAGTGAAACTGATCATGCAGGCAGGCACATTCAACACCATTAATGATGCCATGTACTTCCGTCAAAGACAATATGGAAATAATAGAGGAAACCGAGGTAATTATCGTGGCAGAGGTAATTATCAGATCAACGGTTCCAGAAATAATAACGAAAGTCATAACAGAAACTATAACAGGGCACTAGGCCAAAATAGAGGAAACTCTAGAGGCCGTGGCAACTCGAATCGAGGCCACAACAATAATGTCAGAGTTACACTAACCAATACAAAAAACCGGCAAGCCCCTTAAGATATTCACAAAGAAATACAAAAGTACACACAGTAAATCTAAACCTCAATATTTTTATGAAAATAAACAATGAAAAAACAGGCAAAGCATTTACGCTATTGCTAGCTACGGGTGCAGACATATCTCTATTAAAAGAAAATGTTGATATATTTGAAAATGTCAATTCAAACATATCATACATATATAAGAATATAATAGACACGATCCGCTGCCGGCGTTGCTGGCAGCGCAGTTCGCGCGATCTTAGCTAAGTAGCACCTAAGAAAAGATTGTACGAATTATATTCAAACCCGAAGAGTCAATTAATAAAGTTTACAATTGGAGCAGAAGCTCCAATGTATGAAACAAAAACAAAAATTGGAACTCATTACTACAATAGTCCAAAGATAAGTTGAATGTTTTTTAGGTGCCAGATTTGCGTTTGGCTTTTAATGCCTTCTAATCGTATTTTATTAAGGTCTAACTCGTCTATTGTGATATTAGTGGAATTGGTCTTCGATCTGATTTATAGTGTCGTCGAAGGTTTGGTCCTCGATGCTGACTGAACAGTTGTTGTAGTGGATTATTGTTGGTTGTTTGATGATGCTTTCTTTCCCACAATTTGAATTGATCTTTACTCTAGGTGCGTTGAATATGAAAATATGCCCTTTGTCAGGTTCGAAAATTTGTTTCTTAATGCCTATATCTCTAGTCTCACATTTACTCGTCTTGTTATTTCATAAATTTCTAAAAGAATCTACGTTAACTAAGCTTAATTCATGATCTTAGTAGTTACAAATGTTTATATTGTGAATTTTAGCGCAAGGTTTATTAAAGTATAACAATTGGTTTTTGTTAAATGCTATAAAGTGTTTGTTGCAAATTGTGAATTCTTGATCGGGGGGGGAATAAGGTGTACTAATTGTAAGTTATCGTGTGTTAACAAAGGTATTTTGATATCAAATATAATGTCGGTAATATTTATTATGGAGTCTAGTGATAGTATACGATATATGTGTTAGTCTGATATAATTTTAAGATTTTGATGGTTCATGATTTTTTTATTCGGTCCAATTCTTCTCTATTTAGAATGAATTAAGGTATTACGTTTAATTTAGAAAGAAGCAAACTTTCTGCAATATAATTAATGTGATTAAGAATGATGTCGACATTTATGTATATTCTGGTGGCGTAATCTAGCAATTGAATTTTCTTGTTTTCTTTGTTTATATCGTTGTAAATTCTATTTTGGTTTGATGAGATGAAATTGTTAATGGTATCTTGTTCGTTGTTAATGTGTTGTGTCAAATTATTTTTATTATTATTATAAATCTCACTAGCACCTCGTTATTAATGGTTACTTGTGTTTTTAAATTGTTAGTAAGATCGTTGGTATTAGTTTGTAAATGTCTCAGTGTTCCTTCAATTTCGTTTGTGTCGGTTGTGTCCATATTTCCTGTAATAGCTTTAATAACTCTAAGCCATTGACAATTCCCCGTTTTTGTCGTTTGGTGGGCATCAGGCTATTAAAACTATCTTCTAATTGTTCCCAGTTTTTCAACAATGTTTTTGTTAATTCTGCTAAGTCGTTTTCTTTTTGTAGGGACAAAAGTGACTCTTTGATTTTTTTAATGGAAGTTTCGTACTCGGCGAGGTGTATTACATGTAATATCGTTTTGTATGCATATGTTGTTCTTGTTTCACCTAAGTTCATCGTTGCTTCTGGTTGTTGTTCGAGTAATGTCTCTATTTTAATGAAGTTACCGTAAGTGGCAGCTAACCTGTGACGATATTAATGGTTCTTTACTATTGTTTTCTTCTAATAAGTCTTTTAATTTTTGTTTTATGTATTTTCTGTCCGCGTGTAGTTCTAAATGTAATGGTACCGTCTGAGTGAACTATTTGCTTGGAAAATCTTGGGGTTAGTTTATTACGTCTGTTTTCCCTTCTAAACACTGTATCGCCCGATTGTAATGGTATTGGTTCTGTTCTATTGGCGTTTAACTTTTTTATATTTTTATTTTTTTGTTTTTCTAGCTTTTCAACTGTTTCTGGGTAGAATTCCTGTCTATATTTATTCAATTTCTCTAGGTAATCGTGTTCGTTATTGAATACGATATCCTTATTAAAGGTGTGTGTCCTGCCTGTAAAAAGTTCGTAGGGGGTTAATTGTGTTTCCGAGTGTATGGCATTGTTGTATGTTATAAACGTTTCTGTTAGGATTTTTTCATGTGTAATTGTGTGTTCCCTGTTCTTCTTAGCGTCTAAGATAAGCCTATATGTTTCCGTGAGAGTAGAATGTAACCTCTCTACAGGGGCGTTACTAGAAGATTGTTGAAATGAAGTCGTGTGTGATTCTATTTGGTATTGCTTACAAAAGTCTTTAAAGATGTTAGACGCGTATTCTGCGCCCTGGTCGCAAATGATTTTCTAAGGAATACCATATGTATTTATAAAGGTTTTAATGGATTATTGATGGTGTAACCGTATGCGAATCTTGAAAATTTGTCAATTACTACATATTTTCCGTTTATTGTATAGAGGTCAGTATGTATAATGTCTAAAGGTTGTTTTGCTGTTTCAGTTTTTTTGAATTGTTAGTTGGGACCTGAGTTTTGGTTTGTTGGTGGCATTATTGCTCTTGGATTTCCGTTGTTTTGTGAATTTGATAGTCTGGAATATTTGGGTTGGTTTTGTCCGTAGTTATTATTGTTATTATTATACGAGTTTGGTTGGTTATAAGGTACTCGTCTTGGTCCTTGTTGTCTGTGTTGGTTGTCATTGTTGTATTTGTTGTAATTATTTTGGAATTTGTCCCTGCGTTTATTTTGGTAATACGTATCTCGTTCGAAGATAGCAAAGTCAAAAGCTTCGTCTAAGTTCGTAGGTCTCGCCGATCTAACGATGTTCCTTAGTGGTCCTTTTAATTCTTTAATAAAGGTGTTGAGGCAAAATGTCGTATAAAATTCCTTTTTCTCGGCTATCGTTTGAACTGATAATTTTTTATTATCTACTATGCTGAAAAGAGCTCTTTTGGATTCGAGTATTGAGTCGTATAGTTGTGTAATAGTCAAATTTTTAAATGGAATATTGTGTAACTGTTCTATAATAGTGAATTCGTTTCTTTGGTCTGATAATTTTTTAGTCAATACTTTCTTCATTTCATCCCAATTAAGGGGAGTGTCTGCCTGATCCAATATTTCACTAGCTCGTCCCTCTATTTTATTCCTAATTGCTCTCAAAAGGAGTTGTCCCCTAGGCGTTTGATCGCTTCCTCTGATGACCATAAGGATCTCTTCAACATTAGCTATAAAACGTTTTAAAGAGTTTAAGTTGCCCTCGAAAACCGGAAGGCATTAAATAGCGTCCGGGATGTCAAAACATGCTTCCTGTGAGCTTGTTCCTGACAAGTTAGCGAGTCCGTTGGTCGTCATTTCTGTCCTTTGCGCTGATTTATGTGTTATTGTGGGTGTATTGATGTTTTCGTTAGATTTGGGGATGGTATTATTATTTTGTCTAGCCTGGCTCCTAGCAAGAGTACTCAAGATGAATGTTTTTTTTTTTTACCGATTTGGACATTTAATTTATGCTGTGTATTTATTCTTAATGGCATGCGACTTAGTTTAGGGTCTTTAGATTATGTACTGATACTTAATATGTATTATTGTTTGCTTGGTTTTGTTGGTGGGTTTTTATTTATTTTTTTTTTAAATCTATGTAATTGAGATAATCGCAATATTAATATATGATTAGAATTCAAGAATTTTTTATTTAATATTACTAAATACGAATGCTACGTATTCTAAGTATTCTTTTCTTATTATTATTTTCTATTTTAATTTATTTATTTTGTGTGTTTGATTTGTAGGAATAGTGAATATGTCCTATTGTCTGATCTCCGATACCTTACAATTGTCCTCAACAAGGTTGTGCCTGCTAATGCCCTAAACAATATTATCATCAACGAGTTTGAGTGACTTGTTCGAACGACATGTTCGCGTCCAACAAGTTGATTGTGACCATCAATGCCCTAGCGGAAACTGTATAACTCCTACTTCATACATTTATAGCATTGTTGTTGATTTTGTATTCATTTTTTGCATATATTTAATTTAATTTATTTAAATTTTTGTATTTTTATATGCCCTGTAAAATATGATCTTCAACGAGTTTGAATGACTTACTCGAACTGTACGTTCGCGTCTAACAAGTTGATTGTGACCATCACTGCCCTAGCGGAAACAGCTTAGCTCCTGTTTCATGCATTTATAGCATTGTTGTTTTTGTTTTTTTCTTGGCGTTGTTTTTGTATTCGTTTTTTGTATTTTTATATGCCCTGTAAAAATATTGTCTTCAACGAGTTTCAATGACTTATTCGAACTGTACGTTCGCGTCCAACAAGTTGATTGTGACCATCACTGCCCTAGCGGAAACTGCATAGCTCTTGTTTCATGCATTGCCGTTTTTGTTTTTTCTTTTCGTTGTTTTTGCATTCGTTTTTTTGTATTTGTATATGCCCTGTAAATATATGGTCTTCAGCGAGTTTCAATGACTTACTCGAACTGTACGTTCGCGTCCAACAAGTTGATTCTGACCATCACTGTCCTATTACGAGGCATAAGCTTGAAGCTTTTCTCGTCTTATGCCACGTTACTACGTTTAGTATACTTCTCACTGATTATTTATTGATACATTGAATGTGTTTCATTTTTCTCTTTTTGTTTAATTATTCTTGTATACAAATGTCTACACTACATATGCTTATTTTCTTCACTTTTATGACTTTGTTTAACATAATTTATGTATGTGGAGGTGTGTTTGTGTTGCTTTTATTTTTATATATATAATTGGTCAACTCATAGGCTGAATTATATGCAATTAAAGAGCACGGTTCTTTTCGTCAAATTATGGTTGTAATAATCTTCGACGTCTCTTGACTGCGCCAGTTACCAGTGTGGCCCTCGGTAACAAAGGATGTGGAAGTAATCGGAGGAGTGCGTTAGTATGCAAACACCCACGAAAGTTGTTGTAGTTATGTTTTAAGTTGATTGTGTGGTTTAAATGTTTATTGAAATTAAAAACACTGAAGTGGACTGGTTGAAGTTCGTAAAAAGAGAAAATTTTTCTTTATTTCTATATCTTATATATAACCTGCTGTATACAAAAGTTCGGTCAGCATGTTTAGCTACATGAGTCCGAGAATATGCTGTTGTAGCGGTTTCATGTGGCTAGCACTTGAAATGTCGCAATGGCACATCCTTTTAGAACGCTTAGTGTGCAATTTAACAAGAAATTTGGAATATGTTACAATAAACTGTTGCCCTTTTAAAGTGGGTAACGAGAGACGTGTTAGAGGCATGTGTTTAGCTGCTTCTAGGCGGCTTCGGTGGCGGTATCGACTGTGACATGCCCTGGGTGGTCGATACGGTAACTCGGGCTCCTCTGTCGTTCCTACAAGGCAGCGCGTATAAACAACAACACTATTTGGGTTCTAATGTTGCATAGCCGAGTCTCGGCGCAAGTAGGTAGAAAATTCGAATGCCAGCAGGCCATGTCACTCAAATCAAAGGGTTACGCACACGGCGCACCAACATCATATGTATTATTACGTCACATTTCATTGAATTTTATTTCTTGTGATGTGTAGGATATATTTCTATCTTTATTAGGTTCATTTAGGTAATATAATAATAGCGTATTTTATAATAATGCGTGTATTTGATAATTCTTTACTTCATTGTACGCAACGGTCGTACACAAAAGCTGTGACGTCATGTGCGAATAAAAATATGGCAGTCTTCTCAAACTCATATACTTTCCTTGGCTTGGAAAACACATACATGCATATTTTTTTACCAATATGTGTGAGATGAGACACACATGCCAACACCTATTTGGCGCGTCGAGGCATTGATACCCTTATTTATAGGAAGGGTAGATAATGTTTAAAGAAAACAATTATTTTTGATTTTACTAATAGTTGCACAATTAATAGGAAATTATATTTTTCTTAGACATTGGATAAAAATTTGTATTTAAGAAGGTTTGTGCTATTTGGCTGCAGCACTGATCAATAGTCAAAATACCCTATTTTGAGAAAGGGTGCCTTGCTGGTCGAAAAATGAACAATTTTAAAAACCTGCTTGCAAGTTGAAAGCGAGAGGAGAAGAAGAAGACATGACTTTGGGACTTTGCTAATTTTAGGCATAGCAGTGCTTAGAAACCACAACAATGAGTTACAAGAGTGTAGAAGCTTAGATCATAGGCTGCAGCCTCGAACCAAAAAGCGATAGCAAAGACAGAATTTGTGATGTGCTATTTTTATTGTCGAGTTGTTTGTTTTAATTCTATTTGTTATTGGTTCTTATTGAAAATGTTCTTAAGTTGTCATTGAAGTTTGGGCAACGGCAGAAGTAGCTGCAGACAGCCGGGTGTTGTGTATGCAGTTTGTGTTTGCAATCTCAGTATCTTGCTTCAAATTTTTTTAAAAAATGAGCTTTTGATCCAAAAGCCTCCTCTGTATATTTATTACTCTATGGGATGAGAGTATGCCAAAGCAGTTTCTTGTAGTGTGAACGAACAAGTCATATATATTTCTTACTCTCTTGCTGTCTGATCATGCGGGGGTATCTCGAACCCGAACAAAAACGAAGGCGATCTTCGACCAGCCACATATGAAACGCTTGGCCCCAGCATTTTACACTGGGTGTCCAGTCTATAAGCTGTTTCGTTAGTGGTACAACGCAATCACACTATGCATATATCACACTATGTCTAACATACACTTGTACTTACACGCCAAAGAGTAACGGAAAAAACGAAAATTATTTATATCCTGTTATTATAAAAATGATTTCGTAACACTGTAGGAAGTTTTTTTACCAAAATATTCGAACCGGCTAAAATAGTTTTTTATACGCTGAACCCATTCAAAATGGTTAAAAAGGGTATAATGTATTTGTGCAAATGTATGTAACAGGCAGAGGATAGCATCTCCGACCCCATAAAGTATATATAAATTAACCAATTCAATGGTAATATTTATAAAAAATATAATTTTTATTATTTATCAGCACTATATGCTTACATTGAGTTCCAGTTATAAACTAATTTTTATATCTTAATTAATCACTAATGAAACCTCAGTCCAACGAAGAAGCGTCGCTGTCGGCGTCTCCAGCTTGGTGTTGTTGCAAATGAGGAAATGCCCCCATTCTGCATTTCGCAGGGGTTCGCATTTCTTGGGAACCAACGAACTTTATTGGTTCCGCTGATTCCACAAATTATTGGCATGTGCGGTAAATATGCCAATTTAGCGATCCCACGGTTGGCTGTCTCATGAGCGCGTTGACCTACACCTGCACCTAAAGTTGCATACGCGACACCTTGCTTCAGCTTTCCCAGCACGTTGAATGGCCACATGCGGGAACCAAATGTTGGTAAGCTGGATATCAAAGGAGTTGTTATTTTTGATATCTTAGGTATTAACTCCTCCCTCTCTGATCTCGAACGTCCCGGTCGATTGTTAGAAACCAGGTAAATCGTGGATGCTTCTGTGTTTTTTACGTGGCTTTCCGGAGGAGTTTCTGTTACGTCAACTTTGTCGGGGCGCTGTTCGTTGCTGGTGGCAATGGCTGTAACTTCAATAACAGTGGTTTGCCTGCACAGCTTGACTTTTAGTGCATAAACCACGAAGACCAATAGTATTCCGGCGGTTACTCCGATATAAGTGATGGTGTTTGTTTTGAAATTGTCTCGTAGTATGCCTATCTTCTCAGTGTTCTTGGTATGGAGATCTCTCATTAGCTGCAGTGACAACACCTCTTCTATTGCCGTTACTGGCCTTTCCTGTTGGATCATGGCTGGTAGTGGTTTAAAGTTGGAGGTTTCATATGAAGAAAAAAATACGTTTCCTATGCCTAATATACAGTTGTTAAACTTAATTACAAAGGGCCCTTTAATGGGTTTTAGTTCGTTATCGATATAAATGTTACCTTTAAAATCATTAAGCAGAATAATGCCTGTATCTATTGATTCTACTGTTTTTATATGGTCATTATTGGTAATGTTACAATTATTGTGCCTGCTTGTTAGTAACTTTGCAATACAATTATCGTTTGAGATATCTATAATGTTTGACTTTAGACACATACTGATTTTATTAATATTTGTACATTGATTGTTAATAGCAAAAACTGTATTTTTACATTTTATTATGTTTTCATATTTTATTTAAATTACATTTCCTGTCTTCTTTAAAGGTTTTAAAAGTAAATGTTTACAAATTTCTTTGTCAGATTTAGGGATGTCGATTACATAAATGAGCTTTTCGCCATTAAATGCGATTTTGATAATTGCAAAATTTTAGGCTTCTTCTATGTTATCAAATGGAATATTTTCTTCAGCAAAAATGTTACTTATTATTCTAGTTTCCTCTTCGGAAATTATAAAAGTGTTTACAATATTGGCTTTCGACAAATGTATAGCTAGGTTTATGTTACTTAAATCTTCTTTAATTAAATCTATTTTACATTTTAACTGCGTAGCCAGAATATTTTGGAAGTTTTCTGAATTTTTTAATTAGGACATTATTGTCGTTGGTTATATTATATGTCTATTCTTATATGTCCTGTCTATAATGTCTTTGTTTATTAGAACTTGTTCATTATTGTTTTTTATTATATTGTTTAAGTTATTTGAGATTATCTCGAAATCTTCATGGTCTGGATTTCTTGCAAACTATTTCCGTCCCGTTTACGTATAACGTGGGAAGTTAGTTTATTAATTTGAAAGTTAATTAGATTGATTTCATTCTTTATAAAAGGGAAAAGAGGATTGTTTTGGGAAATGTTCTTTTTCTATTTGATCTGTGGTGACTTTATAGTCGTTAATGTTATTATGGTGTAGAATTTTAAAATTTCCGGACTGTACTTTACTATCTCCGAGTTCGATGATGGCTACCTCGGACTTGGAGTAATAAAATTTCTTATGTGGCATAGCAACATGAGATGAACCTGGTGCGCAGGGGTGAATGAAGAAATTTTTAACTTCTTTCCGGATTGCGTAGTAGCAGTAGAGTGCTTGTTTTCTTTTACTATTTCTTCTTTAAAACGTTTAGACATTTTAGTCCCTACTCTGATATTTTGTTTTACAAAGATTTTATCTCCAGGTGCATACTGAATAACTTCTTTTTTATTTTTGTTGTGAAAATCTAAATTCTGCTGTTGTTTTTTTATGATTTTTTCATAATTGTTGTTTCTGGTCTTTTCGTAGTCTGTTGTACCAAAGTTAGTAGGTCTTCCAAATAATATATCAACGGGTTTTTTACCTGTGGTGGAATGAATAGTATGTTTGTATTCACACACTGCCAAATCTAGTAGTTCGTCAAAATTCTCTATGCCTTTTTCTTGTTTTATGCATCTCATTATCCGTATTAGAGTTGAGTGGAACCTCTCGACCTGGCCATTTACTGTACTCTTGTGCGGTGGTGTGTTGAAAACTTCAATACCTAATTCATTTTTTAGCATGAACTCTATTGACTGTGAATTAAGGGACTTTTCGCTATCGATGATAACCGATTTCGGAAGTCCAAAATAAAACAAATTTTCTCGTAATGGTTTTCTGATGGCCTCAATGCTCCTGTTTTCTAATGGTTTAACTACTGTTAATTTTGTAAATTTATCTATAGAAGTTAGTACGAGTTCCCTGTTTGTTGAAAAATGTCTATGTGAAGTATTTGTCCTGGATACCTGGGTAAGGGTGTTTCTCCAAGTTTTATATTAATTGGTTGTCGTTCATTTTTATTGTCCTTGCAAATTTTACAAAGTTGAAGAATATTTTTTAATTTTTTGCCTGTGTGCTCTATTGTGAGTTTTTATTATGATTTCGCGCTGCTCCTGCTCGTTCGTTATGTCTTCTACTACAATTTAAGTAAAACGTACTTTATAATTCGAATAATGTAAAGGGTAAATGCTTTGGATTTTAAGCACAATTGGTTCAGTTGTTTTTATGCAATTTATGACTGACGGGTTTAGATATCGCTTAAGTAATTGTTTTAAATGTTCAATGGAGAATTCTTTTTCTTTAATTATGTGTCGGTGATACGTGGGAAATACTTTCAATTGGTATGACGAACTGTATTAATGTATTAAATTTTCTGACGAGTTTTCGCTACTGTGCATAGTAGGGGTCAATGAATTTAAACTGGCCTGAGGGGGTCTAGATAAAAGATCTGCAACTACGTTGGTGTTGGCTGGTTTATAAAAAAGTTCGTAATTATATTCTTCTAACTAATCCTTCTATCTTTTCATTTTAGCATTAGTGTTTTTGTTGATAAGCGCAAAAGTTAGCGGCTGGTGATCTGTGAAAATTTTGAGTTTGCTTACACCATAGAGAAAACAGCGTAGCTCTCGAAGTGCCCAAATAATTGCTAGTATTTCTTTTTCATTTTTAATTTTCTTCGGATGAACTAAGTGTTCGTGAAAGGAAGGTTATTGGCCTGCCACCTTGTGAAAGGACAGCGCCTAAAGCGTAGTTTGATGCGTCAGTGGTTAGTTCAAATGGTTCAGTGAATTTGGGAAAATGTAATATTACATCTTCGGAAATGAGACAATTTTTTTCTTTATTGAAGGCTTCTATTTGTTTTGTATCTAAGTTGATATGAGTTCTTTTTGAAATTGTTTTCGAGATTCTACCCGCTTCTCCTCTAAGTAGCGTGGTTAATGGTTTTGTTATTTCTGCGTAACCTTTGATGAATCTGCGATAATATCCAGACATGCCTAAAAATGAACGAAGGTCATGGATTGTTTTTGGTTTAGGAAAGTTGACTATTGCTTTTACTTTTTTTGGTTTGGTTTTTAAACCATCTTTGCTGATTACAAATCCTAAAAATTCTAAATTATTTTTCATAAATTCGCATTTGTCCAATTGGACTTTGAGGTTGGCTCGTTCGAGCGTCTCGAAAACTAATCGTAAGTTGTTAAAATGTTCTTCTTTTGTCTTTCCGAATATTACGATGTCATCTATGTAAACATAGCATCGTTTACCTATGTGTTCTCTTAATATGTCATCAAGAGTTCTTTGAAAAATGGCTGGGGCGTTGCGTAGCCCAATGGGGAGTCTGAGGAATTCGATTTTTCCATTATTGGTAGAAAAGGCTGTCTTTTCGATGTCTGAATCTTTTAACGCGATTTGATGAAATCTGCTTTTGAGGTCTATTGTGGTGAAGAAGTTGTTCTCACCGAGATTTGATAAGATACTATTTATTTCTGGCATTGGATACCTGTCAGGGATGGTAATTTGGTTTAACTTTCTGTAGTCCATGTGGTATTTTTTTTTCCTGACGCGTCTTCTTTTTTTGGAACAATGAAGACTGGAGAACTATATGGGGAGCGCGACGGTCGAATAATGCCGTCGGCTAACAATTCTTTTATCTGACTATCTATTTCTTCTTTTAGTGCCATAGGGTAGGTGTACGCCTTGGAATAGACAGGATTATCGCTTTTAGTTTTTATTTCACCTCTAACTTGAGTGACGAAGGTGAGTTTTCTGTCCGGTTCGTAGTAGATACGATACGACTCTAGTGCAGTATCGGCTTCTCCTATAATCTTGTATCTGATAGTATGCAAAATGGCAAAGTATTTTGGTGAATTTTTCTGACTTTCGTGCATTTTTAATATTCTGTCAACTGATTTTCTCCATGAGTTAAACTCACTTGCTTTTCCTGAAAATTCCCTGAGACATTTTACTATGTCTGGTACATTTTCAGAATCCGAGAGGTTTCTGCTGAAATCTATTTGTGGCTCGTCATCTTCTTCTATGACCGGATTAACCGCGTTCCTAACTACCTGTTCAATCAAGTTTGTTAGTTCTATTCTTTGGGATGTGGAAAAAAGAGCAAGTGGGGAAGGACCAAAGGGGTTAGTCGTATTTGGCAAATTATTTAGGGACATTGTTGACAAGTATTCTATTATAAGCTCTTCTGCGTTCATATAATTTGTATTTCTTTAAGTTTTTCTTTTTTCTTAATAATAGTGATTCTCAATTGCTGAGGCTCTTGTAGTTTAACAATATAAATGATAATAATGACTTACATTAAAATTAAAACTATCCTGGAATCCATGTGGGTATTTTCGGAGTAGTTATAGTTGGAGTTGATCTTCTTGTAGTAGATGTTTTTTGTTTTTCTTGTTTCTTCTTCCTTCTTCTGGGCTTTGTATTGTGGTTGTTTGTGGTTGATTTTATTTTTTTTTTATATTTTTTAGCTTTTCTCGGATGGTAAGAATCCTTTAAACATTTTTTTGTAGATTTTTTTGTTAATGGTGAACTGAGTTTATTCACTATTATATTATTTTTTAATAATGAGCCCTATTGATCGGGAGATTTTATTCACTACGTGAACTTTTTTTTTGAAATCACTGTGTTTTTTTCACTATGTGAATTTTTTTTTTTTTTATTATTAGTAATCACTACGTGATTATTTGTGTTTCTTCACTATGTGAATTTAAATAATTGTTACAGGATGTGGCTGGGACTAAACACGTCATTCCTTTTTGCACTACACTTGTGTTGTTAGCCTACTAGGGGGCCAATCACTATAAACGTTTGACTCGCGAAAAAACTTTAAAAACTGTAGCCTTTATTGGCTTTAGTTGAACGAACTTCTTACGGTCCTTTTTGTTTTTATAAGTTTCGCGGGTCCCTGCTCCCAATTCAATGGTAATATTTATAAAAAAATATAATTTTTATTATTTATCAGCACTATGTGCTTACATTGAGTTCCAGTTATAAACTAATTTTTATATCTTAATTAATCCCTAATGAAACCTCAGTCCAACGAAGAAGCGCCCCATTCTGCATTTCGCAGGGGTTCGCATTTCTTGGGAACCAACGAACTTTATTGGTTCCGCGGATTCCACAAATTATTGGCATGTGCGGTAAATATGCCAATTTAGCGATCCCACGGTTGGCTGTCCCATGAGCGCGTTGACCTGCTATGCACCTAAAGTTGCATACGCGACACCTTGCTTCAGCTTTTCCCAGTACGTTGAATGGCCACGTGCGGGAACCAAATGTTGGTAAGCTGGATATCAAAGGTGTTGGTATTTTTGATATCTTAGGTATTAACTTATATTCTTGATCGGCATCAATAGACGACTCGATCTAGCCATGTCTGTCTGTCTGTCTGTCCGTCCGTCCGTTTGTCCGTATGTGTGATCGCAAGGATCTCAGAACCTTTGAGATCTAGAGACTTGAGTTTGTTTCCGATATTCGATAACTTGAACCATTTCCAAGTAATCGATAAAAATCGATATCAATAAGCAATTTTGGCAAATAATAAGAGCTATAGTCCCCAAACTAGATGTGTAGCTTCTAGAATAGTATATATATGTTATCTTACATTTTATAGCTACTACTACCCGCTTCTACATCATAGTCATAAATCAAGTAAAAGCACTAATTTATTCTGCACACCAATGTAAGCCACAATTTAAACGCAATTGACTTTTTGATGATGCACAAATATTCTATAGTACAATAAGAGAAAATTTCATCAAGATCGGTAGAGCAACACAGAAGTTATTAAATAAAGCATGTTATTGCTGGTCTCGAGCTTGGGGCAATTTGCAAGCGCAAATTCGAAGAATTTCAGTATACATGTACACACACATGCGCGTCTGCTTTGAATTCCTTCAACATCAATGCAACATCATTGCTTTAATTTACATAAGCGCCGCAAAGATTTCCTTGCAAAAGTCAAATAAAACGGCCCCTAAGTAGGGGCTCCATTTAATGGACTCGTTGCGGGATTTTGCCAACTTTAAATGTTGAAAACTGTGGGATTATTAAAATTTAAAATTATAATTTGAAGTTACCGCTTGCCTTTGTTGCAATATCAGCTGTTTATGGTAATGAACCCATTCACATTTTTCACAACATCGATAGAAAACTCCATAAATCATCGTAAAAATCACGAACTGTTCGGGGCGAATTAACACATTTTTCAAAAATGTGACATTTTTCCAAAATGTGTTTTCTTATGGGAAAGCGTACAGCCGCAGTTTACACATTTTGCAAAAAAGTGACATTTTCAGAAATGTGTAAGAAATGTGTTCAGTGGACAGAGGCTATAACTCGATTACTGCTTCGCACATTTGATGTAAGAGTGTTTGAAATACATATGAAAATGCAAATCACAGATACTATATAACAACAATAATCTAAAAATAATAGCTATTAATGCATCTTAGACTTTGAAGCGGCTACTACGTTAGCCACCCCACAGATCATAATCATAGTTATACTATATAAGCATTGCTAAAGATATTGTATTAGTAATAAGAGTAGCTAAGGCAAGGCACTGAATTATTGAAGTTATTAAAGGGCATAATTTTAGTTTGAATTTAACCGCCGGCCGTCGCAACAACTGTGCGTTGCTGATCGGTTACTCAACACCTCCCTTGAGAGCGCAACGAGCGCGAAAGCTCCGGGGTGAAGTTGCGAAAGTTCGCGGCGAAGTTGAGCGGACGAAGCAAGCGAGCGCGCCGGCACTTTTGGAGCGAACATCAGGTTGAGCAGTCGCGTGTCAAGGAAGGCAAAGTGACAGACAGTGCGGCAGGTCCTTTATATAGGGAAGAAGAGTAGGTAAGAACATAATAGCTATAGAGAGTTAAGAGTGAATAAAAGAATCCTTTATAATGAAGCCCGCTAATTCCTTTCATGAGTTCAACATAACCCCCTTACCTAACCGCGCTCCGTCGCCTGTGAGAACAATCCAGGATTTTGTGTGTGCGTGTGTTTAGAAACTTGTTACTGAACTGCTTGTTTCTGAGTGGGCCGTGCCAGCTGGCTCATCGGATTCTCTGGGTCATCCCATCCTGGCCCGCACAATCGATAACAACAAAGCTACACGTCTGTAGCAAAACAGACTCACGCAACACTATTCAAAATGAACCACAAAATCGATAACGAATATTCGGAACTGCTGACTCATGAAGAAAATAAACAGCTGTAACAACAATGAAAATATAAAACAACAAAGGTGAGACATTCAATATAAATTAACAAAAAACACTATTTATCCACCTTACTCTTCCAGATCGGGCCCCGGTTCCGGACCCAGCGTACCCGCCCTACAATGAGACCTGCACTCGTCTCCCTCTTTTTGGCCTACATCAGCCCGTGTCGGCTGTTATGCCCCCCTCCCCATCAAGTGAGACTTAGCCGGACATTTCTCCCTTCAATATGTGCGTATAATTGGTTGCATTCCTTATGATTATTAACAATTAATGCTTCTTATCTCTTTCTAATTTATAAGGTGTCTCCATTCAGATAATTTAGCTTTAATGCATGTGAACATTTGTTCTCCAGGTGCGTATTAATGTTGCATATACTTATGATTATGGACAATTTGTATTAATTTCTAAATTTTGTTCTTATCTTATAGAATTCATTTATTTTTAATTTTAACAGCACTAAATGGAACAGGGGACGAATTACTCCAAAGATATTGCTTGTCGCCGCAAAAAGAGACAAGCAAGGAGGCAATTTTGAGGCAATCGTTGCGCCGATTTAGGAACAATGTGCCCACACAAATTCTTAGAACTGGGTATGTCACGATAATCAGTCGTGCAACAGGTAGGTGATATATATCTGTATTAAATCGCTTAATTCTACCTTACCCTACCTAAAAAGCTCTCTGGGGGGTGGTAAGGGGCGATATAAGTGGGTAATTCATTTGCAAGTGTTAATTTTAAACTTTTATATTTTGCAGGCGCAGATGCATCACCTTTGGAGTTTTCCCTCACTGTTCGCATTCTAAAGTGAACCTCGGCGTAAGTACCTATATATGTATAGATATAATTTATAAACACAAAAAACCTAATTTTAACGACAAAAAAAATCTGCTCTGTTTCAGGGAGTACAATCAGGAGTCTTCGTCTGACTCTGCCAAGGACTCGAACGAAGAGGGGCAAAATGGAACAGACTCACTCGGTGGCTCGTCTCGTCGCCTTCAGGGCTGCGCCGACGCTTGGCTGGCGGCGTCGCGGATATGGCTGGTGTGCTCCGCTGAGCCGAATCCTGGCCTTTGGGATGTTTCGTGGGCCTCTCTTGTGCGAGAGCTGGTTATTTTGATTTTTATTGGTTCGTCTCTCGTCGCACTTAAGTTTTAAGTCTCTTTTAATTTTATATATTTGGTGACTCGTATGGTTTAATTTACGTATATTTATTAAATTGCAAAAAAAGAACAAAACCAAAATTTTTATTTGTTTGCTAAGTTTTGCCGGATGGAAAAAATTCGAATCTTTTGAACCGACATGCAAGATTAGAATTTTATGCTTACTTCGA
Organism: Drosophila borealis; assembly: GCA_035045885.1. Taxonomy (NCBI): domain Eukaryota; kingdom Metazoa; phylum Arthropoda; class Insecta; order Diptera; family Drosophilidae; genus Drosophila; species Drosophila borealis. The sequence goes on from JAWNOR010000208.1 coordinate 426,023, forward strand.
GCTGGCACGTCCGCCGTTGACCGCTGATCAAATCGAACTCTCGTACATTTGGGCAGCAACATCATCGGTGCCGAATTTCGGCACACGCATACATTTGCGAGGTGGGCACCGTTGCTGCCCATCTGCACAGCTGCATTTTTTTGGGTCAACGGCCCAAATGAAGGCCAAGGGCATATCCAAGCGCATGCGATCCACTCTCCTCATAGTGTCTTTAAGAGCACACCGGGCGGCCAATAGCAATCGTCGCTTTTGGCGCCGTGGATCGCAAGCCTGGCGTTGCCACCCTTCAATAAATTGGGCCCCGACCAGCTTCACCCTCCATACAATGACCATATGACAAAAAGATATCGGCGTGGCCGATAATATCGCACGCAACCAACCACTTAAGCAAGCCCTCGATGCTGCCGATAACGTCAAATGCAACATCACCACGCAGATTATTGTAACGACATGAACGACCGTTATAAGGAATCTGCGTGCGCATTTCCTAGATTGACTCAGCCGGCTAATAAGGATGCCCAACGTAGGCCACACCCACGACAAGTAATCTATATTTTCGGCGCTGACGCAAAAAAAAGAAAGGACGGGCGCTGCCGCCACCAATGCCTAGCAGGGAGCAAATTACGATTATGTTCGTATATCTTTTGCGTGGAAAACGCCCAGCACGCGTCCCTGGAGATCTTCTAACTCGTAGGCGCTGGTACCCACGGCACGGACGACCCGGCTCTTCAAGAATTTCCGGGCGAACTTTGCCGAAACTGCTAAGTGCGAAGTTGCGCCTCCCCACTTCCTGTCCCGGTTCCAGGTAGAGCTGGTGAGCGCGGTGGTCGTATCGTCGGCGACTTCGCTCGTACGCGGTGTGCAGGTGTTCCTTGACTTGGCTTCGGATTACAGTCAGTCTGTTTTTCGCGCCAAGGTCAGAAATACTGTGATCGGCCAATGATCTCAGCTTCCTGGCCAGTTTGTAACTAGAACCATTCAGGTACATCTGCTGTCCAAAGACCGCGAAGAACGGTGTCACTCCCGTAGCGCTGTGGACCGCATTGCGGATCGCCACTTCCACCTCTGGTAGGTACGCGTCCCATTCCCGATGATTCTGATCCAGGTAGGTTCTGATTGCAGACAGCACTGTGCGGTTCACGCGTTAGGCGGCATTGCTCTGAGGCGAATACACTGGTGTGTGCAGGTGCGTAATGCCAAACACCAGGACCACAGCATCGAACGACTTTGACACGAATTGTCGTCCATTATCCGAATGGATCATTTCCGGCACGCCAAATTTAAAGAACACCACTAGAAAGTTCACGACTTCCGCTGCGGTGGCTTCCCTCATGGTCTTCAGGAAGGTGAATTTCGAGAAGTGGTCTACGACGACGAATATCCACGCATGCCCTCGTTTCGACCGTGGATACTTCCCCAAGAAGTCGATATATAGCTTCTGGAAGGGGCGGTCGGTGCGCACTTCTTCCCCAATTCCGACCTGCATCCGGTAATTTTGTGACTTGGTCTCCTTACAGGTATCGCATTTCCGCACATAGTCCCTGACTTGTATGGCCATGTTGGGCCTATAATATCGCCTGCGCAGCGCGTGTAGCGTTTTCCTCATGCTTCCATGAGCTGACATCTCGTCCGCGTGTGCTTGTTGGATGAGTCCCGCAGTCAGCGACTCCGGCACCCAGAGTTTCCAATTTGTGCTTTCGACTTCATCCTTCAAGCTTTCGTGCACTGTCCTCTTGAGCAGGAGTCCGTCCTGCACTCTTAGATCCGGCAACTTCCCTTGTTTGCTCATCACCCCTTTTATCAGCTCTTGATATTCGGTGCTCTCGAACTCCGGAGTCTGAAATCCCAACAGATCCTCCGGGGTCAGTTCGACCTCTTCCACGCTTCGGAACAACGTGTCTGCGACGACGTGCATGGAGAAAGGGAACGCTTGCAGTTCTAGGGACCACCTGGCTAATCTTCCGCTCAAGTCTTTGAGACTCATAAGCCACTGCAGGCTCGCATGATCGGTGATTACTGTGAGCAGCATCATCTCCACGTACGGCCGGAGTCGATGTATGGCCAGTTTGGCGGCTAGGCATTCCTTCTCGGTCACCGAATAGTTGATCTGGTGATTGTTGAGTTTGGCCGAGAAGAATGCGATCGGCTTTTCCTGTTGCTCGTCCTCTAGCTGGAACAACACGGCTCCTACTCCGTAGTGAGATGCGTCGCATTGGATGAAGAATGGTCTTTGAAAATCTGCGTGAACTAACACCGGGGCTAACTTCAAGCTTTCTATGGCATCTATGGCGTCGTCGCTTAACACAAATCTACCCGTTCTCTTCTTAAGGGCATCAGTCAACGGTACCGAGATGTCGGCGAAGTTCTTTATGAATCGGCGATACCACCCCGCCGTACCTAGGAAACTTCGTAGTTCCTTGAGCGTCCTCAGATCCGGAATGTTCCGGATCGCTTCTACTCTTCCCGGATCCATGCGCAGTGTCCCGCCGCCTATGATGAAACCCAGGTAGTTTAGGTTGCGGAAGCAGAATTTTGACTTCGCCATGCCTAGGGCGAGGTTCGCGTTCCTCAGACACTCGACCACCAATTCCAAGTATTTTAGGTGCGTCGGAAAATCTGCCGATATTATCAGTAAATCGTCTAGTTATACGAACACGTTGAACCTCAGATTCGCCGGGATTAACTTGTCCATGAGCCTGCAAACTTGTTGAGCGGCGTTGCAGAGCCCGAATGGCATGTGGCGGAACTGGTCCAGCGGCCTCCCTGGTATAGTAAACGCCGTATACGCCCTGCTCTTCTCCTCCATCACGATTTGCCAGAACGCGAACTTAAGGTCGACACTTGAGATAACATGAGTCTCGTCGATTTGCGATGGGATGCCCTCGATGCATGGAAGCGGGTAAGCGTCTTTTACCGTCACACTGTTTAATTTCCTGGCGTCTAAGCAAAATCTGTTCTTCCCAGGCCTCATCACCATCGTCGTCCGGTTGCTCCAGGGGCTGTCACTCTCCTCGATGATGCCTAACTTTAGCATTTTATCCACCTCGGCCCACACGATCACCTGTTTGGCCGGTGACAGCGGATAATGTCTGTCCTTCACGGGTTCTACTCTCCTCGCTCAGCTGAATTCGGTGCTGCAGCAGGTGAGTTTTCCCTAGGCCATCCATCTCAAATTGGAGAAATCTGCGTTTCACGCTTTCCAACTGACTCCTCTGATCGTTGTCCAGATCCCACATTTCCGGATCTCTCACGCAGTCGTCGTCGTCGTCCCAGTAATAAGCCACCTCTGGGTGCGCTACCGTTACCTGAGATGCCCCTGGTGGTACTTCGGTCTTTCTGGCCGGACCGAGCCAGTCTGGCGCAATCTCGAAGGCTCGCCAGAAATTCCCAGATTCCCAGGTCCGGACACATGTAAAATACGATCTCGCCCTTCCTATTCCCATATTTCACAGGCAGAACAATGCGACCTAAAATTGGGCGATTGGCACCCGCCGCTGTCCTCACCATCGATTCGTATGGCCGCGCTTCCCATCCCAATTCCTCCACTAACTCCCGGCATCCTCGTCCCAACAGATTGACTGAGGCTGTCCAGCAACCCTTTCATCTTGGTCCCGGCGACCTCCACTTCGGCGAATACGCGTGGGTCTATAATATCTTCCCGTCTCACCGCTTCGACGACCTGGCGTCTGGTAATCCTGCGTCTGCGGAAGCGCGCACGTGCCTTCACCACTCTGCGGGTGGCCAGTGTCATCCCTTCCAGCTGTCGCTCCCGAAAAATCCTATTTCGGGCCGACATGTATGCCCGAACACGTTCTTCGTATGGGAAGCCCCTAAGTGTGCCTCCTTTGCTTATCTCTATATATAAAACTGTTTGTCCTGACTGACTGACTGACTGCCTGACTGACTGACTGACTGATTGGTGATCAACGCACAGCCCAAACCGTAAGAGCTAGGAAGCTGAAATTTTCACTGTAGTTACCTTATGTGATGTAGGTGCACGTTAAGACGGGGTTTCGGGAAATTCTATCGCGAAAAACGTTTGTATGTAACTTTTTTGTTTACCATCCGATCGGCCTCAAACTTATTTTCAAAGATCTTTGTTCAAATTCATTTGAGGGGTGTTTCACACTTTTTGAAAAATCCATCCCTCCTTGGTGCAAATGGAGGTCAAAGATTTGGTGGGTGAAGTTTCGCGCTCAAATTCATTTCCAGAGATCTATAAGAAAAATCATATGAGACGTGTTTCACACTTTTCGCAGAATTTAAACTTCTTCGGGGGCAATGCGATTTAAAGATTTTTTTGGGCGAAGTTTTAAGTTGTGTCCGATTTGCTTCAAACTTATTTTCAAAGCTCTCCATAAGAACTAAATGTATACGTATTTCAGCCAATTGTGAAATTCCACCCGCAAGTGTGGAAAAATCGCGAAAAACGTTTGTTTATAATTTTTTGTTTACCATCCGATCGGCCTCAAACTTATTTTCAAAGATCTTTGTTCAAATTCATTTGAGGGGTGTTTCACACTTTTTGAAAAATCTATCCCTCCTTGGTGCAAATGCAGGTCAAAGATTTGGTGGGTGAAGTTTCGCACTCAAATTCATTTCCAGAGATCTATAAGAAAAATAATTTGATACGTGTTTCACACTTTTCGCAGAATTTAAACTTCTTCGGGGGCAATGCGATTTAAAGATTTTTTTGGGCGAAGTTTTAAGTTGTGTCCGATTTGCTTCAAACTTACTTTTAAAGCTCTAAATAAGAACTTAATAAATACGTATTTCAGCGATTTGGGAAATTCCACACGCAAGTGTGGAAAAATCGCGAAAAATGTTTGTATCTAACTTTTTTGTTTACCATCCGATCGGCCCCAAACTTATTTTCAAAGATCTTTGTTCAAATTCATTTGAGGGGTGTTTCACACTTTTCGAAAAATCCATCCCTCCTTGGTGCAAATGGAGGTCAAAGATTTGGTGGGTGACGTTTCGCGCTCAAATTCATTTCCAGAGATCTATAAGAAAAATCGTGTTTCACACTTTTCGCAGTATTCAAACTTCTTTGCGGGGAATGCGATTTAAAGATTTTTTACAGTACCACTTCAACCTCCGAAGAGATAAGACGTGTTACAGCAAAACCTAAAACCGCGACAAACAGCAAACTAAAACCAACACAAAGTTCAACAAACTTCAAACACTAAACGCCATCGAAAAACACAACAACAAAAACAGCATCAACAGTTTTCGCGGGCATCTGCCCAACAATAACAAACATGCACGAACCACCGGACGTAAGAACACACGGACTAAAATCCAACAACACAAACCTAGGCGAACCCAAGTACATAACAATAAAACGAAACGACAACAACACTTTTGAAAACGTTTCACCGTTCGTTATCAAAAAAACAATTGACTTCGCTTGCGATGGGGAAGTTGAAACATGCAAGAAAACAATAGACGGCTCACTCTTAATCAAAACAAAAAACAAATTACAAGCCATCAAACTACTAAGACTCAAACTAATGACAAATATTGAAATCACTGCCAGCGAACACAAAACTCTAAATTCCACAAAGGGAGTCATTTACTGCAACGAATTGCGCGCCATAGCCGAAAATTAAATACTCATGGGACTAAAAACACAACATGTAACAGAAGTTAGAAAAATCTTAAAAAAACCACCAACAAACACAAACTCTGATCAAAACAACACTATGCTAATAGAAACTGGACTCATCATAATAACTTTCGGAACCTTGAATCTCCCAGAAAAAATATGAATCGGCTACGAAACAGTCCGAGTGCGCACGTACATCCACTTACCCCTACGATGCAGAAAGTGCCTTCGTTTTGGTCATCCAACACCAGTATGTAAAGGCATAGAAACATGCATAAACTGCTCAAACGCAAAACATACAAATGAGAATGAACTTTGCAAAACCGAAAAAAATTGCCTTAACTGCAACAACAATCCGGATATCGATCACCCACACAGCCCCCTCGACCGCAAATGCCCTGCATTCTTGAAACATCAAGAACCAACAGCTATAAAAATTACAGAAAAAACAGACCACAAAACCGCACTTAACATCTATAACAACCGACACGGCCAACACGTCAGAACATCTTATGCAAAAACTCTCACCAATACAACACAACACTCAACCATCACGCAAGCACCAAATAAACCAAATACAAATACGCCAACAAACACATCGCCAATAACCCAACTCACACCCCTTACTAAAACAACACACCAAACCATCTCAGCTGCACTGCACGCTCACAGCAGACTCAATGCAGCCTCTTACACAACATCATCAACCAAAACACCACCAGCACCATCACCAACATCTGCACAGCAACCTAACTTGATCGAACCAGAGCCAGAAGACATGGATACCGACATCACCCACCACACCAAAGCAACAAACAAGCCATACACATCACGCCTCACAGAAGACCTAAAAATCAAACTATATGCTAAAGATAAGTCTAACAATCTTTCTACCACCCTCAAAACAACCAAACCAAACACTAAAACCAAATCCAAAACTCAAACAAAAACAAATACACAAACTACAGCGAAAGCGATTCCATATAAAAAAAAAAAAAACTTAATTTAATTTAACACTTAACCTTAACTTAAACCTAAATCAAACCAAACCCATAACACTCATAACCTAAACTCAATTTAATTTAACCTAAACTTAAACCAAACCCATAACACCCAAATGTCAAAAATGTCACTCATAATACTTCAATGGAACATCAAGGGTTACACAAACAACTACAGTGAACTCGCAACTATAATAAAAAAATACTCACCACAAGTCATTTGCCTCCAAGAAACCCATTATTACAACACAAATACCCCCATCCCCGTCCCAATAAATTACCAAATCTATACAAATACAGCCTCCAACCGATTCGGTGGAGTAGCCATTTTAGTCCACAAACCCGTACAACACACTCAATTAAACCAACCTAGACCCCTAGAAACTCTTGGAATAGAGATCATGTCCAAAACAAAAATCAGAATCTTTTCAACATACATTCCTCCCAACAAAACTTTTTCACTTAAATGTTTAAGCGACCAGTTTGAAACGCACAATACCAACACCAACCAAATTATACTAGGCGACTTCAATAGCTGGCACCACTCCTGGGGATCACATCAAGACAACAGAAGAAGCAGAATCCTATCCAAATTTATCCAAAACGCCAACCTCACTATACTTAACGACGGCTCACCCACCCACTTCTCAACTCACAACACACTCACCCATATAGACCCTTCGTTATGCTGTCCCCAACTCACCCCCTCACTAACTGGAAAATACTCGAAGACCTCCATGGAAGTGATCACTTCCCAATCCTAATCTCCCTGTTCCCGCAGTCTCAAACAACAAACTTTTCTCGTCCCCTGTTCAAAACAAAAGAAGCAGACTGGCAACTTTTCTCAAAATTAACCAATGATATAAGCGAACTTATACCTAACAGTACAAACATCAATAAAGAAGCGGCAATCCTCAACAAAATAATCCTTCAATCAGCCCATCATAGTATACCTCAGACAACCCCACAACACTACAGCAAAAACACCCCACGGTGGAATAAGACCCTGACCAAACTTAAGACAAATAAATTCAAAACCTGGCAAACCTTCAAACACTTTAACAGTACAGAAAATCTCATTAAATACAAACGAGCTAATGCACTCTTCCGGAGAGAGCTAAAAATATCAAAATATAAAGCTATGACAGACTTCACATCCACAATTTCACCCAACACCCCGTCAGACAAAATGTGGTCAAACATCAGACCACTCCAAAGACGAAAACTTCAACCAAAACTTCACCGACAACAAATACACAGCCAAACCAACCAACTACATTCCCAGTGAGACTGCACAGACAATAGAATCTGATATTACACAAATAGAACTCCTAGCTGCACTACACTCCCTTAGAGGAACCACTTACCCACGTACTAAAAACCAGAATCACAAACCTATTTATTACCATTTTCAACAACTTCATCCCGCAATCCTACAAAACCAGCCAAGTCATACCTATCCTAAAACCCAACTCAAACAAAACAATAATAACCAACTATAGACCAATCTCACTTAACTGCTGCCTATCCAAAACTTTAGAAAAAATAATAGCCAAACGCCTATGGTGGTTTGTAACCCAAAAAAACCTCATCCACCCCAACCAATCGGGTTTTAAACACGGCAAACCGGTTTCAGACGGTCTGCTCCTTGCAGACCATCTGATAACCAAGTCGCTGAAAACCAAAAAGCACACCTCTGTCATTGCCCTTGACTTTTCAAAGGCCTTCGACAGAGTCGGAGTGCACACTATAGTCGACCAGCTAATCAGCTGGAAAGTTGGCCCTAAAATTATTAACTTCGTCAAAAACTTTATGTCAAACAGAAAAATAAGACTGAAAATAAAAAATAGCATTAGCTCCCCATATCCCCTCTACAACGGCATCCCCCAAGGATCGCCAATATCGGTCATTCTTTTCCTTATTGCCTACAACAGACTCGCTTACATCATCAGCCTACAAAAAGAAATACAATTCAGTGCCTATGCCGACGACTTTTTCCTTATTATTCCCCTCAATAGACAAAAAAACCAAACGTACAACCTCAACAGCCTTTTCTCAAAAATTCACGAATGGGGTTCATACTCAGAAGCCTCACTTTCCCTAGAAAAATGCCAACACCTACACATTTGCCGAAAGCAGAACTGCACATGCAACATTTCATGCAATAATACCCCAATTCCCTCAGTCTCCAACCTAAAAATCTTAGAACTAACAATAAACAATAAATACAGATGGGACTCACACATAAAACAAATTCAACCGGCCTTAAACAACAAACTTAACATAATTAAATGCCTATCAAGCCCGAAACTAAACTGCAACACACACACGCTTTTAAATATAACTAAATCAACCCATATCTCAAAAATAGACTACGCACTTTTTATCTACGGCCACGCACCTAAATCAACCCTCAACAAACTCAAAACTTTATTTAACGCCGCAATTCGCATTTCACTGGGAGCACTTCGCTCAACCCCCATCCCCAACCTGCTTTTTGAAGCAAACGTACCCACAATAGAACAAAAAAGAGACCTTATCACATTTAAAACATACAAAACACCTCTACGCAGTTCAAACTCACCACTTTACAAATACATTAAACAATACGGGACCCAAAAAAGAAGCAAATTAACGTCAACACTAGAAAAAATCATCCTCTCATGCAAACAACACAACATTCCCTACCTCCCTTTTCCTAACAAAACAACCACCCCCCAATGGACATTTTCCCCCTCCCTTATCAACACTACACTACAAAAATTTAGCAAATCCAACACACCGCCAACCGTATACAGACAACAATTTCTGGAACTCAAAGACAAATACAACAACCATACATTCATATACACAGATGGCTCTTTGCAAAATAGCACAGCCACTTTTGCCATCACCACCGAAAATGAAATCCTAAAAAGATGCATTCTACCCCACTACTCATCAGTCCTCTCAGCCGAAACACTAGCAATTCTAGACGCAATAAAACTAATTCAAAAAAGACCGGGCAACTACATAGTTTGTTCTGACTCCCTCGCATCCTTAAAGTCCGTCCGGCACATCAACAACAACAACTTATATCCCATAACCATTAGATCCATCCTCACAAAAACTGCCCCTAGAATAAAACTCCTTTGGATACCTGGCCACTGTAGCATTGAAGGAAACGAGCTAGCCGACACGACAGCCAAATCCACATACAATATTCCCCTACACTATACCCCTAACTTCAACACTACAGACATAACAAAATTTCTGGCGAAGGAGCTAACTTATAAACTCAAACAAAACTTAGAGCTCTGCAACAGATGGTACAAACAACTAAACACAAACCCAACAAACACAACCCTTTACCTAAAAAATATAAATAAAAAAAACATTACACGCAGCGACCAAATTAAAATAGTTAGACTCAGACTAGGACACACAAGATTCACACAACAACACTACAACAACCCGGACAACATTATACGCTGCCCAAACTGTCATACAACAAATGATCTGCCAATTAAACATATCCTCACCAACTACACTGCAACTTCATATTAAAAAAACCAAATATTCCGAAACAGGTGCCCCCAATCGCTTCTCGAAAACCCAACCCCTGAAAATATCTCCAAAATAATTGAATTCCTTAAAACAACAAACATGTATCGCCTTCTATGACCTAACCCAATGTAAATATGTAAATATGTAAATATATAAGTGTAATATGTATATAAAAAATGTAAATAAGTATAGCAGCAAGCCGAAGGCCCCCGCAGCCAGTGCGCTAGAAATAAGTTAGTCTTAATTTTTAATTATACCTAACTATTAAAAAAAAAAAAAAATTTTTTAAGGGGAAGTTTTAAGTTGTGTCCGATTTGCTTCAAACTTATTTTCAATGCTCTACATAAGAACTTAATAAATACGTATTTCAGCGATTTGGGAAATTCCACCCGCAACAGTGGTAAATTGGCGGAAAACGGTTGTATGAAAGTTTTTTGTTTACGATTCGATTGGCCTCAAACTTATTTTCAAAGATCTTTGTTCAAATTCATTTGAGGGGTGTTTCACACTTTTTGAAAAATCTATGCCTCTTTGGTGGAAATGGAGGTCAAAGATTTGGTGGGTGACGTTTCGCGCTCAAATTCGTTTCCAGAGATCTATAAGAAAAATCATTTGAGACGTGCTTCACCCTTTTCGCAGAATTCAAACTTCTTCGGTGGGAATGCGATTGAAAGATTTTTTGGGCGAAGTTTTAAGTTGTGTCCGATTTGCTTCAAACTTATTTTCAAAGCTCTACATAAGAATATAATGAATACGTATTTAAGCGATTTGGAAAATTCCACTGGCAATATTGGTAAATTGGCGGAAAACGTTTGTATGTTTGTTTACCGTCCGATATGTTTCAAAATCATTTTCAAAGCTTTTTGAGAACGTTGATTTTTAACATACTTGCCACGGGCAAGGCCGGGTTATGCCCGCTAGTATTATTATAAATAGCCTTATCCTGGTTCTTATCCCAAATCTTCGTCTCCTTTCCAATGACTATTGGCTTTGGTAGGTACTCCTCTCCTGCTTCCCCGCGGTCGCCGTCCCGAAACGCGTCTGACCCGCCATCACCGCGCTCCCTTTTGGGGTTCCCGGACAGTTTTCACACTGTGAGCAGAAAGTGTCCGGCTTTCCATACCTATAGCAGAATATCTTCCGCATCTTGAACAGGCAGTCTCTAAAGACGTGATCGAACTATCTGCAGTTCCAGCATACAAGTCGGGATGAGTTACTGCCTCGCACGAATGCCTCCTTCAGTTCTCCATGCGGCGTTTCCGTACGATGTGGTGGTACTTCAACCTCGTGAACTACGGGTCTCGTTCCTTGTGAACAACGCCACGGCTGCACGTACCCAGTCCGGCTTCTGCGACCAATGTGCCCCTCCACTTCTAGGCACTCTTGGCGCTGCTCATCCACGGTGAGTAAGTCCATGGCATATATGAATTTCGCCAGACTTTCCTTCAAACCACACTTTATGATCTTCACCCGCTCGCGGTCTCTCAGCGGCTTCTGGAATCGCGCGGCGAGTTGACGCATGTGGTGGATATAATCATCCACCCTTTCGCTGGCCTGTTGCTCTCGCTGTAATAGCTCTTGCATCACATCGTGTTCCGTCTGGTAGCCCCGGAACCTGTCCAAGAGGGCATGCCGCAGTTGCATCCAGCTGTCGACCCTAGAATGCCGCATGTGCATCCAATACCACTCGCGGGCGCGGCCGGCAGGTGGAAACCGCGCAGGACCTCCTTCCACGGGTATTGATACTGCCTCTGCAGGAGCTCCAGGCGGAACACATAATCCTCGACTGAATTCATCGCGTCCTCGCCGTCAAGCTTGACGTTCCACTGCTCAAGCTTCATGTACGCCGTTTCTCGTACGTTGGCATACGCCTTCTCCGGCTGAAAATAATCCGCTCTCCGGTCCTCTACTCGGAAATGGCGGTTATTCGGGTTACGCCAGTTCCTCGACTGAGCATCTGCAACGTAAACTGGGCTGCTGGATGAATATTCCTCACGCGCCTTGTCTATGTGGCTTCGGTGGCACCGGTGGTGGAAATGGCTTGGCTCCCTGGCGGCCTAAGCACATCAATGATGCCCTTCATCATCTCCATGAAGCCTGCTCGCATCTCCTCGCGGATGGACTCGATGATGCCAGATGGCAGAGCATGCAGATACGTTTGGTGGGCCTGAGCGATTGCCGCGTTTGCCGCCGATTTGAGTACTGAGTCTTTCGGAGCTTTTGGGAACTCCCGGTTCCGTGGAGGTTTATCTTGTTGCTCCAATTCTTTCTCCAAGTCTACCAGGTGACCCTCTTCCGGGATCTGTCTCTAAGGAAATCCCCGGAAATTCATCAGCCATACTAATCCCTTCTGAGAACTGTACCCCTCTCTTCTATAAGGCTTACTACCCTTATAAAAAAAACTTTACCAATAGTGTTAATAAATAAATAAACACCCACTAACAAATCTTACAAATAAAGAATAATAAAAAAAAACACATCGACCGCAAAAATAACTTACAAAAATAATTTTTTTTTCCTTTCTAATTAATTTCAAATACTTGGGGGGAGAGAAGACAAAATCCTAACACAGCCTAACTAATCTACGCATAATTTGGACAGTGGACAACAGTTAAGCATTCGTCAAATGCTCAGTTCGTCAGTTTGACTGACGAACCGCATTCAAGGAATGCTACTTTGAAGGCTATTTGGTTTCTGTCGCACTTCTGGGCACCTTAGGGTATGCTGTGTGACAGGTGCGGCGCAGGACCGAATCTATATCGTCCTGGGTCACCTGCCTCCGAAGCTCATTTAACTACGGCCAGCACACACCAAACGTTAACACAGAGTGGGACAAAACAAATAGTAAACATTAAACAAACTCTAGTAAGACCTACCCTAATATCACATTCTATCACAGGTTATTTTGTCGTGGCGGCTACCACTAGGCTACGATGGACGGTCGCGAACGTTCGCCAACGAGTGAGTGTGACTTAACGTCATCAACCGCGACAAGAAAACTCCCCACGTTAATGGACACCATGGCAAGATCCGTCTTCGTTGCTCTTCTGGCCATTCTTGGGATATGCTGTGTGACAGATGCAGCGCAGGCTCGATTCTATATCGTCCTGGGTCACCTGTCCCCGAAGCTCATATAACTACGGCCAGCATACATCCAACATTGACACAAAATTAGAAAAAAAAACTACTAATTGAATAAATAACATCTGACAAAACTACTCTAATATCACTTTTTTATTACGAGATGCCTTTGTCGTTACGGCTACCCCCAGGCTACGATAAACGGTCGCGAAAGATTCGCCAACATGCGAACATGACTTACCGCCATCAACCACTACAAGAAAACTTCTCATATTTATGGATATTCTTTACTTCCGTCGTGCTTCTCGGATTTCACTACACGCTGCGCGATTATGAGCCACCTACTCGTGCTACATAAGACTTCAGCGGTGTGGATCCTGTAGCCAAGGGAGTCATTTTCTCTGAACCTTCATTGATATCTTATATATTTTTTTTTTGATTTACACACCGACTTCAAAGAGGCCGAGTGCTTCTTCAATTTGGGCGCCATATTGTTACGGAACTGCTTGTTTCTCAGTGGGCCGCGCCGGCTGGCTCATCGGATTCTTTGGGTGTAGTCCCATCCTGGCCCGCAGTCCGCACAATCAATAACAACAACAAAGCTACTCGTCTGTAGCAAAACAGACTCACGCTACACTATTCAAAATGAACCACATAATCGATAACGAATATTCGGAATTGCTGACTCATGAAGAAAATAAACAGCTGTAACAACAATGAAAATATAAAACAACAAAGGTGAGACACTCAACATAAATTAACAAAAGCACTATTTATCCACCTTACTCTTCCAGATCGGGCCCCGGTTCCGGACCCAGCGTACCCGCCCTACCATGAGACGATCACCTGCACTCGTCTCCCTCTTTTTGGCCACTTGTCGGCCTACATCAGCCCGTGTCGGCTGTTATGCCCCCCTCCCCATCAAGTGAGACTTAGCCGGACATTTCTCTCATTCATTCCTTATGATTATTAACAATTAATGCTTCTTATCTCTTTCTAATTTATAAGGTGTCTCCATTCAGATAATTTAGCTTTAATGCATGTGAACATTTGATCTCCAGGTGCGTATTAATGTTGCATATACTTATGATTATGGACAATGTGTATTAATTTCTAAATTTTGTTCTTATCTTATAGAATTCATTTATTTTTTATTTTAACAGGCGACGAAATACTGCAAAGATATTGCTAGTCGCCGCAAAAAGAGACAAGCAAGGAGGCAATCGTTGCGCCGATTTAGGAACAATGTGCCCACTGGGTATGTCACGATAATCAGTCGTGCAACAGGTGGTGATTTATATCTGTATTAAATCGCTTAATTCTACCTTACCCTACCCAAAGTGCTCTCTGGGGGGTGGTAAGGGGCGATATAAGTGGGTAATTCAAATTAGGTAAGTATGTAAGCATAGTTCGCGCAAGTGTTCATTTTAAACTTTTATATTTTGCAGGCGCAGATGCATCGCCATTGGAGTTTTCCCTCACTGTTCGCACTCTATGTATATATAGATATAATTTATTAACAAAAAAAACTAAAAATAACGACAAAAAAAATCTGCTCTTTTTCAAGGAGTACAAACAGGAGTCTTCGTCTGAATCTGCCAAGGGCTCGAACGAAGAGGGGCAAAATGGAACAGACTCACTCGGAGGATGTGGGCGTGGTCTCGCCTGTGGCCGCTTCTTCGCTGTTGGAGCCCGGTCGTTGGTGGCTCGTCTCGTCGCCTTCAGGGTTGCGCCGACGCTTGGCTGGCGGCGTCGCGGATATGGCTGGTGTGCGCCGGTGAGCCGAATCCTGGCCTTTGGGATGTTTCGTGGGCCTCTCTGGTGCGAGAGCTGGTCCCTTCGTTGCCGGAGCCGTTTATTTTCATTTTTATTGGTTCGTCTCTCGTCGCACTTAAGTTTTAAGTCTCTTTTAATTTTATATGGTGGTTAAATTTACGCATATTTATTAAATTGCAAAAAAGGAACAAAACCAAAATTTTTATTTGTTTGCTAAGTTTTTTTCTTACTACGCGCCGGCTTAACTTGCCGGATGGAAAAAATTCGAATCTTTTGAGCCGACATGCAAGATTAGAATTTTATGCTCTCTTCACCGATAATATCGCACGCAACCACTTAAGCAAGCCCTCGATGCTGCCGATAACGTCAAATGCAACAAACTCTTTACACAAATAATAAAAAGAGACTTTATACCTTATATATACTAAAATGGTAATTGAAATTAGCATTTAGCATTTATGACACATTGTAGTCGTGTTTTCATTGAGTGTATTCATTTTTTGAAATCATAATTTGGTGGTAACTGTTGCCATTCATCTGAAATGACAGCTTTAAGTTCCGTCTTAGTTTTTGGGTGCCTTTTAGCCACTTTTTTCTTCAGAAAACACCATACATTTTCTATAGGATTTAAGTCCGGACTCTAAGCAGGTGTATCTATCACTTTTCCGCAGTTATAGAGGAGCCACATGCGCACCATATTCGCTTTGTGCTTAGGGTCATTGTCTTGATAATCTTATGATCCCTTATGAGCCCAAATTTAAGAGCACTGTTCCTCAAGTGGCTTTTCAAAATACTAAGATATTGCTGCGCATCCATAGTGGTCTCAATAAAAGCTAAATCTCCAACTTGGCTGCTTGAAATGCACCCCCAAATCATCACCGACAATTTTCCAAATTATACAGTGGGTATTATGTTTTGATTTTCCAACGAAGTTAACGCCTTCCGCCATACTCTACTTGGTCCATCTTTGTAATACAGCATCATTTTGACGTTGTCCCAATAATCAATTGGATGAGAAATGTGCATGCATTCGAAGCACAATTGCTTTTCAATGTTTATTTGAGAAAGGAGCGGTTTCATGCGCGCAGCTCTTGATTTGTAGTTATTGCGAATTATGGCTTGCCTTACTGTTTCATGAGAAACCGGAAACATCGAATTCATCCTTCAGTTCCCTGGCAAGAGCTCTGGTTGAGATCTGAGGATTTAGAGCCACCTTCCTCATCATTAAACGCTCTGTACGCTCCCCTATTTTAGGCTTAGGTCCACCTCCACGATTGGGTTCCAACGTGCCTTCATTTTCAATGCGTTTTAGGACGTTGTAGTCTTCCGTGTAACAGAAAACATTTCTGCTAATTCAAGCACACTTTTTCCCATCTGGTGGTTATAGTATATAAGCTGGACAACTTCAAATGATAATCTCTTGCCTGGCATCTTTTAAATCAGAAGCTTCTCAAATCACGTGTATTCATCAAATATAATCGCCGAATGAAAATGAAATGCATTGAAAACAATGCATAGCAAAGAATAGATAACGGTAAAAGTACCGTTTTTCATGGAATATTGAAAAAAATGAACGAGGAAAAGAATGTAAAGTTTCTTGACACTAATTAAACAGACTAATATTTAAATTTGTGTTTTTTTTTTTGGTTTCTTATTGTCAAAATTGCATTTTAATGTTACTGTTTCTTTAAATAACTATAAATACCCCAAAGCAAGTTGTAAGGAAGCTACTGGCCGGGGTACAAATCTCAGTCTCGCCATGTTCAGCAAGCCTACAAGACATTTGTTGGTTGCTGGGATGGTGGGTTTAGGGAGGGGGAAGTGTCACAATTATCGCTTCTCTGCCTTCGGTCCTCCTAGCGGAACGACCTGCGCATATCTGGAACGACCGAGCTGGCCTTCAGCGTTCGATGGATAGCGCAGGGGTCCCTGCCGGAGTCCGTCTCAACTCGCACACAAACTACCGTTGGGATGGTTATCATGAGCGACGTAACGAAGCCTCGCCTCTCTCTCAATACCCTACACTTTAGGTTAGGAAAGAGGTTGTCATTGTAAGCGACGTAATGAAGCCTCGTCTCTCGATATACTATGCTTTAGGTTAAGAAAGGGGTTACCTCGAGCGACATAATGAAGCCTCGCCTCTCGATACTACGTTTTAGGTTAAGAAAGGAGTTATGTCCAACGACGTAAAGAAGCCTCGTCTCTTGATACTACGCTTTTAAGTTAGGAAGGGGAGGTTATGTTGAGTACCGGCTAGCCACGGTACCCGAGGTTAGTGTTAATAAAAGATACCGAGGATTATAGGTTTATGAGTATCACTTTATTCACAGCATTTTCCTTATAACTGTTAAGTACTATCCTACTCCGTTTCCCTACGAAAAAAAACCTTGCCGCACTGTCTGGAACCCTAGCGCTCCGCTACCCGTTTCAGGGTTATGTTCTGCTTCTGCCACTTCGACACACGTCTACTTACTCTGAAGGTCGCTGAAAAAGTGCCGGCACGTTCGCAAGCGAGCCATGCGCTTGCCTCGGCCGCTCAACTTCGCCGCGAGCTTTCGCAACTTCGCCTCGCAGCTTTCGCTCTTCGCCGCCGAATTGAAGCTGCGCTCTCGAGACAGTGTTGAGTAAGCGATCAGCAGTGCACGGTTGCTGCGGCGGCCGGCGGTTAAATTCAAATTTAATCTATTCTCCTCTTATTCCAATAAATGTTTGACAATACTGATATCAGAAACGGCTCCTTGCCTTCTTTACTATTAATCCTTATGATGCTAACAAAATGATTATGGTACAGATCTACTTCTACTTATGATACTAACAAAACTTAAAACTACAGATCTCATGGCTCCTTGCCTTTCTTATTACTAATACTTATGATACTTAAAACAATAAGATTCTATATCTACTGGCTCCTTGCCACGAAACAGGATTGTGGGGTGGCTATTCTAGGTAGCTGCCTCACACCCCCCTTACTTCGAGGAGGTAACGGTTACGTTGCCTTTTGCGTTCACCGTCACGTTGTATTCTCTGTCCTCTTCCGTCATCCGGAAACGACTCCGTCGATATCGGCCCAGGCGGGTTGTTATTTCTCCCTCCAAGGGAGCGAAATAGGAAACGGGGCTCCTGGCGGTCACTGTTGGCGTAAGACCCCTTGGCGCGTCCTCGGGATTGGCAGCCGGCGGGACTGCCATTGATCTTAGGTCCACCTCCTCGTTGAGCACCGACTCCAGGCTCGTGTCCCAACCGTCGATTCCATCGAACAACTCTGCGACGTCCCCCCACAGCTCACTATCGGAGGGGGTCACAGAGACCTCTGCGGGTGAAGCGGGTACCGTTTCCGTCTCGACCCACGCCTCTTCCGTATCGGCCCGGTGGGCTGTAACAGGCGTCACCACGCGTGTGACGGCACCAACGGCGGCATACCGTCTTCCGGACCGAACGATGCTTTCTCCATTTCCTCCCAGAAAGTGGTGCCGGGTGCCTGCGCGCGTATTATAGGCACGAGAGGGGGCATTACGTCCTCACCTCTGGCCTGCTGTTCTTCTGCGACCATTTGGCAGACCGTTATTGGTGCCACCCAAGGATCGGAGCATTCACCTGGGAGAGTGACTGCGGCTCCGCAACTACGGTTATCCTTCCAATGCCAAGAATGACCCTCTAGGCGCGGGACGAACGCGGCACGCGTAGTTGCGGTTCTTGGGGCGCCTCGGGCTCCGTGCGACATTTTTTGGGGGCCGATACCACCGTTCTTTCGACACTGGGTTGCTGTTGACTACCGCTTCGGCGACGCTTACCTCGGGTGGCCGTTTGACGACGGTGGCGGTTTCGCCGACGTTTTCCGCCAGGACCTTCTCCTGTGTTCCCTTTCCCACGCTTTGAGAGACTAGAGCGAGATACACTCCCCACCTCGGGGATCTTCGGTAGGTAGCGTAGGGTAATCCGAGGGAAGCGGCTATTCGGGTCTACCTCCAACCGGAGGGTGGCGAGGCGGCGGCGGAATAACGGCTCCTCGTCTTTGTCCTCTGTCACGGGTTCGTGTCGTCGTGGGCTTCGGCGCCGATTGGCCCCCTTTTTCGACAGTGCCCGATTCGTGGCGGAGCTGGTCGGGTTCTGTGCCGGCTGTTGGGGTGTCGCATGCTACTTCGACGGTGGTGACTCGACGGTAGAACCCCCGCTCTCGCCGACTCCATCGGTCGGGATTCTCGCGTTGATGGCGCGCGCTCATCCGTCTCGAGGGCAGGAGGTCCTCCCCGTCCGCTTGAGTGTCCAACTCGTCAGTTGCTGTCGGGCCTGTCCTCTCAGGCGACATTGTCGAGGGGGATGCCAGCGGAGGAGACAGGGGCTCCGTCGCGTACGGCGTTGAATTTCATGAGAACGGAGCTTCGACGAATAGGGTCATCACCTCGACGGCCATTAGCATGACCATCCCGTTCCCCAAACGTTCCATAATATTGGTCCGTCGGGAGTACATCGTATGGCGAAAGTGGCGAAAGCTGCCTCCCCCTATAAAAATCACGGCCTTGGCGGGGGTCGCGTTAGCCGCCTCCGGCGCTGGGCCCGGGGAAAGGTTCGGTATCCCTGCTGCTGGCGTCCTCGTCCGATGAGATCGAAATAATTTCTGGTTCCATCTGTGAATTCAACTTATTCATTAGCTTATGTGTTACTTAACTGTTAATACCCTATTCCTACAGTGTGGCTCTCATTCAACTAAGCCCCTTCTAGCTAAAGTAAGTGGTTACGTCGGGCGACGGGTGCCGCTCTCACTCCTCGCCTACTCGTGGGCGTCTATAGGTCCTAATTGCTCTTCTTCGTCATCAATGATCTCTTGGTGGAACGGCTTCAGCTGCGCGATATTGGCCACCGTCTTCTTCCGGTCACTTGGCCTCACTAGGCGCACAATGTTGGGCGACACGAACTTGGTGACCCGATAGGGGCCATAGAATTTGTCGTAGCTGGTGTTGTCGTAGCAAAACCATCGAGTCCAATTAAGGTCGCCACTCTCGTCTCCGCAAGTTGTAATGTCTGCCCTGGTCCATTGATGCGCGCTGGAGATTTCTGGAGTCACCTGATCGTATAAAGCAGCCGGCAACCGCGGCTCCCTGCCCTGCATCAGGAAAGCGGGACTGAATCCCGTCGAGTCCGATTCGCTTGTGTTAACCGCTAACGATATCTCGGGCAAAAGCTCGTCCCACGAACCCTGATGGCCCTCGATAAATTGCGCTATCATAGTCTTCACTGTCCTGTTTGTCCACTCGTTAGGATTCTCTTGGAGACAGTACGGGGCGGTGTATTGGACCTCTACACCCAGGGATTCCAGAAAAGCCTTGAAACTCCGGCTTGTGAATTGTACCCCGTTGTCACACACCAACTTCTTAGGTACGCCGAACCTACTCAAAATCCTCTCTCGGAACACTGTCTGCAAGTGCGCGGCCGTGGCCCTCCTGAGAAGGACCAGTTCCACCCACTTCGAAAAGGCATCATGGAACACCAGTAACATTGTGTTTCCATGTTTCGACCGTGGAAGGGGCCCGACGAAATCCTAGCAGAGTACTGCCATCGGCTCTGCTACCTGTCTCGTCAGCATACGGCCAGCCGGTTTGAGTTGCTCGCTCTTGAACTACAGGCAGATTTCACAGCACTTCACGTACTTGGCGTCGTCGCGGAACATACCCGGCCAGTAGTATCTCTGAGCCAACCTCGACACGGTTTTCCTCACGCCTTGATGCCCGGCCGTGGGAGCATCATGGCACTCTTGCAATACTCTCTGTCGCTGACCATTAGCCACATAGCTTCCAGAGAATGTAGTCCTCGTCGTCCGCCCGGTGGCCCAAATGCCTATATAACTGCCCATTTTCTTCCGTGTAGTCCTGGAACTTGGCTGCTCGCGACCTATTTGCAGGGTGACTCGGCCACCAGTGCTTGCTGACAGGTCTCTAGAGGATGTCTTGATATTGCGTCGGCCACGACGTTGAGCTTCCCTCGTCGGTAGTGAACGTCGAATTGGTATTGTTGCAGTTCCAATGCCCATCGCGCAATTCTTCCGGAAAGGCTATCGATCGAGTTGAGCCACTTGAGTGCCAGATGATCCGTTATCACGTCGAACCGGTACCCTTCTAGGTAGCAGCGCAGCTTCCGGATCGACCATACTATTGCCAGGCACTCTTTCTCGGTGGCGGAATAGTTAACCTCGGCCTTCAGCAACTTCCGGCTCGCGTACGCGTACTCGCTTCTGTCCCTCAATTGTCTGTGTCAGAAAGACGAATTTGGCGGAAAAGTCCGGACAAGCTAACACAGGGGCAGTCGTCAAGCTATCTCTCAATTGACGCAATGTCTCCTCCTATTCTTGCTCTCATGCCCATTTCCGCCCCTTCCTTAAGAGCGCTGAGAGCGGCTGTACTTGAGTCGCGAAGTTAGGAACGAATCGCCTGTACCATGACGCCATCCCGAGACACTGCCGCAATTCCTTACAATTTGTCCGGGCCCTCAGGTTACGTATCGCCTCCACCTTCTCTGGATCGGTCCGTATTCCTTCCCCGCAAAAGACATGTCCCATGTAGACCCAACTTTCCTTGAAGAAGCTGCACTTCTTCCTGTTCAACCTAAGATTGGCCGCCCTTAACCGGTGGAACACCTCCCTCAAATTCTCTATGTGGTGCTCTTTCGTCGCTCCAATTACCACGATATCGTCCAGGTAGGCGAACGCATGAGGCTCCATCTCCGGTCCTATTACTGTATCCAAGGCTCGCTGAAAGGTCGCACACGCCGAGTGTAAACCAAATGGCATCGCCCGCCATTGGAAAATACCTCTTCCAGGGACTGTGAACGCCATGCATTCCCGACTATCGGCTGCCATCGGTATCTCCCATTACCCGTGCTTCAAATCCAGAGTGGAGATGAACCGGGCGTGACGCAACCGCTTAAGAATGTGATTAATCCTGGGAACAGGATAAGCATCTGCGATGAAATGCGCGTTGAGATGCCGGTAGTCGATGCACATGCGCCACTCGCCAGTCTTCTTTTTGACTAAGACGATTGGGGCGCTGTGCGGACTACGCGACGGCTCGATGGCACCTGCCTGACTCAGCTAATCCACCTGTTCGTCAATCACCCTCTGCATGGCCAGATTCTTCGGATAGTATATCTGTTTCAATGGCTTGTCGTCCTCTAGTCGGATCCTATGCTCTGCAATATGCGAGACTCCCTTCAGCCCCTCGAAGAGTGCCAGTTCTGACCCCAGGATCTCCCTCAGATCTGGATCCAGATCCGGCCACTCTGCCTCTCCGATGCTGTTCTTGCTCTGCGTCTTGCAGGGCAAGACGTCTTGAACACCTGCGTCCGTGTGGATCCTAGCCATCGCTCCTAACCCCTCCGTTCTCTGGCACCTTTCCGCCGTGCCGCCTCCGTAGCCAGTGTAGATATGCCTTTGCAGCTCTACGCGCCGCCTCTTGGGCTCTTCAAACTTTCGATCCGATCGCGGCCGCGCTTCTTTTTTCATTTTTTTTTTTCCATCGGTTGCCGAGCAGGTGCTCCCTTTCCATGACCTGGGTGGCCTTGCTTCGGTTCTCTCAATGTATTTTCTTCATTCTGTTGAACGCGCGTGATGCCTTCTTTCGGCCCATCACTTGTCCCCGGCCCCGCGATCGGTGCCGTCTTCGTCTCTAGGACCAGCACTGCATTACTGCTGCGTACTACAGTGCCCATTGCACCCAAGAAATCCATCCCCAGGATATCGTGGTCTAGCATCGAGGGCATGATAAGCATCAACATACTGACCGCCTTCCCGGTTGGCCGGGCAGGCATCGTGCGCCCGCCAATCTCCACCGTAGTGACTATCCGGCACTCATCCACCTTCAGTGAATGTCCTATTCCCGAGTCCCGTGTGTGCCGGCGCCGACCCGATCCTGGCCTGGGCGGCGGCGTTTCCCGTTTCCCGCCTCCGTGCGGCGACAACAATTCTGGCTACTCTTGCCCCGGTTCCCACATGCCCAACAGAATAAGACGAGTGCGTTAGGGCATTCTCTGGCGAAGTGCAACTCCTGCGCGCACCTACGACACGCTCGTTGCGGATCGTACCCGGTTCCGGCCTCTTGGCTCATCATTTGGTGGGCGACTTCCGCAGAGGCCGTCGCTGGCGGGGCGGAGATTTGCCTATCCACATCGGTCGCTCCAGATCCGATGGGAGTAAACCGAAATGGGTTGTGCTGTCCCCCCGAGGGCTGTACCGTCGTCGCCCACTCTGCGCCACTCGAATTCGTGACCATCTGACTCCCTGACCTGCTTCCCGAGTATTCCGTTCTCTGTTTCATCACTGTCTCGTTCTCCACGGCCAGCTGAGTCAGCTGGGACAAGGTGGAGAAATCTTGCCGTCGTACGTAAAACCTGTATTCGAGGCGGCATTCTCATATATTCGGTGCAACGGCCCGGTCGCAGAATACCTCGCTCATGGCCCGAGGCAATCGATCGAGGGCTATTCCATACGTGATGGCGCGCTCCTCAAGTCCTCTAAGAACCCAAGGGGGTCGGACCGGCCATCGTGCCTCCGGAACGTTTGCGAGAGGCTTGGCCTCCGACTGAGAATATGAACGGGGAACTCCTAACCTCATGAGCCTTCCCTACACCCGTGACGGCTAAGCTAGGCGTCGGAATCGGTAAACGCTCGTACAGTTGCGAGCTCCTCAGGTCTGGTTCCGATTTCTGACGCGGCCGTCCGCTCTAACTTTTTGGCAGGCTGAGATTCCAACTCGGCAAGTCAGGCCCCAATTTCGGATGTATGGCCGCCATCCTGTACGAAAGTGAATAGCCGCTTACGAAACTCCTCCACGCGCCCTTCCTTGTTTAGCCTCAGCGGCGATCGCCACCAGTTCTTCTTTACGTCGCTGGTGGATCCAGCGCACGCCCACACCAGAATTTTGGCACTCACCTGACTCCATTCTGAGTTTTTATTACTCACTCTAGGCTCGACTTCTCCCTCTTGTAGACTCTCGCTGGATTTTCCTGTTTGGTGTCTGGGCGATTCTCGATCCGTTGATTTATTTAGCTCCCTTTGGTTCGCGTCTTTTCTTCAGGTTTATTTTCTTTTCATGCATATGTTTTTTATTTATATATTTTTATTTTATTTTTTCTATTGTTTTGTTTTTCCGTTTAATTTCCAAATTTGAACTAAAAAAAATAATTAAAATAAAACTGGACTTAATGTTCGTTTCAATATTGACCATCTGTCACTTTGGTCCTTATTTGTCTTTGCCTTTGTCAATTATTATTTTACTTTCCTCGTGTATGTATAGAGATATTATTTCTTATATACTTCACAAAAAAAAATTAATCAAACCAAAACTTAATTCACTTTAATCCTAGTTCATTTAACCTCTTCTTATTTTGCATTTGTCTGTTCTTATTGTTCACTTCTTATAAAACACACCCGTCGGCATTGTTCTCTCCAACTGTGAACTGAATTCGTCCCACTGTACAGCCGCTGTCGCGACGCCTTAACGGCCTTTCGACGTCGACTGCGGCGCGCGTTTGTGCACACGTGTGCATGCGTTTTTTTCAACCGACCGTTATGTTTTCTGCTGTCCACTTTGTGTATTCGACTTTGCACTCATTTTGTGGCAGGTGTATTTTGTTAACCTCGGCCTTCAGCAACTTCCGGCTCGCGTACGCGTACTCGCTTCTGTCCCTTAATTGTCTGTGTCAGCAAGACGAATTTGGCGGAAAAGTCCGGACAAGCTAACACAGGGGCAGTCGTCAAGCTATCTCTCAATTGACGCAATGTCTCCTCCTATTCTTGCTCTCATGCCCATTTCCGCCCCTTCCTTAAGAGCGCTGAGAGCGGCTGTACTTGAGTCGCGAAGTTAGGAACGAATCGCCTGTACCATGACGCCATCCCGAGACACTGCCGCAATTCCTTACAATTTGTCCGGGCCCTCAGGTTACGTATCGCCTCCACCTTCTCTGGATCGGTCCGTATTCCTTCCCCGCAAAAGACATGTCCCATGTAGACCCAACTTTCCTTGAAGAAGCTGCACTTCTTCCTGTTCAACCTAAGATTGGCCGCCCTTAACCGGTGGAACACCTCCCTCAAATTCTCTATGTGGTGCTCTTTCGTCGCTCCAATTACCACGATATCGTCCAGGTAGGCGAACGCATGAGGCTCCATCTCCGGTCCTATTACTGTATCCAAGGCTCGCTGAAAGGTCGCACACGCCGAGTGTAAACCAAATGGCATCGCCCGCCATTGGAAAATACCTCTTCCAGGGACTGTGAACGCCATGCATTCCCGACTATCGGCTGCCATCGGTATCTCCCATTACCCGTGCTTCAAATCCAGAGTGGAGATGAACCGGGCGTGACGCAACCGCTTAAGAATGTGATTAATCCTGGGAACAGGATAAGCATCTGGGATGGAATGCGCGTTGAGATGCCGGTAGTCGATGCACATGCACCACTCGCCAGTCTTCTTTTTGACTAAGACGATTGGGGCGCTGTGCGGACTACGCGACGGCTCGATGGCACCTGCCTGACTCAGCTAATCCACCTGTTCGTCAATCACCCTCTGCATGGCCAGATTCTTCGGATAGTATATCTGTTTCAATGGCTTGTCGTCCTCTAGTCGGATCCTATGCTCTGCAATATGCGAGACTCCCTTCAGCCCCTCGAAGAGTGCCAGTTCTGACCCCAGGATCTCCCTCAGATCTGGATCCAGATCCGGCCACTCTGCCTCTCCGATGCTGTTCTTGCTCTGCGTCTTGCAGGGCAAGACGTCTTGAACACCTGCGTCCGTGTGGATCCTAGCCATCGCTCCTAACCCCTCCGTTCTCTGGCACCTTTCCGCCGTGCCGCCTCCGTAGCCAGTGTAGATATGCCTTTGCAGCTCTACGCGCCGCCTCTTGGGCTCTTCAAACTTTCGATCCGATCGCGGCCGCGCTTCTTTTTTCATTTTTTTTTTTCCATCGGTTGCCGAGCAGGTGCTCCCTTTCCATGACCTGGGTGGCCTTGCTTCGGTTCTCTCAATGTATTTTCTTCATTCTGTTGAACGCGCGTGATGCCTTCTTTCGGCCCATCACTTGTCCCCGGCCCCGCGATCGGTGCCGTCTTCGTCTCTAGGACCAGCACTGCATTACTGCTGCGTACTACAGTGCCCATTGCACCCAAGAAATCCATCCCCAGGATATCGTGGTCTAGCATCGAGGGCATGATAAGCATCAACATACTGACCGCCTTCCCGGTTGGCCGGGCAGGCATCGTGCGCCCGCCAATCTCCACCGTAGTGACTATCCGGCACTCATCCACCTTCAGTGAATGTCCTATTCCCGAGTCCCGTGTGTGCCGGCGCCGACCCGATCCTGGCCTGGGCGGCGCCGTTTCCCGTTTCCCGCCTCCGTGCGGCGACAACAATTCTGGCTACTCTTGCCCCGGTTCCCACATGCCCAACAGAATAAGACGAGTGCGTTAGGGCATTCTCTGGCGAAGTGCAACTCCTGCGCGCACCTACGACACGCTCGTTGCGGATCGTACCCGGTTCCGGCCTCTTGGCTCATCATTTGGTGGGCGACTTCCGCAGAGGCCGTCGCTGGCGGGGCGGAGATTTGCCTATCCACATCGGTCGCTCCAGATCCGATGGGAGTAAACCGAAATGGGTTGTGCTGTCCCCCCGAGGGCTGTACCGTCGTCGCCCACTCTGCGCCACTCGAATTCGTGACCATCTGACTCCCTGACCTGCTTCCCGAGTATTCCGTTCTCTGTTTCATCACTGTCTCGTTCTCCACGGCCAGCTGAGTCAGCTGGGACAAGGTGGAGAAATCTTGCCGTCGTACGTAAAACCTGTATTCGAGGCGGCATTCTCATATATTCGGTGCAACGGCCCGGTCGCAGAATACCTCGCTCATGGCCCGAGGCAATCGATCGAGGGCTATTCCATACGTGATGGCGCGCTCCTCAAGTCCTCTAAGAACCCAAGGGGGTCGGACCGGCCATCGTGCCTCATGCCCCCACTTTCGGACTTGTTCCGGAACGTTTGCGAGAGGCTTGGCCTCCGACTGAGAATATGAACGGGGAACTCCTAACCTCATGAGCCTTCCCTACACCCGTGACGGCTAAGCTAGGCGTCGGAATCGGTAGACGCTCGTACAGTTGCGAGCTCCTCAGGTCTGGTTCCGATTTCTGACGCGGCCGTCCGCTCTAACTTTTTGGCAGGCTGAGATTCCAACTCGGCAAGTCAGGCCCCAATTTCGGATGTATGGCCGCCATCCTGTACGAAAGTGAATAGCCGCTTACGAAACTCCTCCACGCGCCCTTCCTTGTTTAGCCTCAGCGGCGATCGCCACCAGTTCTTCTTTACGTCGCTGGTGGATCCAGCGCACGCCCACACCAGAATTTTGGCACTCACCTGACTCCATTCTGAGTTTTTATTACTCACTCTAGGCTCGACTTCTCCCTCTTGTAGACTCTCGCTGGATTTTCCTGTTTGGTGTCTGGGCGATTCTCGATCCGTTGATTTATTTAGCTCCCTTTGGTTCGCGTCTTTTCTTCAGGTTTATTTTCTTTTCATGCATATGTTTTTTATTTATATATTTTTATTTTATTTTTTCTATTGTTTTGTTTTTCCGTTTAATTTCCAAATTTGAACTAAAAAAAATAATTAAAATAAAACTGGACTTAATGTTCGTTTCAATATTGACCATCTGTCACTTTGGTCCTTATTTGTCTTTGCCTTTGTCAATTATTATTTTACTTTCCTCGTGTATGTATAGAGATATTATTTCTTATATACTTCACAAAAAAAAATTAATCAAACCAAAACTTAATTCACTTTAATCCTAGTTCATTTAACCTCTTCTTATTTTGCATTTGTCTGTTCTTATTGTTCACTTCTTATAAAACACACCCGTCGGCATTGTTCTCTCCAACTGTGAACTGAATTCGTCCCACTGTACAGCCGCTGTCGCGACGCCTTAACGGCCTTTCGACGTCGACTGCGGCGCGCGTTTGTGCACACGTGTGCATGCGTTTTTTTCAACCGACCGTTATGTTTTCTGCTGTCCACTTTGTGTATTCGACTTTGCACGCATTTTGTGGCAGGTGTATTTTGTTAACCTCGGCCTTCAGCAACTTCCGGCTCGCGTACGCGTACTCGCTTCTGTCCCTTAATTGTCTGTGTCAGCAAGACGAATTTGGCGGAAAAGTCCGGACAAGCTAACACAGGGGCAGTCGTCAAGCTATCTCTCAATTGACGCAATGTCTCCTCCTATTCTTGCTCTCATGCCCATTTCCGCCCCTTCCTTAAGAGCGCTGAGAGCGGCTGTACTTGAGTCGCGAAGTTAGGAACGAATCGCCTGTACCATGACGCCATCCCGAGACACTGCCGCAATTCCTTACAATTTGTCCGGGCCCTCAGGTTACGTATCGCCTCCACCTTCTCTGGATCGGTCCGTATTTCTTCCCCGCAAAAGACATGTCCCATGTATTATCTTATTGCAACGAAAAGAACATTTCAGGCAGCTATCTTACCGATGTAGCTAAGTATTGATGCAGCTAACCAAATTATACTGTATTATTAAAATTATTAAAAACAAATATATTCCATAAGAGCCTCCCGTAGTTTCTCTCCGATAGTTGAACGAGACGGAAGTGTGTGACAATCGGCTAGTGTTAAGCGTCACTGTTATGTGATGCTGTTACAGCATTGCCGGCAACAATAATTTGCAAAATAATAAAACTTATATAGTAAACAAACACAAATTAACTTTCCCAAGGGCAATAAAATTCAGCGCAGGTGGCTGTAGCTGCACAGAAGCGAGCGAAAAGCGTTTATTTATGCTCTTGCAGTGCAGCTCTAATCTATCAGCATCGGCGCCTCATTTTTTGAGACTTTTTGAGACCGTTGCGTTAAATTTGCAAGTAACAATACCTCCAGCATAGACACGCATATCATTTCCAATGACTCAAAAGTATATAACCCCATCGTATATCTCAAAATGACATCTACAAAAGATATGAGAATAATCCGCCCAATCGACTAGATGAGCTGTACAAAACTCTGCTTTGCTAAAGTCAGCTTTCCGCTACCGCCTCGATCTACATCACGATCACACCCAACACGTTCGCTATTGCAGCAGTCACCTATGCAGTGGTTTGAACTACTTCTGCGATGGCTCGCAGCTTAGTAGGCCCAACAATTTACAAGGCAGAAAGGCATTATGCCACCCTAAAATCACCCCATGCTCCGTTGATATGCCCTTGACCAACACAACCTTTGCTGTACCTGTAGCCAACAACCCAGAAGAATAAAAGCGGCACTGTCAAACGCAAGCAACCCAGCGCTCCCCTTTTGCCTGACCAAGCCAACAAAAAGGCCTATCTTACCACCAAACATCAAGGGACCTCCAAGCCAGCCGGACAAGCGACGACATCCCACCATTGTCAAAAGATGCTCGGATACGACTTAGTCGAATTGCAGCTCTACACACTGCCGACAACGCTAATGACAAAAATCAGGAAGACATTGATGCTATTAATACAGAAGCCAGCTTTCTGGAGGAGCTACCACTGCCTACTCCATCTCCACATGGTTCCGGGTATAACAGATATCCACAAATTCCTGGGGGCCTTGGATAAAGTCATGCCAAAGACAATATAAACACTGAGATGAGTAACTCCATACATTTGAAAATGACGCAAAATTTCTAGCCTGGCCGTTTATCTGGCCTTTCCATGAAAAATAATTTGTTCACAAAGCGCATCTTGTGCAATAACTATGTTAAGAAAATAGCACACATAGATTGATTTCACTTTTGTTTTTGGACAGTGTATGCACGAGAGAAGTTCTTGTCTCACCCAATGGCGTGCAAGCCCCTATGTTTGTTTGTGTGAATGATACATGCATAAGTACATCAAAATATGTATATATTTGTTGTTATTCACTGCTCTGGTTCTTGCTGGTAAAGATATAAATTTTGTTAGTTTTCTAGCGCTGATCTTGACTTTTTCGCTCTTTCGGCTGTGAGAGCGCAATGATACCGATTTCGTTTACGTTCTCAATTTTCAAAAAATCAAGCTGCATAGTAGCAATTTGATGTATGGCGTTAATCATTTATCTGTCTTTGGTTATACCATCTAGCAGCTACTAGACTCGTACTCGTTCAGGGCTAGCCAGACTATACACCAGAGGCGTTTAAACTTTCCGTAAAGTAGTTGCCTTCATGGAACAGACTTAAAACCAAAACTACCACTACCAACTGCAAGAAGATAAACCTTTTCCCATTGTCAACAAAATGATGGCATCCTCTACGGCCCAAGGCTATATAATCAAGGAAATGCAAAACAAAGGGGACAAGGTTGTTAACATCTTTAATTCTAAAGGCAGTACCTCAATTGGCACGGAGGAAAGGAGGCTACACATGGTTTTCCATGGCCTTAAACCGGCCCCCAATAATAAGGAATCGCTTAAAGTAAACCTTTTATTACGTCAAGGGGTCATAGTGGAGCATCCCGCCGATCTGCTGACTTTGTCCAATACCACCGCTGCCAGGATTATGGACATTCTGAAAATTACTGCATGAAGCAATTCGTCTATGATAGATGTGCTGAAGAGCACCCAACAGGATTTCCATTTTGCAAAGCAGTCCAGGAAATCGACTTCTTCCGTGCCAACTGCGACGGAAACCATTCTGCCAATTACAAAGCCTTAAAAGATACATAGACCAAATAACGATACGCAAACCAGCCCCTGATATCTCGGCTCCCCAGAAGGCGCAGAGTAACCCCACTCAACAAAATAAAGTTTTTTATTTTATCTCTTCGCCCATTGTAGCTGGCAAATATGTGTCATGTGCGGACATGCACAGATCGGACACTCCTGCAACTACCGTAGAGGAGGTGCCGGCATTTTGATCCACCGTAACCTGTCGCGACGCCTTAACGGCCTTTCGACGTCGACTGCGGCGCGCGTTTGTGCACACGTGTGCATGCGTTTTTTTCAACCGACCGTTATGTTTTCTGCTGTCCACTTTGTGTATTCGACTTTGCACGCATTTTGTGGCAGGTGTATTTTGTTAACCTCGGCCTTCAGCAACTTCCGGCTCGCGTACGCGTACTCGCTTCTGTCCCTCAATTGTCTGTGTCAGCAAGACGAATTTGGCGGAAATGTCCGGACAAGCTAACACAGGGGCAGTCGTCAAGCTATCTCTCAATTGACGCAATGTCTCCTCCTATTCTTGCTCTCATGCCCATTTCCGCCCCTTCCTTAAGAGCGCTGAGAGCGGCTGTACTTGAGTCGCGAAGTTAGGAACGAATCGCCTGTACCATGACGCCATCCCGAGACACTGCCGCAATTCCTTACAATTTGTCCGGGCCCTCAGGTTACGTATCGCCTCCACCTTCTCTGGATCGGTCCGTATTCCTTCCCCGCAAAAGACATGTCCCATGTATTATCTTATTGCAACGAAAAGAACATTTCAGGCAGCTATCTTACCGATGTAGCTAAGTATTGATGCAGCTAACCAAATTATACTGTATTATTAAAATTATTAAAAACAAATATATTCCATAAGAGCCTCCCGTAGTTTCTCTCCGATAGTTGAACGAGACGGAAGTGTGTGACAATCGGCTAGTGTTAAGCGTCACTGTTATGTGATGCTGTTACAGCATTGTCGGCAACAATAATTTGCAAAATAATAAAACTTATATAGTAAACAAACACAAATTAACTTTCCCAAGGGCAATAAAATTCAGCGCAGGTGGCTGTAGCTGCACAGAAGCGAGCGAAAAGCGTTTATTTATGCTCTTGCAGTGCAGCTCTAATCTATCAGCATCGGCGCCTCATTTTTTGAGACTTTTTGAGACCGTTGCGTTAAATTTGCAAGTAACAATACCTACCAGCATAGACACGCATATAATTTCCAATGACTCAAAAGTATATAACCCCATCGTATATCTCAAAATGACATCTACAAAAGATATGAGAATAATCCGCCCAATCGACTAGATGAGCTGTACAAAACTCTGCTTTGCTAAAGTCAGCTTTCCGCTACCGCCTCGATCTACATCACGATCACACCCAACACGTTCGCTATTACAGCAGTCACCTATGCAGTGGTTTGAACTACTTCTGCGATGGCTCGCAGCTTAGTAGGCCCAACAATTTACAAGGCAGAAAGGCATTATGCCACCCTAAAATCACCCCATGCTCCGTTGATATGCCCTTGACCAACACAACCTTTGCTGTACCTGTAGCCAACAACCCAGAAGAATAAAAGCGGCACTGTCAAACGCAAGCAACCCAGCGCTCCCCTTTTGCCTGACCAAGCCAACAAAAAGGCCTATCTTACCACCAAACATCAAGGGACCTCCAAGCCAGCCGGACAAGCGACGACATCCCACCATTGTCAAAAGATGCTCGGATACGACTTAGTCGAATTGCAGCTCTACACACTGCCGACAACGCTAATGACAAAAATCAGGAAGACATTGATGCTATTAATACAGAAGCCAGCTTTCTGGAGGAGCTACCACTGCCTACTCCATCTCCACATGGTTCCGGGTATAACAGATATCCACAAATTCCTGGGGGCCTTGGATAAAGTCATGCCAAAGACAATATAAACACTGAGATGAGTAACGCCCATACATTTGAAAATGACGCAAAATTTCTAGCCCGGCCTTTTTTCTGGCCTTTCCATGAAAAATAATTTGTTCACAAAGCGCATCTTGTGCAATAACTATGTTAAGAAAATAGCACACATAGATTGATTTCACTTTTGTTTTTGGACAGTGTATGCACGAGAGAAGTTCTTGTCTCACCCAATGGCGTGCAAGCCCCTATGTTTGTTTGTGTGAATGATACATGCATAAGTACATCAAAATATGTATATATCTGTTGTTATTCACTGCTCTGGTTTTTGCTGGTAAAGATATAAATTTTGTTAGTTTTCTAGCGCTGATCTTGACTTTTTCGCTCTTTCGGCTGTGAGAGCGCAATGATACCGATTTCGTTTACGTTCTCAATTTTCAAAAAATCAAGCTGCATAGTAGCAATTTGATGTATGGCGTTAATCATTTATCTGTCTTTGGTTATACCATCTAGCAGCTACTAGACTCGTACTCGTTCAGGGCTAGCCAGACTATACACCAGAGGCGTTTCAACTTTCCGTAAAGTAGTTGCCTTCATGGAACAGACTTAAAACCAAAACTACCACTACCAACTGCAAGAAGATAAACCTTTTCCCATTGTCATCAAAATGATGGCATCCTCTACGGCCCAAGGCTATATAATCAAGGAAATGCAAAACAAAGGGGACAAGGTTGTTAACATCTTTAATTCTAAAGGCAGTACCTCAATTGGCACGGAGGAAAGGAGGCTACACATGGTTTTCCATGGCCTTAAACCGGCCCCCAATAATAAGGAATCGCTTAAAGTAAACCTTTTATTACGTCAAGGGGTCATAGTGGAGCATCCCGCCGATCTGCTGACTTTGTCCAATACCACCGCTGCCAGGATTATGGACATTCTGAAAATTACTGCATGAAGCAATTCGTCTATGATAGATGTGCTGAAGAGCACCCAACAGGATTTCCATTTTGCAAAGCAGTCCAGGAAATCGACTTCTTCCGCGCCAACTGCGACGGAAACCATTCTGCCAATTACAAAGCCTTAAAAGATACATAGACCAAATAACGATACGCAAACCAGCCCCTGATATCTCGGCTCCCCAGAAGGCGCAGAGTAACCCCACTCAACAAAATAAAGTTTTTTATTTTATCTCTTCGCCCATTGTAGCTGGCAAATATGTGTCATGTGCGGACATGCACAGATCGGACACTCCTGCAACTACCGTAGAGGAGGTGCCGGCATTTTGATCCACCGTAACCTGAGCTACCGCCCCCTGGAACACATATCTCAACCACATCTGCAGATAGCCGCTGTCAAGATAAGCACTAAAAGAAGTGATGTCACAGTTGCTTCTCTTTACCTCCCGCCGGCTCTGCTTTAGAGCAATGTCAATTTGGTTCCGGGTATAACAGATATCCACAAATTCCTGGGGGCCTTGGATAAAGTTATGCCAAAGACAATATAAACACTGAGATGAGTAACGCCCATACATTTGAAAATGACGCAAAATTTCTAGCCCGGCCTTTTTTCTGGCCTTTCCATGAAAAATAATTTGTTCACAAAGCGCATCTTGTGCAATAACTATGTTAAGAAAATAGCACACATAGATTGATTTCACTTTTGTTTTTGGACAGTGTATGCACGAGAGAAGTTCTTGTCTCACCCAATGGCGTGCAAGCCCCTATGTTTGTTTGTGTGAATGATACATGCATAAGTACATCAAAATATGTATATATCTGTTGTTATTCACTGCTCTGGTTTTTGCTGGTAAAGATATAAATTTTGTTAGTTTTCTAGCGCTGATCTTGACTTTTTCGCTCTTTCGGCTGTGAGAGCGCAATGATACCGATTTCGTTTACGTTCTCAATTTTCAAAAAATCAAGCTGCATAGTAGCAATTTGATGTATGGCGTTAATCATTTATCTGTCTTTGGTTATACCATCTAGCAGCTACTAGACTCGTACTCGTTCAGGGCTAGCCAGACTATACACCAGAGGCGTTCCAACTTTCCGTAAAGTAGTTGCCTTCATGGAACAGACTTAAAACCAAAACTACCACTACCAACTGCAAGAAGATAAACCTTTTCCCATTGTCATCAAAATGATGGCATCCTCTACGGCCCAAGGCTATATAATCAAGGAAATGCAAAACAAAGGGGACAAGGTTGTTAACATCTTTAATTCTAAAGGCAGTACCTCAATTGGCACGGAGGAAAGGAGGCTACACATGGTTTTCCATGGCCTTAAACCGGCCCCCAATAATAAGGAATCGCTTAAAGTAAACCTTTTATTACGTCAAGGGGTCATAGTGGAGCATCCCGCCGATCTGCTGACTTTGTCCAATACCACCGCTGCCAGGATTATGGACATTCTGAAAATTACTGCATGAAGCAATTCGTCTATGATAGATGTGCTGAAGAGCACCCAACAGGATTTCCATTTTGCAAAGCAGTCCAGGAAATCGACTTCTTCCGCGCCAACTGCGACGGAAACCATTCTGCCAATTACAAAGCCTTAAAAGATACATAGACCAAATAACGATACGCAAACCAGCCCCTGATATCTCGGCTCCTCCCCAGAAGGCGCAGAGTAACCCCACTCAACAAAATAAAGTTTTTTATTTTATCTCTTCGCCCATTGTAGCTGGCAAATATGTGTCATGTGCGGACATGCACAGATCGGACACTCCTGCAACTACCGTAGAGGAGGTGCCGGCATTTTGATCCACCGTAACCTGAGCTACCGCCCCCTGGAACACATATCTCAACCACATCTGCAGATAGCCGCTGTCAAGATAAGCACTAACAGAAGTGATGTCACAGTTGCTTCTCTTTACCTCCCGCCGGCTCTGCTTTAGAGCAATGTCAATTTGGAGTTCCTAACAATGAGCCTAGGACGAAAGTTCATTGCGGGAGGGGACTGGAATGAGGAGCACAGGCTATAGGGACACAACGGAGCCTGTACGCGGTGGCAGGCTTTGCACGAGGACATCATCGACAGCAGGTGCGATGTCTTGGCAAACGGAGATGCGACATATTCAGGGTACAACTCGCAACGCAGTCCTAGCGCCCTAGACTTTTTTAATTTGGTGGCCTTAGGCAGAACTCACTCTCCATCGAGACCAGATATGACATCTCATCGGCCAATATTCCTCTTTAAGACTTCTCTCCACACCAACCCTGTGCAACAGCCAAAAAGAAGGAGTATATTTCCGACAAATGAGGATATTGAAAGGTTCCAGGCTGAACTCAAGGACTCAATCAACCTGAACATGATACAGAGCTCCCCTGAGGACATCGACGGTGTTGTCGATAATTTCTTGGCGAAGATTCGAGCGGCCGCCCAACTTGCTTCACATGCGATAGAACCGATTCAGACATCGGCCTCTCGGAAATCAATCCTCCTGGCGGCAGCCACACTTCTGACACTGAAAAGGCGGCTACACAAAGCTTACGTGCGAACTGGTGATCTAAGGGTGAACAGGATATACAGAAGAATATCCAACAGGCTCCAGAAAGTCCTCGCAGCCATTAACAGCCAGCAGTTCAGCAAAAAACTTTCGAGCTTAGAACGTGCTGAAACTTTCGCAGCGCATCTAGAGGAGCGATTTAAACCGTTTGATTTCCCCCAAACAATACAGGAAGAATACATAGACAGGACTCTCGAAGTACCACATCAACCTGCACAGGTGACTTTTTAAATAAAAATGTATGCGCTTAATATAAGAAAAGATCCTATATCTGAATTTACAGCCGAACAATAAAGATGTGAACAAATGTATGTCCAAAGACATACTCTTCACTGTCCCTATTATTAACATGATGCTTTGAGTCGGAAACTTCCCAAGGCAATGGGAAAGCGTTCTTATCGCCATGATTCCAAAACCCAACAAGTTACTCCTGCAAGACGCATCTTTTAGACCAATAAGCCTGCATCCGAATTTTTAAGACGGCATGGGACGCCGGAGGAGCTTCATCGAGTTGGTTATTTCAAGCTGTCGATTCGAGAATTTTGAGTATTGCGTCGCCGCATTCGTTGACATCAAACAGGCGTTTGACCGAGTACGGAACAAAGAACTCCTGTGCAAACTGAAAACTTTGCTTCCCCCTATCCCTTTTATGTCCTATATTTTACAGGCTGTTTACACAGCCGACATGCCGACGGCGGACCGGCCGACACTGATCCACCCCGATAGTTTCAACATTAACTAATTGAGTTAACTCAATGAGAAAAAACAGAAATTCTTGCGATTTGCGCTTGCTGCCCCAAACTGCGTGGCCAGCTAAAACACGTTTTCTTTTATACCTTTTGCGTTTCTTAACCGATCTTAATGAAATTTTCAACAGTAGATTTTAAAAGTCAATTATGTTTATAATGTGGCTTAAATTGGTGGGCAGTATAAATTGATTTATTAATTTGATTTATATCTATGTAGTAGTAGCGGGGAGGTGGTGATAGCTATAAAATGAAAGATACTTGATATATATATTCTGTCAAGTTTCGTAGCTCTAGCTATTAATATTTGCCGAATTTGCTCAAAAAACATGATTTCGATATCGATTTTTATCGATTACTTGGAAACAGGGAAAGTTATCGAATATCGGAAATAAACTCTGCGCGGGCACTAGGGGGACCTACAGCTAAAAGTCAAGTCTCTAGCTCTTATAGGTTCTGAGATCCTTGCGTTCATACATATGGACAGACGGATGGACTGACAGACAGACATGGCTTGATCGACTCGGCTATTGAGGCTGATCAAGAATATATACTTTATGGAGTCGGAGATGCTTCCTTCTGCCTGTTACATTCATTTGCACATATACAAATACCCCTTTTACCCATTTTCAATGGGCTCAGGGTATAACAAATTTGGTCACTTTTCAAGTGTAAAATACAATACTGAGAATTTTTAGAGCTGTTTATGGATATCCATCAAAACATTTCTATCCAGAGTTATCGTCTTATAAACGTTGGGAATTTGATTCAAGAAAAATACGCAGTTAACCATTGTTTTTTTCAAAAATAATGTCATTGGATTGGCACAGGACTTGTAAACGCTCATTAAAATGGAAAATACACTCATTAAAAAAGAAAACTTAAGTCTAGAAAAGAGTATTATCACTCAGTTCACTAATAACGAAAAGCTTCAAGAATACTTTAATAAAATAAAAGCTGAACTAAATAATATAAGTAAGAGGCTCTAGTCTTCTACCAACCTCAAATGTAAGAGCAATGCTGCTGATAGAATTCAATAAAGATGCGCGTGAGTGTGGGTGTGTACATGTATACAGAAATTCTTCTGCTTCATGCTAGGTGGCGCAGAAATGTAAGCTGCAAATATATATATAGCCACAAGTTTTTTTAACTAACTTCTTTGTTTCTTAACCGTTCTTTCAACAGTAGATCTTATTGTACTATAGAATATTTGTATATTCTTAAAAAGTCAATCGCATTATCAAATTGGGTTAAATTGGTGGGCAATACCAATTGGCTTATTTACTTCATTTAAAGCTATGTGGAGAAAGCGAGGAGGTGGCGATATTTATAAACTGAAAGATACTTGTTATATATATATACTATTTTAGTAGCCACATGTCAAGTTTGGGGACTTTAGCTCTAACCTAAGAGATTTGCTCATTAACAGGATTTTTAGATCTTGAACCTACTTTCCAAATTTAACTAGCTCTTTTAGGTTCTGAGATCCTTACAATCATACATACGGACGGACGGACGGAGAGACGGCCAGATAGACGTACATGGCTAGATCGACTTGGCTATTAATGCTGATCAAGTATATGTGTACTTTATGGGGTCGGAGATGCTTCCTTCTGCCTGCTTGCACAAATACGTTATACCCCTTTCACCCATTTTTAATGGGTTCAGGGTATAAAAAAAGTGCCTCACGGATGACGACATTTTGTATATTAATGATCATATAGCTTTTTTAACCAGGAAAGCAATTTAAGTACAGATGATTAAAATACCTCCGTTCAAGGTTATTTACTTTTTGAAACAGGTACGATTGAAATACCTAGTTTTTTTGAAGAGCATTGTTTTTCAGTACATTTGACGAACTTAGGAATAATATTTGAAGAAATTAAAGCAAGATATTTTAAAATGTATCCCAGATACAATGTAGAATGAATAATTTCAGAAGAGAAATAAGAGTCATAACGATTACTAAAATAAATAAAAGTGGATTATTAAATATAACTGGCACAACCTATAAGTATTTGGTTGGCACATTAAATACAGATGATACACAATTACACGCGATAGCGCAAAACACAGTTCAAGTTAGTGACTTATATAACGTAATATATGCTATTAATCATTATATAAAACCAATAAACGAATAAAAAAATAAAAACAAGCAAAGCTAAAATGATTGATTTATCTAATTTAAATAAACACTACTTTACAGAATATATTAAAGATGTGTGAAAGGCACTGCTAGTCCAAGCAGGAGCAAGGCTATGTAGCCTATTCGTGGCGGCTCACTGGTCTTCTGGTTCCGAGCTCATTCGGTGAGGTGGGGGGGTTGTTGTCAGCCTAGATCTACAGACGCAAAAACATTAGAAATAAGACCTCGTGCTGCTACTGGGAGCTATACTCCACGAAGACAACTAAACTACCGAGGATAGGTAATAGGGGATGACATGTTATCAAACACAATTTCTGAATATTAAAGACGAGGTCTGAGATGCTGTTCGACATTCGCGCTCTATGTCCTACCCAACCATGATCTTTGTACGCATAATTAGCGAAGATCCCAAGAAAACTTCTCTTCTTCCTTATATCACCATGTCTTCAGCACCAAACCAATTAAATTAGCAACGCATGGTTAATTCATAATACAATTTCAATATTATTATTATTATCATTTAAATGGCTAAACTTTATTTTACGGACTTTCTTTAATTAGCATAAATAGATACTAGCAAACTTGAACCTTGTGATTACTTTTACTTATATTGTTACAAATAATATCTAATGTTTTTTCTATTCGTCAAAAGAGTAATTTAATTGACACAGTGCAAATCGGTGGTCATAATTGAGGTGGACACGTTTCATGGTCCACGACTGAGCTCCGTTTACGCATGCGCATGCCTCGACAGCTGATCGTGTGGATGCTCGCTAACGGAGTGTTGCTGGTTTTTTGGTGTTTGTAGAAAAGGTAAAATTTTGTTTGATTCTTTGTTTTGTTTCGTATCTACGTTAAAAGTTTGCTAGTGAGGGCCATTGGGATAATTGGGGGTATAGGGGCAGAAATATTTGAGCGAGCTCCAAATTGCAGTGAGACCACTTATCTTATTTACATATGCTGTATACATACATGCATATTTACCTAAAAATTTGGAACATCGCACTGCCAAATGGAATAAACACAAAAACAATAAAACAATTGTAGCCCTCACATACATATTCAGCTCCTCGTAGAAAGGACTTCTCACGGTGTAAATATGTTGGATTATTTGTAGCGAATTTTGCACTTTGGGCAACCACAAGACACTTGCATTATAAAACTTTAAAAAGAAAAAAAAATTGAAAAAAATTATAATAAATCGTGTTGACGACGACGGCGGCTGCGATCTTCAAATTTTTTGGTCTAGCGGCGTGGCGTCGAGTTCCCAGGGGGATCCGCTCGGCTATCGTCGTAGCGGACAATGCGTAAAAACGAAATATCTTAGGCGACTCTTCCTCTGCCGAGGCCAGATCAAGTTGGTCTGCGCGTGTTTTCCAGGAGCCCGTCTACCAGGGGCTCTTTTTCGTGCATAACCACGTGGCAGTGACGTCTGGCTCGGACTAAGCGGGATGCGCCGGATGCTGGCGTATTAGCAGGATGCGGATTGTGGCACTTTTGCCGGAGACTCTTTTTGGTCAAATGGGCTGTCTCTTAGATAGGCTTGATAGGTTATTTATTTTCTTTGTCGCGTAAAGCTTTGCGCGATTTGGCTCGAGTAGCGTTAAATAGTTTGAATTATTTTTTTTTTGTGTTTTACGTGAACTCGCG
The DNA here is from genome assembly GCA_035045885.1 of Drosophila borealis. NCBI lineage: Eukaryota > Metazoa > Arthropoda > Insecta > Diptera > Drosophilidae > Drosophila > Drosophila borealis. The sequence goes on from JAWNOR010000208.1 coordinate 466,650, forward strand.
TCTTGAATTTTTTTGGCGACAAATTCTGACCATGTAACAGGCGCGGCTGACCAATTGAGCGGAAAAGAGGCCTTATGTAGGGGCAGCGCTGCTTTTATAGGCCGGGGAGAGCGTTTTTTGGAGAAGTTAGGATGAAGTTGGCTGCGATCTGGGTGCATCACGCTGCAAATATTTATCCGAAGCTTGAAGAGCAAGTCGGAAATACTCTTAAGAGTGGCTTATCAGTTTTTGCCATTGAGTAATAAAGAGAACGGTGGATCGAGTTGGTCGGCAAACGCAAAGTCAAACACAAAAAATAAAGCTAAATTACCATAGGAAGCAACAAAAAATCACTTGCAAAACAACAACTGTGCGCACGAAACCCCATTTGGTTTTTTCGTCGTCCGTCTTGATCTTCAAAAGTTCCTGCGCGATGGTGAGGACATAGGAAACTTAGTGCAATGAAAAGGGACAAATAATGCCGCTGTGCTTTTTGCGTGTTTCTCTGTCGATCTTACAAGGCAGCGCGTAGAAACAACAACAACACGATTTAGGTTCTAATGTTGTTGTTGCATAGCCGAGTCTCGGCGCAAGTAGGTAGAAAATTCGAATGCCCGCTCCATGGCATTCAAATCAAAGGGTTACGCACACGGCACGTTAACATCAAAAATTTTGACGTCACGTTTTATAGAATTTTATTCCTTGTGATCTGTATGATATATTTATATCTTTATTACGATCATTTAAGTGATTTATTAGTAGGGCCTTTTATAGTAAATAATTTATTGAAAAATATAGTGATTTACTGTACGCAACGATCGCACACAAAAAGCCTTAGGCTGTGACGACACATGCGCGACAGAATGTTGCAAATTTGAACTAAAAAACAATAATCAAAATAAAACTGGACTTAATGTTGGCTTCAATATTGACCATCCGTCACTTTGGTCCTTATTTGTCTTTGCCTTTGTCACTTATTATTTTACTTTCCTCGTGTATATATACAGATATTGTTTCTTATATATTTTTTTTGAGTTCACTTAAAAAAAAAAATTAATCAAACCAAAACTTAATTCACTTTAATCCTGGTTCATTTAATTTCTTCTTATTTTGCATTTGTCTGTTTTTATTGTTCACTTCTTATAAAACACACCCATCGGCATTGTTCTCTCCAACTGTACTGACATATTCAGTTTTCACCGTTGTGTCCCTATAGCCTGTGCTCCTCATTCCAGTCCCCTCCCGCAATGAACTTTTGTCCTAGGCTCATTGTTAGGAACTCCAAATTGACATTGCTCTAAAGCAGAGCCGGCGGGAGGTTAAGAGAAGCAACTCTGACATCACTTAGTGCTTAGTGCTTATCTTGACAGCGGCTATCTGCAGATGTGGTTGAGATATGTGTTCCAGGGGGCGGTAGCTCAGGTTACGGTGGATCAAAATGCCGGCACCTCCTCTACGGTAGTTGCAGGAGTGTCCGATCTGTGCATGTCTGCACATGACACATATTTGCCAGCTACAATGGGCGAAGAGATAAAATAAAAAACTTTATTTTGTCGAGTGGGGTTACTCTGCGCCTTCTGGGGAGGCGAGATATCAGGGGCTGGTTTGCGTATCGTTATTTGGTCTATGTACCCTTAAAGGCTTTGTAATTGGCAGAATGGTTTCCGTCGCAGTTGGCGTGGAAGAAGTCGATTTCCTGGACTACTTTGCAAAATGGAAATCCTGTTGGGTGCTCTTCAGCACATCTATCATAGACGAATTGCTTCATGCAGTAATTTTCAGAATGTCCATAATCCTGGCAGCGGTGGTATTGGACAAGGTCAGCAGATCGGCGGAATGCTCCACTATGACCGCTTGACATAAAAAAAGGTTTACTTTAAGCGATTCCTTATTATTGGGGGCCGGTTTAAGGTCTAAGAAAACCATGTGTAGCCTCCCTTCCTCCGTGCCCTGAACGAGTACGAGTCAAGCAGCTGCTAGATGGTATAACCAAAGACAGACAAATGATTAACGCCATACAACAAAATGCTAATATGCAGCTTGATTTTATAAAAATTGAGAACGTAAACGAAATCGGTATCATTGCGCTCTCACAGCCGAAAGAGCGAAAAAGTCAAGATCAGCGCTATAAAACTAACAAAATTTATATCTTTACCAGCAAAAACCAGAGCAGTGAATAACAACAGATTTATACATATTTTGATGTACTTATGCATCATTCACACAAACAAACATAGGGGCTTGCACGCCATTGGGTGAGACAAGAACTTCTCTCCAGCATACACTCTCCAAAAACAAAAGTGAAATCAATCTATGTGTGCTATTTTCTTAACATAGTAATTGCACAAGATGCGCTTTGTGAACAAATTATTTTTCATGGAAAGGCCAGATAAAAGGCCATGCTAGAAATTTTGCGTCATTTTCAAATGTATGGCCGTTACTCATCTTAGTGTTTATATTGTCTTTGGCATAACTTGATCCAAGGTTTTTTTGTGGATATCTGTTATACCCGGAACCATGTGGAGATGGAGTATGCAGTGGAAGCTCCTTCAGAAAGCTGGCTTCTGTATTCATAGCATCAATGTCTTCCTGATTTTTGTCCTTAGCGTTGTCGGCAGTGTGTAGAGCGACAAAGTCGTATCCGAGCATCTTTTAACAATGGTGGGATGTCGTCGCATGACCGGCTGGCTTGGAGGTCCCTTGATGCTTGCTGGTTAGATAGGCTTTTGGTCTCGCCCTTTTTGTTGGCTTGGTCAGGCAAAAGGGGAGCGCTGGGGCGCTTGCGTTTGACAGTGCCGCTTTTATTCTTCTGGGTTGTTGGCTACAGGTACGGCAAAGGTTGTGTTGGTCAAGGGCATATCAACGGAGCATGGGGTGATTTTAGGGTGGCATAATGCCTTTCTGCCTTGTAAATTGTTGGGCCTACTAAGCTGCGAGCTATCGCAGAAGTAGTTCAAACCACTGCATAGGTGACTGCTGTAATAGCGAACGTGTTGGGTGTGATCGTGATGTAGATCGAGGCGGTAGCGGAAAGCTGACTTTGGCAAGGCAGAGTTTTGTACAGCTCATCTAGTCGATTGGGCGGATTATTCTCATATCTTTTGAAGATATCATTTTTGAGATATACGATGGGGTTATATACTTTTGAGTCATTGGAAATGCTATGCGTGTCTATGCTGGTAGGTATTGTTACTTGCAAATTTAACGCAACGGTCTCAAAAAGTCTCAAAAAATGAGGCGCCGATGCTGATAGATTAGAGCTGCACTGCAAGAGCATAAATAAGCGCTTTGCACTCACTTCTGTGCAGCTACAGCCACCTGCTCTGAATTTTTTTGCCCTTGGGAAAGTAAATTTGTGTTTGTTTACTACATAAGTTTTATTATTTTGCAAATTATTGTTGCCGGCAATGCTGTAACAGCATCACATAACAGTGACGCTTAACACTAGCCGATTGTCACACACTTCCGTCTCGTTCAACTATCGGAGAGAAACTACGGGAGACTCTTATGGAATATATTTGTTTTTAATAATTTTAATAATACAGTATAATTTGGTTAGCTGCATCAATACTTAGCTACATCGGTAAGATAGCTGCCTGAAATTTTCTTTTCGCTGCAATAAGATCTAATTTTGTTAACTTAATAGCCTTTTGCACCTAAGCGCCTCCTATAGGCAGTAATTTTTTGGCAATTTCTATGAACATCATGTAAGTTAACTGCGCCATCTATGATCAGATGTGCTGATTTTTGATTTGTTTTTCTTATGTATACAATAAACTGTATTGAAATTGAATTAAATGTAATTTAAATAAAAAGTGTCAAATTAATTTATTAATCTTAGTACTGTTAAATAGAATTCAGTTCAACTTAAAAAAGTCGAGGCTACTATTAAATCGATTCACTTTTAGGAAAAAAAATTAAGTTAACTGCCTTTTTAGGATAGCTGCCTCTAATGTCTGTGGAAAGTACTCGAGGCAGCTAAACAAATTATACTGTAACTAATATAAAGAGAGTAGTCATCTGTGCGGCACCTATGGAGATATTTGTTATTAATAATTTTTCATCTTTTAAATCGGCTCTATTAATGAAATATCTGTTTATTTCTGTTTTATTATTCATTATGTTACTCGTCTATTTGTTTGATATTCCCGGTTTGCCCAAATGGATTTGATATTTTTATAGTTTGTATCCATTATAAATTCTGTTCGTTTTTCCTTTTATTTGTCAATTTCTTCTTTTTTGTTTGCTTGTGCGTCAATGGTAAATTCTCCTGAATATACAAATATTATTGCTGGTATTTGACCAGTAGTCAAATGTGTTATTATACCCTGAACCCATTGAAAATGGGTAGAAAGAGTATTATGTATTTGTGCAAATGTATGTATCAGGCAGAAGGAAGCATCTCTGGGGCCAAAGTGTATAAAAGTGTATATATTCTTGATCTGCATCGGAATCCGAGTCGATTTAGATATGTCCCTTCTGTATGTCCGTCCGTATGAGCGCAAGGATTTCAGAACCTTTAAGAGCTAGTGACTTGAAATTTGGTATGTAGGTCCTCCTAGTCTATGCGCAGTACGAATAGTATTATATATATTCTAGAAAAGTATATATACATATATATCATGAATCTCTCATTTTATAGCTATCGCCACCTCCCCGCTACCACCACAGAGCTATAAATCAAGTTAATAAACCAATATATACTGCTCACCAATATAAGCCACAATTCAAATGCAATTAAATTTATGAGAATATACAAATATTCTATAGTAGATCTACTGCTGGATTTCATTAAGATGTGTTAAGAAGCACAAAAGATATAAAATAAATTCTGTGATCATATATGTATGTATATATTCGAAGGCCACGTGGAAGCGGCTGCTAGCACATAGCGCAAGATTTTCTGTATACATGTACACACATGCATAAACATATATGTATACACACCAGAGAATTGCAAGTAGAGTCTTTATGCATGATGTACCGTCTTTTGGTATGGCTGAAAGGTATAAGCAATGGAGATCTGCTCGTTCCAGCAGTTCAAGGTCAATTCCAGCAGGGAGAATTTTTTTTTTTTTAATTTAATAGTGCTATTTTGTATCCCTTGAGTCATTAAAAAAGGTATTTGAGTCAAGAAAATGCCTTTTCTCTGCTGAAGTAAGCTTCAGCACTGATACTGATTTGTATTTGCGTATGTATGAGTATGCATGTATCACTAAACATTATTATATATGCATTTTTTAATTAAATCAATATCATGTGAATAAACGCTAAACATAATTTCCTTCTTCAAAAATCCAAAAAAATTAAAGCTTTTGAAGACATGAAATTAGAAGTATGTATATACATATATACTCTTATACATACAAGCAGTACAGTACTTTTGTAGTTTGCTATAAATCTTCAAGCGTAATTGAATAATTACAGAATGTCATGAATGAGTTTACACATTGAATACCTATCTGAAAATCTACTTTTTCAGCTATAAGAATAAAAATATGAGCACCCACCTGAAATTTTTAACTTTGTGAGGCGGCTACCTAGAGCAGCCACCCCACAATCCTGTTTCGCGGCAAGGAGCCATTAGATATAGAATCTTATTGTTTTGTTAGTTTTGAGTCTCATAAGTATTAGTAATAACAAAGGCAAGGAGCCATAGTCGAGCATACCCTAACAAGTGCATTTCATACCCTATATTAGGCGACAAAATGAACACCTGAAAAGCACAGCGTGGGCGCGCCAGACGGGCGACGTCGAAACAACGCTTGCACACGTGTGCACAAAGGTCGAAAGGCCGTTAAGGCGTTGCGACAGCGGCTGTACAGTGGGACGAGTTCAGTACTCCAACCCGCACACAAACTACCGTTGGGATGGTTATCATGAGCGACGTAACGAGGCCTCGTCTCTCTCTCAATACCCTACGCTTTAGGTTAGGAAAGAGGTTGTTATTGTGAGCGACGCAATGAAGCCTCGTCTCTCGATATACTACGCTTTAGGTTAAGAAAGGGGTTATCTCGAGCGACGTAATGAAGCCTCGCCTCTCGATACTACGTTTTAGGTTAAGAAAGGAGTTATATCCAACGACGTAAAGAAGCCTTGTCTCTTGATACTACGCTTTAAGTTAGGAAGGGGACGTTATGTTGAGTACCGGCTAGCCACGGTACCCGAAGTTAGTGTTAATAAAAGATACCGAGGATTATAAGTTTATGAGTATCACTTTATTCACAGCATTTTCCTTATAACTGTTAAGTACTATCCTACTCCTTTTCCCTACAACAAAAAACCTTGCCGCACTGCCTGGAACCCTAGCGCTCCGCTACCCGTTTCAGGGTTATGTTCTGCTTCTGCCACTCCGACACACGTCTACTTACTCTGATGGTCGCTGAACAAGTTACGGCACGCTCGCAAGCGAGCCATGCGCTTGCCTCGGCCGCTCAACTTCGCCGCGAGCTTTCGCAACTTCGCCTCGGAGCTTTCGCTCTTCGCCGCCGAATTGAAGCTGCGCTTTCGAGACGGTGTTGAGTAACCGATCGGCAGCGCACGGTTGCTGCGGCGGCCGGCGGTTAAATTCAAATTCAAATTTTATCTATTCTCCTCTTATTCCAATAAATGTTTGACAATACCGATATCAGAAACGGCTCCTTGCCTTCTTAACTATTAATCCTTATGATGCTAGCAAAATGATTCTGATACAGATCTCACGGCTCCTTGCCTTTCTTGCTACTATTACTTATGATACTAACAAAACTTAAAACTACAGATCTCATGGCTCCTTGCCTTTGTTATTACTAATACTTATGAGACTCAAAGCTAACAAAACAATAAGATTCTATATCTAATGGCTCCTTGCCGCGAAACAGGATTGTGGGGTGGCTGCTCTGGGTAGCCGCCTCACAAAGTTAAAAATTTCAGGCGGGTGCTCATATTTTTATTCTTATAGCTGAAAAAGTAGATTTTCAGATAGGTATTCAATGTGTAAACTCACTCTTGACATTCTGTAATTATTCAATTACGCTTGAAGATTTATAGCAAACTACAAAAGTACTGTACTGCTTGTATGTATAAGAGTATATATGTATATACATACTTCTAATTTCATGTCTACAAAAGCTTTAATTTTTTTTGGATTTTTGAAGAAGGAAATTATGTTTAGCGTTTATTCACATGATATTGATTTAATTAAAAAATGCATATATAATAATGTTTAGTGATACATGCATACTCATACATACGCAAATACAAATCAGTATCAGTGCTGAAGCTTACTTCAGCAGAGAAAAGGCATTTTCTTGACTCAAATACCTTTTTTAATGACTCAAGGGATACAAAATAGCACTATTAAATTAAAAAAAAAAAATTCTCCCTGCTGGAATTGACCTTGAACTGCTGGAACGAGCAGATCTCCATTGCTTATACCTTTCAGCCATACCAAAAGACGGTACATCATGCATAAAGACTCTACTTGCAATTCTCTGGTGTGTATACATATATGTTTATGCATGTGTGTACATGTATACAGAAAATCTTGCGCTATGTGCTAGCAGCCGCTTCCACGTGGCCTTCGAATATATACATACATATATGATCACAGGATTTATTTTATATCTTTTGTGCTTCTTAACACATCTTAATGAAATCCAGCAGTAGATCTACTATAGAATATTTGTATATTCCCATAAGTTCAATTGCATTTGAATTGTGGCTTATATTGGTGAGCAGTATATATTGGTTTATTAACTTGATTTATAGCTTTGTGGTGGTAGCGGGGAGGTGGCGATAGCTATAAAATGAGAGATACATGATATATATGTATATATACTTTTCTAGAATATATATAGTACTATTCGTACTGCGCATAGACTAGGAGGACCTACATACCAAATTTCAAGTCACTAGCTCTTAAAGGTTCTGAAATCCTTGCGCTCATACGGACGGACATACAGAAGGGACATATCTGGATCGACTCGGATTCCGATGCAGATCAAGAATATATACACTTTTATACACTTTGGCCCCAGAGATGCTTCCTTCTGCCTGATACATACATTTGCACAAATACATAATACTCTTTCTACCCATTTTCAATGGGTTCAGGGTATAATAACACATTTGACTACTGGTCAAATACCAGCAATAATATTTGTATATTCAGGAGAATTTACCATTGACGCACAAGCAAACAAAAAAGAAGAAATTGTCAAATAAAAGGAAAAACGAACAGAATTTATAATGGATACAAACTATAAAAATATCAAATCCATTTGGGCAAACCGGGAATATCAAACAAATAGACGAGTAACATAATGAATAATAAAACAGAAATAAACAGATATTTCATTAATATAGCCGATTTAAAAGATGAAAAATTATTAATAACAAATATCTCCATAGGTGCCGCACAGATGACTACTCTCTTTATATTAGTTACAGTATAATTTGTTTAGCTGCCTCGAGTACTTTCCACAGACATTAGAGGCAGCTATCCTAAAAAGGCAGTTAACTTAATTTTTTTTTTCCTAAAAGTGAATCGATTTAATAGTAGCCTCGACTTTTTTAAGTTGAACTGAATTCTATTTAACAGTACTAAGATTAATAAATTAATTTGACACTTTTTATTTAAATTACATTTAATTCAATTTCAATACAGTTTATTGTATACATAAGAAAAACAAATCAAAAATCAGCACATCTGATCATAGATGGCGCAGTTAACTTACATGATGTTCATAGAAATTGCCAAAAAATTACTGCCTATAGGAGGCGCTTAGGTGCAAAAGGCTGTTAAGTTAACGTAATTAATTTCCAACAAAATTATATCTTATTGCAGCGAAAAGAAAATTTCAGGCAGCTATCTTACCGATGTAGCTAAGTATTGATGCAGCTAACCAAATTATACTGTATTAATAAAATTATTAAAAACAAATATATTCCATAAGAGCCTCCCGTAGTTTCTCTCCGATAGTTGAACGAGACGGAAGTGTGTGACAATCGGCTAGTGTTAAGCGTCACTGTTATGTGATGCTGTTACAGCATTGCCGGCAACAATAATTTGCAAAATAATAAAACTTATGTAGTAAACAAACACAAATTTACTTTCCCAAGGACAAAAAAATTCAGAGCAGGTGGCTGTAGCTGCACAGAAGTGAGTGCAAAGCGCTTATTTATGCTCTTGCAGTGCAGCTCTAATCTATCAGCATCGGCGCCTCATTTTTTGAGACTTTTTGAGACCGTTGCGTTAAATTTGCAAGTAACAATACCTACCAGCATAGACACGCATAGCATTTCCAATGACTCAAAAGTATATAACCCCATCGTATATCTCAAAAATGATATCTTCAAAAGATATGAGAATAATCCGCCCAATCGACAAGATGAGCTGTACAAAACTCTGCCTTGCCAAAGTCAGCTTTCCGCTACCGCCTCGATCTACATCACGATCACACCCAACACGTTCGCTATTACAGCAGTCACCTATGCAGTGGTTTGAACTACTTCTGCGATAGCTCGCAGCTTAGTATGCCCAACTATTAACAAGGCAGAAAGGCATTATGCCACCCTAAAATCACCCCATGCTCCGTTGATATGCCCTTGACCAACACAACCTTTGCCGTACCTGTAGCCAACAACCCAGAAGAATAAAAGCGGCACTGTCAAACGCAAGCGCCCCAGCGCTCCCCTTTTGCCTGACCAAGCCAACAAAAAGGGCGAGACCAAAAGCCTATCTAACCAGCAAGCATCAAGGGACCTCCAAGCCAGCCGGTCATGCGACGACATCCCACCATTGTTAAAAGATGCTCGGATACGACTTTGTCGCTCTACACACTGCCGACAACGCTAAGGACAAAAATCAGGAAGACATTGATGCTATGAATACAGAAGCCAGCTTTCTGAAGGAGCTTCCACTGCATACTCCATCTCCACATGGTTCCGGGTATAACAGATATCCACAAAAAAACCTTGGATCAAGTTATGCCAAAGACAATATAAACACTAAGATGAGTAACGGCCATACATTTGAAAATGACGCAAAATTTCTAGCATGGCCTTTTATCTGGCCTTTCCATGAAAAATAATTTGTTCACAAAGCGCATCTTGTGCAATTACTATGTTAAGAAAATAGCACACATAGATTGATTTCACTTTTGTTTTTGGAGAGTGTATGCTCGAGAGAAGTTCTTGTCTCACCCAATGGCGTGCAAGCCCCTATGTTTGTTTGTGTGAATGATGCATAAGTACATCAAAATATGTATAAATCTGTTGTTATTCACTGCTCTGGTTTTTGCTGGTAAAGATATAAATTTTGTTAGTTTTATAGCGCTGATCTTGACTTTTTCGCTCTTTCGGCTGTGAGAGCGCAATGATACCGATTTCGTTTACGTTCTCAATTTTCATAAAATCAAGCTGCATATTAGCATTTTGTTGTATGGCGTTAATCATTTGTCTGTCTTTGGTTATACCATCTAGCAGCTGCTCGACTAGTACTCGTTCAGGGCACGGAGGAAGGGAGGCTACACATGGTTTTCTTAGACCTTAAACCGGCCCCCAATAATAAGGAATCGCTTAAAGTAAACCTTTTATTATGTCAAGCGGTCATAGTGGAGCATTCCGCCGATCTGCTGACTTTGTCCAATGCTACCGCTGCCAGGATTATGGACATTCTGAAAATTACTGCATGAAGCAATTCGTCTATGATAGATGTGCTGAAGAGCACCCAACAGGATTTCCATTTTGCAAAGTAGTCCAGGAAATCGACTTCTTCCACGCCAACTGCGACGGAAACCATTCTGCCAATTACAAAGCCTTTAAGGGTACATAGACCAAATAACGATACGCAAACCAGCCCCTGATATCTCGCCTCCCCAGAAGGCGCAGAGTAACCCCACTCGACAAAATAAAGTTTTTTATTTTATCTCTTCGCCCATTGTAGCTGGCAAATATGTGTCATGTGCGGACATGCACAGATCGGACACTCCTGCAACTACCGTAGAGGAGGTGCCGGCATTTTGATCCACCGTAACCTGAGCTACCGCCCCCTGGAACACTAACAGAAGTGATGTCACAGTTGCTTCTCTTTACCTCCCGCCGGCTCTGCTTTAGAGCAATGTCAATTTGGAGTTCCTAACAATGAGCCTAGGACAAAAGTTCATTGCGGGAGGGGACTGGAATGAGGAGCACAGGCTATAGGGACACAACGGAGCCTGTACGCGGTGGCAGGCTTTGCACGAGGACATCATCGACAGCAGGTGCGATGTCTTGGCAAACGGAGATGCGACATATTCAGGGTACAACTCGCAACGCAGTCCTAGCGCCCTAGACTTTTTTATATTTGGTGGCCTTAGGCAGAACTCACTCTCCATCGAGACCAGATATGACCTCTCATCGGACAATATTCCTCTTATAGACTTCTCTCCACACCAACCCTGTGCAACAGCCAAATAGAAGGAGTATATTTCCGACGAATGAGGATATTGAAAGGTTCCAGGCTGAACTCAAGGACTCAATCAACCTGAACATGATACTGAGCTCCCCTGAGGACATCGACGGTGTTGTCGATAATTTCTTGGCGAAGATTCGAGCGGCTGCCCAACTTGCTTCACATGCGATAGAACCGATTCAGACATCGGCCCCTCGACAATCAATCCTACTTTCGGCAGCCACACTTCTGACACTGAAAAGGCGGCTACACAAAGCTTACTTGCGAACTGGTGATCTAAGGGTGAACAGGATATACAGAAGAATATCCAACAGGCTCCAGAAAGTCCTCGCAGCCATTAACAGCCAGCAGTTCAGCAAAAAACTTTCGAGCTTAGAACGTGCTGAAACTTTTGCAGCGCATCCAGAGGAGCGATTTAAACCGTTTGATTTCCCCCACTCAATACAGGAAGAATATATAGACAGGACTCTCGAAGTACCACATCAACCTGCACAGGTGACTTTTTAAATAAAAATTCATGCGCTTAATATAAGAATCCCAAGGCAATGGGAAAGCGTTCTTATCGCCATGATTCCAAAACCCAACAAGTTACTCCCGCAAGACGCATCTTTTAGACCAATAAGCCTGCTTCCGACCCTCTCCAAAATATTGAAAAGAATATTAATGTCCAGGGTATTAAAGCTGGATTGCGTAAAGCACATCATACCAAGGCATCAGTTCGAATTTTTAAGACGACTTGGGACGCCAGAGCAGACTCATCGAGTTGGTTATTTCAAGTTGTCGATTCGAGAATTTTGATTATTGCGTCGCCGCATTCGTTGACATCAAACAGGCGTTTCACCGAGTGTGGAACAATTAACTCCTGTGCAAACTGAAAACTTTGCTTCCCCCTATCCCTTCTATGTTCTATATTTTACAGATTCTACAAAAAAAGAAAATTTTTGTCGTGGTAGTCGATGGCACGTTCTCTAGCGTCCTTGCTCTGTGACTCTACACTGTTTACACAGCCGACATGCCGACGGCGGTCCCGCCGACACTGATTCACCCCGATAGTTTCAACTTAACTAATTGAGTTAACTCAATGAGAAAAACAGAAATTCTTGCGATTTGCGCTTTATGTTTTCTTTAATAACTTTTGCGTTTCTTAACCGATCTTGATGAAATTTTCAACAGTAGATTTTAAAAGTCAACTACGTAGTAGTTAGGTAGTAGCGGGGAGGTGGTGATAGCTATAAAATGAAAGATACTTGATATATATATTCTGTCAAGTTTCGTAGCTCTAGCTATTAATATTTGCCGAATTTGCTCAAAAAAAATGATTTCGATATCGATTTTTATCGATTACTTGGAAACAGGGAAAGTTATCGAATATCGGAAATAAACTCTGCGCGGGCACTAGGAGGACCTACAGCTAAAAGTCAAGTCTCTAGCTCTTATAGGTTCTGAGATCCTTGCGTTCATACATATGGACAGACGGATGGGCTGACAGACGGACATGGCTTGATCGACTCGGCTATTGAGGCTGATCAAGAATATATACTTTATGGAGTCGGAGATGCTTCCTTCTGCCTGTTACATTCATTTGCACATATACAAATACCCCTTTTACCCATTTTCAATGGGCTCAGGGTATAACAAATTTGGTCACTTTTCAAGTGTAAAATACAATACAGAGAATTTTTAGAGCTGTTTATGGATATCCATCAAAACATTTCTATCCAGAGTTATCGTCTTATAAACGTTGGGAACTTGATTCAAGAAAAATACGCAGTTAACCATTGTTTTTTCAAAAATTATGTCATTGGATTGGCACAGGACTTGCAAACGCTCATTAAAATGGAAAATACACTCATTAAAAAAGAAAACTTAAGTCTAGAAAAGAGTATTATCACTCAGTTCACTAATAACGAAAAGCTTCAAGAATACTTTAATAAAATAAAAGCTGAACTAAATAATATAAGTAAGAGGCTCTAGTCTTCTACCAACCTCAAATGTAAGAGCAATGCTGCTGATAGAATTCAATAAAGATGCGCGTGAGTGTGGGTGTGTACATGTATACAGAAATTCTTCTGCTTCATGCTAGGTGGCGCAGAAATGTAAGCTGCAAATATATATATAGCCACAAGTTTTTTTAACTAACTTCTTTGTTTCTTAACCGTTCTTTCAACAGTAGATCTTATTGTACTATAGAATATTTGTATATTCTTAAAAAGTCAATCGCATTATCAAATTGGGTTAAATTGGTGGGCAATACCAATTGGCTTATTTACTTCATTTAAAGCTATGTGGAGAAAGCGAGGAGGTGGCGATATTTATAAACTGAAAGATACTTGTTATATATATATACTATTTTAGTAGCCACATGTCAAGTTTGGGGACTTTAGCTCTAACCTAAGAGATTTGCTCATTAACAGGATTTTTAGATCTTGAACCTACTTTCCAAATTTAACTAGCTCTTTTAGGTTCTGAGATCCTTACAATCATACATACGGACGGACGGACGGAGAGACGGCCAGATAGACGTACATGGCTAGACCGATCTTGATGAAATTTTCAACAGTAGATTTTAAAAGTCAACTACGTAGTAGTTAGGTAGTAGCGGGGAGGTGGTGATAGCTATAAAATGAAAGATACTTGATATATATATTCTGTCAAGTTTCGTAGCTCTAGCTATTAATATTTGCCGAATTTGCTCAAAAAAAATGATTTCGATATCGATTTTTATCGATTACTTGGAAACAGGGAAAGTTATCGAATATCGGAAATAAACTCTGCGCGGGCACTAGGAGGACCTACAGCTAAAAGTCAAGTCTCTAGCTCTTATAGGTTCTGAGATCCTTGCGTTCATACATATGGACAGACGGATGGGCTGACAGACGGACATGGCTTGATCGACTCGGCTATTGAGGCTGATCAAGAATATATACTTTATGGAGTCGGAGATGCTTCCTTCTGCCTGTTACATTCATTTGCACATATACAAATACCCCTTTTACCCATTTTCAATGGGCTCAGGGTATAACAAATTTGGTCACTTTTCAAGTGTAAAATACAATACAGAGAATTTTTAGAGCTGTTTATGGATATCCATCAAAACATTTCTATCCAGAGTTATCGTCTTATAAACGTTGGGAACTTGATTCAAGAAAAATACGCAGTTAACCATTGTTTTTTCAAAAATTATGTCATTGGATTGGCACAGGACTTGCAAACGCTCATTAAAATGGAAAATACACTCATTAAAAAAGAAAACTTAAGTCTAGAAAAGAGTATTATCACTCAGTTCACTAATAACGAAAAGCTTCAAGAATACTTTAATAAAATAAAAGCTGAACTAAATAATATAAGTAAGAGGCTCTAGTCTTCTACCAACCTCAAATGTAAGAGCAATGCTGCTGATAGAATTCAATAAAGATGCGCGTGAGTGTGGGTGTGTACATGTATACAGAAATTCTTCTGCTTCATGCTAGGTGGCGCAGAAATGTAAGCTGCAAATATATATATAGCCACAAGTTTTTTTAACTAACTTCTTTGTTTCTTAACCGTTCTTTCAACAGTAGATCTTATTGTACTATAGAATATTTGTATATTCTTAAAAAGTCAATCGCATTATCAAATTGGGTTAAATTGGTGGGCAATACCAATTGGCTTATTTACTTCATTTAAAGCTATGTGGAGAAAGCGAGGAGGTGGCGATATTTATAAACTGAAAGATACTTGTTATATATATATACTATTTTAGTAGCCACATGTCAAGTTTGGGGACTTTAGCTCTAACCTAAGAGATTTGCTCATTAACAGGATTTTTAGATCTTGAACCTACTTTCCAAATTTAACTAGCTCTTTTAGGTTCTGAGATCCTTACAATCATACATACGGACGGACGGACGGAGAGACGGCCAGATAGACGTACATGGCTAGATCGACTTGGCTATTAATGCTGATCAAGTATATGTGTACTTTATGGGGTCGGAGATGCTTCCTTCTGCCTGCTTGCACAAATACGTTATACCCCTTTCACCCATTTTTAATGGGTTCAGGGTATAAAAAAAGTGCCTCACGGATGACGACATTTTGTATATTAATGATCATATAGCTTTTTTAACCAGGAAAGCAATTTAAGTACAGATGATTAAAATACCTCCGTTCAAGGTTATTTACTTTTTGAAACAGGTACGATTGAAATACCTAGTTTTTTTGAAGAGCATTGTTTTTCAGTACATTTGACGAACTTAGGAATAATATTTGAAGAAATTAAAGCAAGATATTTTAAAATGTATCCCAGATACAATGTAGAATGAATAATTTCAGAAGAGAAATAAGAGTCATAACGATTACTAAAATAAATAAAAGTGGATTATTAAATATAACTGGCACAACCTATAAGTATTTGGTTGGCACATTAAATACAGATGATACACAATTACACGCGATAGCGCAAAACACAGTTCAAGTTAGTGACTTATATAACGTAATATATGCTATTAATCATTATATAAAACCAATAAACGAATAAAAAAATAAAAACAAGCAAAGCTAAAATGATTGATTTATCTAATTTAAATAAACACTACTTTACAGAATATATTAAAGATGTGTGAAAGGCACTGCTAGTCCAAGCAGGAGCAAGGCTATGTAGCCTATTCGTGGCGGCTCACTGGTCTTCTGGTTCCGAGCTCATTCGGTGAGGTGGGGGGGGTTGTTGTCAGCCTAGATCTACAGACGCAAAAACATTAGAAATAAGACCTCGTGCTGCTACTGGGAGCTATACTCCACGAAGACAACTAAACTACCGAGGATAGGTAATAGGGGATGACATGTTATCAAACACAATTTCTGAATATTAAAGACGAGTTCTGAGATGCTGTTCGACATTCGCGCTCTATGTCCTACCCAACCATGATCTTTGTACGCATAATTAGCGAAGATCCCAAGAAAACCTCTCTTCTTCCTTATATCACCATGTCTTCAGCACCAAACCAATTAGATTAGCAACGCATGGTTAATTCATAATACAATTTCAATATTATTATTATTATCATTTAAATGGCTAAACTTTATTTTACGGACTTTCTTTAATTAGCATAAATAGATACTAGCAAACTTGAACCTTGTGATTACTTTTACTTATATTGTTACAAATAATATCTAATGTTTTTTCTATTCGTCAAAAGAGTAATTTAATTGACACAGTGCAAATCGGTGGTCATAATTGAGGTGGACACGTTTCATGGTCCACGACTGAGCTCCGTTTACGCATGCGCATGCCTCGACAGCTGATCGTGTGGATGCTCGCTAACGGAGTGTTGCTGGTTTTCTGGTGTTTGTAGAAAAGGTAAAATTTTGTTTGATTCTTTGTTTTGTTTCGTATCTACGTTAAAAGTTTGCTAGTGAGGGCCATTGGGATAATTGGGGGTATAGGGGCAGAAATATTTGAGCGAGCTCCAAATTGCAGTGAGACCACTTATCTTATTTACATATGCTGTATACATACATGCATATTTACCTAAAAATTTGGAACATCGCACTGCCAAATGGAATAAACACAAAAACAATAAAACAATTGTAGCCCTCACATACATATTCAGCTCCTCGTAGAAAGGACCTTTCACGGTGTAAATATGTTGGATTATTTGTAGCGAATTTTGCACTTTGGGCAACCACAAGACACTTGCATTATAAAACTTTAAAAAAAAAAAAAAATTGAAAAAAATTATAATAAATCGTGTTGACGACGACGGCGGCTGCGATCTTCAAATTTTCTTGGTCTAGCGGCGTGGCGTCGAGTTCCCAGGGGGATCCGCTCGGCTATCGTCGTAGCGGACAATGCGTAAAAACGAAATATCTTAGGCGACTCTTCCTCTGCCGAGGCCAGATCAAGTTGGTCTGCGCGTGTCTTCCAGGAGCCCGTCTACCAGGGGCTCTTTTTCGTGCATAACCACATGGCAGTGACGTCTGGCTCGGACTAAGCGGGATGCGCCGGATGCTGGCGTATTAGCAGGATGCGGATTGTGGCACTTTTGCCGGAGACTCTTTTTGGTCAAATGGGCTGTCTCTTAGATAGGCTTGATAGGTTATTTATTTTCTTTGTCGCGTAAAGCTTTGCGCGATTTGGCTCGAGTAGCGTTAAATAGTTTGTATTATTTTTTTTTTGTGTTTTACGTAAACTTGCGTCTTGAATTTTTTTGGCGACAAATTCTGACCATGTAACAGGCGCGGCTGACCAATTGAGCGGAAAAGAGGGGTTATGCAGGGGCAGCGCTGCTTTTATAGGCCGGGGAGAGCGTTTTTTGGAGAAGTTAGGATGAAGTTGGCTGCGATCTGGGTGCATCACGCTGCAAATATTTATCCGAAGCTTGAAGAGCAAGTCGGAAATACTCTTAAGAGTGGCTTATCAGTTTTTGCCATTGAGTAATAAAGAGACAGAGCTGAAAAGTCACTCTGAGCAAACGCAAAGTCAAACACAAAAAAAAAGGTCAATTACCAAATGAAGCAACATCAAATCACTTGCAAAACAGCACGAAACCCCATTTGGTTTTTTCGTCGTCCGTCTTGATCTTCAAAAGTTCCTGCGCGATGATGAGGACATAGGAAACTTAGTGCAATGAAAAGGGACATATAATGCCGCTGTGCTTTTTGCGTGTTTCTCTGTCGATCTTACAAGGCAGCGCGTAGAAACAACAACAACACGATTTAGGTTCTAATGTTGTTGTTGCATAGCCGAGTCTCGGCGCAAGTAGGTAGAAAATTCGAATGCCCGCTCCATGGCATTCAAATCAAAGGGTTACGCACACGGCACGTTAGCATCAAAAATTTTGACTTCACTTTTTATAGAATTTTATTCCTTGTGTTCTGTATGATATATTTATATCTTTATTACGTTCATTTAAGTTATTTATTAGTAGGGCCTTTTATAGTAAATAATTTATTGACAAATATAGTGATTTACTGTACGCAACGATCGCACACAAAGAGCCTTAGGCTGTGGCGTCACATGCGCGACAGAATGTTGCAATCTTCTTGAATTCATATACTTCCCCTGGTTTGGCAGACACATACATGTACACATGCACCAAAATATGTGTGTTGAAAAACATACCCTTATTTATAGAAACAGTAGATATTGTTTAAAGAAAACAATTATTATTGATTCTACTAATAGTTGCACAATTAATACGAAATTATATTCTTCTCAGACATTGGATAAAAATTTGTATTTAAGACGGTTTGTGCTATTTGGCTTCAGCACTGATCAATGGTCAAAATACCCTATTTTGAGAAAGGGTGCCTTGCTGTTCGAAAAATGAACAATTATAAAAGTCTGCCTAGCTGCTTGCAAGTTGGAAGCGAGAGGAGAAGAAGAAGACATGACTTTGGGACTTTGCGAATAATAGGCATAGCAGTGCTTAGAAACCACAACAATGAGTTAGAAGAGTGTAGAAGCTTAGATAATAGGCTGTTGCCTCGAACCAAAAGGGGATAGCAAGGACAGAATTTGTGGTGTGCTATTTTTATTGTCGAATCGTTTGTTTTGATTCTTTTTGTTGTTGGTTCTTATTGAAAATGTTCTGAAGTTGTCATTGAATTTTGGGCATCAGCAGAAGTAGCTGCAGACAGCCGGGTGTTGTGTTTGCAATTTGTGCTTGCAACCTAGCAATCTTGCTTTTTTTGAAAAAGAGCTTTTGATCCAAAAGGCTCCTCTGTATATTTATTATTCTATGGATAAAATCGTACTCACAAATTTAAACGGTTTTTGTAAGTGAGGCCGTATAGTTGCAAGCTCAAAATAACAGCCAAGTACATATCAGTTTCATAGTTCTTAGCTTTGCAGTTAATACGAAAAGAACAACCTGAGTACAGGCTAGTTACACAGTACTCAGCTCTTCGAAGAGTACGAAAGTAACAACCTGAGTACAGGCCAGTGATACAGTACTCAGCTCTTCGAAGAGTATGTAAGGAACAACCTGAGTACAGGCCAGTGACACAGTACTCAGCTATTTGAAGAGTACGAAATGAACAACCTGACTACAGAATCTGTTATTAAGACTTCCACTATACAACAAGTATAATAATAGGCAAGCTGCAACAAGACAGCAACCATAAAAATTAAAAAAAAAACTGCATGTTTTTGAAATGTATAAAAAATGCTGAAAAGTATATCTAACATAATATTAATATATATCATCTCTATATATAAAACTGTTTGTCCTGACTGACTGACTGACTGACTGACTAAATGATTGATTTTCTTAATAAGGTTTGAAAAAACACGTTTTGTTCGATTGAAGGTTAATTTTCATCTGTTCTATATTTCCAGAGTACATTACAATGTATTAGTGTAAGTGAGGGGAATTGTATGTTCCATGTACTGGTTCCGGAGTTACATGGCGGTTGGATGGCGACTGCCGGATACACTTCTTGTGTGAATATGCCGCCCGCCTTGCAGTATTGCAAAAAAAAAGGGGAGAGGGAAGTTGCTCTGTTCCTACTGGTGAGCGCAGGAGCCGGACAGTATCCACCCGAAGACCGTGTTTTGGGCCAGTGGTGCGCCGCCATGGCTCGGCAGGACGCCTTGGAGAATTAAATCGGGGTAGATATCCGAGCCCAACACCAGATTGGAGATTTCCGGCTGGAACCAGCGATCGTCTGCCAATCGAACGTTGTTGAAGGGCTCATTCAGTTTCTCGCTGACGAGCTTCGTTGGAGTTCGATAATGGAGATTTGGCATCACCTGCAGGATGACCTCTCGCTGGAAGCTAGAGGTCCTGGAACTTATGATGGCCGAGCAAGCGTTGACTTTACCGACGCGGGTGACTAGGCGTTTGCCTAGGATGCGTCGATAAGACTTAGCGGACAGCACGGGTCTAAAAGTGCCCGAGTGTCGCGGGTTGCCTTGCCGTTTCCAAGTCGGATGAGTGCTCTCGGGAGCACGGTTGTCCTTTTGTGTTCCATCAAAGTTGACAAGGAGATGGAACCAGCGGAAGAAGGCGGCGCGGAGCGTCGCGCTTGGGCCTTGGTGCTGCGCATTGTTTGGGATCGCTCTGGAGATCGCGATGGCATGCGACGCGCTTCTTGGAAATGAAGCAAGGTGTGATGGTCGCCCTGGCACTTGCGGCACTTGTCCTTGCGGCGACAGGACTCCCCGGAATGTTGGTGAGCCAGGCAGTTTGGGCAGTATTTGTTGACCAGAACTGCTCGGAGTCTCTTTTCTGAAGATGGCCGCATGAACCGCTGGCAATTTCGCAGCGCGTGACCTCCTCGGCATACTCGGCATCGGAACGATTCCTGATGCGGCTTTATACGGATGGTCCGCAGACCTATGGATCAAGGATTCTAGTCTTTACTGTAGATTCTATTGGATGGAAAATGGAGACTAGATTCTATCGGGAACAGGATCAGCTTAGAGATAGGTCTCTTGGAGACACCTCGGGCTGTTAAGACGTCGACCACTCGGACTCTTTGGTCGTCGCCAGGATAGGTCGTTTGGATTCGACCTAAACGCCAGTCATTAACTGTAATTCTAAAAGATACTCATGTTTCCAACGGAGACAGAACTTTTGTTGCAAAGCCTTCAAGCGCTGCCAGCGGTTGATGATGGACGTGGCGTTTTCCTTGATCTCTGGCTCTGTGGCGGAAAGTAGAGGACCCCCGACTAGAAAATGACCGGGAGTCAGAGCTAGGAGATCAGTAGGATCTTCCGACATTGGAGATATCGGTCTTGAATTCAGGCATGCTGCAACTTTGGATAGGAGCGTGGAAAGCTCTTCGAAGGTGTATTTGGAGGTCGATGTAGACTTATAAAATAGATTTTTGAAACTCTTTACACCTGCCTCCCACAGGCCACCCATATGCGGTGCACTAGGAGGGTTGAAGTGCTAGGACAGTTTCTGGAGACTGTAAGTGGCCTGGAGTTGAGTCTTAAGCGTTTCTACAAAATCGCGCGAGAGGACTTTGGCTGCTCCGACGAAGGTTTTGCCGTTGTCGGAATGCATTTGACTTGGGCACCCTCGTCGTGCCACAAATCTCGCAAATGCCGCTAGGAATTTTTCTGTGGTCAGGTCAGATGTAGCTTTTAGGTGGATGGCTTTAGTGCTGAATCACACAAAGACGCATACGTAGCCTTTTGTAATAAGACAGGCTCGACCTGTGTAATTTTTAACATCGAAGGGGCCTGCAAAATCGACTACTGTGTGAGTGAACGGCCGAGAGAATGTGGCTCTCTCCACAGGCGAGTCGCCCTTGACCTGCGTTTGCAATTTCTTTTTTCGAATGACGCAGATTTTGCAGGAATGGATTGTGGATTTGACCAACACCTTGAGCTTTGGAATCCAGTACTGTGATCGTATCAAACGCATCATGAGCTGGTTGCCTCCATGCAAGGATATAAGATGGGTGAAAGCGGTCAAGAGACGCGAATATGCACATGTGTATGGCAGTATGATTGGATGCCGCTCATCGTAGCCGAGTGCTTCGGCCGCTCTTACACGACCACATGCTCGAATAATTCCCTGACCACCTAGAAATTGGTTCAAATTAAGGAGTTTGCTGGAAGTGAGCTGTTTCTTTGTGCTCAAACAAGTGTACTCTGACGAGTATGCTTGTCTCTGGGTCAGGAGAATGAGTCTTTCTTGTGCATAAGAAATCTCGTTGCTGTCAATTTCAATAGTTGTCGGGAGCGACAATCGTTTGCAACGCTTGAAGAAGCGATAGATGTATGCTAACACTCGCAGGGCTCGATCGAACTTGGAGAAGCGCTCGAGAAAAGAAAATGAGGGAGCCGTGTTTGCGAGGTTAACTTCAATCGTACGTTGCTCTATTGTCGTATCTGGGAGGGGGATCTGAAGGAATGGGCCATTGGTTCTGAGGTAGGCGTAACCATTCTGGCCCGTGCCACCACAGCTCATTGTTGACTAACGCTTGTGGTGGGGCACCTCTGCTCGCTAGGTCCGCTGGATTGTACTCGGATCGTACATGGGACCATTTATTGGAGTCGGTGGCCTGAGTAATTTTTGCGACTCTGTTTGCTACAAAGGTAGTCCAGGCGCATGGTGGTTTATGAAGCCAAGCTAGCACAATTGTGGAATCTGTCCAATAGAACCAGTCGCCGCCAGCGGAAGGTAGCTGGGGACTGAGTGCAGCGGATAACTCGGATAGAAGTGCTGCTCCGCACAGCTCTAGTCGTGGAAAGGATACCGTCTTGACAGTATCCACCCGAAGACCGTGTTTTGGGCCAGTGGTGCGCCGCCATGGCTCGGCAGGACGCCATGGAGAATTAAATCGGGGTAGATATCCGAGCCCAACACCAGATTGGAGATTTCCGGCTGGAACCAGCGATCGTCTGCCAATCGAACGTTGTTGAAGGGCTCATTCAGTTTCTCGCTGACGAGCTTCGTTGGAGTTCGATAATGGAGATTTGGCATCACCTGCAGGATGACCTCTCGCTGGAAGCTAGAGGTCCTGGAACTTATGATGGCCGAGCAAGCGTTGACTTTACCGACGCGGGTGACTAGGCGTTTGCCTAGGATGCGTCGATAAGACTTACCGGACAGCACGGGTCTAAAAGTGCCCGAGTGTCGCGGGTTGCCTTGCCGTTTCCAAGTCGGATGAGTGCTCTCGGGAGCACGGTTGTCCTTTTGTGTTCCATCAAAGTTGACAAGGAGATGGAACCATCGGATGAAGGCGGCGCGGAGCGTCGCGCTTGGGCCTTGGTGCTGCGCATTGTTTGGGATCGCTCTGGAGATCGCGATGGCATGCGACGCGCTTCTTGGAAATGAAGCAAGGTGTGATGGTCGCCCTGGCACTTGCGGCACTTGTCCTTGCGGCGACAGGACTCCCCGAAATGTTGGTGAGCCAGGCAGTTTGGGCAGTATTTGTTGACCAGAACTGCTCGGAGTCTCTTTTCTGAAGATGGCCGCATGAACCGCTGGCACTTTCGCAGCGCGTGACCTCCTCGGCATACTCGGCATCGGTACGATTCCTGATGCGGCTTTATACGGATGGTCCGCAGACCTATGGATCAAGGATTCTAGTCTTTACTGTAGATTCTACTGGATGGAAAATGGAGACTAGATTCTATCGGGAACAGGATCAGCTTAGAGACAGGTCTCTTGGAGACACCTCGGGCTGTTAAGACGTCGACCACTCGGACTCTTTGTTCGTCGCCAGGATAGGTCGTTTGGATTCGACCTAAACGCCAGTCATTAACTGTAATTCTAAAAGATACTCATGTTTCCAACGGAGACAGAACTTTTGTTGCAAAGCCTTCAAGCGCTGCCAGCGGTTGATGATGGACGTGGCGTTTTCCTTGATCTCTGGCTCTGTGGCGGAAAGTAGAGGACCCCCGACTAGAAAATGACCGGGAGTCAGAGCTAGGAGATCAGTAGGATCTTCCGACATTGGAGATATCGGTCTTGAATTCAGGCATGCTTCAACTTTGGATAGGAGCGTGGAAAGCTCTTCGAAGGTGTATTTGGAGGTCGATGTAGACTTATAAAATAGATTTTTGAAACTCTTTACACCTGCCTCCCACAGGCCACCCATATGCGGTGCACTAGGAGGGTTGAAGTGCTAGGACAGTTTCTGGAGACTGTAAGTGGCCTGGAGTTGAGTCATAAGCGTTTCTACAAAATCGCGCGAGAGGACTTTGGCTGCTCCGACGAAGGTTTTGCCGTTGTCGGAATGCATTTGACTTGGGCACCCTCGTCGTGCCACAAATCTCGCAAATGCCGCTAGGAATTTTTCTGTGGTCAGGTCAGATGTAGCTTTTAGGTGGATGGCTTTAGTGCTGAATCACACAAAGACGCATACGTAGCCTTTTGTAATAAGACAGGCTCGACCTGTGTAATTTTTAACATCGAAGGGGCCTGCAAAATCGACTACTGTGTGAGTGAACGGCCGAGAGAATGTGGCTCTCTCCACAGGCGAGTCGCCCTTGACCTGCGTTTGCAATTTCTTTTTTCGAATGACGCAGATCGCAGGAATGGATTGTGGATTTGACCAACACCTTGAGCTTTGGAATCCAGTACTGTGATCGTATCAAACGCATCATGAGCTGGTTGCCTCCATGCAAGGATATAAGATGGGTGAAAGCGGTCAAGAGACGCGAATATGCACATGTGTATGGCAGTATGATTGGATGCCGCTCATCGTAGCCGAGTGCTTCGGCCGCTCTTACACGACCACATGCTCGAATAATTCCCTGACCACCTAGAAATTGGTTCAAATTAAGGAGTTTGCTGGAAGTGAGCTGTTTCTTTGTGCTCAAACAAGTGTACTCTGACGAGTATGCTTGTCTCTGGGTCAGGAGAATGAGTCTTTCTTGTGCATAAGAAATCTCGTTGCTGTCAATTTCAATAGTTGTCGGGAGCGACAATCGTTTGCAACGCTTGAAGAAGCGATAGATGTATGCTAACACTCGCAGGGCTCGATCGAACTTGGAGAAGCGCTCGAGAAAAGAAAATGAGGGAGCCGTGTTTGCGAGGTTTACTTTAATCGGACGTTGCTCTATTGTCGTATCTGGGAGGGGATCTGAAGGAATGGGCCATTGGTTCTGAGGTAGGCGTAACCATTCTGGCCCGTGCCACCACAGCTCATTATTGACTAACACTTGTGGTGGGGCACCTCTGCTCGCTAGGTCCGCTGGATTGTACTCGGATCGTACATGGGACCATTTATTGGAGTCGGTGGCCTGAGTAATTTTTGCGACTCTGTTTGCTACAAAGGTAGTCCAGGCGCATGGTGGTTTATGAAGCCAAGCTAGCACAATTGTGGAATCTGTCCAATAGAACCAGTCGCCGCCAGCGGAAGGTAGCTGGGGACTGAGTGCAGCGGATAACTCGGATAGAAGTGCTGCTCCGCACAGCTCTAGTCGTGGAAAGGATACCGTCTTGACAGTATCCACCCGAAGACCGTGTTTTGGGCCAGTGGTGCGCCGCCATGGCTCGGCAGGACGCCATGGAGAATTAAATCGGGGTAGATATCCGAGCCCAACACCAGATTGGAGATTTCCCGCTGGAACCAGCGATCGTCTGCCAATCGAACGTTGTTGAAGGGCTCATTCAGTTTCTCGCTGACGAGCTTCGTTGGAGTTCGATAATGGAGATTTGGCATCACCTGCAGGATGACCTCTCGCTGGAAGCTAGAGGTCCTGGAACTTATGATGGCCGAGCAAGCGTTGACTTTACCGACGCGGGTGACTAGGCGTTTGCCTAGGATGCGTCGATAAGACTTACCGGACAGCACGGGTCTAAAAGTGCCCGAGTGTCGCGGGTTGCCTTGCCGTTTCCAAGTCGGATGAGTGCTCTCGGGAGCACGGTTGTCCTTTTGTGTTCCATCAAAGTTGACAAGAAGATGGAACCAGCGGATGAAGGCGGCGCGGAGCGTCGCGCTTGGGCCTTGGTGCTGCGCATTGTTTGGGATCGCTCTGGAGATCGCGATGGCATGCGACGCGCTTCTTGGAAATGAAGCAAGGTGTGATGGTCGCCCTGGCACTTGCGGCACTTGTCCTTGCGGCGACAGGACTCCCCGAAATGTTGGTGAGCCAGGCAGTTTGGGCAGTATTTGTTGACCAGAACTGCTCGGAGTCTCTTTTCTGAAGATGGCCGCATGAACCGCTGGCACTTTCGCAGCGCGTGACCTCCTCGGCATACTCGGCATCGGAACGATTCCTGATGCGGCTTTATACGGATGGTCCGCAGACCTATGGATCAAGGATTCTAGTCTTTACTGTAGATTCTACTGGATGG
The DNA here is from genome assembly GCA_035045885.1 of Drosophila borealis. Classification (NCBI taxonomy): domain Eukaryota; kingdom Metazoa; phylum Arthropoda; class Insecta; order Diptera; family Drosophilidae; genus Drosophila; species Drosophila borealis. The sequence continues at coordinate 492,807 of JAWNOR010000208.1, forward strand.
AAAATGGAGACTAGATTCTATCGGGAACAGGATCAGCTTAGAGATAGGTCTCTTGGAGACACCTCGGGCTGTTAAGACGTCGACCACTCGGACTCTTTGGTCGTCGCCAGGATAGGTCGTTTGGATTCGACCTAAACGCCAGTCATTAACTGGAAGATTATCTTTTTTAATAATGACTAGAGCGTCCTGTTGTAAGTCTAGCGTTGGAGTTTGCAATTTGTTTCTTTTGGGTAATTCTAAAAGATACTCATGTTTCCAACGGAGACAGAACTTTTGTTGCAAAGCCTTCAAGTGCTGCCAGCGGTTGATGATGGACGTGGCGTTTTCCTTGATCTCTGGCTCTGTGGCGGAAAGTAGAGGACCCCCGACTAGAAAATGACCGGGAGTCAGAGCTAGGAGATCAGTAGGATCTTCCGACATTGGAGATATCGGTCTTGAATTCAGGCATGCTGCAACTTTGGATAGGAGCGTGGAAAGCTCTTCGAAGGTGTATTTGGAGGTCGATGTAGACTTATAAAATAGATTTTTGAAACTCTTTACACCTGCCTCCCACAGGCCACCCATATGCGGTGCACTAGGAGGGTTGAAGTGCTAGGACAGTTTCTGGAGACTGTAAGTGGCCTGGAGTTGAGTCATAAGCGTTTCTACAAAATCGCGCGAGAGGACTTTGGCTGCTCCGACGAAGGTTTTGCCGTTGTCGGAATGCATTTGACTTGGGCACCCTCATCGTGCCACAAATCTCGCAAATGCCGCTAGGAATTTTTCTGTGGTCAGGTCAGATGTAGCTTTTAGGTGGATGGCTTTAGTGCTGAATCACACAAAGACGCATACGTAGCCTTTTGTAATAAGACAGGCTCGACCTGTGTAATTTTTAACATCGAAGGGGCCTGCAAAATCGACTACTGTGTGAGTGAACGGCCGAGAGAATGTGGCTCTCTCCACAGGCGAGTCGCCCTTGACCTGCGTTTGCAATTTCTTTTTTCGAATGACGCAGATTTTGCAGGAATGGATTGTGGATTTGACCAACACCTTGAGCTTTGGAATCTAGTACTGTGATCGTATCAAACGCATCATGAGCTGGTTGCCTCCATGCAAGGATATAAGATGGGTGAAAGCGGTCAAGAGACGCGAATATGCACATGTGTATGGCAGTATGATTGGATGCCGCTCATCGTAGCCGAGTGCTTCGGCCGCTCTTACACGACCACATGCTCGAATAATTCCCTGACCATCTAGAAAGGGGTTCAAATTAAGGAGTTTGCTGGAAGTGAGCTGTTTCTTTGTGCTCAAACAAGTGTACTCTGACGAGTATGCTTGTCTCTGGGTCAGGAGAATGAGTCTTTCTTGTGCATAAGAAATCTCGTTGCTGTCAATTTCAATAGTTGTCGGGAGCGACAATCGTTTGCAACGCTTGAAGAAGCGATAGATGTATGCTAACACTCGCAGGGCTCGATCGAACTTGGAGAAGCGCTCGAGAAAAGAAAATGAGGGAGCCGTGTTTGCGAGGTTAACTTCAATCGTACGTTGCTCTATTGTCGTATCTGGGAGGGGATCTGAAGGAATGGGCCATTGGTTCTGAGGTAGGCGTAACCATTCTGGCCCGTGCCACCACAGCTCATTGTTGACTAACACTTGTGGTGGGGCACCTCTGCTCGCTAGGTCCGCTGGATTGTACTCGGATCGTACATGGGACCATCTATTGGAGTCGGTGGCCTGAGTAATTTTTGCGACTCTGTTTGCTACAAAGGTAGTCCAGGCGCATGGTGGTTTATGAAGCCAAGCTAGCACAATTGTGGAATCTGTCCAATAGAACCAGTCGCCGCCAGAGGAAGGTAGCTGGGGACTGAGTGCAGCGGATAACTCGGACAGAAGTGCTGCTCCGCACAGCTCTAGTCGTGGCAAGGATACCGTCTTGACCGGAGCGACCCTCGTTTTCGCTGTTAGGAGATGAATAGTCCCCTGTGGGCGGAATTCGACCCATCTAGTGATGCGAATCGCACTGAGGCCCGGATACTCTTGCAGAAATAAATTCCACTTACTGAGAAGACTGTCAGGTAGCGGATTGTCCCAGACCAGTTCTTGGAGCCAGATCTCCTGCATGAATATTTTTGCCTGAATAATGACTGGACCCAGCCAACCTGCTGGATCGAACAGTTTGGCAATCTGTGAAAGGACTTCACGTTTGGAGACGGACTGTTTGGTTGTTAGCTCGGATGGAGCGAAAAAGAGCTCATCGGTGTCAGCTTTCCATCTGATCCCGAGAGTCTTTGCCGAACAGGCTTCTTCGATCTCTAAGAAATCGCCGCGAAGCAAGTGGTCCTTGGGAATCGCTCTTAGCAAGTCCTTTCCATTGGATGTCCATTTTCGCAGGGGGAAACCGGCAGACTCAAGGGCTTTGTGGAGTTCTGCAATTGCTTGATCTGCCGTTGATTTGGAATGGGCTCCCGCTAGTACATCGTCGACATACATATTGTTTGCGATAATGTGACTTGCTAAGGGATAGAGCGAACGAACGTCATCAGATAACTGATGTAGTACCCGGATTGTAAAATTAAGTGCAAATTAAGTCGGATTGCAGAACGGGCCCTGCATGTAGCACATCGTTCAGACTTTTACCATTCGATGACGGGTGGGAGGCGTTAAATACTACGCGGAGCTTGGTCGTGGTGCTGTCAGGCTGGTGAACAGCATGGTGTGGTAGATAAAAGGTTTCCGAACCATTGCTTGGAGGGACTTGTCGCATGTGACCTAAGTCCAGATATTCCTGGATCACCGCATCGTACTGCTCCTTAAGGGGGGCATTTTTTGCCAGACGATTCTCATTTCGCAGAAATTGAGCTAGTGCGATGGACCTTGAATGGCCTAACTGGATGTGATCGGAATTCTTGAATGGCAGTGTGATCAAGTATCTGCCGTTTTTATCCCTTTTAGTGGTTTTATGGAAATTGCGCTCACAAAACAGGTCGGATTCCTTTTTCAGCTTTACTGGAGTATCCTCCACCTCCCAAAATTTTGTGAGCAGTTTATCCAAGCTCGCATTTGGATTCAGCGAGACTTGAGTCGAATAGGATGCGACTGATTTGGCACTGGTCTTAGAAACGGGGCCTGTAAGGATCCAGCCTAAACTCGTTTCTTGACCAAGGATAGTGCCACATATGTTGGGATAGGAGCCACCTAACAATATGGATGGCAGGATATCGGCGCCGAGAAGCACGTCTATCTGTGAGCTCCTATAGAAAGAGGGATCGGTCAGGTGTAATTTTGGAAGTTCTTCCAAAGCAGTTTGGGGGATGGTGTAGGAGGGCAAATTGCCTGCTAGCTTTGGAAGAACATAGGCCGAGGTTTCAATATGAACCCTGGGCTTTATCAGAGAACCAATATTAAAATGGCAAAGTTTTTGAGGTTGAGCCGAAATAGCTTGATTCAAACCGGAGACCTGTGCGTCGATGGGTTGATAAGGAAGTTTAACCCTTTTGAACAATCGCTCTGAAATAAAGGTCGCTTCAGACCCAGAGTCTTTCGATTGGTGCTGTCCGGCGAAGCAGTTTAAGCACAAATTTTGTTGCTTAATGACGGAAACTCTCTCGGGTACGGACATTTGTAGAAAACGTGGGCATAGACGCACGGGATGGTTTTCCTTCTGACACAATTTGCAGTGTTGTGACTTTGTAGTCACTGTTGCTTCAAAGGATCTCAGGTGGTTAGACTCTTATCGCCTTATCGTGGAGCGATTGTTCCCATAACGACAGCGTGAGCTTAGGCAATTTAGAGGAGCACAAGAACATAAGCAGACAATCCCAATTTTTGGTGCTCACCCTGGACAAGTCGAGAGCCGTTAAACACCCCTGGATTGTGCCCTGAAGCTCTTTAAGGGCGGCTCTAGACTCTTGTGTTGCTGAGGGGAGATTGAAAAGAATTTTCAATTGACTATTGACTAATAGTCGCTTATTCTCAAATCTCTCCGTTAGGCTCGCCCACGCTGACTGAAAGCCGTCATTCGTGAGTTGGGACTTGGAGACAATTGCCCTAGCTTCGCCGCTGGTTTTGGAATTTAGATGGAACAATCTTTCCACCGGCGTCAATCTTGGATTGTTAATATAAACCGCTGTAAACAAGTCTCGGAAAGTAGGCCAGCGTAGGTAATCCCCACTGAAAACTTCAGTGTCGCATGGCGGGAGACTGCAACCCCTGGACATGGAGAAGTTGGAGGGGGGTTGCTCAGCTTGTCTATTTAAAGCCGTGGCTCTTTCTATTTTGTCACTTAGTTGAGCCGCACATCGCTCGTAAACGGAGTACGAGTAATCATATTTAGCTTGCATAGCCACCAGGTCACTGCTGCTGCAAGCGCCTTGGTTGAGAGCTTTGGAACATAACTCGTACTCGCGTTCTACCTTTTCCCATAAAGTCTTAATCTGATCTCGTCGGACTTGGAGAGTGAACAGTGACACGTCACTGTCCGCTGTGTCATTGATCTTCACTTTAAACTGGCCTAGTCGGTCAGTTATAGAAACGAAGTCGTTCAGTGCCATTTCGCTTGAATTCTGCATTTTTTGCGTAGTCGAACGGGTAATTTTTAGGGTAATATCTCTTGTTGGAATCGGACTCACAGTCTTGCGGACGGTTGTGCTGGCACTCTCGACCTTGAGTTTCCCGAAAACTGCTCTAGGTGAGGTTAAAGGTCGCTTTGACTCCTTAACGGACGGTGCTGTGAGTCGTTTGTGGCTGTTTTGATCACCACTGATTGGCATACTATTCTCTTCACAGAGCCAAAAATTGTAATAACCAGGTGAAATGTGATCAAATACAAATAATTTGAATCAGCCGAGCGAAAACGGAATAAGAAATGGCACAGGAACGATGGAATCGAGATATCAGAATAAAATGGAACGACCGAAATGGTGTGCACTATTGAGTCCAACGAAATCGGAAAATTTTGTTAAATTAATTATTTTACTAAAAATTTACTAAATTGATGCTTATTTAGTTTCTTTTACTTGAGAAAAAATCTAATTATTTCTTTATTGAAACACCAGAGAAAAGGATTAATTCTCTTTTATTCTAAACGCAGCTCAATGGAAAGGTTTTTTTTTAACATAGAATTATTTGTATAAATTGTTATTTTAAGAAAAATCGCACGGATATTCGATTTATTACGCAACTTGGAAACGTCTTAACTTATAATTATGATTTATAAATTTTTATAAGAATAAGAAAAAGTAATGCATATGTTTGTATATTATTAAGTAAACGCAGCTCAAATGCAAAGTGGAAACATACAAAAATATAAAAGTTTCTCAGAATCAGTTTATCGAAAACCGATCTTGATACTTTACAACCCTGATGTTTGTTTACCTTTTGCACTTGCCAATTTGTAAAAAGAAATATATAAATTTCTCTTGAAGCTGCTGTGGAGGAAAAATAACAAACGATACACATATAATATGATGTGCGTGTGTGTGTATAAGTTAACAGAGGCCAACGACACCAGCTCCAGATGCTGATATAGCACTGGGCCGGATGTTCTTACGAGCTAACAGGGGTCAGCAAAATGCAATATAACACCAGCTCCAGATGCTGACATAGCTCTGGGCCGGATGTTCTTGCACGACGGCAGCGCACGAGGCGCAAGCTAAGCATTCTAGCCGCCGTTGTGAAAGCACACAATAGCTTAGGTATTTTTGATCAATCTTTTGTAAATTTAGTTTTTAATTCGACTTTCACTGAGGCACATCGGCCCAGCGACTTCGTGTATAATTTAACTCACTCACTACGGCGTGTCGGCCTAGTGTTTTATAAATCATTATCAAAATAAAGTTCTATCAAAATAATCCGCGAGGACTTATTTTTTAAATCCTAATTGGCGCCCAACGTTTTTCGGACCATTTTGTTCTATAATTATTTTGTGTGCTGTGCAGTGTAAAGAACTAACCTACCAGTGCAAACAATAAAAGCTGTGCCTGACCTACATCAACTTACGTCAGCGGCACAAGCCCAATTAAAACCATTTGATACACCGAAGCCGCTGGAGCTCTTCGGCCAGTGACTTGTCACCAAACCAGCGCGCAAGCGGGTTTGGGCAGCGACGTAAACCAACACCATAGACTTCAGCGAGAAAAAAAAAAAAGCATTCGCGACTGCAGCGTGGGAATCAGTAGTTTTATACGTAGAACATACAACCCTTCTAGGATCAAATAAAATGTAAGTGGGCCATCGTTTGGCACAAACTTTTTTCAATTTGTGTGATTTATTTAAAATAAAATCGTAAAAAAATATAAGTAGAAATATTAAAATTGCAGTAATTGTGTTCCCAACTAACTTTGAGTAACACAATTTTGCGTCCATCAGCAATTTTCAATAAACTCTCCTCTGTCAGCATTCATTTAATTTACCGTTGTTGATTTGCTCTTGAAATTGTGTTGTTATTATTGTTGACAAGTATAGTCCATGAACAGCTCGTTTCTCAGGTACAGAGACCGCTCTGCGAGGGGATCTGAGTCAGACGACTCCACCACCTTAGATAGGGAAGCCGTCCCGCAAAAAAGCGCTGACAACAGGTGTAAAATAGGAATGGAGCCTGAACAGCTTAGGGCCTTGGTGCAGGCCGCAGTGGCCTCCGCCTTAGAAACACAAAGCGCAATATTGAGGCAAAGAGATGCAGAACTGAGGGCTTCCTTAGACGCTCAGATACAAGAATTGGTAGGCAGAATATCTACCAGTAGTATAGAAACACCGCCGGTCCAGGCATTTGAGCCGGTGAAAATCAGAAACGACGTCCAATGTAATGAACCATTGGACGCCGTTAAATGCTTACCAGAATTTACGGGGGTGGCAGAGACGTACGCCTCTTGGAGACAAGCTGCGATAGCGGCATATACAATTTACTAGCCATACGACGGCAGCTCACGCCACTACCAGGCGGTCATTATTATAAAGAGCAAAATTAGAGGGGCAGCTGACGGCGTTTTGGGTCAGTTTGGCACAGTAATGAATTTTGATGCCATAATAAGCCGTCTCGATTTCACATACAGGGATAAGAGAGGCATTCACGTCATAGAGCAAGAGATGAGCACCCTAAGACAGGGCTCGTTAACAATTTTACAATACTATGACGAGGTTGAGAAAAAGCTAACTCTTCTCACCAATAAGGTCAACATGTCTTATGAACCGAGCATGGCACAAGGGCTCTGTACAAAGTTTAGAGATGATGCGTTGCGTGTTTTTGTCTCAGGCCTAAAGCGTAGCCTGACGGATGTCCTGTTCGCGGCAAAACCTAAGGACTTACCGTCGGCCCTAGCGCTAACGCAAGAGGTAGAGGCAAACCATGAGAGGTGCGTCTTTGCCGCTAGCTTCGCTAAAGGACAAGAAGATAGGGAACGAAAAGTGACCCCGAGGCCGCAGGTCCGTCAGCAAGATAGGGGTCAACAGCAGGGGGATCCGCAACCCAGCGGTTCCAAAAATCTTCACTTCACTAAACAACAGAAACAGCAACAAAGTCAATTTGAGCAACAGAGTGGCAGGTGGAACAAAGGTGGCGGGTCACAAGAAAATGGGCGTCGATCCATCTGTGTCTAAAATTCTACAATCATCGCAAGCACCAGCCTACGTTAACTCTAGCGCTCCTCAAGCCTACAAAAGAACGGCCACGTCTGGGCGTTTAAGCGGACAGAGGAGGTAGAGAGCCAATCACACAGCTCACGAGCCTGATCAAGATTCAGGTTCGTATGCTAGCTCTGCAGCAGCAGCAGGACAGCAAATTGCCGACGACAATGGTAGCGGTTATGACTCAGACGCTCTCAATTTTTTAGGGGAAGCTCCCTGCTGCCCTACATCAGTAGAAGAGTAGCAGGGATCCAGATGAGGTTTCTCATCGACACGGGCGCTTCCAAGAATTATATCAGGCCACATAAAAATCTAAAAGGTGTGTGCCCAGTAAATTCTCCCTTCTCTACCCATTCTATACATGGCACCACGAAGATCACTCATAAGTGCTTTATATCTCTGTTCGGCAAAATTCCACATTTTTCTTACTGCCAAACCTGTCCACATTTGATGGAATTGTGGGCCTCGACTTGCTCACACAAGCAGGAGTTTCGCTTTGTCTTTCTTCTGGCCAACTCAAATGTGGCGCAGAAACTGAACAAATCGAATTCCACAGGTGCGCGGATATTTTCGCAAACTTAACGAGAAAACCATCGCAGACAGATACCCTATGCCTAACATTCCAATGATTTTGGGGAATCTTGGCAAAGCTAAATACTTTTCGACATTGGACCTTAAATCCGGCTATCACCAGAACACGCTAGCAGAGCGTAACCGTGAAAGAACAGCCTTTGCAGTTAACGGGGGGAAGTACAAATTTTGTCGACTTCCCTTTGGGTTGAAGAATGCGGCCAGCATCTTCCAAAGAACTGTTGACGACGTACTGCGTGAGCAAATTGGCAAATCTTGCTATGTCTACGTTGACGATGTCATCGTCTTCTCAAAAGACGAAAGTTCTCATGTCCAACATGTAGAGTGGGTCTTAAAGAGCGTGTACGAGGCAAATATGAGAATCTCCAAGGAAAAATCGCGTTTTTTTAAGAAAAGCGTAGGTTTTCTTGGTTTCGTGGTAACCAGTAATGGAGCTACAACGGACCCTGAAAAAGTCAAAGCGATTCAGGAGTTCCCAGAACCAAAGAATATATTCGAGATCAGATCAGATCAGCTAGTTACTATAGGTGTTTCATCAAAGACTTTGCTTCAATAGCAAAACCCATTTCTGATCTTCTAAAGGGCGAGAATGGGTCAGTAAGTAAACATAGATCGCGAAACATCCCGGTAGAATTCTCTGAGATTCAGCGTCACGCATTCCAAAAGCTACGCAACATTTTGTCATCCGAAAACGTCATGCTCAGATACCCTGACTTTAAGAAGCCGTTTGATCTAACGACAGACGCTTCAGCTTACGGCATAGGCGCAGTGCTTTCTCAAGAGGGTCGCCCCATCTCAATGATTTCCAGAACATTGAAACCCCCGGAGGTGAACAACGCCACCAACGAGCGGGAACTTTTGGCTATAGTTTCGGCCCTTAGCAAGCTACGTCACTACCTATATGGGGTAAAAGACATTAACATTTTCACGGACCACCAACCGTTAACTTTTGCCGTTTCTGAGTCAAACCCGAACGCCAAAATTAAAAGATGGAAGGCGCGCATTAGGAAACGAATGCGCGAATATTTTATAAGCCAGGCAAGGAGAATTTAGTTGCTGATGCGCTATCGCGACAACAGCTCAACACTCTTGACGAGCTGAATACTGATTCCTGCGCAGCCACAGTCCACAGCGAGCTGTCCTTGACCTATACAATTGAGTCGACCGAAAAGCCACTTAATTGTTTCCAAAATCAAATTGTCATTGAAGAGGCACGCGTCCCCACCAAACGCAACTTCATTCTTTTCGGGGACAAGAGGCGTCATGAAGTGAGCTTCACTGATCGCACAGCCCTTTTAGATGAACTGCTTGACTTGATTAATCCAAATGCGGATCAATGCCCTCTATTGCAACCTGCACACACTAGCACAGGTGCAGGATGGCTTAGTTCGCATGTTTCCAGGCACAAAGTTCTGGCACTGCAAAAACCGAGTTGCAGATGTCTTCAACGTTGATGAGAGGAGAGAAATTCTCGTTGCCGAACATAATAGAGCGCACAGAGCAGCTCAAGAAAATGTTAAGCAAGTGTTATCAGAATACTATTTCCCTAAAATGGCGAAGTTGGCTAAAGAAATTGCGGAAAGTTGTAGAATCTGCTCAGCAGCTAAATACGATAGGCACCCGAAAAGACAGGAGCTGGGAGAAACTCCGATCCTTGAGACTCCTGGGGAATTGCTACACATTGATATTTTTTCCAGGGACAAAAAATTTTTTTTACCTGTGTTGATAAGTTCTCTAAATTTGCAGTCGTACAACCAATTCAGTCGCGCACTATCGGGGTTTTAAAAGCTCCACTACTGCAGCTCACGAATTTCTTTCCACGAGCCAGAACAATTTATTGCGACAACGAGCCTTCGATGAATTCTCAAACGATAAAGACCCTGTTGTTAAACAACTATGGAGTCCATATTGTTAATGCGCCGCCGCTGCATAGCACCTCCAATGGCCAAGTCGAGCGCTTCCATAGCACTCTAGCCGAGCTGGCACGTTGCCTCAAGCTAGAGAGAAACATCAGTGACTCAGTCGAAGTCATAATGCTAGCCACGATTGAGTATAACAAGACAATATATTCGGTCATCAACAAGAGACCTGTTGATGCCCTCCATGTGCCGTCAGGCGAACCTGAAAGGGAAATATCAGCAAAGTTAAGGAGTGCACAAGATGCGCTCCGGGCTAGGCTGAACGACCAGCGACAGAATAGAGTCTTTGAAGTAGGCGAAAAATTCCTAGTAAAAAGAAACCGCAGGCTTGGCAATAAACTCACGCCCTTATGTGAAGAACGGATCGTAGAGGCAGACCTTAACACGACCGTTCTCATTGGAGGGAGGGTGGTCCACAAGGGCAACCTTAAGTAGGGCGAGAGCTGAAATAAAACATCGATTATATGCATCTTGAATTTAACTATAAGTTTCAACATTTGTCCCACTACGCTTCACCTTCAAGTTTTAATATCTACGCCACTTGGCATTTCCTTTAGGAAGACACGTAGTAATAGTTTGGTCCGTTTTGTCTGTCTTCCGCAGGTTCGGGCTTCTGCTATTTCTATTTTTTGCAAATGCGGCAGCGCGTGTGACTAATTACTCACACGCCAAGTATATTCCCATTGTTGAGGGCCAAGTTCTGGTCTGGGAGGAATTCCATTTCGTCAGGCACACAGCAAACATCTCTGAGTACGAGAAAATGGTAAACGAAACAATGGAGCTATGTGAAATGTTTCCGCAGTCACACATGAGAAAGTTTCTAAGCGTAGATGCGTCCCACCTCAGAGATCTGTTAGAAGCTCTTGGCGTGCACCACAGGGTGGCAAGAAGTTTAGATTTCTTAGGCACAGCTCTCAAAGTAGTTGCGGGAACACCTGACGCCAGTGACTTCGAGAAGATCAAATTCACTGAGTTACAGTTGGTGAACTCTAACAACCGACAGGTAGCTATCAACACAAAAGTTCAGGAACAAATCAATCAGCTCACTACAAGTGTCAACACATTACTAAAAGCTGCAAAAAAGAATCAGATAGATTCCGGGAATTTATACGAAACTCTTTTAGCTCGGAATAAAATGTTGCTGATGGAAATGCAGAATTTGATGCTCGCTGTTACCCTTGCAAAAATTAATATCATAAGCCCAAATATATTAGATCACGCAGATTTGAAATCTGTTTGGATCGATGAACCCACAAGTACTTCAATAGCTGACCTTATGTCCGTTGCGTCCGTGAAAGTATTACGATCTGTTAATGCCCTTCACTTTATCATTAAGTTCCCGAAAATCAAAATGGCTTGCAGAAAGGTGATGCTGTATCCAGTTGCACATGAGAATGCTGTGCTACAAATTGACGACAACATTATAGCTGAGTGCGGAGATCAAGTGCTTGCCCTTAAGAATTGCACTTCCACGCCGGGAGGAACCTTTTGTCAACTTTCACCGACCAGCTCTTGTGCCAGAGAGCTGCATGCTGGTGGCTTGGCAAACTGCCAAATGCAGCCGAGTCGTTTAGACCCGATCACATGGGTCGATGACGGAATTCTGATCATCAATAACCGGCCTGCTAAAGTTTGCACTGACAACGGTACTGAGACTTGGGTTCACGGAACGAATCTAATCACGTTCAATAATTGGGCTCTGATCAACGAAACTAAGTACTTGAATCGCAACAACGTCCAGAGTAAGTTCCCCGGCATCGCGGCATCTCCCCTTCTGAACGTCACCGGCCACCAAGACGTGTTGAGTCTCCCTTACCTTCATCGCTTGAATGAACGTAAGCTGGAGATCATCAAGGAAGTCAAGGACGAAATTGGAAGCGTCGACAGCGTGGTACTAGCCTTCTTGTTGGGTGCTGTGTGTTGCACCAAAATTTGCGTCGGAGTCACCTACCGTCGGTTCACCAAAAACATGGTATCGGCCAAGGAGATTAAGAAGGTGATCGCCGAGGGCGGCCTTAACTTAAAAGGGGAGCAGTTAACAGAGGCCAACGACACCAGCTCCAGATGCTGATATAGCACTGGGCCGGATGTTCTTACGAGCTAACAGGGGTCAGCAAAATGCAATATAACACCAGCTCCAGATGCTGACATAGCTCTGGGCCGGATGTTCTTGCACGACGGCAGCGCACGAGGCGCAAGCTAAGCATTCTAGCGGCCGTTGTGAAAGCACACAATAGCTTAGGTATTTTTGATCAATCTTTTGTAAATTTAGTTTTTAATTTGACTTTCACTGAGGCACATCGGCCAGCGACTTCGTGTATAATTTAACTCACTCACTACGGCGTGTCGGCCTAGTGTTTTATAAATCATTATCAAAATAAAGTTCTATCAAAATAATCCGCGAGGACTTATTATTTAAATCCTAATTTATACATGCAGGTGAATTTACACAGTGTGGTTTTAATTAACGAAATACCAATCAGAATTGTGTGTTTTTTTTTATATTTAGGTATGTGATTATTTGGAGAAGTCTATAATGGAGAGGTACATACACTTGTTGTTCAACGGAGCAAAAGCCTATGTGTGCAGATATGTCTTGATGTACTGCGTACATCAATATGGCGATCGGTTAAATTTGTATGTACATACATACAAATATGTACAGGCACCAATATGGCGACCTTTTTTGGAATCACTTTCTGTTTTATTTCTTTTAATATCTGTCACTTTTTAGATGCCCTTATGGCCATGAACAATATTTTATTTGAGGGTTTTTTTTTTGGATTTTTTATATACGATTGCCCCTCGCTTTAACCACGGACAATGTGAAGCGAAAAAAAATATGTTCAGACACACAAATATGAATAAATCGGACTGGAATTGCCGGAAATTTGGCAATGGACGAGTTGAGGTAGGTGCACTGCTACTTATCTTGTTTGAATTTGTAGCTGTTACTGGAACCTTTTGTTGCAGATCCACCAATGCTTGCAGGGGCGAACTGGATATGCTAGATGTTGAAGAAGTATCCGGCTCGAAGGACCAAATGTTGTAGTAGGGCGTCCGCAGGGCTTCCAGGTGAAACTTTAAGAAATGAATTATCGTTGGGGGAGCGTTTCTGCTCTGCACAGTTTTCTTAATAAGGTTTGAAAAAAACACGTTTTGTTCGCTTGAAGGTTAATTTTCATCTGTTCTATATTTTCAGAGTACATTACAATGTATTAGTGTAAGTGAGGTGAATTTCATGTTCCATGTACTTGTTCCGGAGTTACATGGCGGTTGGATGGCGACGTGTTTCACACTTTTCGCAGAATTCAAACTTCTTCGAGGGGAATGCGACTTAAAGATTTTTTGGGCGAAGTTTTAAGTTGTGTCCGATTTGCTTCAAACTTATTTTCAAAGCTCTACATAAGAACTTAATAAATACGTATTTTAGCGATTTGGGAAATTCCACCTGTAACAGTGGTAACTTGGCGGAAAACGGTTGTATGAAAGTTTTTTGTTTACGATCCAATCGGCTCAAACTTATTTTCAAAGATCTTCGTTCAAATTCATTTGAGGGGTGTTTCACACTTTTCGAAAAATCCGTTCCTCGGTGGAAATGGAGGTCAAAGATTTGGTGGATGACATTTTGTGTTCAAATTCGGTTCCAAAGATCTATCAGAAAAATCATTTGAGATGTGTTTCACACTTTTCGTAGAATCCAAACTTTTTCGGGTGGAATGCGACTCAAAGATTTTTTGTGAGAAGTTTTAAGTTGTGTCTGATTTGCTTCAAACTTATTTTCAAAGCTCTACATAAGAATATAGTGAATACGCGTTTCAGCGATTTGGGAAATCCCACTCGCAACATTGGTAAATTGGCGGAAAACATTTCTATGAAAATTGTTTGTTTACCGTCCGATTAGTTTCAAAATCATTTTCAAAGCTTTTTGAGAACGTTGATTTTTAACATACGTTCCACGGGCAAGGCCGGGTTATACCCGCTAGTCTCTATATATAAAGCTGTTTGTCCTGACTGACTGACTGATTGGTGATCAACGCACAGCCCAAACCGTAAGAGCTAGGAAGCTGAAATTTTCACTGTAGTTACCTTATGTGATGTAGGTGCACGTTAAGACGGGCTTTCGGAAAATTCCACCCGCAAGTGTGGAAAAATCGCGAAAAACGTTTGTATGTAACTTTTTTGTTTACCATCCGATCGGCCTCAAACTTATTTTTAAAGATCTTTGTTTAAATTCATTTGAGGGGTGTTTCACACTTTTGGGAAAATCCATTCCTCCTTGGTGGAAATGGAGGTCAATCACGCTGGGTGCATCACACTGCAAATATTTATCCGAAGCTTGAAGAGCAAGTCGGACATACTCTTTAGAGTGGCTTATCAGTTTCTGCCATTGAGTAATAAAGAGACAGAGCTGAAAACTCACTCTGAGTCAAACAACAAACAAAACAACAAATCACTTGCAAAACAAAAACAGTGCGCTCGAAACCCCATTTGGTTTTTTCGTCGTCCGTCTTGATCTTCAAAAGTTCCTGCGCGATTATGAGGACATAGGAAACTCAGTGCAATGAAAAGGGACATATAATGCCGCTGTGCTTTTTGCGTGTTTCTCTGTCGATCTTACAAGGCAGCGCGTAGAAACAACAACATCACGATTTAGGTTCTAATGTTGTTGTTGCATAGCCGAGTCTCGGCGCAAGTAGGTAGAAAATTCGAATGCCCGCTCCATGACATTCAAATCAAAGGGTTACGCACACAGCGCGTTAGCATCAAAAATTTTAACGTCACGTTTTATAGAATTTTATTCCTTGTGATCTGTATGATATATTTATATTTTTATTACGTTCATTTAAGTTATTTATTAGTAGGGCCTTTTTAGTAAATAATTTATTGACAAATATAGTGATTTACTGTACGCAACGATCGCACACAAAGAGCTTTAGGCTGTGGCGTCACATGCGCGACAGAATGTTGCAATCTTCTTGAATTCATATACTTCCCCTGGTTTGGCAGACACATACATGTACACATGCACCAAAATATGTGTGTTGAAACACATACCCTTATTTATAGAAATAGTAGATATTGTTTAAAGAAAACAATTATTATTGATTCTACTAAAAGTTGCACAATTAATACGAAATTATATTCTTCTTAGACATTGGATAAAAATTTGTATTTAAGATCAATGGTCAAAATACCCTATTTTGAGAAAGGGTGCCTTGCTGTTCGAAAAATGTACAATTATAAAAGTCTGCCTAGCTGCTTGCAAGTTGGAAGCGAGAGGAGAAGAAGAAGACATGACTTTGGGACTTTGCGAATAATAGGCATAGCAGTGCTTAGAAACCACAACAATGAGTTAGAAGAGTGTAGAAGCTTAGATAATAGGCTGTTGCCTCGAACCAAAAAGGGATAGCAAGGACAGAATTTGTGGTGTGCTATTTTTATTGTCGAATCGTTTGTTTTGATTCTTTTTGTTGTTGGTTCTTATTGAAAATGTTCTGAAGTTGTCATTGAATTTTGGGCATCAGCAGAAGTAGCTGCAAACAGTCGGGTGTTGTGTTTGCAATTTGTGCTTGCAACCTAGCAATCTCGCTTTTTTTGGAAAAGAGCTTTTGATCCAAAAGGCTCCTCTGTATATTTATTATTCTATGGATAAAATCGTACGCACAAATTTAAACGGTTTTTGTAAGTGAGGCCGTATAGTTGCAAGCTCAAAATAACAGCCACGTACATATCAGTTTCATAGTTCTTAGCTTTGCAGTCAATACGAAAAGAACAACCTGAGAACAGGCCAGTTACACAGTACTCAGCTCTTCGACGAGTACGAAAGTAACAGCCTGAGTACAGGCCAGTGATACAGTACTCAGCTCTTCGAAGAGTATGTAAGGAACAACCTGAGTACAGGCCAGTGACACAGTACTCAGCTATTTGAAGAGTACGAAATGAACAACCTGAGTACAGAATCTGTTATTAAGACTTCCACTATACAACAAGTATAATAATAGGCAAGCTGCAACAAGACAGCAACCATAAAAATTAAAAAAAAAACTGCATGATTTTGAAATGTATAAATAATGCTGAAAAGTATATCTAACATAATATTAATATATATCATCTCTATATATAAAACTGTTTGTCCTGACTGACTGACTGACTGACTGACTGACTGACTGAATGATTGGTGATCAACGCACAGCCCAAACCGTAACAGCTAGGAAGCTGAAATTTTCACTGTAGTTACCTTATGTGATGTAGGTGCACGTTAAGACGGGCTTTCGGGAAATTCCACCCGCAAGTGTGGAAAAATCGCGCAAAACGTTTGTATGTAACTTTTTTATTTACCATCCGATCGGCCTCAGACTTATTTTCAAAGATCTTTGTTCAAATTCATTTGAGGGGTGTTTCACACTTTTGGGAAAATCCATTCCTCCTTGGTGGAAATGGAGGTCAAAGATTTGGTGGGTGACGTTTCGCGCTCAAATTCGTTTCCAGAGATCAATAAGAAAAATCATTTGAGACGTGTTTCACACTTTTCGCAGAATTCAAACTTCTTCGGGGGGAATGCGATTTAAAGATTTTTTGGGCGAAGTTTTAAGCTGTGTCCGATTTGCTTCAAACTTATTTTCAAAGCTCTACATAAGAACTTAATGAATACGTATTTAAGCGATTTGGCGGAAAACGGTTGTATGAAAGTATTTTGTTTACCATCCGATCGGCCCCAAACTCATTTTCATAGATGTGTGTTCAAATTCATTTGTGGGGTGTTGTACACATTTTGAAAAATCCATCCCTCCTTGGTGCAAACGGGGTTCAAAGATTTGGTGGATGACAGTTTGTGTTCAAATTTATTTCAAAAGATCTATAAGAAAAATCATTTAAGACGTGTTTCACATTTTTCGCAAAATCTAAACTGCTTCGGTAGAAAATTCATTTTAAAGATTTTTATGGTGAATTTTAAGTTTTGTCCGATTTGCATAAACTTTTTTGATTCCCGTCCGATCAGTTTCAAAATCATTTTCAAAGCTTTTTGAAAACATTGATTTTATAACATAAGTTCCACGGGCAAGGCCGGGTTATTCCCGCTAGTATACATATATATCTAACATATCTATAACATTGATCCAGAATCGGACTGGAATTGCCGGAAATTTGGCAATAAACGAGTTGAGGTAGCTGCACTGCTACTTATTTTGTTTGAATTTGTAGCTGTTACTGGAACCTTTTGTTGCAGATCCACCAATGCTTGCTGGGGCGAACTGGATATGCTAGATGTTGAAGAAGTATCCGGCTCGAAGGACCAAATGTTGTAGTAGGGCGTCCGCAGGGCTTCCAGGTGAAACTTTACGAAGTGAATTATCGTTGGGGGAGCGTTTCTGCTCTGCACAGTTTTCTTAATAAGGTTTGAAAAAAACACGTTTTGTTCGCTTGAAGGTTAATTTTCATCAGTTCTATATTTTCAGAGTACATTACAATGTATTAGTGTAAGTGAGGTGAATTTCATGTTTCATGTACTGGTTCCGGAGTTACATGGCGGTTGGATGGCGACGTGTTTCACACTTTTCGCAGAATTCAAACTTCTTCGAGGGGAATGCGATTTAAAGATTTTTTGGGCGAAGTTTTAAGTTGTGTCCGATTTGCTTCAAACTTATTTTCAAAGCTCTACATAAGAACTTAATAAATACGTATTTTAGCGATTTGGGAAATTCCACCTGTAACAGTGGTAACTTGGCGGAAAACGGTTGTATGAAAGTTTTTTGTTTACGATCCAATCGGCTCAAACTTATTTTCAAAGATCTTCGTTCAAATTCATTTGAGGGGTGTTTCACACTTTTCGATAAATCCGTTCCTCGGTGGAAATGGAGGTCAAAGATTTGGTGGATGACATTTTGTGTTCAAATTCGTTTCCAAAGATCTATCAGAAAAATCATTTGAGACGTGTTTCACACTTGTCGAAGAATCCAAACTTTTTCGGGTGGAATGCGACTCAAAGATTTTTTGTGAGAAGTTTTAAGTTGTGTCTGATTTGCTTCAAACTTATTTTCAAAGCTCTACATAAGATTATAATGAATACGCGTTTCAGCGATTTGGGAAATCCCACTCGCAACATTGGTAAATTGGCGGAAAACGTTTCTAAGAAAATTGTTTGTTTACCGTCCGATTAGTTTCAAAATCATTTTCAAAGCTTTTTGAGAACGTTGATTTTTAACATACGTTCCACGGGCAAGGCCGGGTTATACCCGCTAATCTCTATATATAAAGCTTTTTGTCCTGACTGACTGACTGATTGGTGATCAACGCACAGCCCAAACCGTAAGAGCTAGGAAGCTGAAATTTTCACTGTAGTTACCTTATGTGATGTAGGTGCACGTTAAGACGGGCTTTCGGAAAATTCCACCCGCAAGTGTGGAAAAATCGCGAAAAACGTTTGTATGTAACTTTTTTGTTTACCATCCGATCGGCCTCAGACTTATTTTCAAAGATCTTTGTTCAAATTCATTTGAGGGGTGTTTCACACTTTTAGGAAAATCCATTCCTCCTTGGTGGAAATGGAGGTCAATCACGCTGGGTCCATCACACTGCAAATATTTATCCGAAGCTTGAAGAGCAAGTCGGACATACTCTTTAGAGTGGCTTATCAGTTTCTGCCATTGAGTAATAAAGAGACAGAGCTGAAAAGTCACTCTGAGCAAACGCAAAGTCAAACAGCAAACAAAACAACAAATCACTTGGAAAACAACAACAGTGCGCACGAAACCCCATTTGGTTTTTTCGTCGTCCGTCTTGATCTTCAAAAGTTCCTGCGCGATTATGAGGACATAGGAAACTTAGTGCAATGAAAAGGGACATATAATGCCGCTGTGCTTTTTGCGTGTTTCTCTGTCGATCTTACAAGGCAGCGCGTAGAAACAACAACAACACGATTTAGGTTCTAATGTTGTTGTTGCATAGCCGAGTCTCGGCGCAAGTAGGTAGAAAATTCGAATGCCCGCTCCATGGCATTCAAATCAAAGGGTTACGTACACAGCGCGTTAGCATCAAAAATTTTAACGTCACGTTTTATAGAATTTTATTCCGTGTGATCTGTATGATATATTTATATCTTTATTACGTTCATTTAAGTTATTTATTAGTAGGGCCTTTTATAGTAAATAATTTATTGACATATATAGTGATTTACTGTACGAAACGATCGCACACAAAGAGCCTTAGGCTGTGACGTCACATTCGCGACAGAATGTTGCAATCTTCTTGAATTCATATACTTCCCCTGGTTTGGCAGACACATACATGTACACATGCACCAAAATATGTGTGTTGAAAAACATACGCCAACAACAATTAGGCGCGTCGAGGCATTGATACCCTTATTTATAGAAATAGTAGATATTGTTTAAAGAAAACAATTATTATTGATTCTACTAATAGTTGCACAATTAATACGAAATTATATTCTTCTCAGACATTGGATAAAAATTTGTATTTAAGACGGTTTGTGCTATTTGGCTGCAGCACTGATCAATGGTTAAAATACCCTATTTTGAGAAAGGGTGCCTTGCTGTTCGAAAAATGAACAATTATAAAAGTCTGCCTAGCTGCTTGCAAGTTGGAAGCGAGAGGAGAAAAAGAAGACATGACTTTGGGACTTTGCATAGCAGTGCTTAGAAACCACAACAATGAGTTAGAAGAGTGTAGAAGCTTAGATAATAGGCTGTTGCCTCGAACCAAAAAGGGATAGCAAGGACAGAATTTGTGGTGTGCTATTTTTATTGTCGAATCGTTTGTTTTGATTCTTTTTGTTGTTGGTTCTTATTGAAAATGTTCTGAAGTTGTCATTGAATTTTGGGCATCAGCAGAAGTAGCTGCAGACAGTCGGGTGTTGTGTTTGCAATTTGTGCTTGCAACCTAGCAATCTTGATTTTTTTGGAAAAGAGCTTTTGATCCAAAAGCCTCCATTGTATATTTATTATTCTATGGATAAAATCGTACGCACATATTTAAACGGTTTTTGTAAGTGAGGCCGTATAGTTGCAAGCTCAAAATAACAGCCACGTACATATCAGTTTCATAGTTCTTAGCTTTGCCGTCAATACGAAAAGAACAACCTGAGTACAGGCCAGTTACACAGTGCTAAAGTTTGCACTGACAACGGTACTGAGACTTGGGTTCACGGAACGAATCTAATCACGTTCAATAATTGGGCTCTGATCAACGAAACTAAGTACTTGAATCGCAACAACGTCCAGAGTAAGTTCCCCGGCATCGCGGCATCTCCCCTTCTGAACGTCACCGGCCACCAAGACGTGTTGAGTCTCCCCTACCTTCATCGCTTGAATGAACGTAAGCTGGAGATCATCAAGGAAGTCAAGGACGAAATTGGAAGCGTCGACAGCGTGGTACTAGCCTTCTTGTTGGGTGCTGTGTGTTGCACCAAAATTTGCGTCGGAGTCACCTACCGTCGGTTCACCAAAAACATGGTATCGGCCAAGGAGATTAAGAAGGTGATCGCCGAGGGCGGCCATAACTTAAAAGGGGAGCAGTTAACAGAGGCCAACGACACCAGCTCCAGATGCTGATATAGCACTGGGCCGGATGTTCTTACGAGCTAACAGGGGTCAGCAAAATGCAATATAACACCAGCTCCAGATGCTGACATAGCTCTGGGCCGGATGTTCTTGCACGACGGCAGCGCACGAGGCGCAAGCTAAGCATTCTAGCGGCCGTTGTGAAAGCACACAATAGCTTAGGTATTTTTGATCAATCTTTTGTAAATTTAGTTTTTAATTCGACTTTCACTGAGGCACATCGGCCCAGCGACTTCGTGTATAATTTAACTCACTCACTACGGCGTGTCGGCCTAGTGTTTTATAAATCATTATCAAAATAAAGTTCTATCAAAATAATCCGCGAGGACTTATTATTTAAATCCTAATTTATACATGCAGGTGAATTTACACAGTGTGGTTTTAATTAACGAAATACCAATCAGAATTGTGTGTTTTTTTTATATTTAGGTATGTGATTATTTGGTGAAGTCTATAATGGAGAGGTACATACACTTATTGTTCAACGGAGCGAAAGCCTATGTGTGCAGATATGTCTTGATGTACTTGCGTACATCAATATGGCGATCGGTTAAAATTGTATGTACATACATACAAATATGTACAGGCACCAATATGGCGACCTTTTTTGGAATCACTTTCTGTTTTATTTCTTTTAATATCTGTCACTTTTTAGATGCCCTTATGGCCATGAACAATATTTTATTTGAGGGTTTTTTTTTTTTTGGATCTTTTATATACGATTACCCCTCGCTTTAACCACGGACAATGTGAAGCGAAAAAAAATATGTTCAGACACACAAATATGAATAAATCGGACTGGAATTGCCGGAAATTTGGCAATGGACGAGTTGAGGTAGGTGCACTGCTACTTATCTTGTTTGAATTTGTAGCTGTTACTGGAACCTTTTGTTGCAGATCCACCAATGCTTGCAGGGGCGAACTGGATATGCTAGATGTTGAAGAAGTATCCGGCTCGAAGGACCAAATGTTGTAGTAGGGCGTCCGCAGGGCTTCCAGGTGAAACTTTACGAAATGAATTATCGTTGGGGGAGCGTTTCTGCTCTGCACAGTTTTCTTAATAAGGTTTGAAAAAAACACGTTTTGTTCGCTTGAAGGTTAATTTTCATCTGTTCTATATTTTCAGAGTACATTACAATGTATTAGTGTAAGTGAGGTGAATTTCATGTTCCATGTACTGGTTCCGGAGTTACATGGCGGTTGGATGGCGACGTGTTTCACACTTTTCGCAGAATTCAAACTTCTTCGAGGGGAATGTGACTTAAAGATTTTTTGGGCGAAGTTTTAAGTTGTGTCCGATTTGCTTCAAACTTATTTTCAAAGCTTTATATAAGAACTTAATAAATACGTATTTTAGCGATTTGGGAAATTCCA
Source organism: Drosophila borealis (assembly GCA_035045885.1). Classification (NCBI taxonomy): domain Eukaryota; kingdom Metazoa; phylum Arthropoda; class Insecta; order Diptera; family Drosophilidae; genus Drosophila; species Drosophila borealis. Next base: position 514,873 of record JAWNOR010000208.1, read on the forward strand.
CCTGTAACAGTGGTAACTTGGCGGAAAACGGTTGTATGAAAGTTTTTTGTTTACGATCCAATCGGCTCAAACTTATTTTCAAAGATCTTCGTTCAAATTCATTTGAGGGGTGTTTCACACTTTTCGAAAAATCCGTTCCTCGGTGGAAATGGAGGTCAAAGATTTGGTGGATGACATTTTGTGTTCAAATTCGGTTCCAATTCGGATCCAGAAAAATCATTTGAGATGTGTTTCACACTTTTCGCAGAATCCAAACTTTTTCGGGTGGAATGCGACTCAAAGATTTTTTGTGAGAAGTTTTAAGTTGTGTCTGATTTTTTTCAAACTTATTTTCAAAGCTCTACATAAGAATATAATGAATACGCTGAATGAATTCAGCGATTTGGGAAATCCCACTCGCAACATTGGTAAATTGGCGGAAAACGTTTCTATGAAAATTGTTTGTTTACCGTCCGATTAGTTTCAAAATCATTTTCAAAGCTTTTTGAGAACGTTGATTTTTAACATACGTTCCACGGGCAAGGCCGGGTTATACCCGCTAGTCTCTATATATAAAGCTTTTTGTCCTGACTGACTGACTGATTGGTGATCAACGCACAGCCCAAACCGTAAGAGCTAGGAAGCTGAAATGTTCACTGTAGTTACCTTATGTGATGTAGGTGCACGTTAAGACGGGCTTTCGGGAAATTCCACCCGCAAGTGTGGAAAAATCGCGAAAAACGTTTGTATGTAACTTTTTTGTTTACCATCCGATCGGCCTCAGACTTATTTTCAAAGATCTTTGTTCAAATTCATTTGAGGGGTGTTTCACACTTTTAGGAAAATCCATTCCTCCTTGGTGGAAATGGAGGTCAATCACGCTGGGTCCATCACACTGCAAATATTTATCCGAAGCTTGAAGAGCAAGTCGGACATACTCTTTAGAGTGGCTTATCAGATTCTGCCATTGAGTAATAAAGAGACAGAGCTGAAAAGTCACTCTGAGCAAACGCAAAGTCAAACAGCAAACAAAACAACAAATCACTTGGAAAACAACAACAGTGCGCACGAAACCCCATTTGGTTTTTTCGTCGTCCGTCTTGATCTTCAAAAGTTCCTGCGCGATTATGAGGACATAGGAAACTTAGTGCAATGAAAAGGGACATATAATGCCGCTGTGCTTTTTGCGTGTTTCTCTGTCGATCTTACAAGGCAGCGCGTAGAAACAACAACAACACGATTTAGGTTCTAATGTTGCATAGCCGAGTCTCGGCGCAAGTAGGTAGAAAATTCGAATGCCCGCTCCATGGCATTCAAATCAAAGGGTTACGTACACAGCGGGTTAGCATCAAAAATTTTAACGTCACGTTTTATAGAATTTTATTCCGTGTGATCTGTATGATATATTTATATCTTTATTACGTTCATTTAAGTTATTTATTAGTAGGTCCTTTTTAGTAAATAATTTATTGACAAATATAGTGATTTACTGTACGCAACGATCGCACACAAAGAGCTTTAGGCTGTGGCGTCACATGCGCGACAGAATGTTGCAATCTTCTTGAATTCATATACTTCCCCTGGTTTGGCAGACACATACATGTACACATGCACCAAAATATGTGTGTTGAAAAACATACGCCAACAACAATTAGGCGCGTCGAGGCATTGATACCCTTATTTATAGAAATAGTAGATATTGTTTAAAGAAAACAATTATTATTGATTCTACTAAAAGTTGCACAATTAATACGAAATTATATTCTTCTTAGACATTGGATAAAAATTTGTATTTAAGATCAATGGTCAAAATACCCTATTTTGAGAAAGGGTGCCTTGCTGTTCGAAAAATGTACAATTATAAAAGTCTGCCTAGCTGCTTGCAAGTTGGAAGCGAGAGGAGAAGAAGAAGACATGACTTTGGGACTTTGCGAATAATAGGCATAGCAGTGCTTAGAAACCACAACAATGAGTTAGAAGAGTGTAGAAGCTTAGATAATAGGCTGTTGCCTCGAACCAAAAAGGGATAGCAAGGACAGAATTTGTGGTGTGCTATTTTTATTGTCGAATCGTTTGTTTTGATTCTTTTTGTTGTTGGTTCTTATTGAAAATGTTCTGAAGTTGTCATTGAATTTTGGGCATCAGCAGAAGTAGCTGCAGACAGTCGGGTGTTGTGTTTGCAATTTTTGCTTGCAACCTAGCAATCTTGCTTTTTTGGAAAAGAGCTTTTGATCAAAAAGGCTCCTCTGTATATTTATTATTCTATGGATAAAATCGTACGCACAAATTTAAACGGTTTTTGTAAGTGAGGCCGTATAGTTGCAAGCTCAAAATAACAGCCAAGTACATATCAGTTTCATAGTTCTTAGCTTTGCAGTCAATACGAAAAGAACAACCTGAGAACAGGCCAGTTACACAGTACTCAGCTCTTCGACGAGTACGAAAGTAACAGCCTGAGTACAGGCCAGTGATACAGTACTCAGCTCTTCGAAGAGTATGTAAGGAACAACCTGAGTACAGGCCAGTGACACAGTACTCAGCTATTTGAAGAGTACGAAATGAACAACCTGAGTACAGAATCTGTTATTAAGACTTCCACTATACAACAAGTATAATAATAGGCAAGCTGCAACAAGACAGCAACCATAAAAATTAAAAAAAAAACTGCATGATTTTGAAATGTATAAATAATGCTGAAAAGTATATCTAACATAATATTAATATATATCATCTCTATATATAAAACTGTTTGTCCTGACTGACTGACTGACTGACTGACTGACTGAATGATTGGTGATCAACGCACAGCCCAAACCGTAACAGCTAGGAAGCTGAAATTTTCACTGTAGTTACCTTATGTGATGTAGGTGCACGTTAAGACGGGCTTTCGGGAAATTCCACCCGCAAGTGTGGAAAAATCGCGCAAAACGTTTGTATGTAACTTTTTTATTTACCATCCGATCGGCCTCAGACTTATTTTCAAAGATCTTTGTTCAAATTCATTTGAGGGGTGTTTCACACTTTTGGGAAAATCCATTCCTCCTTGGTGGAAATGGAGGTCAAAGATTTGGTGGGTGACGTTTCGCGCTCAAATTCGTTTCCAGAGATCAATAAGAAAAATCATTTGAGACGTGTTTCACACTTTTCGCAGAATTCAAACTTCTTCGGGGGGAATGCGATTTAAAGATTTTTAGGGGCGAAGTTTTAAGCTGTGTCCGATTTGCTTCAAACTTATTTTCAAAGCTCTACATAAGAACTTAATGAATACGTATTTAAGCGATTTGGCGGAAAACGGTTGTATGAAAGTATTTTGTTTACCATCCGATCGGCCCCAAACTCATTTTCATAGATGTGTGTTCAAATTCATTTGTGGGGTGTTGTACACATTTTGAAAAATCCATCCCTCCTTGGTGCAAACGGGGTTCAAAGATTTGGTGGATGACAGTTTGTGTTCAAATTTATTTCAAAAGATCTATAAGAAAAATCATTTAAGACGTGTTTCACATTTTTCGCAAAATCTAAACTGCTTCGGTAGAAAATTCATTTTAAAGATTTTTAAGGTGAATTTTAAGTTTTGTCCGATTTGCATAAAAGTTTTTTGATTCCCGTCCGATCAGTTTCAAAATCATTTTCAAAGCTTTTTGAAAACATTGATTTTATAACATAAGTTCCACGGGCAAGGCCGGGTTATTCCCGCTAGTATACATATATATCTAACATATCTATAACATTGATCCAGAATCGGACTGGAATTGCCGGAAATTTGGCAATAAACGAGTTGAGGTAGCTGCACTGCTACTTATTTTGTTTGAATTTGTAGCTGTTACTGGAACCTTTTGTTGCAGATCCACCAATGCTTGCTGGGGCGAACTGGATATGCTAGATGTTGAAGAAGTATCCGGCTCGAAGGACCAAATGTTGTAGTAGGGCGTCCGCAGGGCTTCCAGGTGAAACTTTACGAAATGAATTATCGTTGGGGGAGCGTTTCTGCTCTGCACAGTTTTCTTAATAAGGTTTGAAAAAAACACGTTTTGTTCGCTTGAAGGTTAATTTTCATCAGTTCTATATTTTCAGAGTACATTACAATGTATTAGTGTAAGTGAGGTGAATTTCATGTTTCATGTACTGGTTCCGGAGTTACATGGCGGTTGGATGGCGACGTGTTTCACACTTTTCGCAGAATTCAAACTTCTTCGAGGGGAATGCGATTTAAAGATTTTTTGGGCGAAGTTTTGAGTTGTGTCCGATTTGCTTCAAACTTATTTTCAAAGCTCTACATAAGAACTTAATAAATACGTATTTTAGCGATTTGGGAAATTCCACCTGTAACAGTGGTAACTTGGCGGAAAACGGTTGTATGAAAGTTTTTTGTTTACGATCCAATCGGCTCAAACTTATTTTCAAAGATCTTCGTTCAAATTCATTTGAGGGGTGTTTCACACTTTTCGAAAAATCCGTTCCTCGGTGGAAATGGAGGTCAAAGATTTGGTGGATGACATTTTGTGTTCAAATTCGGTTCCAAAGATCTATCAGAAAAATCATTTGAGATGTGTTTCACACTTTTCGCAGAATCCAAACTTTTTCGGGTGGAATGCGACTCAAAGATTTTTTGTGAGAAGTTTTAAGTTGTGTCTGATTTTTTTCAAACTTATTTTCAAAGCTCTACATAAGAATATAATGAATACGCTGAATGAATTCAGCGATTTGGGAAATCCCACTCGCAACATTGGTAAATTGGCGGAAAACGTTTCTATGAAAATTGTTTGTTTACCGTCCGATTAGTTTCAAAATCATTTTCAAAGCTTTTTGAGAACGTTGACTTTTAACATACGTTCCACGGGCAAGGCCGGGTTATACCCGCTAGTCTCTATATATAAAGCTGTTTGTCCTGACTGACTGACTGATTGGTGATCAACGCACAGCCCAAACCGTAAGAGCTAGGAAGCTGAAATGTTCACTGTAGTTACCTGATGTGATGTAGGTGCACGTTAAGACGGGCTTTCGGAAAATTCCACCCGCAAGTGTGGAAAAATCGCGAAAAACGTTTGTATGTAACTTTTTTGTTTACCATCCGATCGGCCTCAGACTTATTTTCAAAGATCTTTGTTCATATTCATTTGAGGGGTGTTTCACACTTTTAGGAAAATCCATTCCTCCTTGGTGGAAATGGAGGTCAATCACGCTGGGTCCATCACACTGCAAATATTTATCCGAAGCTTGAAGAGCAAGTCGGACATACTCTTTAGAGTGGCTTATCAGATTCTGCCATTGAGTAATAAAGAGACAGAGCTGAAAAGTCACTCTGAGCAAACGCAAAGTCAAACAGCAAACAAAACAACAAATCACTTGGAAAACAACAACAGTGCGCACGAAACCACATTTGGTTTTTTCGTCGTCCGTCTTGATCTTCAAAAGTTCCTGCGCGATTATGAGGACATAGGAAACTTAGTGCAATGAAAAGGGACATATAATGCCGCTGTGCTTTTTGCGTGTTTCTCTGTCGATCTTACAAGGCAGCGCGTAGAAACAACAACAACACGATTTAGGTTCTAATGTTGCATAGCCGAGTCTCGGCGCAAGTAGGTAGAAAATTCGAATGCCCGCTCCATGGCATTCAAATCAAAGGGTTACGTACACAGCGCGTTAGCATCAAAAATTTTAACGTCACGTTTTATAGAATTTTATTCCGTGTGATCTGTATGATATATTTATATCTTTATTACGTTCATTTAAGTTATTTATTAGTAGGGCCTTTTTAGTAAATAATTTATTGACAAATATAGTGATTTACTGTACGCAACGATCGCACACAAAGAGCTTTAGGCTGTGGCGTCACATGCGCGACAGAATGTTGCAATCTTCTTGAATTCATATACTTCCCCTGGTTTGGCAGACACATACATGTACACATGCACCAAAATATGTGTGTTGAAAAACATACGCCAACAACAATTAGGCGCGTCGAGGCATTGATACCCTTATTTATAGAAATTTTCACTGTAGTTACCTTATGTGATGTAGGTGCACGTTAAGACGGGCTTTCGGGAAATTCCACTCGCAAGTGTGGAAAAATCGCGCAAAACGTTTGTATGTAACTTTTTTATTTACCATCCGATCGGCCTCAGACTTATTTTCAAAGATCTTTGTTCAAATTCATTTGAGGGGTGTTTCACACTTTTGGGAAAATCCATTCCTCCTTGGTGGAAATGGAGGTCAAAGATTTGGTGGGTGACGTTTCGCGCTCAAATTCGTTTCCAGAGATCAATAAGAAAAATCATTTGAGACGTGTTTCACACTTTTCGCAGAATTCAAACTTCTTCGGGGGGAATGCGATTTAAAGATTTTTTGGGCGAAGTTTTAAGCTGTGTCCGATTTGCTTCAAACTTATTTTCAAAGCTCTACATAAGAACTTAATGAATACGTATTTAAGCGATTTGGCGGAAAACGGTTGTATGAAAGTATTTTGTTTACCATCCGATCGGCCCCAAACTCATTTTCATAGATGTGTGTTCAAATTCATTTGTGGGGTGTTGTACACATTTTGAAAAATCCATCCCTCCTTGGTGCAAACGGGGTTCAAAGATTTGGTGGATGACAGTTTGTGTTCAAATTTATTTCAAAAGATCTATAAGAAAAATCATTTAAGACGTGTTTCACATTTTTCGCAAAATCTAAACTGCTTCGGTAGAAAATTCATTTTAAAGATTTTTATGGTGAATTTTAAGTTTTGTCCGATTTGCATAAAAGTTTTTTGATTCCCGTCCGATCAGTTTCAAAATCATTTTCAAAGCTTTTTGAAAACATTGATTTTATAACATAAGTTCCACGGGCAAGGCCGGGTTATTCCCGCTAGTATACATATATATCTAACATATCTATAACATTGATCCAGAATCGGACTGGAATTGCCGGAAATTTGGCAACAAACGAGTTGAGGTAGCTGCACTGCTACTTATTTTGTTTGAATTTGTAGCTGTTACTGGAACCTTTTGTTGCAGATCCACCAATGCTTGCTGGGGCGAACTGGATATGCTAGATGTTGAAGAAGTATCCGGCTCGAAGGATCAAATGTTGTAGTAGGGCGTCCGCAGGGCTTCCAGGTGAAACTTTACGAAATGAATTATCGTTGGGGGAGCGTTTCTGCTCTGCACAGTTTTCTTAATAAGGTTTGAAAAAAACACGTTTTGTTCGCTTGAAGGTTAATTTTCATCAGTTCTATATTTTCAGAGTACATTACAATGTATTAGTGTAAGTGAGGTGAATTTCATGTTTATTGTACTGGTTCCGGAGTTACATGGCGGTTGGATGGCGACGTGTTTCACACTTTTCGCAGAATTCAAACTTCTTCGAGGGGAATGCGATTTAAAGATTTTTTGGGCGAAGTTTTAAGTTGTGTCCGATTTGCTTCAAACTTATTTTCAAAGCTCTACATAAGAACTTAATAAATACGTATTTTAGCGATTTGGGAAACTCCACCTGTAACAGTGGTAACTTGGCGGAAAACGGTTGTATGAAAGTTTTTTGTTTACGATCCAATCGGCTCAAACTTATTTTCAAAGATCTTCGTTCAAATTCATTTGAGGGGTGTTTCACACTTTTCGAAAAATCCGTTCCTCGGTGGAAATGGAGGTCAAAGATTTGGTGGATGACATTTTGTGTTCAAATTCGTTTCCAAAGATCTATCAGAAAAATCATTTGAGACGTGTTTCACACTTTTCGCAGAATCCAAACTTTTTCGGGTGGAATGCGACTCAAAGATTTTTTGTGAGAAGTTTTAAGTTGTGTCTGATTTGCTTCAAACTTATTTTCAAAGCTCTACATAAGATTATAATGAATACGCGTTTCAGCGATTTGGGAAATCCCACTCGCAACATTGGTAAATTGGCGGAAAACGTTTCTATGAAAATTGTTTGTTTACCGTCCGATAAGTTTCAAAATAATTTTCAAAGCTTTTTGAGAACGTTGATTTTTAACATACGTTCCACGGGCAAGGCCGGGTTATACCCGCTAGTCTCTATATATAAAGCTTTTTGTCCTGACTGACTGACTGATTGGTGATCAACGCACAGCCCAAACCGTAAGAGCTAGGAAGCTGAAATTTTCACTGTAGTTACCTTATGTGATGTAGGTGCACGTTAAGACGGGCTTTCGGAAAATTCCACCCGCAAGTGTGGAAAAATCGCGAAAAACGTTTGTATGTAACTTTTTTGTTTACCATCCGATCGGCCTCAGACTTATTTTCAAAGATCTTTGTTCAAATTCATTTGAGGGGTGTTTCACACTTTTAGGAAAATCCATTCCTCCTTGGTGGAAATGGAGGTCAATCACGCTGGGTCCATCACACTGCAAATATTTATCCGAAGCTTGAAGAGCAAGTCGGACATACTCTTTAGAGTGGCTTATCAGTTTCTGCCATTGAGTAATAAAGAGACAGAGCTGAAAAGTCACTCTGAGCAAACGCAAAGTCAAACAGCAAACAAAACAACAAATCACTTGGAAAACAACAACAGTGCGCACGAAACCCCATTTGGTTTTTTCGTCGTCCGTCTTGATCTTCAAAAGTTCCTGCGCGATTATGAGGACATAGGAAACTTAGTGCAATGAAAAGGGACATATAATGCCGCTGTGCTTTTTGCGTGTTTCTCTGTCGATCTTACAAGGCAGCGCGTAGAAACAACAACAACACGATTTAGGTTCTAATGTTGCATAGCCGAGTCTCGGCGCAAGTAGGTAGAAAATTCGAATGCCCGCTCCATGGCATTCAAATCAAAGGGTTACGTACACAGCGCGTTAGCATCAAAAATTTTAACGTCACGTTTTATAGAATTTTATTCCGTGTGATCTGTATGATATATTTATATCTTTATTACGTTCATTTAAGTTATTTATTAGTAGGGCCTTTTTAGTAAATAATTTATTGACAAATATAGTGATTTACTGTACGCAACGATCGCACACAAAGAGCTTTAGGCTGTGGCGTCACATGCGCGACAGAATGTTGCAATCTTCTTGAATTCATATACTTCCCCTGGTTTGGCAGACACATACATGTACACATGCACCAAAATATGTGTGTTGAAAAACATACGCCAACAACAATTAGGCGCGTCGAGGCATTGATACCCTTATTTATAGAAATAGTAGATATTGTTTAAAGAAAACAATTATTATTGATTCTACTAAAAGTTGCACAATTAATACGAAATTATATTCATCTTAGACATTGGATAAAAATTTGTATTTAAGAGCAATGGTCAAAATACCCTATTTTGAGAAAGGGTGCCTTGCTGTTCGAAAAATGTACAATTATAAAAGTCTGCCTAGCTGCTTGCAAGTTGGAAGCGAGAGGAGAAGAAGAAGACATGACTTTGGGACTTTGCATAGCAGTGCTTAGAAACCACAACAATGAGTTAGAAGAGTGTAGAAGCTTAGATAATAGGCTGTTGCCTCGAACCAAAAAGGGATAGCAAGGACAGAATTTGTGGTGTGCTATTTTTATTGTCGAATCGTTTGTTTTGATTCTTTTTGTTGTTGGTTCTTATTGAAAATGTTCTGAAGTTGTCATTGAATTTTGGGCATCAGCAGAAGTAGCTGCAGACAGTCGGGTGTTGTGTTTGCAATTTTTGCTTGCAACCTAGCAATCTTGCTTTTTTGGAAAAGAGCTTTTGATCCAAAAGGCTCCTCTGTATATTTATTATTCTATGGATAAAATCGTACGCACAAATTTAAACGGTTTTTGTAAGTGAGGCCGTATAGTTGCAAGCTCAAAATAACAGCCAAGTACATATCAGTTTCATAGTTCTTAGCTTTGCAGTCAATACGAAAAGAACAACCTGAGAACAGGCCAGTTACACAGTACTCAGCTCTTCGACGAGTACGAAAGTAACAGCCTGAGTACAGGCCAGTGATACAGTACTCAGCTCTTTGAAGAGTATGTAAGGAACAACCTGAGTACAGGCCAGTGACACAGTACTCAGCTATTTGAAGAGTACGAAATGAACAACCTGAGTACAGAATCTGTTATTAAGACTTCCACTATACAACAAGTATAATAATAGGCAAGCTGCAACAAGACAGCAACCATAAACTGCAGCCAAATAGCACAAACCGTCTTAAATACAAATTTTTGTCCAATGTCTGAGAAGAATATAATTTCGTATTAATTGTGCAACTATTAGTAGAATCAATAATAATTGTTTTCTTTAAACAATATCTACTATTTCTATAAATAAGGGTATCAATGCCTCGACGCGCCTAATTGTTGTTGGCGTATGTTTTTCAACACACATATTTTAGTGCATGTGTACATGTATGTGTCTGCCAAACCAGGGGAAGTATATGAATTCAAGAAGATTGCAACATTCTGTCGCGAATGTGACGTCACAGCCTAAGGCTCTTTGTGTGCGATCGTTGCGTACAGTAAATCACTATATATGTCAATAAATTATTTACTATAAAAGGCCCTACTAATAAATAACTTAAATGAACGTAATAAAGATATAAATATATCATACAGATCACACGGAATAAAATTCTATAAAACGTGACGTTAAAATTTTTGATGCTAACGCGCTGTGTACGTAACCCTTTGATTTGAATGCCATGGAGCGGGCATTCGAATTTTCTACCTACTTGCGCCGAGACTCGGCTATGCAACATTAGAACCTAAATCGTGTTGTTGTTGTTTCTACGCGCTGCCTTGTAAGATCGACAGAGAAACACGCAAAAAGCACAGCGGCATTATATGTCCCTTTTCATTGCACTAAGTTTCCTATGTCCTCATAATCGCGCAGGAACTTTTGAAGATCAAGACGGACGACGAAAAAACCAAATGGGGTTTCGTGCGCACTGTTGTTGTTTTCCAAGTGATTTGTTGTTTTGTTTGCTGTTTGACTTTGCGTTTGCTCAGAGTGACTTTTCAGCTCTGTCTCTTTATTACTCAATGGCAGAAACTGATAAGCCACTCTAAAGAGTATGTCCGACTTGCTCTTCAAGCTTCGGATAAATATTTGCAGTGTGATGGACCCAGCGTGATTGACCTCCATTTCCACCAAGGAGGAATGGATTTTCCTAAAAGTGTGAAACACCCCTCAAATGAATTTGAACAAAGATCTTTGAAAATAAGTCTGAGGCCGATCGGATGGTAAACAAAAAAGTTACATACAAACGTTTTTCGCGATTTTTCCACACTTGCGGGTGGAATTTTCCGAAAGCCCGTCTTAACGTGCACCTACATCACATAAGGTAACTACAGTGAAAATTTCAGCTTCCTAGCTCTTACGGTTTGGGCTGTGCGTTGATCACCAATCAGTCAGTCAGTCAGGACAAAAAGCTTTATATATAGAGACTAGCGGGTATAACCCGGCCTTGCCCGTGGAACGTATGTTAAAAATCAACGTTCTCAAAAAGCTTTGAAAATTATTTTGAAACTTATCGGACGGTAAACAAACAATTTTCATAGAAACGTTTTCCGCCAATTTACCAATGTTGCGAGTGGGATTTCCCAAATCGCTGAAACGCGTATTCATTATAATCTTATGTAGAGCTTTGAAAATAAGTTTGAAGCAAATCAGACACAACTTAAAACTTCTCACAAAAAATCTTTGAGTCGCATTCCACCCGAAAAAGTTTGGATTCTGCGAAAAGTGTGAAACACGTCTCAAATGATTTTTCTGATAGATCTTTGGAAACGAATTTGAACACAAAATGTCATCCACCAAATCTTTGACCTCCATTTCCACCGAGGAACGGATTTTTCGAAAAGTGTGAAACACCCCTCAAATGAATTTGAACGAAGATCTTTGAAAATAAGTTTGAGCCGATTGGATCGTAAACAAAAAACTTTCATACAACCGTTTTCCGCCAAGTTACCACTGTTACAGGTGGAATTTCCCAAATCGCTAAAATACGTATTTATTAAGTTCTTATGTAGAGCTTTGAAAATAAGTTTGAAGCAAATCGGACACAACTCAAAACTTCGCCCAAAAAATCTTTAAATCGCATTCCCCTCGAAGAAGTTTGAATTCTGCGAAAAGTGTGAAACACGTCGCCATCCAACCGCCATGTAACTCCGGAACCAGTACATGAAACATGAAATTCACCTCACTTACACTAATACATTGTAATGTACTCTGAAAATATAGAACTGATGAAAATTAACCTTCAAGCGAACAAAACGTGTTTTTTTCAAACCTTATTAAGAAAACTGTGCAGAGCAGAAACGCTCCCCCAACGATAATTCATTTCGTAAAGTTTCACCTGGAAGCCCTGCGGACGCCCTACTACAACATTTGGTCCTTCGAGCCGGATACTTCTTCAACATCTAGCATATCCAGTTCGCCCCAGCAAGCATTGGTGGATCTGCAACAAAAGGTTCCAGTAACAGCTACAAATTCAAACAAAATAAGTAGCAGTGCAGCTACCTCAACTCGTTTATTGCCAAATTTCCGGCAATTCCAGTCCGATTCTGGATCAATGTTATAGATATGTTAGATATATATGTATACTAGCGGGAATAACCCGGCCTTGCCCGTGGAACTTATGTTATAAAATCAATGTTTTCAAAAAGCTTTGAAAATGATTTTGAAACTGATCGGACGGGAATCAAAAAGTTTATGCAAATCGGACAAAACTTAAAATTCACCATAAAAATCTTTAAAATGAATTTTCTACCGAAGCAGTTTAGATTTTGCGAAAAATGTGAAACACGTCTTAAATGATTTTTCTTATAGATCTTTTGAAATAAATTTGAACACAAACTGTCATCCACCAAATCTTTGAACCCCGTTTGCACCAAGGAGGGATGGATTTTTCAAAATGTGTACAACACCCCACAAATGAATTTGAACACACATCTATGAAAATGAGTTTGGGGCCGATCGGATGGTAAACAAAATACTTTCATACAACCGTTTTCCGCCAAATCGCTTAAATACGTATTCATTAAGTTCTTATGTAGAGCTTTGAAAATAAGTTTGAAGCAAATCGGACACAGCTTAAAACTTCGCCCAAAAAATCTTTAAATCGCATTCCCCCGAAGAAGTTTGAATTCTGCGAAAAGTGTGAAACACGTCTCAAATGATTTTTCTTATTGATCTCTGGAAACGAATTTGAGCGCGAAACGTCACCCACCAAATCTTTGACCTCCATTTCCACCAAGGAGGAATGGATTTTCCCAAAAAGTGTGAAACACCCCTCAAATGAATTTGAACAAAGATCTTTGAAAATAAGTCTGAGGCCGATCGGATGGTAAATAAAAAAGTTACATACAAACGTTTTGCGCGATTTTTCCACACTTGCGGGTGGAATTTCCCGAAAGCCCGTCTTAACGTGCACCTACATCACATAAGGTAACTACAGTGAAAATTTCAGCTTCCTAGCTGTTACGGTTTGGGCTGTGCGTTGATCACCAATCATTCAGTCAGTCAGTCAGTCAGTCAGTCAGGACAAACAGTTTTATATATAGAGATGATATATATTAATATTATGTTAGATATACTTTTCAGCATTATTTATACATTTCAAAATCATGCACCGTACTCGTCGAAGAGCTGAGTACTGTGTAACTGGCCTGTTCTCAGCTCTTCGACGAGTACGAAAGTAACAGCCTGAGTACAGGCCAGTGATACAGTACTCAGCTCTTCGAAGAGTATGTAAGGAACAACCTGAGTACAGGCCAGTGACACAGTACTCAGCTATTTGAAGAGTACGAAATGAACAACCTGAGTACAGAATCTGTTATTAAGACTTCCACTATACAACAAGTATAATAATAGGCAAGCTGCAACAAGACAGCAACCATAAAAATTAAAAAAAAAACTGCATGATTTTGAAATGTATAAATAATGCTGAAAAGTATATCTAACATAATATTAATATATATCATCTCTATATATAAAACTGTTTGTCCTGACTGACTGACTGACTGACTGACTGAATGATTGGTGATCAACGCACAGCCCAAACCGTAACAGCTAGGAAGCTGAAATTTTCACTGTAGTTACCTTATGTGATGTAGGTGCACGTTAAGACGGGCTTTCGGGAAATTCCACCCGCAAGTGTGGAAAAATCGCGCAAAACGTTTGTATGTAACTTTTTTATTTACCATCCGATCGGCCTCAGACTTATTTTCAAAGATCTTTGTTCAAATTCATTTGAGGGGTGTTTCACACTTTTGGGAAAATCCATTCCTCCTTGGTGGAAATGGAGGTCAAAGATTTGGTGGGTGACGTTTCGCGCTCAAATTCGTTTCCAGAGATCAATAAGAAAAATCATTTGAGACGTGTTTCACACTTTTCGCAGAATTCAAACTTCTTCGAGGGGAATGCGATTTAAAGATTTTTTGGGCGAAGTTTTAAGTTGTGTCGGATTTGCTTCAAACTTATTTTCAAAGCTCTACATAAGAACTTAATAAATACGTATTTTAGCGATTTGGGAAACTCCACCTGTAACAGTGGTAACTTGGCGGAAAACGGTTGTATGAAAGTTTTTTGTTTACGATCCAATCGGCTCAAACTTATTTTCAAAGATCTTCGTTCAAATTCATTTGAGGGGTGTTTCACACTTTTCGAAAAATCCGTTCCTCGGTGGAAATGGAGGTCAAAGATTTGGTGGATGACATTTTGTGTTCAAATTCGTTTCCAAAGATCTATCAGAAAAATCATTTGAGACGTGTTTCACACTTTTCGCAGAATCCAAACTTTTTCGGGTGGAATGCGACTCAAAGATTTTTTGTGAGAAGTTTTAAGTTGTGTCTGATTTGCTTCAAACTTATTTTCAAAGCTCTACATAAGATTATAATGAATACGCGTTTCAGCGATTTGGGAAATCCCACTCGCAACATTGGTAAATTGGCGGAAAACGTTTCTATGAAAATTGTTTGTTTACCGTCCGATAAGTTTCAAAATAATTTTCAAAGCTTTTTGAGAACGTTGATTTTTAACATACGTTCCACGGGCAAGGCCGGGTTATACCCGCTAGTCTCTATATATAAAGCTTTTTGTCCTGACTGACTGACTGATTGGTGATCAACGCACAGCCCAAACCGTAGGAGCTAGGAAGCTGAAATTTTCACTGTAGTTACCTTATGTGATGTAGGTGCACGTTAAGACGGGCTTTCGGAAAATTCCACCCGCAAGTGTGGAAAAATCGCGAAAAACGTTTGTATGTAACTTTTTTGTTTACCATCCGATCGGCCTCAGACTTATTTTCAAAGATCTTTGTTCAAATTCATTTGAGGGGTGTTTCACACTTTTAGGAAAATCCATTCCTCCTTGGTGGAAATGGAGGTCAATCACGCTGGGTCCATCACACTGCAAATATTTATCCGAAGCTTGAAGAGCAAGTCGGACATACTCTTTAGAGTGGCTTATCAGTTTCTGCCATTGAGTAATAAAGAGACAGAGCTGAAAAGTCACTCTGAGCAAACGCAAAGTCAAACAGCAAACAAAACAACAAATCACTTGGAAAACAACAACAGTGCGCACGAAACCCCATTTGGTTTTTTCGTCGTCCGTCTTGATCTTCAAAAGTTCCTGCGCGATTATGAGGACATAGGAAACTTAGTGCAATGAAAAGGGACATATAATGCCGCTGTGCTTTTTGCGTGTTTCTCTGTCGATCTTACAAGGCAGCGCGTAGAAACAACAACAACACGATTTAGGTTCTAATGTTGTTGTTGCATAGCCGAGTCTCGGCGCAAGTAGGTAGAAAATTCGAATGCCCGCTCCATGGCATTCAAATCAAAGGGTTACGTACACAGCGCGTTAGCATCAAAAATTTTAACGTCACGTTTTATAGAATTTTATTCCGTGTGATCTGTATGATATATTTATATCTTTATTACGTTCATTTAAGTTATTTATTAGTAGGGCCTTTTATAGTAAATAATTTATTGACATATATAGTGATTTACTGTACGCAACGATCGCACACAAAGAGCCTTAGGCTGTGACGTCACATTCGCGACAGAATGTTGCAATCTTCTTGAATTCATATACTTCCCCTGGTTTGGCAGACACATACATGTACACATGCACTAAAATATGTGTGTTGAAAAACATACGCCAACAACAATTAGGCGCGTCGAGGCATTGATACCCTTATTTATAGAAATAGTAGATATTGTTTAAAGAAAACAATTATTATTGATTCTACTAATAGTTGCACAATTAATACGAAATTATATTCTTCTCAGACATTGGACAAAAATTTGTATTTAAGACGGTTTGTGCTATTTGGCTGCAGCACTGATCAATGGTTAAAATACCCTATTTTGAGAAAGGGTGCCTTGCTGTTCGAAAAATGAACAATTATAAAAGTCTGCCTAGCTGCTTGCAAGTTGGAAGCGAGAGGAGAAAAAGAAGACATGACTTTGGGACTTTGCATAGCAGTGCTTAGAAACCACAACAATGAGTTAGAAGAGTGTAGAAGCTTAGATAATAGGCTGTTGCCTCGAACCAAAAAGGGATAGCAAGGACAGAATTTGTGGTGTGCTATTTTTATTGTCGAATCGTTTGTTTTGATTCTTTTTGTTGTTGGTTCTTATTGAAAATGTTCTGAAGTTGTCATTGAATTTTGGGCATCAGCAGAAGTTGCTGCAGACAGTCGGGTGTTGTGTTTGCAACCTAGCAATCTTGATTTTTTTGGAAAAGAGCTTTTGATCCAAAAGCCTCCTTTGTATATTTATTATTCTATGGATAAAATCGTACGCACATATTTAAACGGTTTTTGTAAGTGAGGCCGTATAGTTGCAAGCTCAAAATAACAGCCACGTACATATCAGTTTCATAGTTCTTAGCTTTGCAGTCAATACGAAAAGAACAACCTGAGTACAGGCCAGTTACACAGTGCTAAAGTTTGCACTGACAACGGTACTGAGACTTGGGTTCACGGAACGAATCTAATCACGTTCAATAATTGGGCTCTGATCAACGAAACTAAGTACTTGAATCGCAACAACGTCCAGAGTAAGTTCCCCGGCATCGCGGCATCTCCCCTTCTGAACGTCACCGGCCACCAAGACGTGTTGAGTCTCCCCTACCTTCATCGCTTGAATGAACGTAAGCTGGAGATCATCAAGGAAGTCAAGGACGAAATTGGAAGCGTCGACAGCGTGGTACTAGCCTTCTTGTTGGGAGCTGTGTGTTGCACCAAAATTTGCGTCGGAGTCACCTACCGTCGGTTCACATGGTACATGGTATCGGCCAAGGAGATTAAGAAGGTGATCGCCGAGGGCGGCCATAACTTAAAAGGGGAGCAGTTAACAGACGATAACGACACCAGCTCCAGATGCTGATATAGCACTGGGCCGGATGTTCTTACGAGCTAACAGGGGTCAGCAAAATGCAATATAACACCAGCTCCAGATGCTGACATAGCTCTGGGCCGGATGTTCTTGCACGACGGCAGCGCACGAGGCGCAAGCTAAGCATTCTAGCGGCCGTTGTGAAAGCACACAATAGCTTAGGTATTTTTGATCAATCTTTTGTAAATTTAGTTTTTAATTCGACTTTCACTGAGGCACATCGGCCCAGCGACTTCGTGTATAATTTAACTCACTCACTACGGCGTGTCGGCCTAGTGTTTTATAAATCATTATCAAAATAAAGTTCTATCAAAATAATCCGCGAGGACTTATTATTTAAATCCTAATTTATACATGCAGGTGAATTTACACAGTGTGGTTTTAATTAATGAAATACCAATCAGAATTGTGTGTTTTTTTTATATTTAGGTATGTGATTATTTGGTGAAGTCTATAATGGAGAGGTACATACACTTGTTGTTCAACGGAGCGAAAGCCTATGTGTGCTGATATGTCTTGATGTACTTGCGTACATCAATATGGCGATCGGTTAAAATTGTATGTACATACATACAAATATGTACAGGCACCAATATGGCGACCTTTTTTGGAATCACTTTCTGTTTTATTTCTTTTAATATCTGTCACTTTTTAGATGCCCTTATGGCCATGAACAATATTTTATTTGAGGGTTTTTTTTTTGGATTTTTTATATACGATTGCCCCTCGCTTTAACCACGGACAATGTGAAGCGAAAAAAAATATGTTCAGACACACAAATATGAATAAATCGGACTGGAATTGCCGGAAATTTGGCAATGGACGAGTTGAGGTAGGTGCACTGCTACTTATCTTGTTTGAATTTGTAGCTGTTACTGGAACCTTTTGTTGCAGATCCACCAATGCTTGCAGGGGCGAACTGGATATGCTAGATGTTGAAGAAGTATCCGGCTCGAAGGACCAAATGTTGTAGTAGGGCGTCCGCAGGGCTTCCAGGTGAAACTTTACGAAATGAATTATCGTTGGGGGAGCGTTTCTGCTCTGCACAGTTTTCTTAATAAGGTTTGAAAAAAACACGTTTTGTTCGCTTGAAGGTTAATTTTCATCTGTTCTATATTTTCAGAGTACATTACAATGTATTAGTGTAAGTGAGGTGAATTTCATGTTCCATGTACTGGTTCCGGAGTTACATGGCGGTTGGATGGCGACGTGTTTCACACTTTTCGCAGAATTCAAACTTCTTCGAGGGGAATGCGATTTAAAGATTTTTTGGGCGAAGTTTTAAGTTGTGTCCGATTTGCTTCAAACTTATTTTCAAAGCTCTATATAAGAACTTAATAAATACGTATTTTAGCGATTTGGGAAATTCCACCTGTAACAGTGGTAACTTGGCGGAAAACGGTTGTATGAAAGTTTTTTGTTTACGATCCAATCGGCTCAAACTTATTTTCAAAGATCTTCGTTCAAATTCATTTGAGGGGTGTTTCACACTTTTCGAAAAATCCGTTCCTCGGTGGAAATGGAGGTCAAAGATTTGGTGGATGACATTTTGTGTTCAAATTCGGTTCCAAAGATCTATCAGAAAAATCATTTGAGACGTGTTTCACACTTTTCGCAGAATCCAAACTTTTTCGGGTGGAATGCGACTCAAAGATTTTTTGTAAGAAGTTTTAAGTTGTGTCTGATTTTTTTCAAACTTATTTTCAAAGCTCTACATAAGAATATAATGAATACGCTGAATGAATTCAGCGATTTGGGAAATCCCACTCGCAACATTGGTAAATTGGCGGAAAACGTTTCTATGAAAATTGTTTGTTTACCGTCCGATTAGTTTCAAAATCATTTTCAAAGCTTTTTGAGAACGTTGATTTTTAACATACGTTCCACGGGCAAGGCCGGGTTATACCCGCTAGTCTCTATATATAAAGCTTTTTGTCCTGACTGACTGACTGATTGGTGATCAACGCACAGCCCAAACCGTAAGAGCTAGGAAGCTGAAATTTTCACTGTAGTTACCTTATGTGATGTAGGTGCACGTTAAGACGGGCTTTCGGAAAATTCCACCCGCAAGTGTGGAAAAATCGCGAAAAACGTTTGTATGTAACTTTTTTGTTTACCATCCGATCGGCCTCAGACTTATTTTCAAAGATCTTTGTTCAAATTCATTTGAGGGGTGTTTCACACTTTTAGGAAAATCCATTCCTCCTTGGTGGAAATGGAGGTCAATCACGCTGGGTCCATCACACTGCAAATATTTATCCGAAGCTTGAAGAGCAAGTCGGACATACTCTTTAGAGTGGCTTATCAGTTTCTGCCATTGAGTAATAAAGAGACAGAGCTGAAAAGTCACTCTGAGCAAACGCAAAGTCAAACTGCAAACAAAACAACAAATCACTTGGAAAACAACAACAGTGCGCACGAAACCCCATTTGGTTTTTTCGTCGTCCGTCTTGATCTTCAAAAGTTCCTGCGCGATTATGAGGACATAGGAAACTCAGTGCAATGAAAAGGGACATATAATGCCGCTGTGCTTTTTGCGTGTTTCTCTGTCGATCTTACAAGGCAGCGCGTAGAAACAACAACAACACGATTTAGGTTCTAATGTTGTTGTTGCATAGCCGAGTCTCGGCGCAAGTAGGTAGAAAATTCGAATGCCCGCTCCAAGGCATTCAAATCAAAGGGTTACGTACACAGCGCGTTAGCATCAAAAATTTTAACGTCACGTTTTATAGAATTTTATTCCGTGTGATCTGTATGATATATTTATATCTTTATTACGTTCATTTAAGTTATTTATTAGTAGGGCCTTTTATAGTAAATAATTTATTGACAAATATAGTGATTTACTGTACGCAACGATCGCACACAAAGAGCCTTAGGCTGTGACGTCACATGCGCGACAGAATGTTGCAATCTTCTTGAATTCATATACTTCCCCTGGTTTGGCAGACACATACATGTACACATGCACCAAAATATGTGTGTTGAAAAACATACGCCAACAACAATTAGGCGCGTCGAGGCATTGATACCCTTATTTATAGAAATAGTAGATATTGTTTAAAGAAAACAATTATTATTGATTCTACTGATAGTTGCACAATTAATACGAAATTATATTCTTCTCAGACATTGGATAAAAACTTATATTTAAGACGGTTTGTGCTATTTGGCTGCAGCACTGATCAATGGTTAAAATACCATATTTTGAGAAAGGGTGCCTTGCTGTTCGAAAAATTAACAATTATAAAAGTCTGCCTAGCTGCTTGCAAGTTGGAAGCGAGAGGAGAAAAAGAAGACATGACTTTGGGACTTTGCATAGCAGTGCTTAGAAACCACAACAATGAGTTAGAAGAGTGTAGAAGCTTAGATAATAGGCTGTTGCCTCGAACCAAAAAGGGATAGCAAGGACAGAATTTGTGGTGTGCTATTTTTATTGTCGAATCGTTTGTTTTGATTCTTTTTGTTGTTGGTTCTTATTGAAAATGTTCTGAAGTTGTCATTGAATTTTGGGCATCAGCAGAAGTAGCTGCAGACAGTCGGGTGTTGTGTTTGCAATTTGTGCTTGCAACCTAGCAATCTTGATTTTTTTGGAAAAGAGCTTTTGATCCAAAAGCCTCCTTTGTATATTTATTATTCTATGGATAAAATCGTACGCACATATTTAAACGGTTTTTGTAAGTGAGGCCGTATAGTTGCAAGCTCAAAATAACAGCCAAGTACATATCAGTTTCATAGTTCTTAGCTTTGCAGTCAATACGAAAAGAACAACCTGAGTACAGGCCAGTTACACAGTACTCAGCTCTTCGACGAGTACGAAAGTAACAGCCTGAGTACAGGCAAGTGATACAGTACTCAGCTCTTCGAAGAGTATGTAAGGAACAACCTGAGTACAGAATCTGTTATTAAGACTTCCACTATACAACAAGTATAATAATAGGCAAGCAGCAACAAGACAGCAACAATAAAAATTAAAAAAAAACTGCATGATTTTGAAATGTATAAATAATGCTGAAAAGTATATCTAACATTATATTAATATATATCATCTCTATATATAAAACTGTTTGTCCTGACTGACTGACTGAATGATTGGTGATCAACGCACAGCCCAAACCGTAAGAGCTAGAAAGCTGAAATTTTCACTGTAGCTACCTTATGTGATGTAGGTGCACGTTAAGACGGGGTTTCGGGAAATTCCACCCGCAAGTGTGGAAAAATCGCAAAAAACGTTTGTATGTAACTTCTTTGTTTACCATCGGATCGGCCTCAAACTTATTTTCAAAGATCTTTGTTCAAATTCATTTGAGGGGTGTTTCACACTTTTCCTAAAATCCATTCCTCCTTGGTGGAAATGGAGGTCAAAGATTTGGTGGGTGACGTTTCGCGCTCAAATTCGTTTCCAGAGATCAATAAGAAAAATCATTTGAGACGTGTTTCACACTTTTCGCAGAATTCAAACTTCTTCGGGGGGAATGCGATTTAAAGATTTTTTGGGCGAAGTTTTAAGCTGTGTCCTTATTTTCAAAGCTCTACATAAGAACTTAATGAATACGTATTTAAGCGATTTGGCGGAAAACGGTTGTATGAAAGTTTTTTGTTTACCGTCCGATCGGCCCCAAACTCATTTTCATAGATGTGTGTTCAAATTCATTTGTGGGGTGTTTCACACATTTTGAAAAATCCATCCCTCCTTGGTGCAAATGGGGTTCAAAGATTTGGTGGATGACAGTTTGTGTTTAAATTTATTTCAAAAGATCTATAAGAAAAATCATTTAAGACGTGTTTCACATTTTTCGCAAAATCTAAACTGCTTCGGTAGAAAATGCATTTTAAAGATTTTTATGGTGAATTTTAAGTTTTGTCCGATTTGCATAAAAGTTTTTTCAAATCATTGATTTTATAACATAAGTGCCACGGGCAAGGCCGGGTTAAACCCGCTAGTATACATATATATCTAACATATCTATAACATTGATCCAGTAATTTGTCATATCGTCGTTGTAATCTCTTAGTGAAATTTTCGGTGTCAATCTTTTGAGTAAACAACGACCATCAAGTAGACCCTTGCTTTACTATCCGTGCATGACATAGAATAGTCTTTTGTCGCTGTTACTTTTGAAAGGTGTAGAAACAACAACAACACAATTTGGGTACTTGTAAAACCGAGTCCCGGCGCAAGTTGGTAGAAAATTCGAATGCCAGCAGGCAATGGCATTGAAATCAAAGGGTTACGCACACAGCGCATCAACATCATATATTATGACGTCACATTTTATAGAATTTCATTTCTTGTGTTGCTAAGAATATATATCGATCTTCATAACGTACATTTAAGTCTTTTTTTAATAGGGTCTTTTATAATAATGAATTTATTTAAAAATATATAAATTTACTAAACGCAACTATCGCACACAAAAGCCTTAGGCTGTGACGTGACATTCGCAACAGAATGTTGCAATCTTCTTAAATTCAAATAGTTCCCTTGGTTTGGCAGACACATACATGTACACATGCACCAAAATATGTGTGTTGAAAAACATACGCCAACAACAATTAGGCGCGTCGAGGCATTGATACCCTTATTTATAGAAATAGTAGATATTGTTTAAAGAAAACAATTATTATTGATTCTACTAATAGTTGCACAATTAATACGAAATTATATTCTTCTCAGACATTGGATAAAAATTTGTATTTAAGACGGTTTGTGCTATTTGGCTGCAGCACTGATCAATGGTTAAAATACCCTATTTTGAGAAAGGGTGCCTTGCTGTTCGAAAAATGAACAATTATAAAAGTCTGCCTAGCTGCTTGCAAGTTGGAAGCGAGAGGAGAAAAAGAAGACATGACTTTGGGACTTTGCATAGCAGTGCTTAGAAACCACAACAATGAGTTAGAAGAGTGTAGAAGCTTAGATAATAGGCTGTTGCCTCGAACCAAAAAGGGATAGCAAGGACAGAATTTGTGGTGTGCTATTTTTATTGTCGAATCGTTTGTTTTGATTCTTTTTGTTGTTGGTTCTTATTGAAAATGTTCTGAAGTTGTCATTGAATTTTGGGCATCAGCAGAAGTAGCTGCAGACAGTCGGGTGTTGTGTTTGCAATCTGTGCTTGCAACCTAGCAATCTTGATTTTTTTGGAAAAGAGCTTTTGATCCAAAAGCCTCCTTTGTATATTTATTATTCTATGGATAAAATCGTACGCACATATTTAAACGGTTTTTGTAAGTGAGGCCGTATAGTTGCAAGCTCAAAATTACAGCCAAGTACATATCAGTTTCATAGTTCTTAGCTTTGCAGTCAATACGAAAAGAACAACCTGAGAACAGGCCAGATACACAGTACTCAGCTCTTCGACGAGTACAAAAGTAACAGCCTGAGTACAGGCCAGTGATACAGTACTCAGCTCTTCGAAGAGTATGTAAGGAACAACCTGAGTACAGGCCAGTGACACAGTACTCAGCTATTTGAAGAGTACGAAATTAACAACTTGAGTACAGAATCTGTTATTAAGACTTCCACTATACAACAAGTATAATAATAGGCAAGCAGCAACAAGACAGCAACAATAAAAATTAAAAAAAAACTGCATGATTTTGAAATGTATAAATAATGCTGAAAAGTATATCTAACATAATATTAATATATATCATCTCTATATATAAAACTGTTTGTCCTGACTGACTGACTGAATGATTGGTGATCAACGCACAGCCCAAACCGTAAGAGCTAGGAAGCTGAAATTTTCACTGTAGCTACCTTATGTGATGTAGGTGCACGTTAAGACGGGGTTTCGGGAAATTCTACCCGCAAGTGTGGAAAAATCGCAAAAAACGTTTGTATGTAACTTCTTTGTTTACCATCGGATCGGCCTCAAACTTATTTTCAAAGATCTTTGTTCAAATTCATTTGAGGGGTATTTCACACTTTTGGGAAAATCCATTCCTCCTTGGTGGAAATGGAGGTCAAAGATTTGGTGGGTGACGTTTCGCGCTCAAATTCGTTTCCAGAGATCTATAAGAAAAATCATTTGAGACGTGTTTCACACTTTTCGCAGAATTCAAACTTCTTCGGGGGGAATGCGATTTAAAGATTTTTTGGGCGAAGTTTTAAGCTGTGTCCGATTTGCTTCAAACTTATTTTCAAAGCTCTACATAAGAACTTAATGAATACGTATTTAAGTGATTTGGCGGAAAACGGTTGTATGAAAGTTTTTTGTTTACCGTCCGATCGGCCCCAAACTCATTTTCATAGATGTGTGTTCAAATTCATTTGTGGGGTGTTTCACACATTTTGAAAAATCCATCCCTCCTTGGTGCAAATGGGGTTCAAAGATTTGGTGGATGACAGTTTGTGTTCAAATTTATTTCAAAAGATCTATAAGAAAAATCATTTAAGACGTGTTTCACATTTTTCGCAAAATCTAAACTGCTTCGGTAGAAAATGCATTTTAAAGATTTTTATGGTGAATTTTAAGTTTTGTCCGATTTGCATAAAAGTTTTTTGATTCCCGTCCGATCAGTTTCAAAATCAATTTCAAAGCTTTTTGAAATCATTGATTTTATAACATAAGTGCCACGGGCAAGGCCGGGTTAAACCCGCTAGTATACATATATATCTAACATATCTATAACATTGATCCAGTAATTTGTCATATCGTCGTTGTAATCTCTTAGTGAAATTTTCGGTGTCAATCTTTTGAGTAAACAACGACCATCAAGTAGACCCTTGCTTTACTATCCGTGCATGACATAGAATAGTCTTTTGTCGCTTTTACTTTTGAAAGGTGTAGAAACAACAACAACACAATTTGGGTACTTGCAAAACCGAGTCCCGGCGCAAGTTGGTAGAAAATTCGAATGCCAGCAGGCAATGGCATTGAAATCAAAGGGTTACGCACACAGCGCATCAACATCATATATTATGACGTCACATTTTATAGAATTTCATTTCTTCATAACGTACATTTAAGTCTTTTTTTAATAGGGTCTTTTAAAATAATGAATTTATTTAAAAATATATAAATTTACTAAACGCAACTATCGCACACAAAAGCCTTAGGCTGTGACGTGACATTCGCAACAGAATGTTGCAATCTTCTTAAATTCAAATAGTTCCCTTGGTTTGGCAGACACATACATGTACACATGCACCAAAATATGTGTGTTGAAAAACATACGCCAACAACAATTAGGCGCGTCGAGGCATTGATACCCTTATTTATAGAAATAGAAGATATTGTTTAAAGAAAACAATTATTATTGATTCTACTAATAGTTGCACAATTAATACGAAATTATATTCTTCTCAGACATTGGATAAAAATTTTTATTTAAGACGGTTTGTGCTATTTGGCTGCAGCACTGATCAATGGTTAAAATACCCTATTTTGAGAAAGGATGCCTTGCTGTTCGAAAAATGAACAATTATAAAAGTCTGCCTAGCTGCTTGCAAGTTGGAAGCGAGAGGAGAAAAAGAAGACATGACTTTGGGACCTTGCATAGCAGTGCTTAGAAACCACAACAATGAGTTAGAAGAGTGTAGAAGCTTAGATAATAGGCTGTTGCCTCGAACCAAAAAGGGATAGCAAGGACAGAATTTGTGGGGTGCTATTTTTATTGTCGAATCGTTTGTTTTGATTCTTTTTGTTGTTGGTTCTTATTGAAAATGTTCTGAAGTTGTCATTGAATTTTGGGCATCAGCAGAAGTAGCTGCAGACAGCCGGGTGTTGTGTTTGCAATCTGTGCTTGCAACCTAGCAATCTTGCTTTTTTTGGAAAAGAGCTTTTGATCCAAAAGCCTCCTTTGTATATTTATTATTCTATGGATAAAATCGTACGCACATATTTAAACGGTTTTTGTAAGTGAGGCCGTATAGTTGCAAGCTCAAAATTACAGCCAAGTACATATCAGTTTCATAGTTCTTAGCTTTGCAGTCAATACGAAAAGAACAACCTGAGAACAGGCCAGTTACACAGTACTCAGCTCTTCGACGATTATGTGATGGAGGTGCACGTTAAGACGGGGTTTCGGGAAATTCTACCCGCAAGTGTGGAAAAATCGCAAAAAACGTTTGTATGTAACTTCTTTGTTTACCATCGGATCGGCCTCAAACTTATTTTCAAAGATCTTTGTTCAAATTCATTTGAGGGGTATTTCACACTTTTGGGAAAATCCATTCCTCCTTGGTGGAAATGGAGGTCAAAGATTTGGTGGGTGACGTTTCGCGCTCAAATTCGTTTCCAGAGATCAATAAGAAAAATCATTTGAGACGTGTTTCACACTTTTCGCAGAATTCAAACTTCTTCGGGGGGAATGCGATTTAAAGATTTTTTGGGCGAAGTTTTAAGCTGTGTCCGATTTGCTTCAAACTTATTTTCAAAGCTCTACATAAGAACTTAATGAATACGTATTTAAGCGATTTGGCGGAAAACGGTTGTATGAAAGTTTTTTGTTTACCGTCCGATCGGCCCCAAACTCATTTTCATAGATGTGTGTTCAAATTCATTTGTGGGGTGTTTCACACATTTTGAAAAATCCATCCCTCCTTGGTGCAAATGGGGTTCAAAGATTTGGTGGATGACAGTTTGTGTTCAAATTTATTTCAAAAGATCTATAAGAAAAATCATTTAAGACGTGTTTCACATTTTTCGCAAAATCTAAACTGCTTCGGTAGAAAATGCATTTTAAAGATTTTTATGGTGAATTTTAAGTTTTGTCCGATTTGCATAAAAGTTTTTTGATTCCCGTCCGATCAGTTTCAAAATCATTTTCAAAGCTTTTTGAAATCATTGATTTTATAACATAAGTGCCACGGGCAAGGCCGGGTTAAACCCGCTAGTATACATATATATCTAACATATCTATAACATTGATCCAGTAATTTGTCATATCGTCGTTGTAATCTCTTAGTGAAATTTTCGGTGTCAATCTTTTGAGTAAACAACGACCATCAAGTAGACCCTTGCTTTACTATCCGTGCATGACATAGAATAGTCTTTTGTCGCTGTTACTTTTGAAAGGTGTAGAAACAACAACAACACAATTTGGGTACTTGCAAAACCGAGTCCCGGCGCAAGTTGGTAGAAAATTCGAATGCCAGCAGGCAATGGCATTGAAATCAAAGGGTTACGCACACAGCGCATCAACATCATATATTATGACGTCACATTTTATAGAATTTCATTTCTTGTGTTGCTAAGAATATATTTCTATCTTCATAACGTACATTTAAGTCTTTTTTTAATAGGGTCTTTTATAATAATGAATTTATTTAAAAATATATAAATTTACTAAACGCAACTATCGCACACAAAAGCCTTAGGCTGTGACGTGACATTCGCAACAGAATGTTGCAATCTTCTTAAATTCAAATAGTTCCCTTGGTTTGGCAGACATATACATGTACACATGCACCAAAATATGTGTGTTGAAAAACATACGCCAACAACAATTAGGCGCGTCGAGGCATTGATACCCTTATTTATAGAAATAGTAGATATTGTTTAAAGAAAACAATTATTATTGATTCTACTAATAGTTGCACAATTAATACGAAATTATATTCTTCTCAGACATTGGATACAAATTTGTATTTAAGACGGTTTGTGCTATTTGGCTGCAGCACTGATCAATGGTTAAAATACCCTATTTTGAGAAAGGGTGCCTTGCTGTTCGAAAAATGAACAATTAAAAAAAGTCTGCCTAGCTGCTTGCAAGTTGGAAGCGAGAGGAGAAAAAGAAGACATGACTTTGGGACTTTGCATAGCAGTGCTTAGAAACCACAACAATGAGTTAGAAGAGTGTAGAAGCTTAGATAATAGGCTGTTGCCTCGAACCAAAAAGGGATAGCAAGGACAGAATTTGTGGGGTGCTATTTTTATTGTCGAATCGTTTGTTTTGATTCTTTTTGTTGTTGGTTCTTATTGAAAATGTTCTGAAGTTGTCATTGAATTTTGGGCATCAGCAGAAGTAGCTGCAGACAGCCGGGTGTTGTGTTTGCAATCTGTGCTTGCAACCTAGCAATCTTGATTTTTTTGGAAAAGAGCTTTTGATCCAAAAGCCTCCTTTGTATATTTATTATTCTATGGATAAAATCGTACGCACATATTTAAACGGTTTTTGTAAGTGAGGCCGTATAGTTGCAAGCTCAAAATTACAGCCAAGTACATATCAGTTTCATAGTTCTTAGCTTTGCAGTCAATACGAAAAGAACAACCTGAGAACAGGCCAGTTACACAGTACTCAGCTCTTCGACGATTATGTGATGGAGGTGCACGTTAAGACGGGGTTTCGGGAAATTCTACCCGCAAGTGTGGAAAAATCGCAAAAAACGTTTGTATGTAACTTCTTTGTTTACCATCGGATCGGCCTCAAACTTATTTTCAAAGATCTTTGTTCAAATTCATTTGAGGGGTGTTTCACACTTTTGGGAAAATCCATTCCTCCTTGGTGGAAATGGAGGTCAAAGATTTGGTGGGTGACGTTTCGCGCTCAAATTCGTTTCCAGAGATCAATAAGAAAAATCATTTGAGACGTGTTTCACACTTTTCGCAGAATTCAAACTTCTTCGGGGGGAATGCGATTTAAAGATTTTTTGGGCGAAGTTTTAAGCTGTGTCCGATTTGCTTCAAACTTATTTTCAAAGCTCTACATAAGAACTTAATGAATACGTATTTAAGTGATTTGGCGGAAAACGGTTGTATGAAAGTTTTTTGTTTACCGTCCGATCGGCCCCAAACTCATTTTCATAGATGTGTGTTCAAATTCATTTGTGGGGTGTTTCACACATTTTGAAAAATCCATCCCTCCTTGGTGCAAATGGGGTTCAAAGATTTGGTGGATGACAGTTTGTGTTCAAATTTATTTCAAAAGATCTATAAGAAAAATCATTTAAGACGTGTTTCACATTTTTCGCAAAATCTAAACTGCTTCGGTAGAAAATGCATTTTAAAGATTTTTATGGTGAATTTTAAGTTTTGTCCGATTTGCATAAAAGTTTTTTGATTCCCGTCCGATCAGTTTCAAAATCATTTTCAAAGCTTTTTGAAATCATTGATTTTATAACATAAGTGCCACGGGCAAGGCCGGGTTAAACCCGCTAGTATACATATATATCTAACATATCTATAACATTGATCCAGTAATTTGTCATATCGTCGTTGTAATCTCTTAGTGAAATTTTCGGTGTCAATCTTTTGAGTAAACAACGACCATCAAGTAGACCCTTGCTTTACTATCCGTGCATGACATAGAATAGTCTTTTGTCGCTGTTACTTTTGAAAGGTGTAGAAACAACAACAACACAATTTGGGTACTTGCAAAACCGAGTCCCGGCGCAAGTTGGTAGAAAATTCGAATGCCAGCAGGCAATGGCATTGAAATCAAAGGGTTACGCACACAGCGCATCAACATCATATATTATGACGTCACATTTTATAGAATTTCATTTCTTGTGTTGCTAAGAATATATTTCTATCTTCATAACGTACATTTAAGTCTTTTTTTAATAGGGTCTTTTATAATAATGAATTTATTTAAAAATATATAAATTTACTAAACGCAACTATCGCACACAAAAGCCTTAGGCTGTGACGTGACATTCGCAACAGAATGTTGCAATCTTCTTAAATTCAAATAGTTCCCTTGGTTTGGCAGACACATACATGTACACATGCACCAAAATATGTGTGTTGAAAAACATACGCCAACAACAATTAGGCGCGTCGAGGCATTGATACCCTTATTTATAGAAATAGTAGATATTGTTTAAAGAAAACAATTATTATTGATTCTACTAATAGTTGCACAATTAATACGAAATTATATTCTTCTCAGACATTGGATACAAATTTGTATTTAAGACGGTTTGTGCTATTTGGCTGCAGCACTGATCAATGGTTAAAATACCCTATTTTGAGAAAGGGTGCCTTGCTGTTCGAAAAATGAACAATTATAAAAGGCTGCCTAGCTGCTTGCAAGTTGGAAGCGAGAGGAGAAAAAGAAGACATGACTTTGGGACTTTGCATAGCAGTGCTTAGAAACCACAACAATGAGTTAGAAGAGTGTAGAAGCTTAGATAATAGGCTGTTGCCTCGAACCAAAAAGGGATAGCAAGGACAGAATTTGTGGTGTGCTATTTTTATTGTCGAATCGTTTGTTTTGATTCTTTTTGTTGTTGGTTCTTATTGAAAATGTTCTGAAGTTGTCATTGAATTTTGGGCATCAGCAGAAGTAGCTGCAGACAGTCGGGTGTTGTGTTTGCAATCTGTGCTTGCAACCTAGCAATCTTGCTTTTTTTGGAAAAGAGCTTTTGATCCAAAAGGCTCCTCTGTATATTTATTATTCTATGGATAAAATCGTACGCACAAATTTAAACGGTTTTTGTAAGTGAGGCCGTATAGTTGCAAGCTCAAAATAACAGCCAAGTACATATCAGTTTCATAGTTCTTAGCTTTGTAGTCAATACGAAAAGAACAACCTGAGAACAGGCCAGTTACACAGTACTCAGCTCTTCGACGAGTACAAAAGTAACAGCCTGAGTACAGGCCAGTGATACAGTACTCAGCTCTTCGAAGAGTATGTAAGGAACAACCTGAGAACAGGCCAGTTACACAGTACTCAGCTCTTCGACGAGTACGAAAGTAACAGCCTGAGTACAGGCCAGTGATACAGTACTCAGCTCTTCGAAGAGTATGCAAGGAACAACCTGAGTACAGGCCAGTGACACAGTACTCAGCTATTTGAAGAGTACGAAATGAACAACCTGAGTACAGAATCTGTTATTAAGACTTCCACTATACAACAAGTATAATAATAGGCAAGCAGCAACAAGACAGCAACAATAAAAATAAAAAAAAAACTGCATGATTTTGAAATGTATAAATAATGCTGAAAAGTATATCTAACATAATATTAATATATATCATCTCTATATATAAAACTGTTTGTCCTGACTGACTGACTGAATGATTGGTGATCAACGCACAGCCCAAACCGTAAGAGCTAGGAAGCTGAAATTTTCACTGTAGTTACCTTATGTGATGTAGGTGCACGTTAAGACGGGGTTTCGGGAAATTCCACCCGCAAGTGTGGAAAAATCGCAAAAAACGTTTGTATGTAACTTCTTTGTTTACCATCGGATCGGCCTCAAACTTATTTTCAAAGATCTTTGTTCAAATTCATTTGAGGGGTGTTTCACACTTTTGGGAAAATCCATTCCTCCTTGGTGGAAATGGAGGTCAAAGATTTGGTGGGTGACGTTTCGCGCTCAAATTCGTTTCCAGAGATCTATAAGAAAAATCATTTGAGACGTGTTTCACACTTTTCGCAGAATTCAAACTTCTTCGGGGGGAATGCGATTTAAAGATTTTTTGGGCGAAGTTTTAAGCTGTGTCCGATTTGCTTCAAACTTATTTTCAAAGCTCTACATAAGAACTTAATGAATACGTATTTAAGCGATTTGGCGGAAAACGGTTGTATGAAAGTATTTTGTTTACCATCCGATCGGCCCCAAACTCATTTTCATAGATGTGTGTTCAAATTCATTTGTGGGGTGTTTCACACATTTTGAAAAATCCATCCCTCCTTGGTGCAAACGGGGTTCAAAGATTTGGTGGATGACAGTTTGTGTTCAAATTTATTTCAAAAGATCTATAAGAAAAATCATTTAAGACGTGTTTCACATTTTTCGCAAAATCTAAACTGCTTCGGTAGAAAATGCATTTTAAAGATTTTTATGGTGAATTTTAAGTTTTGTCCGATTTGCATAAAAGTTTTTTGATTCCCGTCCGATCAGTTTCAAAATCATTTTCAAAGCTTTTTGAAAACATTGATTTTATAACATAAGTTCCACGGGCAAGGCCGGGTTATACCCGCTAGTATACATATATATCTAACATATCTATAACATTGATCCAGAATCGGACTGGAATTGCCGGAAATTTGGCAATGGACGAGTTGAGGTAGGTGCACTGCTATTTATTTTGTTTGAATTTGTAGCTGTTACTGGAACCTTTTGTTGCAGATCCACCAATGCTTGCTGGGGCGAACTGGATATGCTAGATGTTGAAGAAGTATCCGGCTCGAAGGACCAAATGTTGTAGTAGGGCGTCCGCAGGGCTTCCAGGTGAAACTTTACGAAATGAATTATCGTTGGGAGAGCGCTTCTGCTCTGCACAGTTTTCTTAATAAGGTTTGAAAAAAACACGTTTTGTTCGCTTGACGGTTAATTTTCATCAGTTCTATATTTTCAGAGTACATTACAATGTATTAGTGTAAGTGAGGTGAATTTCATGTTCCATGTACTGGTTCCGGAGTTACATGGCGGTTGGATGGCGACGTGTTTCACACTTTTCGCAGAATTCAAACTTCTTCGAGGGGAATGCGATTTAAAGATTTTTTGGGCGAAGTTTTGAGTTGTGTCCGATTTGCTTCAAACTTATTTTCAAAGCTCTACATAAGAACTTAATAAATACGTATTTTAGCGATTTGGGAAATTCCACCTGTAACAGTGGTAACTTGGCGGAAAACGGTTGTATGAAAGTTTTTTGTTTACGATCCAATCGGCTCAAACTTATATTCAAAGATCTTCGTTCAAATTCATTTGAGGGGTGTTTCACACTTTTCGAAAAATCCGTTCCTCGGTGGAAATGGAGGTCAAAGATTTGGTGGATGACATTTTGTGTTCAAATTCGTTTCCAAAGATCTATCAGAAAAATCATTTGAGACGTGTTTCACACTTTTCGCAGAATCCAAAATTTTTCGGGTGGAATGCGACTCAAAGATTTTTTGTGAGAAGTTTTAAGTTGTGTCTGATTTGCTTCAAACTTATTTTCAAAGCTCTACATAAGAATATAATGAATACGCGTTTCAGCGATTTGGGAAATCCCACTCGCAACATTGGTAAATTGGCGGAAAACGTTTCTATGAAAATTGTTTGTTTACCGTCCGATAAGTTTCAAAATAATTTTCAAAGCTTTTTGAGAACGTTGATTTTTAACATACGTTCCACGGGCAAGGCCGGGTTATACCCGCTAGTCTCTATATATAAAGCTTTTTGTCCTGACTGACTGACTGATTGGTGATCAACGCACAGCCCAAACCGTAAGAGCTAGGAAGCTGAAATTTTCACTGTAGTTACCTTATGTGATGTAGGTGCACGTTAAGACGGGCTTTCGGAAAATTCCACCCGCAAGTGTGGAAAAATCGCGAAAAACGTTTGTATGTAACTTTTTTGTTTACCATCCGATCGGCCTCAGACTTATTTTCAAAGATCTTTGTTCAAATTCATTTGAGGGGTGTTTCACACTTTTAGGAAAATCCATTCCTCCTTGGTGGAAAAGGAGGTATCCGAAGCTTGAAGAGCAAGTCGTACATACTCTTTAGAGTGGCTTATCAGTTTCTGCCATTGAGTAATAAAGAGACAGAGCTGAAAAGTCACTCTGAGCAAACGCAAAGTCAAACGGCAAACAAAACAACAAATCACTTGGAAAACAACAACAGTGCGCACGAAACCCCATTTGGTTTTTTCGTCGTACGTCTTGATCTTCAAAAGTTCCTGCGCGATTATGAGGACATAGGAAACTCAGTGCAATGAAAAGGGACATATAATGCCGCTGTGCTTTTTGCGTGTTTCTCTGTCGATCTTACAAGGCAGCGCGTAGAAACAACAACAACACGATTTAGGTTCTAATGTTGTTGTTGCATAGCCGAGTCTCGGCGCAAGTAGGTAGAAAATTCGAATGCCCGCTCCATGGCATTCAAATCAAAGGGTTACGCACACAGCGCGTTAGTATCAAAAATTTTAACGTCACGTTTTATAGAATTTTATTCCGTGTGATCTGTATGATATATTTATATCTTTATTACGTTCATTTAAGTTATTTATTAGTAGGGCCTTTTATAGTAAATAATTTATTGACAAATATAGTGATTTACTGTACGCAACGATCGCACACAAAGAGCCTTAGGCTGTGACGTCACATGCGCGACAGAATGTTGCAATCTTCTTGAATTCATATACTTCCCCTGGTTTGGCAGACACATACATGTACACATGCACCAAAATATGTGTGTTGAAAAACATACGCCAACAACAATTAGGCGCGTCGAGGCATTGATACCCTTATTTATAGAAATAGTAGATATTGTTTAAAGAAAACAATTATTATTGATTCTACTAATAGTTGCACAATTAATACGAAATTATATTCTTCTCAGACATTGGATAAAAATTTGTATTTAAGACGGTTTGTGCTATTTGGCTGCAGCACTGATCAATGGTTAAAATACCCTATTTTGAGAAAGGGTGCCTTGCTGTTCGAAAAATGAACAATTATAAAAGTCTGCCTAGCTGCTTGCAAGTTGGAAGCGAGAGGAGAAAAAGAAGACATGACTTTGGGACTTTGCATAGCAGTGCTTAGAAACCACAACAATGAGTTAGAAGAGTGTAGAAGCTTAGATAATAGGCTGTTGCCTCGAACCAAAAAGGGATAGCAAGGACAGAATTTGTGGTGTGCTATTTTTATTGTCGAATCGTTTGTTTTGATTCTTTTTGTTGTTGGTTCTTATTGAAAATGTTCTGAAGTTGTCATTGAATTTTGGGCATCAGCAGAAGTAGCTGCAGACAGCCGGGTGTTGTGTTTGCAATCTGTGCTTGCAACCTAGCAATCTTGATTTTTTTGGAAAAGAGCTTTTGATCCAAAAGCCTCCTTTGTATATTTATTATTCTATGGATAAAATCGTACGCACATATTTAAACGGTTTTTGTAAGTGAGGCCGTATAGTTGCAAGCTCAAAATAACAGCCAAGTACATATCAGTTTCATAGTTCTTAGCTTTGCAGTCAATATGAAAAGAACAACCTGAGTACAGGCCAGTGTCACAGTACTCAGCTATTTGAAGAGTACGAAATGAACAACCTGAGTACAGAATCTGTTATTAAGACTTCCACTATACAACAAGTATAATAATAGGCAAGCAGCAACAAGACAGCAACAATAAAAATTAAAAAAAAACTGCATGATTTTGAAATGTATAAATAATGCTGAAAAGTATATCTAACATAATATTAATATATATCATCTCTATATATAAAACTGTTTGTCCTGACTGACTGACTGAATGATTGGTGATCAACGCACAGCCCAAACCGTAAGAGCTAGGAAGCTGAAATTTTCACTGTAGTTACCTTATGTGATGTAGGTGCACGTTAAGACGGGGTTTCGGGAAATTCCACCCGCAAGTGTGGAAAAATCGCAAAAAACGTTTGTATGTAACTTCTTTGTTTACCATCGGATCGGCCTCAAACTTATTTTCAAAGATCTTTGTTCAAATTCATTTGAGGGGTGTTTCACACTTTTGGGAAAATCCATTCCTACTTGGTGGAAATGGAGGTCAAAGATTTGGTGGGTGACGTTTCGCGCTCAAATTCGTTTCCAGAGATCTATAAGAAAAATCATTTGAGACGTGTTTCACACTTTTCGCAGAATTCAAACTTCTTCGGGGGGAATGCGATTTAAAGATTTTTTGGGCGAAGTTTTAAGCTGTGTCCGATTTGCTTCAAACTTATTTTCAAAGCTCTACATAAGAACTTAATGAATACGTATTTAAGCGATTTGGCGGAAAACGGTTGTATGAAAGTATTTTGTTTACCATCCGATCGGCCCCAAACTCATTTTCATAGATGTGTGTTCAAATTCATTTGTGGGGTGTTTCACACATTTTGAAAAATCCATCCCTCCTTGGTGCAAACGGGGTTCAAAGATTTGGTGGATGACAGTTTGTGTTCAAATTTATTTCAAAAGATCTATAAGAAAAATCATTTAAGACGTGTTTCACATTTTTCGCAAAATCTAAACTGCTTCGGTAGAAAATGCATTTTAAAGATTTTTATGGTGAATTTTAAGTTTTGTCCGATTTGCATAAAAGTTTTTTGATTCCCGTCCGATCAGTTTCAAAATCATTTTCAAAGCTTTTTGAAAACATTGATTTTATAACATAAGTTCCACGGGCAAGGCCGGGTTATACCCGCTAGTATACATATATATCTAACATATCTATAACATTGATCCAGAATCGGACTGGAATTGCCGGAAATTTGGCAATGGACGAGTTGAGGTAGGTGCACTGCTACTTATTTTGTTTGAATTTGTAGCTGTTACTGGAACCTTTTGTTGCAGATCCACCAATGCTTGCTGGGGCGAACTGGATATGCTAGATGTTGAAGAAGTATCCGGCTCGAAGGACCAAATGTTGTAGTAGGGCGTCCGCAGGGCTTCCAGGTGAAACTTTACGAAATGAATTATCGTTGGGAGAGCGCTTCTGCTCTGCACAGTTTTCTTAATAAGGTTTGAAAAAAACACGTTTTGTTCGCTTGACGGTTAATTTTCATCAGTTCTATATTTTCAGAGTACATTACAATGTATTAGTGTAAGTGAGGTGAATTTCATGTTCCATGTACTGGTTCCGGAGTTACATGGCGGTTGGATGGCGACGTGTTTCACACTTTTCGCAGAATTCAAACTTCTTCGAGGGGAATGCGATTTAAAGATTTTTTGGGCGAAGTTTTGAGTTGTGTCCGATTTGCTTCAAACTTATTTTCAAAGCTCTACATAAGAACTTAATAAATACGTATTTTAGCGATTTGGGAAATTCCACCTGTAACAGTGGTAACTTGGCGGAAAACGGTTGTATGAAAGTTTTTTGTTTACGATCCAATCGGCTCAAACTTATATTCAAAGATCTTCGTTCAAATTCATTTGAGGGGTGTTTCACACTTTTCGAAAAATCCGTTCCTCGGTGGAAATGGAGGTCAAAGATTTGGTGGATGACATTTTGTGTTCAAATTCGTTTCCAAAGATCTATCAGAAAAATCATTTGAGACGTGTTTCACACTTTTCGCAGAATCCAAAATTTTTCGGGTGGAATGCGACTCAAAGATTTTTTGTGAGAAGTTTTAAGTTGTGTCTGATTTGCTTCAAACTTATTTTCAAAGCTCTACATAAGAATATAATGAATACGCGTTTCAGCGATTTGGGAAATCCCACTCGCAACATTGGTAAATTGGCGGAAAACGTTTCTATGAAAATTGTTTGTTTACCGTCCGATAAGTTTCAAAATAATTTTCAAAGCTTTTTGAGAACGTTGATTTTTAACATACGTTCCACGGGCAAGGCCGGGTTATACCCGCTAGTCTCTATATATAAAGCTTTTTGTCCTGACTGACTGACTGATTGGTGATCAACGCACAGCCCAAACCGTAAGAGCTAGGAAGCTGAAATTTTCACTGTAGTTACCTTATGTGATGTAGGTGCACGTTAAGACGGGCTTTCGGAAAATTCCACCCGCAAGTGTGGAAAAATCGCGAAAAACGTTTGTATGTAACTTTTTTGTTTACCATCCGATCGGCCTCAGACTTATTTTCAAAGATCTTTGTTCAAATTCATTTGAGGGGTGTTTCACACTTTTAGGAAAATCCATTCCTCCTTGGTGGAAAAGGAGGTATCCGAAGCTTGAAGAGCAAGTCGGACATACTCTTTAGAGTGGCTTATCAGTTTCTGCCATTGAATAATAAAGGGACAGAGCTGAAAAGTCACTCTGAGCAAACGCAAAGTCAAACGGCAAACAAAACAACAAATCACTTGGAAAACAACAACAGTGCGCACGAAACCCCATTTGGTTTTTTCGTCGTACGTCTTGATCTTCAAAAGTTCCTGCGCGATTATGAGGACATAGGAAACTCAGTGCAATGAAAAGGGACATATAATGCCGCTGTGCTTTTTGCGTGTTTCTCTGTCGATCTTACAAGGCAGCGCGTAGAAACAACAACAACACGATTTAGGTTCTAATGTTGTTGTTGCATAGCCGAGTCTCGGCGCAAGTAGGTAGAAAATTCGAATGCCCGCTCCATGGCATTCAAATCAAAGGGTTACGCACACAGCGCGTTAGTATCAAAAATTTTAACGTCACGTTTTATAGAATTTTATTCCGTGTGATCTGTATGATATATTTATATCTTTATTACGTTCATTTAAGTTATTTATTAGTAGGGCCTTTTATAGTAAATAATTTATTGACAAATATAGTGATTTACTGTACGCAACGATCGCACACAAAGAGCCTTAGGCTGTGACGTCACATGCGCGACAGAATGTTGCAATCTTCTTGAATTCATATACTTCCCCTGGTTTGGCAGACACATACATGTACACATGCACCAAAATATGTGTGTTGAAAAACATACGCCAACAACAATTAGGCGCGTCGAGGCATTGATACCCTTATTTATAGAAATAGTAATATTGTTTAAAGAAAACAATTATTATTGATTCTACTTATAGTTGCACAATTAATACGAAATTATATTCTTCTCAGACATTGGATAAAAATTTGTATTTAAGACGGTTTGTGCTATTTGGCTGCAGCACTGATCAATGGTTAAAATACCCTATTTTGAGAAAGGGTGCCTTGCTGTTCGAAAAATGAACAATTATAAAAGTCTGCCTAGCTGCTTGCAAGTTGGAAGCGAGAGGAGAAAAAGAAGACATGACTTTGGGACTTTGCATAGCAGTGCTTAGAAACCACAACAATGAGTTAGAAGAGTGTAGAAGCTTAGATAATAGGCTGTTGCCTCGAACCAAAAAGGGATAGCAAGGACAGAATTTGTGGGGTGCTATTTTTATTGTCGAATCGTTTGTTTTGATTCTTTTTGTTGTTGGTTCTTATTGAAAATGTTCTGAAGTTGTCATTGAATTTTGGGCATCAGCAGAAGTAGCTGCAGACAGCCGGGTGTTGTGTTTGCAATTTGTGCTTGCAACCTAGCAATCTTGATTTTTTTGGAAAAGAGCTTTTGATCCAAAAGCCTTCTTTGTATATTTATTATTCTATGGATAAAATCGTACGCACATATTTAAACGGTTTTTGTAAGTGAGGCCGTATAGTTGCAAGCTCAAAATAACAGCCAAGTACATATCAGTTTCATAGTTCTTAGCTTTGCAGTCAATACGAAAAGAACAACCTGAGAACAGGCCAGTTACACAGTACTCAGCTCTTCGACGAGTACGAAAGTAACAGCCTGAGTACAGGCCAGTGATACAGTACTCAGCTCTTCGAAGAGTATGTAAGGAACAACCTGAGTACAGGCCAGTGACACAGTACTCAGCTATTTGAAGAGTACGAAATGAACAACCTGAGTACAGAATCTGTTATTAAGACTTCCACTATACAACAAGTATAATAATAGGCAAGCAGCAACAAGACAGCAACAATAAAAATAAAAAAAAAACTGCATGATTTTGAAATGTATAAATAATGCTGAAAAGTATATCTAACTTAATATTAATATATATCATCTCTATATATAAAACTGTTTGTCCTGACTGACTGACTGAATGATTGGTGATCAACGCACAGCCCAAACCGTAAGAGCTAGGAAGCTGAAATTTTCACTGCAGCTACCTTATGTGATGTAGGTGCACGTTAAGACGGGGTTTCGGGAAATTCCACCCGCAAGTGTGGAAAAATCGCAAAAAATGTTTGTATGTAACTTCTTTGTTTACCATCGGATCGGCCTCAAACTTATTTTCAAAGATCTTCACTTTTCCTAAAATCCATTCCTCCTTGGTGGAAATGGAGGTCAAAGATTTGGTGGGTGACGTTTCGCGCTCAAATTCGTTTCCAGAGATCTATAAGAAAAATCATTTGAGACGTGTTTCACACTTTTCGCAGAATTCAAACTTCTTCGGGGGGAATGCGATTTAAAGATTTTTTGGGCGAAGTTTTAAGCTGTGTCCGATTTGCTTCAAACTTATTTTCAAAGCTCTACATAAGAACTTAATGAATACGTATTTAAGCGATTTGGCGGAAAACGGTTGTATGAAAGTTTTTTGTTTACCGTCCGATCGGCCCCAAACTCATTTTCATAGATGTGTGTTCAAATTCATTTGTGGGGCGTTTCACACATTTTGAAAAATCCATCCCTCCTTGGTGCAAATGGGGTTCAAAGATTTTGTGGATGACAGTTTGTGTTCAAATTTATTTCAAAAGATCTATAAGAAAAATCATTTAAGACGTGTTTCACATTTTTCGCAAAATCTAAACTGCTTCGGTAGAAAATTCATTTTAAAGATATTTAACTTGAATTTTAAGTTTTGTCCGATTTGCATAAAAGTTTTTTGATTCCCGTCCGATCAGTTTCAAAATCATTTTCAAAGCTTTTTGAAATCATTGATTTTATAACATAAGTGCCACGGGCAAGGCCGGGTTAAACCCGCTAGTATACATATATATCTAACAAATCTATAACATTGATCCAGTAATTTGTCATATCGTCGTTGTAATCTCTTAGTGAAATTTTCGGTGTCAATCTTTTGAGTAAACAACGACCATCAAGTAGACCCTTGCTTTACTATCCGTGCATGACATAGAATAGTCTTTTGTCGCTGTTACTTTTGAAAGGTGTAGAAACAACAACAACACAATTTGGGTACTTGCAAAACCGAGTCCCGGCGCAAGTTGGTAGAAAATTCGAATGCCAGCAGGCAATGACATTGAAATCAAAGGGTTACGCACACAGCGCATCAACATCATATATTATGACGTCACATTTTATAGAATTTCATTTCTTGTGTTGCTAAGAATATATTTCTATCTTCATAACGTACATTTAAGTCTTTTTTTAATAGGGTCTTTTATAATAATGAATTTATTTAAAAATATATAAATTTTGCTAAACGCAACTATCGCACACAAAAGCCTTAGGCTGTGACGTGACATTCGCAACAGAATGTTTCAATCTTCTTAAATTCAAATAGTTCCCTTGGTTTGGCAGACACACATAGATGCGGATTTGCACCAAAATGTGTGAGCTGAGACACACATACCAACAATTATTTGGCGCCTCGAAGCTTTGATACCCTTATTTATAGAAAATGTATTTAATGTTTAAGGAAAACAATTATTATTGATTGTACACACTAAATATGAAATTATATTTTTCTCAGACATTGGTTGAATATTTTATATGAGAAGGTTAGTGATATTTGGTTACAGCACTGATCAATAGTTAAGATACCCTTTTGCTTTGCTGGTCGAAAAATTAAAAATTATAAAAATCTGCCGGACAGAATCTGTGGTGTGCTATTTTCATTGTTGAGTCGTTTGTTTTGCTGCTTTTTGTTGTTGGTTCTTTTGGAAAATGTCTTGCAGCCAAGTCGGAGCATTCGCCAACCGGTACAACAAACGCTTGCAGCGACACTGCAACCGGGTAGCAAGAGACCTCGCTGGGAGGTGTGTAGTCTGGAGGCTCAAGAGAAGATCGTTCAAGGACCTCCTCCAACCACGACATAGGAGACGCCCCAGAGTCCCCCGACGTGCCGATGCAGCCTTATTCAAAAAAGCAGCCTTTGACGTTTGTCAACGATAAAGCTTGAGGATTCAACCAGGCTTGGCGAAATATCACCAAAGCCAACTGTGTTGTAATACAAATGTATGCTATTTTCGATCCAATACAATAAACAATCAAAAAATAAATAAAAAAATAAAGGAAAATGTCTTGAAGTTTTCATTGAATCTTGGGCATCGGCAGAAGCAGCTGCAGACAGCTGGCTTTTAGGTTTGCAATTTTTGTTTGCAGCCTCGGTATCTGGCTTCAAATTTTTTGAAAAAGAGCTTTTGATCCAAAAGCCTCCTCTGTATATTTATTACTCAATGGCCTGACAATTACTCTGTCGCGACTTTCGCCAGTATAGCAATATGGGCAAAAGGTTGAAAACGTTCTTGTAAACATGTTGTCAAAGCGCACATGCATACTTATATGTTGCTAGAATTAACCAGCAACAACTATTTATTTTCTTTGCTTATTTAGCGGCAATATAATCTTGTGAGACCGCGACCTCTACAGATGTACAAATGGGATTGCAACTAAAAAGGAAAGCCATATTTTACCCTTAACTATTAAAATATTAATTTAAAACGTCTAATAAACATAAAATCTTCAGCCTGGTAAAGACCATATACTAATGAAATCCACATAATATCAGACTTACCCAGTGTGACTGAAGATTACTCGACGTGTAAAATAGTTGAAGGAAATTGGTTATATGGAAGGAACACGCAGAATGCCCTCTTAGCCAGATTAGAGCAAATCATTTTGTTGAATGTTATTGGAACATACCCTAACACACTTAAGTCAGAAATTGCGACCCGACCAAAGTAAAATCAGAAGGAAATCAAATGATTGTAATTTGTATTTATACGGAAAATCTGCCAGATGTCTCAGTGTACATTTTTCAATCAGGCTATACAAGAATCATATATACTCAAAACAACGTCGGGTAAAATTGACTCAATCCCATATTTAGAAATTAAGGAAGCCATTTGGCTTAATAAACAAAATAATACACTTTTTAAAATATTAACCATTATTATTATACTAAGCATAATTTATTTATCACTATATATCAATTATAAGTTCAAAAATGTACCCAAGACATTTTGTTGCGCTATTGAGCTTTTTCAATAGATATCACAAAAAGAAATATATAACTTCATTTTATTTCTTGTGCTCCAATTTATTTATATATTTATTATAAGTAACGATAAGCAGGGAGACCCGAATTGGTCTGTGTTTATTATTTAAGAATAATTGGTTTTGTAGGCAAGCGAACCCGAATTGGTACGTGCCAATTTAAGCGAAGCGATAATTGCGACAAATTAATATGTTTTTATAATGCAAGTGGCCGATGCGTACCAAAATGTACGAAGCGAACGAACTTAACTAGCTCGACGCGCAGCATCGAGGACTTCGCATAGGTTAATGCTAAGGCAATAAAAGATCATTGCGAAGAGCGCAAACTTAATGTAAATGTAATCCTAAGAGCGACATTTAAGCAGATACTTCGCAGGGCAAGTATTATTAGATGGGATATAAGACGCTGCTCTTATCAGTTGCAAGGTCGCTCCAGCTGTTTTGGCTTCGCCAGACATTCTCCCTCCGTTGAAAGGCATAGCCTTTCAACTGAGTCCTTGATGGGCAGTAGGCACAGCTTGTTAGCAGCTCTCCTAATCTCTTCTGTTGCGGTTTGCAAGATGGCTACGCAAGGGACTCCATCATTTCCCATGAATAGCTCCGTGATCCTCGCCAGTGGCCACCTTAGAGGCGGCAGATTTCCATCCTTTACGAGGACTAGGTCGTTGACACATAGGCCTGGTTTCGGAGTATGCCATTTGGAGCGCTGCTGAAACAGCGTTAATTATTCTTCACGCCAGCGGGACCAAAACAGTTGTTGGAGGTGTGTTACGCGTTGCCAGCCATCCAGACGATTGAATTAAAGGTGCGTAACATCAATCAAGAAATGAGCTGGAGTGAGCACATCTAGGTCTGCTGGATCTTTTGAAAGAGGAAACAATGGCCTGGAGTTAATTATCGATGATTTGTGGCAGACTAGGGTGCGAAGTTCTTCGAAGTTAAGAACGCAAGAGCCGACAGCACGATAAAAATGATGCTTCGCTGTCTTCACTGCTTCTTCCCAAAGGCCGCTAAAATGCGGCGAACGAGGGGGAATAAACTTCCAATCACTGGGGTCAGCCATGCAACACTTGTGCACTGAGTCAATATGATTATGACTGATGAAAAGACGCTTGAGTTCCAGAAGCTCGTTCTTAGCGTTATCCGACCATATCTGAGATGGGCTGCCTCGAGTCGATTGAACCTCTTGAGCGCATTCAAGAATGAAGCCGTCGAAAGATCCTTGACCAGCTCCAGGTGAACTGCATTAGTCGCGAAGCAGACGAAGACAGCCATGTAACATTTGACTGGAGCTTTATTATGTACGTCTGGCTTATAGAAAAATGGTCCACAATAGTCAAAGCCAAAGATTTCAAAGGCTTGACAAAC
The DNA here is from genome assembly GCA_035045885.1 of Drosophila borealis. NCBI lineage: Eukaryota > Metazoa > Arthropoda > Insecta > Diptera > Drosophilidae > Drosophila > Drosophila borealis. The sequence goes on from JAWNOR010000208.1 coordinate 559,052, forward strand.
AGTCAAACGTTCTTTGGGAAGATCAGCCATTATATGCTCTACTAATCATGGCTTGGCACGAAAGCATCTTACACATTTGGCAACCACCTTGGATACGGTCTTCCTTCCACCAATCGGCCAATACTGCAACCGAATATGAGCCAGAAGTTCCCGTGGACCAGCGTGCTACTCCTGATTGTGAAACCTTGTAATGAGTGAATCTGAATCTGGGATGGTGCCGCGGAAGAATTATTGAATGGCGAGCTTCGAAATCCAACGAAGAGTTTTTCAGGCGCTCGTCAACTCTAAGAATGCTGATTTCATCCAAAAAAAAGGGTTAAGTGATGCGATACAACTGGATGGCTTAACAGCTCTTCTCGATCGCAGTGATTTAATCTCTTCCCACAGTTATGCTCTCTGGACGAGCCGCAGTAAGAGTTGAGTCCCATGTTGTATATCACACTCTGTTAGTCCAGGATGCCTGCTTCTGTGTATGAATTTATATCATTATAGCATTGTATAAAATGAGTTAGTGTATTTACAAGTGGCAGATATATCAACGAAGGGAGATGACGCAACAAGGACCCTTTTTCTTAGCTCGAGTTCTGGCCTTTCTGGCAAGCAAGAAGCAGGCCAGTTCAATTTGTTTCCACATAGAAATTCTGGGCCGTTGAACCACAGCGACGATTGATTTAATTCACTGGGTGTAGATCCTCTCGAGAGTATATCTGCCGGATTGAGTGAAGTAGGTACGTAGCGTCTTTCCAGCCGTTTGTTAGCTCTTGAACAGCTTTTACACGATTAGCTACAAACACATTAGGCTTGCAGCCGAGCCCTTTATCCAGGAAAGGCAAACAAAAGAATCCGACCAGCAGTAGAATTTGGATCTCTGCTGAATGGACGAGAACAGAAATAGCAACCGATCCGTCGCTGAGTCCCAAGCGAGTCCAAGAGTTTTGGTGATGTCGCTCCCATCATCAAACTTTAGAGACGATTCTCTGTCCTCTTCGGGTATCCCTTCTAGAACAACATCATTATTTGAACACCAGCTTGAACGCCACCAGCTTGAACACCAGCTTGGAGCACCCACTTGCCAAGATTCCAGCCGTCTGACTAAGAATTTCCTTTGCTTCTTGAATTAAGTCACCACCTGAAATGGGGTCGTCAACGTAGAAGTCACGCCGCTGAATCCGAGATCCAATTGGGAAGTTAATTTCCTCATCCACAGATAGCTGATGCAGAACACGGACAGAGAGAAATGAAGCTGGTTTTGTTCCGTTTGTAACTGTATCCAGCTTAAAAATCTTTACATCCTGTTCTGGCGAGTCTCGCCACAGAATGCATTGGAGGAAATCGACGGTGCTGTAACGCGTACGCAGTGATACATCTAACCAATATCTCCTGTTGGGGCGACCGGGAAATCACTAAAGCGAAGAAGTATGTGAAATAACGAGCTTTGAGTAACAGGACCAGCCATCAATAGTTAATTTAATGAATATCCTGACGAGGAAGCTGCGGAGCCGTCGAAAACGGCTCGCAACTTTTTCGTTGAATTGTCTTCTTTAAAGACACAGTGATGAGGAAGAAAATATTGACAAAGTCCTACCGACTCTGGAGCGACAGGCGACATATGACCCAGATCCAAGTATTCCTTTAGAAAATTTGAATATTGAAGCTTCAGGTCTGGACGATTTTGTAGCTTGCGTTCCAGGGTCAGAAACCGACGAAAGACTTGTTGGTATGACGTCCCAAGACATTCCAAACTTCGCTTGAAGGGTAAATGAATCGAATATTGGCCACTAGGCAATCTGGTATGAGTCCTTAAGAAATGCTCTTCACAATCAGTTTTTTCCTTTGATGTGGTAGGTGTAACTTCCAATCTCCCAAAATCGACGCACCAATTTATCAGCACGTTCTTCAGAACTTGACTTAAGTTTGCGCGCAGTATGCTTCGCAATCAATGTAGAACCACCCAAACGCGGTCCGCCTCCAGAAACTACCCAACCAAGCCTTCTTTTCTAAAGACATGGTAGCCCTTGGAGAAGCTTTATCTGGCCGACACTGAGAAGCTCATAAAACAGACTAGCTCCAAGCAGCAAGTCCACGCCATGTGGTTTAAAGAAAGACAGATCTGCAAGTTTTATGTTAGCGGGAATGTTCCAATTCGTAGTGTTGATTGTAAAATTCGGAGACTATCAGTTATGGTAGGCGCTACCAGGCCTGTGAGACTGTATCGTTATAGTGACCGTATTTCCTTCTGTGTCAAAACGCGAATCTCCTAGACCAGAGACAATGGCTGAGGACTTGTGCTTCTTTAACTGAAGCTGTTGAGCAAGGCGAGACGTTATAAGGTGAAGCTGAGAGCCGGAATCCAAAAAATCCAATAAATGACGATCTACTTGTGTTAATTGCTATAGTTTTCCCCACCTGATGGCTAGGGGCATAGCTTGCCATAGCAAAATTTACGGTTTCCATTGATCGGCATCTCTGCTCCAGAAACATAGCCATATGCTCCCACGATGGTATTAGGTTGACGAAGGTCGAATCCTCTAAAATTTCTTCCCGCGGTTTGTGATGTTGGGTACCGCTTTTGTAGAATGATCTGCACAATGAGTCATCCAGCGATCTGTTCGGTGTTTCCCATCCCCTTTAATGCGCGAATGTGTGCGTTGAATTGGTCGGACAACTCCCTTAGCGCCACGGCCGATCCACCTGCCACCCGATCCACCTGAGCCCCTATATCTCAAGTATGTGTGCCTGAAAAACCAAACGTCTATTATTAAACCTTTTCTCCAATAAATTAAGCGCTATGGCATAATTATCGTTTGTTATTTCCAATGATCGAATTGCGTCTAGTGCTGAATCCTTTAGGCACGATCGAAGATGCTGCAGCTTTTCGATATCTGAAAAATCCGGATGATTTTCTATGACGGTTGTGAACATAGAATAAAAGTCGGCCCATTCTGTGTAACCACCACTAAACGTAGGCAACTTTAATGAGGGTGATGCCGGCGGTGCCTTAGCTCTAACTGTCTGGGCGGGCAGCACAGATTGGTCGCGAAATGTTGAGCAGGGAAATATCGAGACACGTTTCGCGATTTCACTCCGAACCAAAATTTCCATAGAAGCGGCTAACTCGTCGAAGGCCTCACGCAATTGGCTACCAATTTCATCCAAGACTAGCTCTTCGAGGCTGTCTGAGTATTATAAACTGATGCCTGAAGCCGCTAATTTTATTTCAGCCTAAGTGTCACTAAGTGTCGGATTTTTGAAGTGTTTGAAATGTTTTTGCGCTTCAGAAAAGTCACACTGTTTGCAGAGGGCACTGCCTAGAGGCGTTATTTTCTGTTGCCATTAGAAGCATTGATAGAAAGTGTGTGTAAAACTAGCTGAGTACCTAACAACGGTGATCGCTAGTACATGTAAACTGCTCAAAAACAAAAGCTGTAAGAACTTCGGCGAACGCAAGTGTCAAGCTATGTAACGACGCAACGACAATAGCTTGTACATAGGTTACGCACGAAAGAACAAAAAACTTTGAGCGACCGAGAGAGTAAACAAAGCGACGCGATTGCTTATATGTATACAAGCCGCACAAAACGAAATGTCAGGTTTCTGATCTTAATAGCTTTCACAAAAATAAATAAATAACTTTATTTTATTTCTTGTGTTCCAATTTATTTATATATTTATTATAAGTTACGATAAGCAGGCAGACCCGAATTGGTCTGTGTTTATTATTTAAGAATAATAGGTTTTGTAGGCAAGCGAACCCGAATTGGTACGTGCCGATTTAAGCGAAACGACAATTGCGACAAATTAATATGTTTTTATAATGCAAGTGGCCGATGCGAAGCAAAATGCACGAAGCGATCGAAATTAACTAGCTCGACGCGCAGCATCGAGGACTTAATCCTAACAGCGAAATTTAAGCAGTTGCTTCGCAGTGCAAGTATTATAAGATGGGATATAAGGTGCTGCTCTTATCAGTTGCGAGGTCGCTCCAGCTGTTTTGGCTGCGTAGCCAAACACATTTTTTATTGTTAATAAAAATAAAGAAATAATAGAAACACCTAACAGTGAAAAACTACAAATATTGAAAACCAGAAACTGAAACAACTACATAACCACACTTATGTTCATAACTATTAAAAACCAAAAAAATAATATTTAAATTTGTGACATATGGTATGCACTTACCTACCACTGTATTTTATCCATAGCTCCTAACAAAAATTAAATTTATGTATTAAAGCCCATATCAATAGAGCTCATGCATATGCCTCTTGAAATCTAACACGTTATCGAATAAAATTATGTGTATTATTCAAAGAAAACAAATTTCATTATATGTATTATAAGTTACCTAACTACCCAACAACAGAGTGGGTCACTAACCAACAACGCATAAGTGGCGTCGTGTGATGCACTGTCAGCATCTTTTGCGGGCATTATAGGACACCATATACGATTACTCGAACATTTTCAAAAAATTCAGCAGTAAAGAGTGCATACAAAATCAGTGCGAAGTGTTAGAATTTGTAAATAAATAATTATATATGACAATGTCTCCAATAAAAGAAACCGCAGTTAATAATGCGCTTACCCGTCAAAAAATAAGTTTTGAAGCATAATTAAAAAGTTTAATCCAAAGTTAAGGTAGTACCAGTGTAGGAACACTAGAAGTAGAAACATATAGAGGCGCGAATAGCAGTGAAACTTTATACATTTTAAAATCTTTTGCCAGACTTTAATAGTAATTATGAGACATACGTCTCATGGATAAAAGCGGTACGCCGCGTATAAAACTTATGAAAAATGCGACGGTAGTTCAAAACATTGTCAAGCTTTAGGTATAATGAGCAACAAAATTAAAGGACCAGCTGACATGGCACTAGCGTCATTCGACACGCCTTTAAAATTGAAAGATGTAATAATATATAGATAACAATGCAATCTCAACAATAAATATATTGTAATCTTCTTTATTTTTTAATTTGTAATCTTTTTTATTTTGTAATTTTATCAGTCGGCGTCACCACGTGTTCTCTTCGTTTTCTCTAGAGTGCCCAACTTCTTTTTTTCAAAAAAACTTTACAACACTAGATGTAGTGGCTGTTGACTTTTAAAAGTTTACATTAATGTTCCTTGCTTACATTCGGCCAATCCTGACATTTGATTGACCCCGATCATAACATTATTCACAAACAAAGACCTTCTGTTTTATCACACACATGCACGACTTAAGACTAGCTGATTTAAGAACTCCTTTAAATGGCAACTGATTGAGCTGACAATCATTAATGTCGGTGACCTCGTAGCGGTCATTGTGAAAGCACTCCGTTTATTTTGTAAGGCCCGCAGTATTTGGGCGAAAACTTCATATATATCATTAGGTTTCATTACGTTCTTGTTATTTTCGTATAATTGCACTTGTCTAATTGTTTTCAAATTAAAAGGTTCATCGGAGCTTAATTTATCTTCAAGGTATTCTGACAGCTCTTCTACTAAAGGCCCACGCTGACCACAGCCGAATAGCATTACACACGCTGTTCTACCAGTACCGCATTGTACCGAATTATTAATGGCGAACCCATCTCGGTTTATCGATTTATTCCTGTCAGATTGGCTCAGACAATTTTCCTAACATTGAAGTCAGGCCCCGGGTAACACGTTCAACCTGCCCATTAGCCTGCTGGCAAACAGTGGCTACTTTAACATGCTCAATATTTCGGCACTCAAGAAAACTAGCAAGCCCGTGCGATGTAAAACACGTGCCTCGATCAGATACAATGCGCCGAGGCGGCTATAATATTCAAAGTATTTTTCCAATGAGGCATTCACTTCTCTAGTACTAATAGAATTAACCGGTTACAATTTCACAAATTTGGTAAATGCATCGATAATTACTAATAAATGCTTCCGTTTTGAAAAATTGCTGGGCAATGGGCCCAATTGGTTAATAAGAAGTGTATCAAACGGAACAGGCTATTTTGGTATGCTGTGTTATGTTCTATTGTGAACTGTTCTCGGGACTAAATGCAGAATACAAGGAAGGCAGTTTCGAATATATGTCTCTGTTTTGCCTTTTATTAAGGGAAACCAGTATTTTATTTTCAGATCATTGGCACACTTATCTGCAGAAAGATGATCCAACGTCTCATGGCAGTTCCTTATCAGTTCATTCTGCATACGTTCTGGTGCATACTTACACAACTTTTTCTCCGCATTTCTTTTATACACAATACCATTAACTAACTCAAAGTCGGCTACATAACATTCCATAACATTCCTCTAATTTCTCACGCAATATACGTACATCCGAATCTCTCATTTATTCAGTCTGTAATAATAAGTCGATATCTTGTGGAGTAGCTCCTACTATTCCAACCACAGTTTCCTTAGGTGATTTTATTACGGGCTATAATATCTGCATTGTTCAACTCTACCAGGTCACACGGATTTTCCTCGGAATTATTCAACGGCCACACGAATTACACACGGGTTGATGGTTTTCTCAGTATCATTTTTCAACAATTCAGTTTGCCTACTTAGAGCGCCTACGTGGGTCGAACCAGGTCGGTGGGCTATCGAAAAATTCTAAGCTTCTTACTCTAATAACCATCGGGCGATTTGAACTAGGGAGTTGCAATTGGTAACAATCTGGAAAAGGCGATGCTATAGGTACACATAGGTACATTGGCGCCCGAGCAAGGAACTTCGTTTAGGATTTGAGGGATTTGCAGTACTTGGCGTAAACTGCAATATTGGTTCGGCATAAGCCCAAGAGCTGCCTTATATTTATTGATACGATTTCTCAACTCTTTGAAATTACTCACATGACAAAACCTTCAGCCTCAAGTCTTAGAGGTCTTATAGATACCATATCGGCATTGTTTTCGTCTCTGCAGTCTCTAGGCGATGACAAGGATATTGCAAGTGCAATGTTAATTCACTTGACAATTTCAAAAGCAGACCAGGTAATGAAATCTTGATTCGAAGAACAGCTTGACTATGATAGTTTGCCATCGTGGTCAGAGTGCGCTGCTAAATTGAATCGGCGCTTTCAACATTTAGCTGCCGAAGAGTCAACTAGGGGCAAATTGAAACCAAGGCAAATGGCTAATAAGGGACATATCAGGTCATCGTTTTCCTGCTCTAAGGGTGATCAGAAAGCAGTAACCAAGAGCAGCTATTGTTCAGTCTCTGATCATTGTCTCGCAAACTGTCAATCGTTTAGCGCTCTACCTGTTTATCAACGTTTTGGGTTTGCGAAGCAACACAACTTGTGCATCAACTGTTCAAAACAGGGGCATGCAGTAAAAAAAATGTAATGTGGAGGATCGAAATTTCGACTGTGTTCAAAGCCACACCACTTTGTACTTCACAGGTATGAGAGAGAGAATTTGCAAACGCAAGCCTCTAGTTCCGCCACAGCTTCGCCACAGCAACAGGCTTATGTAAGTCATGTTCTTAGTGCCAAATAAGTAATTCTATCCAGAGCTGTAGTGAAGTTAAGAGATAGATTTGGACATTTCCAGCCCGCGAGAGCTCTTATTGTCACAGTGGGTACCACTGCATCGACCATGAAACACAAAGTCCATACATCGGTTCAATGGCGCTTGAATTCTCATACTTTTGGGGCTGATTTTTGAATTCTGAGTTCTATCTCTACATACCAACCTGATCAAAAGATTCACTCCTCACAGTGGAGTATACCTCCAAATATTGAACTGGCCGACCCTCGATTTCACAAACCTGCGAGAGTAGACTTGCTTTTAGGTGCTGAAAAGTTTCTCGACCTACTTTGAGTTGGCCAAATAAAGCTGTCTCCTTAACATCCAACGATTCAAAAAACATTGTTAGGATGGATTGTGTCAGGAAAATATTCGAAAGGCACATCACCGCAAGCACTAATTAGCACTGTGGCAATTAATAGTGGCAATAATTCTCTCGACACTCTTTTGGGATATAGAACAGATCCCAGAGAAGTCGAATGCTGCATATACAACTGAACAAATGGAATGTGAACGAAATTTTAAATAAAATGTGCGTAGATTGGAATCTGGCAGATTTGTGGTCAAATTGCCATTTAAAACGAGTCGAGATTGGAAATTATCTTTTGAGACGGTAAAACGTCGGTTTTTGGCTTAAAAGCGCAGTTGTGAAAAGGATGACGTACTGCGAAATATGTATAACGATTTTATGAAAGAATATCGTGACCTTGGACATATGTCACCGCTGACGTCAACTCCTCCAGGACTGCATTATTGCATTCCCCATCAATGCGTCCTGCGTCCTGATAGTAAAACCACCAAATTAAGCGTAGTTTTCGATGCGTCAAGCAAGACGTCAGCGTCGATTTCACTAAACGAGACTTTGATGGTAGGTCCAAATATTCAGAGGGAGCAATATTTAACCCTTGCACGATTTCGGTTGCATAGGTATGCTTTGACAGCCGACATTTAAAAAATGTATCGACAGGTAGACATCGCTAAGGAGGATCGAAAGTTTCAGTTAATTGTATGGAAGCGATATAGATCAGAAATTTTACAGACATTTCAACTCCACACTGTGACTTACGGCACTGCCTCCCATCCCTTTTTGACCATACGTTGCTTTTTTGAACTAGCAGAACTCTACGCAGAATCTCACCCAATTGCTTCTCACGTCAAAAAAAAACGATTTTTATGGGGATATAGGGGAATAGTTTAGAAGAGCTCGAGATTATTCGCAATTAAGTTGGAGGTGTCTTAAAACTTGGGGGTTTCAAGTTAGCCAAATGGGCCACAAGCCCATAGTGAAAAAAAGTCGCTAGAATTTGAATATTTGGCATCTGTCAAGACTCTAGGACTGAGGTGGAATCCCAAAACTGATGCATTCAGTTACTCTCTTGTGGGCTCATATAATTCTTTAAAGCCAACTTAACGCAATATTATCCCAGTTGCATCTCGATTGTTTGACCCGTTAGTATTGTTGTGTCCTTTGATTACTAAAGCAAAAAAAGCTCCAGGACTTGTGGCGGATGAAGTTGAATTGTGGATACACACAACCTAGGTAAAATTCAAACAAACCCTATTGGAATTACATAAAATTCGATCATCGATATGTTGTCCAATCCAGATACCAGAACGTATAAATTCATAGATTTGCGGATGCTTCTAGTTGCGAAGTTACAGCAAAGTCTTGTGTGGCCCCCCTTAAAACAAAATCGATTCCACCACTGGAATTATGCGCTGCTCATCTGTTGGCAACATTGTGGCCTCAAATCGCTTGTCTCTTTGAGGACTATAAGGTGGAGAGCGTTCATTTTTGGTCAGACTCTCAAGTCACCCTTTACTGGCTTAAAAGAGACCCCAGCTCATTGGAAACTTTCGTAGCCAACAGAGTAGCAGAAATACAAGAACTTTCTGTTGGTGTTCACTGGCGTCACGTGCCGTCAGAAGCAAATCCAGCTGATCTTGTTTCTAGGGGCACTGATGTGGACGATTTAACTTGTCCACTCTGGTTTAATGGTCCTCAATTTTTAGGACAAATCCCAATTAAATGGCCGCAACATCGTGAATTTGAAATATTACTAGAAATGCAATCATCTGGGAACAAGAAGACAGTGACAGTGCATTCTGTAGCATTACAGAACTCTAATGAAATCTTGACGCTGATCGAGCGGTGCTCCTCGTTCACTAAATTAGTACATGTTATGGCATACATCAACCGTTTTCTCCAAGCGAAAAAACGTAGTCGCGAATCAGTTTTATCGCCACAAGAGCTGCGACGCGCCTTTCTTAAATTGGTACAAGTGGTGCAAATGTCTGAGCTTGGTCACGAATTGGTCGAACTAGAAACATCAATGAACCCATTCGTACTTGAAATTGTAGAAAAAGAAACCAATTTTAAAATCATGCTCGAGAAGAATGCAACAAAATTGTTATAGGATGCGTGGACGGCTACCGGTACACGCCAAAGCTGCAAGGCCAAATTATGGTCAATTTACCAGCTGATCGACTGCGTGAAGCTCGCCCATTCTTTGTTTGTGGCGTAGATTTCTGTGGCTCATTTTATGTGCGCCTTAAGATTCGAGGGAGAGCCCCAATCAAAACTTATGTAGCCGTCTTTGTTTGTTTCGTTGCTGATCTTTCCACTGACAGTTTTTTATATACATTTAAAAGGTTCATCGACAGACGAGGACTGCTCGTGGGAGCAGCGAACGTCCTGAAGGACCTCCAGACAGCGTTCAACGGCCAGAAGCAGCAACTACAGAAATACGCAGCGGAGCGAGGCGTCGAATTGGTGTTCCTTTTTACCGAGGGCGCCCCATTTCGGAGGGCTGTGGGAGGCCGCCGTGAAGGCCGCCAAGCATCGTTTGATTCGAGGAGTTGGCAACGCAAGACTTACACAAGAAGAGCTGAGCACGCACTTAATAGAAGTCGAGGCGCTACTCAACTCGTGCCCTATCACTTCCCCAGGCACCGACCCCAATGACGGGGATGCCCTAACACCAGGCCACCGGGCAGCCTTTTCTTTCGCTGCCGCTCGAATCCGGTCTCAACGAAGCCAACAGCAAGGCGAGCTTTGTGTATTTGAAGCGGTCGCGTATGCTTTTGGCGCTAAAGCAGCAGTTCTGGCGGTCTTGGTCCAGCGACTACCTGACCACCCTGAAGCAGACAATTAGCCAAGGAAGACGGTAAAGTGCGCGTGGTGGAAATTCGCACACCGACCGCAATCATCAAGCGGCCAATACACAAGGTGGCAGTGCTACCAATAGTTTAAGCCCTTAGGCCTTCAACGGGGCCGGAATGTTGAAACAGCTCCAACCAAATTAAGAAAAATTGTAAACGTGGAGAGTGCAGCGCTCGTTGATCATGTCGCTGCTCATCTTAGCAGCGGCAAGCTTCTCCGAAAATGTGTAAACAGGAATTGTTCTCGAGCTCCGCAAACAGATGCAATAAACGTCTAAAGCAAAGAAGTTCGTTTTCTTGTATTTTGTCATTTCAAAGCGATATCGGTCGGAAGATTTTCCTAAACGGCATTCAACAGTTAAATTGATTAACTTATTAAAAAACCCTCACGGAATATTCACTTTATATATTCATTATTCGGTAAAATTCCTTAAGCACTAACATTATATCCCAAATAATTGATTCGTTTCTGTAGAAATCTGCTCTTTTTGAAGTATTCTAAACAATCCTCTACTAGAGGCAACGGAAAATTGTCTCGTGCGGTTTTCTTATTTAGCCCACGGTAGTCAACACACATCCTTATTTTTTCATCATTTTTTTAATATCACAACAGTAGACGCATACGGTGAACTACTAGGCCGGATTACTTTAGTTGCCAGCAGCTCGTTTACGGTGTCGGTAACAAGCCCTCATTCGTAATATGATAGTCTGCGAGGGGGGCTTTGAAATGGGGTCGTGTCTGTTAATCGAATGTTAATTGTGCACTTTGGTGGCCCGCAACTATCCGAGAACTTATTCGTACAACCAATCTCTAAACAGCCTGGCCTCAGTCGGGAATGAATTCGTGTTTACAAAAGAGTTATTAACACTAATATTTAAATCTGTTGGATCACTATTACTACATTCAAGAGCCTTAGCAAACAGGGGTGCACCAAACGATTTGATACTAATGCTACAGTGTCATTAACTAAATATATATTTGTACTTTCTTCAACATTCTTGTATATTTTAAGTTTAAGTTTAAATATTTTGAAAACATCTCTGCCGATGAGCAACGGTGTTGGAAAAATAAAATCAGGAATAACAAAAACTTGAATTTCATAATATTTTTCTTGAAATAAAACTAAGCACTTGACCATTTCAAAGGCCATACATGGGTTGCCCCAAAGTCCACGGAGATGGCTACTTTCCATTTGGCTATTATCGTTATATGAGGAAATAAGTATTTGCTCGCAAAGCTTATAGGCCTTCCGCTGTATAACAATGCAAAACTATTGTTAATTTCGGTGCATCCCCCTTTAAATGGTAGTCTTAGACTTACTAATTGGATAAATATTTTATCGTTTTCGTTCTCCTCATAATTGGAACCCATGGCAGCAATTTTTCCGCGCTTTGGGCACTGCTTGTTTTGGTGGCCAATTTCAAAAAAATTAAAGCAGCCTCCTTCCGGTCTTTTGGGACGCACGCAATCCCTGCTCAGATGCCACATTTGACGGCAGTTGTAACGTCTGGTCTCACGAAGTGCACTCATTGTGGCGTCATTAGAGGCGCGAACTGCGACAGATCCCCGAAAGGTAGATGTTTTTTTTGCATTTCCAAGCAGCACTGTCTGGTATTGCATCAATTTTTGACGCAATTCGTTCAACGAAGTGCAATAATACAATGGAATGGCGTATCCAGAACGGTCTCGAAGTCCGTCAACTATATAATTGACTATGTCTGCTTCCTCAAAATTTCTTTGCTGTGCAATGTTTCGCATGGCAATCAAAAAGCTTAAAAGTGATTCTCCTTTTCCAATCGATCGGATTTGCAATCATTTTACAACCGCGTGATTGGACATCGCAACGCCGAATACATTGACAGGTTTTCGTACATCATATACTCCTTGGCTGAGCCGCGTAGTAGCCGGTTTGCAAGTGACCAGCATTGAACATCGTCTAGCTTATGTGAACGGATAAATGGTCATCTCCAAAAAAGAATGGCAAGGTGGCCTCGAATCGTTGACATCCACACGGCGACGTCGATCGGGAACCTCAACTCCGCTTTCCAGTTCGAAAACTCGTGCCTTCAGCTCTGCAAAATTTTTACGAAAAGTGTACAAGGTTATCCCATTCATCACGGATGCCAACTCATCTGAATCATTCGCTTCTGAATTAGCGACATTCGCAACTACCATCAGAGGGCCCACATGGCCAGGTTCATACTCAAGCAACTCTGCAAGCTGCTCGTTTTCAGGTGGCTGTTCCAAAAGATGACCTGACTCAACATTTTTAGCATTCAGGTCCACAGCTCCTAACGTACTCGGGGACTCTTCTCTTACTTATTTCACCCGAGTACGCCACTGGTAGATAGACGCTTCGTTGCACAAAGGGACTCCTTTCTCCTCAGAGCAGCTGCTCTAATTTTGTCAATTTGATAATATCGGTGTATAGCATTATTCAGGGGAACTTTTGGGTAAGCCCCACACCTGATTTGTAATCTTCCTTATTTATTAATTTGCAATCTTCTTTGCTTTGTAATTTTATCAGTCGGCGTCACCACGTGTTCTCCTCTTTTTTTTCTCTAGAGTGCCCAACTTCTATTTTCGAAAATACATATAGTGACATATGTACCTCACCCACAACATATACTATGAGCACACATAACATATGTTCACAGCACCTAATGCGCACCAAATATAGACACCCCAGTTTGTAACAATAAACCCTAGAGCCTCAAAAATCATAAATTCTTGGTGAAAATAACAATTCTGGCGTGGGACATTAGATAAAAACATCCGCCACAATCGTTACTCCCACCAAATGCCCAAATTACCAACGCAGCTTAAATTCAGGCTCTTATAATATTCTAGAAACTCATTAAAGAGAATGAGAGCATTGTTTAAAGAGAGCGAGCACATCATCTTGAGCCCTCAGCAGAGGTTTGCTAAGCGTTGACAACACTTTAATAATTGAGTTCTACTGACGACTTCGACCCGTCAAGTTGCATCGTGCACAACTGTAAAATTCCAATAAGTAAGTAACGCGTAGTGACTTATTTGACTGGCGCAGCCGGTAGGATACGCGAGTGATATAAGACCATTAAAGGACAATTGTAGTCCCAGGCCTAAAAAGCAGATCGTAGTCGGCGCTGATGATCGATGCGAACGCACAATCATTCTAAATCGTATCCGCAAAAGGACACACGCGAAACTTTCCGCGAGTGCGTATTGACCGTTCACGGATCACATATATCCCAGATCAATCAAAAAGCCGACATTGCAATTATCTAGTACTCAATTAAGTATTGATCCTTTGCCCTTGGTCTTGCATATCCTTTGATCCCTGCAAATCGCACTCATTGGTAACGCGCGCGAAATAAAGCAATACCAAACCAAAACGACTACACCGAGAAAAACAATAACAACAAAAGTGAAAGTGAACACCATGGCACAACCAACAGAGCCATTATTGCAATTATGCGAATTACCCGATAGGTTGTTCATGACATTAGCCCGTCATGACGTAACTACAATTTGAGTAGCACAAAGAGGAGGTGTCTACGATTTAACATGGTCCAATAGAAGCAAAAATCCGAATTACCAAAACAATCCGACTACTTGGAAAGAAGCTACTGGCCGGGGTACAACTCTCAGCCTTACCAGGTCTAGCGAGTTACAAGACATTTATAATTTCGCTGGGAGAGAGGGTTCAAGGGGGAGGAGAAGTGGGTATTTTGACCAAACCATGCCTAACTCGACTTCTATGCGCCTACACTATCGGGCCGTGGCCTCGCACCAGCTACACTATCGGGCCGTGGCCTCGTACCAACTGCACTATCGGGCCGTGGCCTCGTACCAACTACACTATCGGGCCGTGGCCTCGTACCAACTACACTATCAGGCCGTGGCCTCGCACCAACTACACTATCGGGCCGTGGCCTCGTACCAACTGCACTACCGGGCCGTGGCCTCGTATCAACTACACTATCTAAACACCAACCAGTAATACCCACTCCTGGGCCACAGTCCCGTACCACAAGCACATACTCTAGGTTAGGTTGAACATCGGCTAACTCCGATGTTAAGGCAAGCCGGGCTACCGGAAAACAAGGATCTAGCCAGTTTTCTTTTGATAATTACGACATATGCACTTTATTCATTTATTGTTTGCCACTATCTTATTGTACTTCACGATCTAAAGCCCTGCCGCACTGTTTTGGAGCCCTAGCGCTCCGCTATGCACTCTATGATTTTCTTCTCGCGTCTACTCACCCTTATGGTTCCTTCCCAATTCCCGGCGCGCTCGCCGGCGAGCCATGCGCTTGCCTCGGCCGCTCAACTTCGCCGCGAGCTTTCGCAACTTAGCCTCGGAGCTCTCGCTCTTCGCCGCCGAATTGAAGTTGCGCTCTCGAAGACGGTGTTGAACAACCGATCGACAATGCACGGTTGCAGCGGAGGCCGGTGGTTAAATTCAAATTCGCTCTTGTTTTGTTAAATTAATTATAACATTCGCGGCCCCTTGCATCTTTACTCTAGTATTCATAATACTGATGGCTCCTTGCCTCTTTGCTCTAAAATACTTATAATATTGATGGCTCCTTGCCTCTTATACAACTTATACAATCAATACTTATAATATTGATGGCTCCTTGCCTCTTACTTAACTAATACAATTAATACTTATAAACTAAACAAACTAGTAGGTTGTCCCGCCAGCGGCTCCTTGCCGTGATTTGGCCATGTGGGGTGGCTGACCTTAGTAGCCGCCTCACACCCCCCCCCCCCCTCACTTCGAGAAAGTGACGGTAACGTCGCCTCTCGCGTTCAGCGTAACGCTGTAGTCTTCGTCCGACGAAATGCTGATAATTTGGGTTCCGTCTGTAGATTCAAATTATTTGTTAACTTATTCGTTACTTAGTTGTTAATGCCCTATGCTCTCAGTGCGGCTCACATTTAACTTAGCCTATTCTTATTTACGCTGTTAGTGCTAATCTTATCTAAACTTGAGTATAATGGCTTCTTTGGGCGATGGGTGTCGCTCTCACCCTTCGCCTACTCGTGGGCATCTATGTGCCTCGGGTCTTCCCCTTCATCGTCAGTCGTCTTTTGGTGGAATGGTTTCAGCTGCGAGATGTTGGCCACCCTCTTCTTATGTTCGCCTGGTTTCACCAGGCGCACAATATTGGGGGATATGAATTTGACGACCCTATAGGGGCCGTCAAACTTGGGTGCCAACTTCGCGGCGAAGCCGTCAGGGGCGTTGGATAGCTGGTGCTGCCTCAACAGGACCATCGAGTCCAACGAAGGTCGCCACTCTCGTCTCCGCAAGTTGTAATGCCTGCCCTGGTCCTTTGATTTCTTTCAACCTATCCGCCTTAGTCCTAGGGTCGAACGCACTATTTGCGGATCCCGGATTTACCTGATCGTACAGAGCTGCGGGTACCCTGCATCAGAAAAGCCGGACTAAATCCCGTTGAGTCCGCCACGCTTGTGTTGACCGCTAGCGAAATCTCGGGCAAAAGTTCGTCCCATGAACTCTGATGGCCCTCGATAAATTGCGCTATCATGGTCTTTACAGTCCGGTTGGTCCTCTCAGTGGGATTCTTTTGTGGAAAGTACGGGGCGGTATACTGGACCTCTACACCCAGGGACCCCAAAAATGACTTGAAGCTCCGGCTCATAAACTGTACCCCATCGTCGCACACCAACTTCCTGGGTACCCCAAACCTACTTAGAATCCTCTCCCGGAATGCGGTCTGCAGGTGTGCCGCTGTGGCTCTCCTGAGAGGGACCAGTTCCACCCACTTCGAGAAAGCTTCATGGAACACCAGTAACATTGTGTTTCCATGTTTGGACCGTGGAAGGGGCCCGACGAAATCCTAGTAGAGTACTGCCATTGGCTCTGCTACCTGTCTCGTCAGCATGCGTCCTGCCGGTTTGAGTTGCTCGCTCTTGAACTTCTGGCAGTCTTCGCAGCATCTCACCTACTTGGCGGCGTCGCGGAACATACCCGGCCAGTAGCACCGCTGGGCTAGCCTTGAGACAGTTTTCCTCACACCTTGATGCCCGGCCGTGGGAGCATCATGACATTCCCGCAGTACCCTCTTGCGTTGACTACTGGCCACGCATAATTTCCAGGGGATGTAGTCCTCGTCGTCCGTCCGGTGGCCTAAATGCCTAATACCTGTCCGTTTTCTTCGGTGTAATTCGGGAACTTGGCTGGCTCTTCGGCGATCCTGGCACGCATACTCGCGACCCATTTGCAGGGGGCCTCGGCAACCACTGCTTGCTTACAGGTCTCTAGAGGATGCCTCGACAGGGCATCGGCCACGACGTTGAGCTTCCCTCGACAATAATGAACGTCAAATTGGAACTGTTGCAGTTCCAATGCCCATCGCGCAATCCTTCCTGACGGGCTCTCGATCGAATTGAGCCATTTGAGTGCTAGATGGTCCGTTATCACGTCGAACCGGTACCCTTCTAGGTAGCAGCGCAGCTTCCGGATCGACCACACTATTGCCAGGCACCCTTTCTCGGTGGCGGAATAGTTCACCTCGGCCTTTAGCAACTTCCGGCTCGCGTACGCGTACTCGATCCTGTCCCTCAATCGTCTGCGTCAGCACTGTGCCGAGGCCATACTCACTCGCGTCAGTCTGCAAGACGAATTTGGCGGAAAAGTCCGGACAAGCTTACACAGGGGCAGTCGTCAAGCTATCTCTCAATTGACGCAATGTCTCCTACTATTCTTGCTCCCATGCCCATTTCCGCCGCTTCCTTAAGAGCTGTGAGCGGCTGTACTTGAGTCGCGAAGTTAGGAACGAAGCGCCTGTACCATGACGCCATCCCGAGACACTGCCGCAGTTCTTTACAATTTGTCGGGGACGTCAGATTCCGTATCGCCTCCACCTTCTCTGGATCGGTACGTATTCCTTCCCCGCAAATGACATGTCCTAGGTAGACCAACCACTCCCTGAAGAAGCTGCACTTATTCCTATTTAGCCTGAGATTGGCCGCCCTTAACCGCTGGAATACCTCCCTCAAATTCTCTACATGCTGCTCTTTCGTTGCTCCTATTACCACGATGTCGTCTAGGTAGGCGAACGCATGAGGCTCCATCTCTGGCCCTATTACCGTATCCAAGGCTAGCTGAAATGTCGCACACGCCGAAGGTAAGCCAAATGGCATCACCCGCCATTAGAAAAGACCTCTTCCAGGGACCGTGAACGCCGTACACTCTCGACTGCCGGCTGCCATTGGTATCTGCCAGTACCCGTGCTTAAAATCAAAAGTGGAAATGAATCGGGCGTGACGCAACCGTTTAAGGATGTGATTATTACGCGGCATTGAGTTATCGGTAGTCAATGCACATGCGCCACTCGCCAGTCTTCTTCTTGACTAAGACGATTGGGGCGCTGTGCGGACTACGCGAAGGCTCGATGGCATTCGCCTAGATCAGCTCATCCACTTGCTTATCAATCACCCTCTGCATGGCCAGATTCTTGCGGTAATAACTCTGCTTCAATGGCTTGTCGTCCTTTAGCCGAATTCTGTGCTCCGCGATGTGCGAGACTCCCTGCAGCCCCTCGAAGAGTGCCAGTTCCGACTCCAGGACTCCCTCAGTTCCGGATCCAGAACCGCTGGCCACTCCACCACTTCGATGCTGTTCTCGCCACCTCCAGGCACCGCTTTGACTCCAGATAGAGCTCCACGATCGCTCGACTCTGGCAGTCGCTCCTGGCCCACTGTGTCCGTGTGGATTCTGGCCATTGCTCTTACTCCGTCCTTTCCCTGGCACGTTCCCGCCGTGCCGCTTCCGAAGCCAGGGTAGGTCTGCCTTTGCAGCTCTACGCGCCGCCTCTTGGGCTCTTCGGGCTCTCGATCTGAGCCGGTCCTTACTTCCCTTTTCCTGACCTTTTCCGTCGGTTGCTGAGCAAGTACCCTCTCCCCATGATCTAAAAGGCCTTCCTTCGGCTCCTCACTCGTTCCTGGCCCCGCGACCGGAGTCGTCGCAGTCTCTAGGATCAGTTCCGCCTGGCCGCAGCGTATAGTAGTCCCCATTACACTCAGGAAATCCATACCCAGGATTCCGTGGTCTAACATTGAGGGCATGATGAGCATCGTCATGCTGATCGTTTTTCCCCCTAAGCTGACGTCTAATCTCAAGGCTTTCTCCACCTCTAGGGTGGACCCATCTGCCAGGCGAATGCGTGCCTGTATGTCCTCTCCTCTGTCCCGAATCGCCCACTTGCGTACGCAAACTTCACTCATGAAGCTGCGAGTGGCCCCCGTATCGATGGTAGCTGGCATCGTTCGCCCGCCAATCTCCACCGTAGCGATGATCCGGCCACCGTCCACCTTCAGTGGGTGTCCTACTTCTGCGTTCCGCGTGTATCGGTACCGACCCGATCCTGGCCCGGGCGACGCCGTTGCCCGTTTCCTGCCTCCGCGCGGTGACAACACTCCTGGCTACTTCTGCCCCAGCCTCAACATACCCAACAAAATAAGACGGGGGCATTGGGACATTCCCTAGCAAAGTGCCCCTCTTGCCCGCACCTACGACACGCTCGTCGCGGATCATATCCATTCCCGGCATTTTGGCTCATCATCCGATAGTCCACCTCTGCGTGAGTTATGGCGGGTGGGGCGGGGACCCTATTGTCCACAACGGTCGTTCCGGATCCGCTGGGAGTAGATCGGAACGGGTTGAGATGTCCCCCCGGGGACTGTGCCGTCCTCGCCCATTCTGCACTATTCGAACTCGAGACCACCTGGCTCAAGGATTGGCTTCCAGAGTATTCCGCCCTCTGCCTACAGCCAGCTGAGTTAGCTGGGATAGGGTAGAGAAGTCTTGCCGTCGCACATAAAGCCTGTATTCCGGAGAGGCGTTTTCGTATATCCGGTGCAGCTCTTGCGCCGGCTCGTATCTAGCGTGATGCATAAGAGCCCTCAGCTCTATCAAATACTCCTTGAACTCTTCGCCTACCCGCTGCCTACGGGACCGGATCTCGTCCTCAAGCCTCTCGAAGTAACGTGGAGGTAAGAAAAACTCCAGGAAACCCCTCCTTAACACGGCCCACGGCACATCCCTTAGCCCACTGCTCAGAACCCAACGAGCCGCCCTGTCGCAGAACACTTCGCTCATCACCCTGGGCATTCGGTCGAGGGTGATGCCATAGGTGATGGCGCGCTCCTCGAGGTCCTCCAAGAACCCAAGGAGGTCGGAGCGGTCATCATACCTCATGCCCCACTTCCGAACTTGCTCCGGAGTAAGGGCTTCCGAGTAAGGGTACGGTCTAGTATGGTAGGGACCACTACCCGGTTCGGCAGGGGACCGCCCTACCCCTGCGTTGACCGCGGTTGCTTGCAGGAGCCTCCTCCACACCCGAGACGGACAAGCTCGGGGTGGGCGCCTGCAAACGCCCGTACAACTGAGAGCTCCTTAGATCGGGCTCCGACTTTTGACGTGGCCGCCCGCCAAAGTCGGGTGGGTCGACCCAGGATGGCGGCTCAAGAGTTTTAGCGTACTGAGATTCCAGCTCAGCAAGCCGAGCCCAAATCTCAGTTGAATGACCGCCATCCTGCACGTAGGTGGATAGCCGCTTACGCAGCTCCTCCACGCGCCCCTCCTTTTCCAGCCCAAACTCCTGGGCGATAGCCACTAGCTCCTCTTTGCGCCGCTGGTGAATCCAACGTACGCCTACCCCCGGGTTTTGGCACTAACCTGCCTCCATCCTTTATTATATACCTTTCTCGGTAGTCGGCGTCGTTGTTTCCCGCTCTTCCTGCTTTAGGGGTTCCGTAGGTCCTTTTATTATTTTCCCCTTTATTTTTTTGATCAATTGGTGACTTTGTTACTTTTACGCCGATCTTGCTCAGCAGCTTTTGTTTGTTCCTTATTAGTTTTCTTTTTATTTTCGTTTTCTCTTTATTTTATCTTGATCACTTCCACCAAACAAAATATAAAAAAAAACTCAACAAAATGCATTCTTTCAATTTTAGGCCATTCCTCACTTGGGTCGTTGCCTTCGTCTTTATTGTCTTTCCTTTATATATTCTTGTATATTTAATTATTTATTTTATTTCTTTTATTTATTTTTATTTATTTGTTTTTATTTATATATTTTTATTTATTTATTTATTTTTTTTTATTTATTTATTTTTATTTATCTTCGGCCACCTCAAAAAAATAAAAATACAAAAATATGAATAATCCTGTTGATGTTTTTTTTACATTTAATCCGCGTTCTTTTGACTCGTTTGTTACCCTTTTTTGTTCATATTGTTCACTTCGTTTGTATTCACTCTTGAAAGCAACCGTCCTCACTGCTTACGCCAACTGTACTCCCGAATTCAACTTTCCACCGCGCGCGAGTTGAATTCGTCCCGCTGTACAGTCACTGTCGCGACGCATTAACGGCCCCTCGACGCCGACGCGACTGCGCCGCGCGTTTGTGTACCCGTGTGCGAGCGTGGTCTCGGCGTCGCCCGTCTGGCGCGCGCGCGCTGTACTTTTACGACCGACCTACCGACCGATCTACGTCTAACGCAGGGTATAAAAATGTTCGCTGGGATATACTGGGGTATACTACTTAATACCCTAGATGTATACTTCACCCATATAATAAAAGTACCATATATTATTCCCTTGTCCTCCGTACCCTTGCTCTAGGGTATGCCTGACTAAATATACCCTGTATAAAATTTTTTTTTTTTAAATACATATTTGGGCATACTTGCGGGGCTTTAATCTGCCAAATTGCCACGCCCCCCTAAACGCCTCTAGGTCCCTGCTCGGGCGCCACTTGTAAAGAAGCTACTGGCCGGGGTACAACTCTCAGTCTTACCAGGTCTAGCGAGTTACAAGACATTTATAATTTCGCTGGGAGAGAGGGTTCAAGGGGGAGGAGAAGTGGGTATTTTGACCAAACCATGCCTAACTCGACTTCTATACGCCTACACTATCGGGACGTGGCCTCGCACCAGCTACACTATCGGGCCGTGGCCTTGTACCAACTGCCCTATTGAGCCGTGGCCTCGTACCAACTATACTATCGGGCCGTGGCCTCGCACCAACTACACTATCGGGCCGTGGCCTCGTGCCAACTGCACTATCGGGCCGTGGCCTCGCACCAACTACACTATCGGGCCGTGGCCTCGTGCCAACTGCACTACCGGGCCGTGGCCTCGTACCAACTGCACTATCTAAACACCAACCAGTAATACCCACTCCTGGGCCACAGTCCCGTACCACGTGCACCTACTCTAGGTTAGGTTGAACATCGGCTAACTCCGATGTTAAGGCAAGCCGGGTTACCGGAAAACAAGGATTTAGCCAGTTTTCTTTTGATAATTACGACATATGCACTTTATTCATTTATTGTTTGCCACTATCTTATTGTACTTCACGATCTAAAGCCCTGCCGCACTGTTTTGGAGCCCTAGCGCTCCGCTATGAACTCTATGATTTTTTTCTCGCGACCCTTATGGTAACTTCCAAAGTCCCGGCGCGCTCGCCGGCGAGCCATGCGCTTGCCTCGGCCGCTCAACTTCGCCACGATCTTTCGCAACTTCGCCTTGGAGCTTTCGCTCTTCGCCGCCGAATTGAAGTTGCGCTCTCGAAGGCGGCGGCCGGCGGTTAAATTCAAATTCGTTATTGTTTGGTTAAAATAATTATAACATTCGCGGCCTGTTGCCTCTTTACTCTAGTATTCATAATACTGATGGCTCCTTGCCTCTTTGCACTAAAATACTTATAATATTGATGGCTCCTTGCCTCTTACACAACGAATACAATCAATACTTATAATATTGATGGCTCTCTCCCCTTGCCTCTTACTTAACTAATACAATTAATACTTATAAACTATACAAACTAGAAGGTTGTCCCGCCAGCGGCTCCTTGCCGTTATTTGGCCATAAGGACGACGGCTCCTTGCCGTGAAAAACTGTGGGGTGGCTGACCTCAGTAGCCGCCTCACATATTTCCAATAAAAATCGGGGTAACAATAATAAACCTGAGTATGGGAAAAACCAAAACATTTTCTTCAAACTGCCTCGGAGTCAGAAACCGAAGAAGAACCAACCCATTTATCAGACAAAATATGAATTACAAAATACTTAAATGTGTAATAGACACGGGGTCTATTAATTTAATGAAAGAAAATTTTTTAAAATTCCCTATAAAAACTTGCCAATTGGAAGTTTAAACAATCAATGGTACAATCAAAGCAATTCGCTGATACCCAGCAAACTCTGCCCAACTCATCAGAAATTTTATTTAAATAATTTTTTAGAAAATTATGACTTGTTATTAGGTAGAGACTTCTTAGAGAGTACCCAAGCCCTAATAGATTACAAAAATAAAACCATACGAATAAATGAATACACATTCACCATGCAAAACAATTCAGAAATCGAATTGCCAGCGAACGAAGCAAAAATCGAATATATCGTTCCACCCCCGTCTGATGACGAACAATTTGTGTTCGCCATCAACAACGAACTCTCAGAGCTCAACGAATTCCCCCTAGATCATCTAAACGATGAGGAGAAAGGCAAATTAACAAAAGTTTTACATGAATTCGGTGACATCCAGTACCGAGAAGGTAAAATTTGACTTTCACAAGTACTGTTAAACATGTCATCCAAACTAAACATGAAGATCCGGTTTACAAAAAACCATACAAATACGCCCAAACATTCGATCAAGAAGTCGAAAACCAGATCAAAGACATGATCAAACAAGGGATAATTCGCAAGTCGAAATCCCCTTATTGTTCGCCGATTTGGATCATACCCAAAAAGAGGGATGCATCTGGCAAACAAAAATGTAGGATAGTCATTGACTATCGAAGCCTTAATGAAGTCACAGTTGCTGACAAATACCCTATTCCAGCAATGGATGGTATACTAGACAAACTTGGTAAATGTCAGTACTACTACCATTGACTTCGCGAAGGGCTTTCACCAAATTTAAATGGATGAAGGTTCTATTCCTAAGACAGCTTTTTCAACCAAAAATGGACATTACTCGAATGCCGTTTGGTCTGAAGAATGCACCGGCAACGTTTCAACGCTGCATGAACAATCTCCTTGAAGATTTAATCTACATGTTTGTCTTGTCTACATGAACGACAATATTGTATACTCCACTTCATTGGAGGAGCATATATTGTCACTGAGGAGGGTATTCATAAAATTAAGGGAGGCCAATCTAAAATTGCAATTAGATAAATGTGAATTCATGAAAAAACAAACTGAATTCCTAGGCCACATAATAACACCAGAAGGTATAAAACCTAACCCAGCTAAAATCAAAACTTATTGCATCCAGGTATAGAGAAAGTTACAGCCTTTTTCAAAGAAAAATATTACTACCCTGATCACCAAAAGTTGATACAAAATATCATAAATGAATGCGAAATATGAAACGTAGCCAAAACGGAACACAGAAATACTAAACTCTCCTTTCAAACGACTCCAGAAACGTTCAACCCCAGAGAGAAATACGTCATGGATTTTTATATCATTGACAACAGACAGTTTCTATCTTGCATAGATATTTACTCCAAATACGCAGCAGTAAAAGAGATAAACAGCAGAGATTGGCTCGAAACTAAACGAGCAATCCTCCAAATTTT
Source organism: Drosophila borealis (assembly GCA_035045885.1). Classification (NCBI taxonomy): domain Eukaryota; kingdom Metazoa; phylum Arthropoda; class Insecta; order Diptera; family Drosophilidae; genus Drosophila; species Drosophila borealis. The sequence continues at coordinate 583,330 of JAWNOR010000208.1, forward strand.
CAACCTAATGGGTAAACCAATAGAAATCAAAGCCGACAAAGGTTCAGCATTCATGTGCGCAGCACTCCAATTATGGTTACAGTCCAAAAATGTCCAGATAACTTTATCCACTAGTAAAAATGGAATTTCTGACATTGAGAGATTCCACAAAACGGTTAACGAAAAGCTAAGAATAACAAACAGCAAGTCCGATCCAGAAAACAAATTAACAAACTTTGAAACGATACTTTATACGTACAACCATAAGACAAAACACAATACAACTGGTAGAACACCAGCTGACATCTTTATATATGCCGGAAGCCCCGCATATAAAACTCAGGAAAACAAATAGAAATAGACACTAGATTTAAGGAATTACCTCTAGTAAGATCCAAAACTACAACAATAACGGGAAACCTCAGACAAGTAGACGATAAGCATTTCGAAGAAACTAACAAAGGTAGAAAAATCACACACTACAAATCTAAATTTAAAAGGAAAAAGAAAATTAATATAAGCAAATACGATAATTCCAGATCGAATGGCCAAGAAAGCCCAACTTAAACTGACAGCATACTTAATGCTATTCTTAATAAGCACTTTCGTCCGAGAAGCCCAACTTCAAAGCATAGAAATCAACCCGACCCAAGCCAAAAATGGCTACTTAATCTTTGAGATAGGAGTAATACACCTACCCGTAAACTACGAATACCATTATCTGTCCGTTAATATAACTAAAACAGAACAAACTTATAACAAATTAATTAAAAAAACCGAAGAATTCAAAACATATTCACAAATAAAATTCTTAAAAGAAAAATTAGCAAGAGAAATGAACGGCATAAGAATAGCAAAAGGCAGCAAACGCGGTCTTGCTAACTTTATGGGTACAATCTATAAATATCTATTCGGCACATTAGATCAACAAGATAAAGAAGAATTAGAATTCAAAATGAATAATGTAGCAGAAAACAGCGTACAAGAAACTATAAATTATTTAAATCAAGTAGATGATGATAGCCAAAGGCTAGCACTCCTCATATTCAACCACCAAGAATTCACCGAATACATAGAAGATATAGAGTTAGGTATGCAACTAACTAGACTTGGACTTTTCAACCCGAAATTACTAAAACACGACACTTTACAGCATGTCAATTCAGAAAAATATTAAATATCAGAACCTCAACTTGGTTTAAGACAGACACCAACGAAATCTTAATCATTTCACATATTCCACGAGAAATAATCAGAATTTTTGAAATATTGCCATATCCAGATAATGATAACAACATACTAACAGAAATTATCCACGACAAGTACTTCATACCAAACAAACAAACCTACACGGCAAACACCAAAGAATTAATTACAAACAAATGCATAACAGGAATTTTGAATCAAGCCACAACCGATTGTAGTTACACAAAAACAAGAAAGAATTTTGAAATCAATTACATCGAGCCTAACATGCTCATTACTTGGAACCTACCCAAAACACTTTTAAAACAAAATTGCAACAATAGAGAAATAATAGTAGAAAGTAACAACCTTATAAAAGCGTCAAACTGTCCAATCCACTTAGATGAAATAATAATCACAAGCACACTATTAGATTATTCACAAACGATTTATGTAAGTAATAATGTAACCAAATTAGAACCACTGTCATACATTCAAGCCAACGAAATCGTAAAAGACCAAACAAAAATGCACAAATCCTTCCAAATTGTAACGCTAAAAACACTTTGCATAATCATAAGCGCTATAATATTGTAAATTATCTATAAGTGCAAAGCATTACCCCAAAGAATAATTGTCAAATACAAGAAACAAAATACAACCACATGAAAATATCATAAGTAGTAGCAACCTAAACGAAACTAATAATATTGTAACTAGCAATAATCCAACTTTATACCCGAAAATGTCCGCCTGATGACGGGCTAGTTTCTTAGGGATGGGGAAATGACATATGTACCACACCCACAACATATACTATAAGCACACATACACATAACATTTTTTGTGCTTCATTTAAAAAGCTTTTATAAATTGTGCAAAGTGTTATCTGTTGTGCAGCGTAAGTCTGTTAATTATTGCATTTATTAAACACGGCGTCAGTTCCGTATTGTTGTTATTGCCTGTTTTGATTCTTTTGCTTTGGTGCTCCCCTGTGCAAACACTTGTTTGTGCGTGTGTTCGCTGCTGCAAATTTCTTCTTGTGCATCGCGCTCTCGCAAATTTTTGCTGTTGCTTTTCGCTCCAAACAATTTGTTTGTGTACGAATAGTTATTTTTTGAGCGTTTACTTGCTCTATTCTTGTGCACTGTGTTTCGTTTTGCTCTGCGGTCTCGCAACTTTTGCTTATTCTTTTAACGCTGGTAGTAATTATGTCGTGCTGTAAGAAACCTTGCACGTTCAAACAGGCTGATGATTCTGCATTGCCGCAATTTGTTAATTGCTGGCTGTGTGAGAATATAATGCATGCAAAATGTGCAGGTCTCACTGGGCGTGATTGCGACAAGATCGCTGCAATTGCCAAGAAGGGCTGCGGCGGCTTGCGTTGGTCGTGCCCAGAATGCATCGACAAGCAAATTGATTTCTCCAGAATGTATAAGTCTGTGAGAAATCAATTCTTAAAACTAAATAACGTGGCTAAGCAGCTCTCGAGTAGTTTTGATTCGAGTTGTGAGTTGCTTAGCAAATATAAATTCGAGCCTCTCCGTCTGTCCAGACACCTTTGCCTCTGTTGTCCCTACCGAACAACTTGGATACATCTCCAATGTTGTCATTATCGCCTACTCCGAGCGACTGCCCAAATATTACCCCAGTTTTATCCCCTGTAATAGTCCCATTAGACCCCGTACCTGAACCTGTCCCAGTTAGCCAAACTGCATCAGCCTCCTCAGCTCCTGGCCGCAAAGGTAGACCTGCGCGCAATCTTGCCCAGATTGTTAAAAACAATCATGGTGCCTCCTTGGCTCCACCAAATCCTGTTCTCCCTCCAGTCCCTTCAGCTCCTACGTAAACTGTTGTTGCCCCTCGTAGGCAAGTTTTTGTGTCTCGACTTTCGTCTGACACCACCTCTGAGTCATTGGCAGCCTATATTGCTAGCAAATCTTCTGCTAGCGTGTCAATTACCAAATTTAATTTCTCAACTCCTCGTGAAATATCATCTTTCAAAATAAATGTTTCACATGATATGTTCCCAATCATTTGTGATCCCAAATACTCTTCAGTCTGTCCTAATAATAATTCTTACACTTATACTATTACTTCCTCAAGTTCTATACCTCCCCCTGTTATTTCCCATTCCTCTCTCCTTTTAGCTATAAATTCTTTAAAATCTTCTTTCTCTCCTGGGCCTGACAATATCCCTAGTTGTCTACTCAAGGAGTGTAGTTCTTCCCTTGTTTATCCATTGCTAAAGCTTTTTAATCTATCCCTTGAATCTTCTGTCTTTCCATCTCTTTGGAAAGAATCTTATATCATTCCTCTCCACAAGAAAGGTGAAAAGTCTGATATACTTAATTACAGGGGCATTGCAAAACTGTCCGCTATTCCTAAATTATTTGAAAAAATAATCACTTCGAATTTGCAGCATTTCTGCAAATTAGTTGTCTCCCCTGTTCAACATGGATTCGTAAAGAATCGGTCAACAACGACCAATCTGCTAGAATTTACTTCCTTGGTTAATGATGCTTTCCTTTCGAAAATGCAAACTGATGTCATATACACTGACTTCAGTAAGGCGTTTGACTTCGTGCACCATGACATTTTACTTTTTAAACTTGACCGAATAGGGTTTCCTCCGTCTCTTTTGCTTTGGATTAGTTCTTATTTAAAAGGTAGGACCCAAAGAGTAATGCTGAGGCTGACTACCTCTAAACAGGTTCACGTTACTTCTGGTGTTCCTCAAGGTAGTCATCTTGGACCTTTACTCTTTACTCTTTTTATAAATGATCTTCCCTCTGTTATATCCCATGCCCGAGTACTCATGTATGCGGACGACGTGAAACTTATTCTATCATACACCAATCCCCTACATCATTCTCGTCTTCAAGACGATTTGAACGCTATGCAACTTTGGTGCTCGGCCAATCAATTGCATCTGAATTGTTCAAAGTGTATGTTTATGACATTTAATCGTACTACACCTTATCTTGTCAGTTATACCATCGACAATACCCCATTGCAACGTATACTAACAGTTAAGGATCTAAGCGTTCTTTTTGATTCTAAACTCTGTTTCAATCTTCACATAGATACCATCGTTAATGAGGCAAAAGGTGTACTTGGTTTCATTAAACGATGGTCTAAAGAGTTTAACGATCCTTTTATAACGAAACTTCTGTACATCTCTCTTGTTCGCCCTATCCTTGAATACTGCTCTTGCATCTGGTCTCCGCAGTATAACAATAGCCAGGATCGTATTGAATCTGTTCAGAAGCAATTTCTGCTTTTTGCCTTACGAGGTTTAAATTGGGACCCTAATCTTCGGTTGCCATCCTATTCCAGCAGGCTGCTTCTTCTTAATCTTCCGTCGTTAACCAACCGTAGGAGAATTCTCGGTGTTGTCTTTCTACATAAGTTGGTTATTGGCGATATCGATTCTCCTTTTCTGTTAGGGCGTCTTCAATTCTCTGTTCCGGCTAGACCAACCAGAAATTACCGCCCCTTATTCCTATCGACGTGCACAACAGACTACGCTATGCACAATTCTTTTCGCGTGCTATGTAAAAATTACAATAGTTTGCATCACGTTTTCTCTACCGAACTTTCTCTACCCCTAATAAAATCGTTGCTTTCAGGATACCTTCGGGAAGTCACTGACCATTCCCAGCTATCAACAGGGGCATGGCTAGCCGGACTGGCTGAAAATTTTCCCCCACCGGGTCGGTGATTTCCCATTACTTTCCCAATACTATCTCTTTATTCTATACAATTAACACTCTGCATATCTAGCATACAGCTCTATACTTTATTAACAATCTTCCTCCTTTCTTTTCTCCTATTTATGGTATATTCTTAAATAATATAGCAAATTAACATTATTTTTAATTTTACGTAAGAACACTTTTTCCTACTTACACCCTTCTTTTTAGATGTAGGCTCTAATAGCGTCACTGACAAAATTAGCTGTGAAAAGGGGCACAGCTGGCCGGACTGGCAAATAAAACACCTCCATCGGTCGGTGATGCTATTTGAAATTTGTGTTCTCTATCTAGGCTTTTAGCATTTAATTTTTCTAATTGGAGAAAATAACAATTCTGACGTGGGACCGATTATAAAATCAAAAACCATTAGATAAAAACATCCGCCACAATCGTTATTCCCATTAAATTCCCAAATTGCCACCGCAGCTCAAATTCAGGCTCTGAGAATATTCTAGAAACTCGTTAAAGAGAATGAGAGCATTGTTTAAAGAGAGCGAGCTCATGATTTTGAGCCCTCAGCCGAGGTTTGCTAAGCGTTGACAAGACTTTAATAATTGAGTTCTACTGACGACTTCGACCCGTCAAGTTGCATCGTGCACAACTGTAAAATTCCAATAAGTCTGTTAATAAGATATTTTTTTTCAAGTAACGCGTAGTGACTTATTTAATTGACTCAGCCGGTAGGATACGCGAGTGATATAAGACCATTAAAGGGCAATTGTAGTCCCAGGGCTTAAAAGCAGATCATAGTCGGCGCTAATGATCGACGCGAACGCACAATCATTCTAAATCGTAGCCGCAAAAGGACACACGCGAAACTTGCCGCGAGTGTTTATTGACCGTTCACGGATCACATATATCCCAGACCAATCAAAAAGCCGACATTGCAATTATCTAGTACTCAATTAAGTATTGATCCCTTGGACAATCAGAGTTACTAGGTAGTGAATTTTATTCACTACATAACAGTGAGTGTGCCGTTGGTCTTGCATATCCTTTGATCCCTGCAAATAGCACTCATTGGTAACGCGCGCGAAATAAAGCAATACCAAACCAAAAAGACTACACCAAGAAAAACAATTACAACAAAAGTGAAAGTGAACACCATGGCACATCCTACTGTTAATACAGATATCTTTTTTCAAGTAACGCGTAGTGATATATTTATATGCATTATACTGTTATACTTATACTTTATAACACTAGATGTTGTGGCTGTTGACTTTTAAAAGTTTACTTAATGTAACTTAATGTCACAGTTACATTAAGTAAACTTAATATATGTATATATATATATACATATATATATATATGTGGGAACCCTAGAAGGCGAGCGACAGAGAACAACGCGCAGCGGTCGTTCTTTCTGATCGCTCTTCTTCTTCGCGCATTTGTAGGTTTGCAGTTTTGCGTCAAAGAGCAGGCTGCGCAACGCGAAAAGAAAAGCAGACACTTGGCATTTGGTAGTTGACTGAAGAACTCGTCGTCCGTAGAATAGTTAAAGTTTTAATTATAACTAAAATCATCCTATAATAACTTAAAAATAATATTAATCAATCATCTTATAATATGAAACATATTTGTAAAAGTTAACCACTTTGAAACAAATTACAATAAGAAACTTTGTAATTCTATAGTAATAAAGAACCTACAAATTGGGGGCTCAACCGGGATTGTATCCAAGTTACAATTAAAACAATGAGACAAAGTGAGTGAATTTAAAAGGAAAACATCTTCGTAAAGGTCGATATAAAAGACGTGTAAAGTTGGAGAAACAGAGTGCAAAGTAAAGTGTGAGCGAAATAGCAACAGACGCTCAGTGAAACGTTATTCCAAAAAATTAAATTTCTGGTGAAATCCGGACTTTGTGTGTATGCATCGCCTAAAGCGAAGCAGACAGAAAGAACGAGGAGAGAGAAGTGCAAAGCAAAGTGTGAGCGAAATAGCAACAGACGCTCAGTGAAATGTAATTCCAAAAATATAAATTTCTGGTGAAATCCGGACTTTGTGTGTATGCATCGCCAAAAGCGAAGCAGACAGAAAGAACGAGAAGAGAGAAGAGTTGGCGTTTTGCTGTTACGCAGGCAGATGAGCCGGTGCGTAAGGGAAACCAAAACGATCAAAGCAGCTGGTCATCTATGAGGAACGCAGGCAAGTTGGCTGATGCGTAATAGACAGCAGCAATTTCTTGGTACGCTGGCAAGGTGGTCGAGCGTAATAGAAGGCTGGAGCAGAGTTGGTATTAGCAGTTACGCAGGCAGAGGTGCCAGTGCGTAGCGACAGAGTCCTTCGTGGGAGTGTTGGGAAGCGTTCAAATCGTGGGGTGAGCTGCAGCAGCGCTGCAAAATAAAATTTTACTATTTGTGCTGACCTTAGCAAGTGGTGTATCTTGCGAAGACAGATCGTACATTATTAACTAAGAAATTTAGTCACGGACGGTGACACGAAACACGGAAGAAAATTAAAATTATTTGTTGGCATAATTGTTTTATGTTCATCGACATTATTCATTAACATAGTTTTAACATTTTGATAACGGCCCTTAGCGCTGTTAAACTCAAGATACAAAAGAGAGCAGCCGCTGTTATTACTAATTAACATAGGACAAATCTGAAAATAGTAAATAAGAATAATTTGAAAACCTAAAATCTAAGTAACCGTGTGACAATTTTGTGGGATGGAGAGAAACGAGATTCTAAGTCTTCGTGTCGATCAATTACGCGAAAAATTAACAGATTTGCAATTGAGTATTGCAGGACGCAAAGCTGAACTGCAAGCAAGACTATTTGATCATTATGGCATGGAAATAGAAGAAGAGGGTTCAGGTGCTGATACGTCGGTTAATACAGCACCTTTGATGCAGAGTCCTGAAAGAGCTAGGTCGTGGTTTACGCTGAAAGATGTTGAGGGTAGCGTGTATAAATTTGATGGATCGAGTTCGAGAGATATTGAACAGTGGGTGAGTGAGTTAGAAGAATGCGCTATAACAGTACAGTGGAGCGACTTACAGTTATTTATCTATGCCAAACAGTTGCTTGAGGGTGCCGGTAAAACATTTATTCGTAGTCAGCGGGGTATTAATAACTGGGAAGCGCTAAAGAACACATTGAAAAATGAATTTGAGGTAAGATTGTCATCAGCAGAAGTTCATAGACGTTTGGGAAAGCGACATCAGATAAAGGGCGAGACATTGTTAGAATTTTAATATGCGTTGATGGAAATAGCAAAATCTATCGATCTCGAGGATGAGAGTTTGATTGACTATTTTATAGAAGGCAATCCGGGTTCTAAAACTAGAAAATCGCTATTGTATCAAGCTCGAACAATCAAACAGTTGAAAGCTCAGATAGAAACCTATCAGAAAGTTCGTGGTTCTTGCGCACCGCCCAGTAAACCTGGATCGACAATTGCAAAAAGAGAGCCTACCGTGGGTCAATATTTTCAAACAAATAAAAGCAATAAATGTTTTTAATGTGGTGCCGACTCACATGTAATAAAGGACTGTCCCAAAAATACATTTTCTTGTTTTAAATGTGGTAAGCCAGGACACCGTGCCGTGCAGTGTAATGGTGAGAGCCAATATAAACAAGAAAAATCGACGAATGTTGTCCGAGACGAAAGGTGGATGTTAAAGTCATTAAGCACATTCACTTCTTCTGGCTTAGAATTAAAAGATGTCGTTTGTGGCGCAGTGATTTGCAAAGGTTTAGTGGATACCGGAGCGGACCTGTGTCTTATGCGTAGGTGTGTCTATCGGAAGTTAGGAATCAGATAGTTAACCGGATATTCTAAGACTCTAACGGGTATAGCTGACAGCCAAATTCTGAAGTTTGGAAGCTTTATAATACCCGTCAAGATTGATTATATTCAAATGGAAATCGAATTTCATGTCGTACCAGATGAGGATATAAGTTTCGAAGCAATCCTTGGCAGAACCATTTTGGATTATGTTGACTTGCAAGTGACTAAAAAGGGGACTTTATTAAAACCGAAAGCTGATGCAGAAAATAAAATGATCAGCGCTGACAATAGTTCTTGTCTTGAACTGCTTCATGAGTTTGAAAGTATATGTATGTTAGCTGTGGACCTAGAGGCGGTTACGATCGAATTAGATGTTTCACATTTGAGTAAGTTGCAACAAAAAGAGGTTAAGCAACTAGTACATTCGTATAAACCAATCAGAAATCCAAGCTCTCAAACTGAGATGAAGATTCTTTTAACAGACGAGCTGCCAGTATTTCAGCATCCGAGACGTATAGCCGTGTGTGATCAGAAAATTGTTGATAAGCAAGTGAAAGAATGGCTAGCGGAGAAAATTATCAAGCCCAGTATGTCAGAGTACGCCTCACCAGTTGTTTTAGTGGCCAAAAAGAATGGTTTGTGCTGCGACTACCGTAAGCTAAACGAAAAGGTGATTCGTGATAATTTTCCTATGCCTCAAATGGATACTGTAATTGAGAAGCTGCAAGGTGCGTCAAATTTCACTACACTAGATTTGACAAATGGATTTTCCATGTACCAGTTGAAACAGACTCGCAAAAATATACTTCATTTGTGACTCAAAATGGGCAGTATGTATTGTTATACGTGCCTTTCGGAATTTCAAACTCTTTCAAAATAATGATGCGGTCGTTTATATGGACGACGTCATAATTCCGAGCAGCAATGTTGAAGAGGGCCTGGTGGAGCTCAAAAGAGTGATGCAAGTTGCAGGAAGGAAAGTTAGCTTCTTAGGGTATATAGTGCAAAAGGGCACTATAACTCCGAGCAAGGAAAAGACCCAGGCTGTTGCAAATTTTTCGATACCCCGGGATAAAAAGGATATTCAGTGATTTTTGGGGCTGACATCCTATTTTCGTAGGTTTGTAGAGGGGTACGCGGTAATTGCAAAACCGTTGTCCGACATTTTGCGAAAGGATGCAATGTTTGAATTTAAAGACTTGCAGCATGTCGCATTTGAGCAATTGAAAGCAGCTTTGACCAGTGGACCTGTATTAAAATTGTATAGTCCTAAGTTACAAACGGAAATTCACACGGATGCTAGCAAGTTTGGTTTTGGTGGAGTATTGTTGCAGAAAGACCCAGAAGATTGTTTGTTTCATCCTGTTCAGTATATGAGCCGTAAGACAAATGCAGCTGAAGAAAAGTACAATTCATACGAATTAGAAGTTCTTGCCGTCATGTCTGCTCTAATAAAATGGCGTGTGTACGTATTAGGCATAAAGTTTAAAATCATAACCGATTGCAATGCGTTTACAATGACGATGAGGAAAAAAGAAGTGCCTTTTAGTGTAGCCAGATGGGCAATGTACTTGCAAGACTTCGACTATGAAATTGAGCATCGTTCGGGTTCCAAAATGCGTCATGTTGACGCCTTGAGCCGTGTTTCCTGCTATGTGTTGACCGATAGCTTGGTACATCGTTTGAGAGAAGCACAGTTGGGGGATGAATGGACAAAGATAATTCGCCAAATTGTTGAGGAAAAGGCATGAAGATTTCTACATTGAAAACAAAATCTTGTATAAAGACCCGAATCGGGAGTTAATTGTTGTGCCGTGTCAAATGGAAACGGAAATCATTCGTATTTCACACAAGCAGGGTCATTTTTCCGCTAAAAAGACTCAGGATCTCGTGGAGAAAAACTATTTCATACCAAAACTAAAGGAGAAGGTGGCCCGAACTGTAGATAGTTGCATAGAATGCATTATTATGAATGCTTAAACTGGGAATAGGGAAGGATTTCTGACCCCGATAGATAAGGGAGACAGACCATTGTGTACTTATCATATCGATCACGTAGGGCCAATGGAGCTAACCAGCAAACGTTATAACCACATTCTAGTGGTGGTAGATAGGTTCTCCAAATTTGTGTGGTTGTACCCCACCCGCAGCACTGGTGTTGATGAAGTTTTAAATTGCTTAGAAAGGCAATCTGTCCTGTTTGGAAATCCAGAGCGAATCGTTTCTGATAGAGGTACTGCATTAACGTCACATCTTTTTAAAGACTATTGCAAGAAACAAAGCATAGCGCATCTGCTTATAGCTACCGGAGTACCGCGAGGAAATGGTCAGGTGGAGCGAATGCATAAAATAGTCGTGCCAATGCTTTCTAAGTTAAGCTATGATAGTCCTGGCAGTTGGCATGAACATTTGGGAAGAGTTCAGCAATTGATCAACCGGACTGCCCCAAGGAGCACAAAGGTATCCCCTTTCAATATTCTAAGAGGTCTGGAAATGCGTATACCAGACGATCTAGAGTTAAATAAACTAGTGAAAAAAAGTTTGATCAACGAGTTGGAAGACGAACGAAGAGTACCGCGTGAGCAGGCGCGGGAAAATATCCAAAAGTTGCAAGATGAAAACAGAAGGCAATTTGATCTAAAAAGGAAAAAGGATATTCAGTACAAAATAAACGATTTAGTAGCTATAAAGCGCACTCAGTATGGTACGGGATTAAAATTAAAGGGAAAATTTTTGGGGCCATATAAGGTGGTGGACGTTAAGAATCATGGTAGATATGAAGTTGAGAAACTAGGCAGTGGAGAAGGACCGTGTAAGACGACAACAGTTTCAGAGTATATGAAGCTATGGGATTCCTTCGGGTCGAAGGACGTGTCAGGAGGGCCGAATGTGGGAACCCTAGAAGGCGAGCGACAGAGAACAACGCGCAGCGGTCGTTCTTTCTGATCGGTCTCTCTTCGCGCATTTGTAGCTTTGCAGTTTTGCGTCAATAAGAAACAAGCCTGTCCTCAGGCGGACATTTTCGGGTATAAAGTTGGATTATTGCTAGTTACAATATTATTAGTTTCGTTTAGGTTGCTATTACTTATGATATTTTCATGTGGTTGTATATTAATTGGTTCTTTTACTTGTGTTTCTTCTTTTTGTTTCTTGTATTTGACAATTATTCTTTGGGGTAATGATTTGAACTTATAGATAATTTACAATATTATAGCGCTTATGATTATGCAAAGTGTTTTTAGCGTTACAATTTGGCAGGATTTGTGCATTTTTGTTTGGTCTTTTACGATTTCTTTGGCTTGAATGTATGACAGTGGTTCTAATTTGGTTACATTATTACTTACATAAATCGTTTGTGTATAATCTAATAGTGTGCTTGTGATTATTATTTCATCTAAGTGGATTGGACAGTTTGACGCTTTTATAAGGTTGTTACTTTCTACTATTATTTCTCTATTGTTGCAATTTTGTTTTAAAAGTGTTTTGGGTAGGTTCCAAGTAATGAGCATGTTAGGGTCGATGTAATTGATTTCAAAATTCTTTCTTGTTTTTGTGTAACTACAATCGGTTGGGGCTTGATTCAAAATTCCTGTTATACATTTGTTGGTAATTAATTCTTTGGTGTTTGCCGTGTAGGTTTGTTTGTTTGGTATGAAGTACTTTGTAATGTTGTGATTACAATTTACAAAGAAGAGTTCATTTTTGCACGTCAGTGCTGGTTAGGTTGTAGTATGAGAATGATTTTATTCAAAGTGAATGTTATGCGCTTAGCCTATGGATACATATATGTTCTTATGCTGTTATTGGTTAACAGCTACAAAGAGAGGGAAAGTGAGTAGCTTGCATATGCCTGTGTTAGTGAGCATATATGTTGCTCATGCAATGCGCCCAGACGGAGCGTGGGATATGCAGCGTAAACATAAATGGTCATGGTTATGTCTTCTATGTATTCGGTGAATTCTTGGTGGTTGAATATGAGGAGTGCTAGCCTTTGGCTTTCTTCATCTACTTGATTTAAATAATTTATAGTTTCTATGCCTGTATTGACTGTTTCTATTACTCGATTTAGTTCGTTTGCTTGTACGCTGTTTTCTGCTACATGATTCATTTTGAATTCTAATTCTTCTTTATCTTGTTGATTTAATGTGCCGAATAGATATTTATAGATTGTACCCATAAAGTTAGCAAGACCGCGTTTGCTGCCTTTTGCTATTCTTATGCCGTTCATTTCTCTTTCTAATTTTTCTTTTAAGTATTTTATTTATGAATATGCTTCGAATTCTTCGGTTTGTTTAATTAATTTGTTATAAGTTTGTTCTGTTTTAGTTATGTTAACGGACAGATAATGGTATTCGTAGTTTACGGGTAGGTGTATTACTCCTATCTCAAAGATTAAGTAGCCATTTTTGGCTTGGGTCGGGTTGATTTCTATGCTTTGGAGTTGGGCTTCTCGGACGAAAGTGCTTATTAAGAATAGCATTAAGTATGCTGTCAGTTTAAGTTGGGCTTTCTTGGCTATTCGATCTGGAATTATCGTATTTACTTATATTAATTTTCTTTTTCCTTTTAAATTTAGATTTGTAGTGTGTGATTTTTCTACCTTTGTTAGTTTCTTCGAAATGCTTATCGTCTACTTGTCTGAGGTTTCCCGTTATTGTTGTAGTTTTGGATCTTACTAGAGGTAATTCCTTAAATCTAGTGTCTATTTCTATTTGTTTTCCTGAGTTTTATATGCGGGGCTTCCGGCATATATAAAGATGTCAGCTGGTGTTCTACCAGTTGTATTGTGTTTTGTCTTATGGTTGTACGTATAAAGTATCGTTTCAAAGTTTGTTAATTTGTTTTCTGGATCGGACTCACTGTTTGTTATTCTTAGCTTTTCGTTAACTGTTTTGTGGAATCTCTCAATGTCAGAAATTCCATTTTTACTAGTGGATATAGTTATTTGGACATTTTTGGACTGTAACCATAATTGGAGTGCTGCGCACATGAATGCTGAACCTTTGTCGGCTTTGATTTCTATTGGTTTACCCATTAGGTTGAAAATTTGGAGGATTTCTCGTTTTGTTTCGAGCCAATCTCTGCTGTTTATCTCTATTACTGCTGCATATTTGGAGTAAATATCTATGCAAGATAGAAACTGTCTGTTGTCAATGATATAAAAATCCATGACGTATTTCTCTCTAGGGTTGAACGTTTCTGGAGTCGTTTGAAAGGAGAGTTTAGTATTTCTGTGTTCCGTTTTGGCTACGTTTCATATTTCGCATTCATTTATGATATTTTGTATCAACTTTTGGTGACCAGGGTAGTAATATTTTTCTTTGAAAAAGGCTGTAACTTTCTCTATACCTGGATGCAATAAGTCTCGATTTTAGCTGGGTTAGGTTTTATACCTTCTGTTTTATTTAGATTGGCCTCCCTTAATTTTATGAATACCCTCCTCAGTGACAATATATGCTCCTCCAATGAAGTGGAGTATACAATATTGTCGTTCATGTAGACAAGACAATCATGTAGATTAAATCTTCAAGGAGATTGTTCATGCAGCGTTGAAACGTTGCCGGTGCATTCTTCAGACCAAACGGCATTCGAGTAATGTCCATTTTTGGTTGAAAAAGCTGTCTTAGGAATAGAACCTTCATCCATTTAAATTTGGTGAAAGCCCTTCGCGAAGTCAATGGTAGTAGTACTGACATTTACCAAGTTTGTCTAGTATACCATCCATTGCTGGAATAGGGTATTTGTCAGCAACTGTGACTTCATTAAGGCTTCGTTAGTCAATGACTATCCTAAATTTTTGTTTGTCAGATGCATCCCTCTTTTAGGGTATGATCCAATTAGGCGAACAATAAGGGGATTTCGACTTGCGAATTATCCCTTGTTTGATCATGCCTTTGATCTGGTTTTCGACTTCTTGGTCGAATGTTTGGGCGTATTTGTATGGTTTTTTGTAAACCGAGTCTGCATGTTTAGTTTGGATGACATGTTTAACAGTACTTGTGAAAGTCAAATTTTACCTTCTCGGTACTGGATGTCACCGAATTCATGTAAAACTTTTGTTAATTTGCATTTCTCTTCATCGTTTAGATGATCTAGGGGGAATTCGTTGAGCTCCGAGAGTTCGTTGTTGATGGCGAACACAAATTGTTCGTCATCAGACGGGGGTGGAACGAGATATTCGATTTTTGCTTCGTTCGCTGGCAATTCGATTTCTGAATTGTTTTGCATGGTGAATGTGTATTCATTTATTCGTATGGTTTTATTTTTGTAATCTATTAGGGCTTGGGTACTCTCTAAGAAGTCTCTACCTAATAACAAGTCATAATTTTCTAAAAAATTATTTAAATAAAATTTCTGATGAGTTGGGCAGAGTTTGCTGGGTTTCAGCGAAATGCTTTGATTTAATACTATTGTACCATTGATTGTTTAAACTTCCAATTGGCAAGTTTTTATTACACGTTTTAGTATTTTGTTATTCATATTTATATATGATAAATGGGTTGGTTCTTCTTCGGTTTCGACTCCGAGGCAGTTGGAAGAAAATTTTCGGACTTATCCATTTTCATTTGACCGCTACCGCTTACGCGTTGCTTTTTTACTGGCGGATGAGTGTTTTTTTAAAAAAATGTCTTCCGTTTATTTTACGCTGGAATCGATCAGTGCCTTCTGATCTCTACCAAGCGAATAATTAATACTGGTTTGTAGTTACTATAATGTAACGTATGTAATATTGACAGTGATGTTATTTACATGCTTAAATAATACGCCTCGTGGGTAGGTTGTCAGGGTGTAGCCTTCGGAGGCGCCTCTCGCTGATGGAATCAGCAGGACCCTGGCGGCCGCGTTCGGGTGCTGCCTTTGTAAGGCGGAGGTCTCGTTCGGTGGCGTCGGTTGACACGTACCATGGCAGGCCAGCAACCTTGCGTGCTGCCTTGGCTTGGACAACTCTTAAACGATGCAGCTGGTGTGCTGACGCCGTGCCCCAGACTTGGATGGCGTATGTCCAGATGGGCGTTACCATCGTATTAATAAGCAGCGCCTTTGTGGAAATGTGGAGCTTGCATTACGGTTTCAAGAGCCACTTGAGTTTTTGGAGCCTTCTTATGCATTTTGCTTTTGTTGCTGTGATGTGAGTTCCCCATATGAGCCTTCGGTCCAAGTGGACGCCCAAATAGCAAAATGAGCTAGTGTGCTCAATAGTTCTTCCATTGAACCGAAGCCCCTGACAACTGTCTGGGCGCAGCGTGAATGTGACGCAGGCGGACTTGGCACAGTTTATGGCGATGTTCCAATTAGCTGTCCAACTTTGGATCTGCAGCAGCCAGTCTTGCACTGCATTTGTTGCGGCTTGCAGGTGGTCGTGCGAAGCTAGGAAGGCGGTATCATCCGCGTACGTTGCCACCAGCAGTCTCGCGGGGCTGAAGGCTGCACTGTTTTGTCTTTGTATGGGGAGGTCCACCGTGTACAGCGTGTACAGCATCGGGCCGAGGACGCTGCCTTGTGGGACACCTGCTCTAATGCCTCTGATAGCCGACCTTTGTTCTTTAACTGCCACGTTAAAGGTGCGTTCTGCCAAGAAGGAGCTCAGAATGCTAAAGTATGGCGCAGGGAGTAGGGCTTTGACCTTGGACAGAAGGCCATTGTGCCAGACCTTGTCGAACGCCTGTTTGACGTCGAGAAACACTCCGACGCAGTATTGCTTCTGTTCAAATGCCTTCAGTACATGGTTTACTACCCGGTGGACCTGCTCGGGGCAGCCGTGAGACTTTCTGAAGCCAAACTGATGGTGCGGGACCAGGCGCGTGACCTCGTCGAGCTCTAGAAGTCGGCTTAGTAGAAGTCACTCAAAGACTTTGAAAAGCGTTGGCACCAGGCTTATAGGGTGGTAAGATTCCAGCTGAGTTAGCGGCTTTCCGGGTTTGGCGATTATAATAATATTTGCACATTTTCCCTGCTTCGGGAAGTGACCAAGCCTGAGCATTGATTTGAAAATTAACGCGAGCGCCATGATGCCTTTGCGTGGGAGTGCCTTGGCTGCTCTGTTGTTAATTTCGTCGCGTCCAGGGGTCTTCTTCAGCTGGAACGCTTTTAGCTGCACTTCGATTTCCGCGGGGGATATGCTCCTTAATGGGAGAGCCATCTGCAGTGGCGCATCAAGTGTTTGAGCCATTTGACGGCGCTCTGCAACATCTGCGAAGTGGAAGGGCGTAAAAGTCGCTTCCAGGTGGTCAGCAAACGCATTGGTGGGTGTTTATGATGGGGTTGATAGTTAAGGGGGTTTTGTGCCCTGCCTTGGTTTAACTTCTGGCTAAACTCTTGGCTTATCAGTGGAGTATGGTCAACTTGGGATTTTGGTTTCTGTGTGGTATTATTATAGTTCTGTTGTTATGATGTCTGACTATAATTTTGGTTCTTCCCGTACTCACGTTGATCATTGTTACCCCGATTTTTATTAGAAGCAGTCGGAATATTTTGATTATTCGGATTTTTACTTCTATCGGACCAAGTTAAATCATAGACACCGTCTCTTTGTGCTACATGTTTTAGCTTTGAAATTGTAGTTATGTCATGACGGGCTTATGTCATGAACAACCTATCGGGTAACTTCCTCATAATAACGTCTTTAACTGTATTGTTTAACGCGTTTGTGTAAAGCATGATGTTCATCTCATTCTATTCTTCTATTAACTTATTAGATATGACATAAGATTTATATTCTAATTCTTCTACAAACTTACGAATACTTTCCGTGAACGGTGTATTGTAGGTTCTTCTTAAAAGCTCTTCGCATGGCGTTTGTGTCTTGAATTCTGAGATGAGCGCCGACCTTAATTCGGTCCAAGTGTTGGCAGCGGATAGCTGCGTGACCCTCTGCGCGTCTCCTCCTATTTGCATCTCTATGGCTCCGAACAGGTCGCTTTGTTGGCGAATGTACCTCGTTGGATATAGTTGCATGATGAAATCAATGCGCCTTATGAATGCGCTTAATTCTTCCGTGGGTCCATGGAAGGTTGGCACTTGCTTTATCTGGCCAAGTGCTTGTGAAAGATGTTGTTCGCTTAATTGCAATACTGGCTCTCTTGGTTGTGGCATGGTGTTCACTTTCGCTTTTGTTGTTATTGGTTTTTTTGGTGTAGTCTTTTTGGTTTGGTATTGCTTTATTTCGCGCGCGTTACCAATGAGTGCGATTTGCAGGGATCAAAGGAAATGCAAGACCAAGGGCACACTCACTGTTATGTAGTGAATAAAATTCACTACCTAGTAACTCTGATTGTCCAAAGGATCAATACTTAATTGAGTAGTAGATAATTGCAATGTCGGTTTTTTGATTGATCTGGGATATATGTGATCCGTGAACGGTCAATAGGCACTCGCGGCAAGTTTCGCGTGTGTCCTTTTGCGGATACGATTTAGAATGATTGTGCGTTCGCGTCGACCTGGGACTACAATTAAATAAGTCACTAAGCGTTATTTGAAAAAATATCTTTATTAACAGTAGGCGCGACTTATTGGAATTTTACAGTTGTGCACGATGCAACTTGACGGGTCGAAGTCGTCAGTAGAACTCAATTATTAAAGTCTTGTCAACGCTTAGCAAACCTCGGCTGAGGGCTCAAAATCATGAGCTCGCTCTCTTTAAGCAATGCTCTCATTCTCTTTAATGAGTTTCTAGAATATTATTAGAGCCCGAATTTGAGCTGCGTTGGCAATTTGGCCATTTGGTGGGAATAACGATTGTGGCGGATGTTTATGTAATGGTTTTCGATTTTATGATCGGTCCCACGCCAGAATTGTTATTTTCACCAAGAATTTATGATTTTTGAGGCTCTAGGCTTATTGTTATAAATTGGGGAGTCTCGTGTTACATATTTGGTGCGCTAAGTTGCTAGGGCTTATGTATAAAGGGTTGGCATTAGGTGCTGTGGACATATGTTATGTGTATGAGTGCTTATAGTATATGTTGTGGGTGTGGTACATATGTCACACTATATATATGTACACCTTATTCTATTTTCAAACGGTGTGTTTTTACACAGTTTTGATTTAACACGGTTTGAAAATAAAAACAAATAAAATTTTTGACACGATTTTAATCCATTTAATAGCATTTAATTTTCGTAATCTCTATATATACAACTGTTTGTGCTGACTGACTGACTGAATGACTGAATGACTGACTGACTGACTGATTGGTGATCAACGCACAGCCTAAACCGTAAGAACTAGGAAGCTGAAATTTTCACTGTAGCTACCTTATGTGATGTAGGTGCCCGTTAAGACGGGGTTTCGGGAAATTCCACCCGCAAGTGTGGAAAAATCGCGAAAAACGATTGTATGTAACTTTTTGGTTTACCATCGGATCGGCCTCAAACTTATTTTCAAAGATCTTTGTTCAAATTCATTTGAGGGGTGTTTCACACTTTTAGGAAAATCCATTCCTCCTTGGTGGAAATGGAGGTCAAAGATTTGGTGGGTGACGTTTCGCGCTCAAATTCGTTTCCAGAGATCTATAAGAAAAATCATTTGGGACGTGTTTCACACTTTTCGCTGAATTCAAACTTCTTCGGGGGGAATGCGATTTAAAGATTTTTTGGGCGAAGTTTTAAGTTGTGTCCGATTTGCTTCAAACTTATTTTCAAAGCTCTACATAAGAACTTAATAAATACGTATTTTAGCGATTTGAGAAATTCCACCCGCAACAGTGGTAAATTGGCGGAAAACGGTTGTATGAAAGTTTTTCGTTTACGATCCGATTGGCCTCAAACTTATTTTCAAAGATCTTTGTTCAAATTCATTTGAGGGGTGTTTTACACTTTTCGTAAAATCCGTTCCTCCTTGGTGGAAATTGAGGTCAAAGATTTGGTGGGAGACCTTTCGCGCTCAAATTCATTTCCAGAGATCTATAAGAAAAATCATTTGAGGCGTGTTTCACACTTTTCGCAAAATAGAAACTCCTTTATTTCAACGACTTTTTTGGTGAATTTTAAGTTTTGTTCGATTTGCATAAAAGTTGTTTGATTCCAGTCCGATCAGTTTCAAAATCATTTTCAAAGCTTTTTGAAAACATTGATTTTATAACATACGTGCCACAGGCAAGGCCGGGCTATACCCGCTATTTGTATATATAATGTATTGAATAATTAGGAAGACACTCGTTTTGTCGACCATTAATAAATAAATAAAAAAAATAAACACTTAATGCAACACGTGCTCGTTAACTTAAGCAGTAATACAAATAAATCTTAAAAAAGGACAGTTCCTTTAATAAGACTCGAAACCGTAACAGACCACACTAATTACCACCACCTCTACTCAACACCGATACCACCAATTGACTCCTAGCGGAAGAAAACGAATTAAAATAGCAACACATACAAGTAAAGTGAAGTGTGCTGGTCCAGCGATGTGGCAGTTGCTCCGTCTCTCGGTCCAGCGATGGTTACGTAACTTTTGTTGATACGGGTACGTCTTCTTACGACGATTATGATGGATGGCTTAACTTCGCCCTCTTTGGTAATTACTGGCCTTGTGGTGTGATTGTAAAATACAACAAATTGTATTTTCGGCAGCGTGCCGAAGTAATGCAAGTTTATTCTTAAACGTCAAATACAAAACTAAAACTGTAGTATAAAATTGAATTGAAATTAAACCTAAAAGCTGGACCCATAAGCTACAAAGCTACAGCCGGCAAGCCGACTCAGCATAAGCGATAACGCAGACACTTGCAGCAAAGTCAAGTATCAGGTTACCGCTACTGACCATTGTGGTCCGGTCTCTGAACTCATGCGTCAGTGGAATATGTTTGGAGCAAATGGATAAAGATAAGTGCTGTGCAAGTTTCTTATGCAAAGTTAATCGTGTGCAATTCTTATGTGTTAACTTACACACAGCACAGAATACAGTACAATTGCAATTGGAATTCTGTTTATAGAATTCAATAAAGAGGCGCGTAAATGTGTGTGTACATGCATTCAGAAATTATGTAAATTCGCGCCAGCTGCCCCAACCACGTGGACAGCCAAAACAGATTTTTCTTAATAACCTATTTGATTCTTAACCAAACTTAATGAAGCCTACAGTAGATCTTATTGTACTTAGCATATTCGTGTATTTTTAATCAGACAATTGCATTTAAATTGTGGCTTAAATGGGTGGGCCATACAAATTGGTGTTTTACTTGATTTTTAGCTATGTGGTGGTAGCGGGATGGTGGCGATAGCTATATGATGAAAGATACTTTATATCTATATATAGAAAACTGTTTGTCCTGACTGACTGACTGACTGACTGACTGACTGATTGGTGATCAACGTACAGCCCAAACCGTAAGAGCTAGGAAGCTGAAATTTTCACTGTAGCTACCTTATGTGATTTAGGTGCACGTTTAGACGGGGTTTCGGGAAATTCCACCCGCAAGTGTGGAAAAATCGCGAAAAACGATTGTATGTAACTTTTTGGTTTACCATCGGATCGGCCTCAAACTTATTTTCAAAGATCTTTGTTCAAATTCATTTGAGGGGTGTTTCACACTTTTCCTAAAATCCGTTCCTCCTTGGTGGAAATGGAGGTCAAAGATTTGGTGGGTGACGCTTCGCGCTCAAATTCGTTTCCAGAGATCTATAAGAAAAATCATTTGAGACGTGTTTCACACTTTTCGCAGAATTCAAACTTCTTCGGGGGGAATGCGATTTAAAGATTTTTTGGGCGAAGTTTTAAGTTGTGTTCGATTTGCTTCAAACTTATTTTCAAAGCTCTACATAAGAACTTAATAAATACGTATTTTAGCGATTTGAGAAATTCCACCCGCAACAGTGGTAAATTGGCGGAAAACGGTTGTATGAAAGTTTTTCGTTTACGATCCGATCGGCCCCAAACTTATTTTCAAAGATCTTTGTTCAAATTCATTTGAGGGGTGTTTCACACTTTTCGTAAAATCCGTTCCTCCTTGGTGGAAATTGAGGTCAAAGATTTGGTGGGAGACCTTTCGCGCTCAAATTCATTTCCAGAGATCTATAAGAAAAATCATTTGAGACGTGTTTCACACTTTTCGCAAAATATAAACTCCTTTATTTCAACGACTTTTTTGATGAATTTTATGTTTTGTTCGATTTGCATAAAAGTTGTTTGATTCTAGTCCGATCAGTTTCAAAATCATTTTCAAAGCTTTTTGAAAACATTGATTTTATAACATACGTGCCACGGGCAAGGCCGGAGCTATACCCGCTAGTTGTATATATAATGTATTGAATAATTAGGAAGACACTCGTTTTGTCGACCATTAATAAATAAATAAATAAAATAAACACTTAATGCAACACGTGCTCGTTAACTTAAGCAGTAATACAAATAAATCTTAAAAAAGGACAGTTCCTTTAATAAGACTCGAAACCGTAACAGACCACACTAATTACCACCACCTCTACTCAACACCGATACCACCAATTGACTCCTAGCGGAAGAAAACGAATTAAAATAGCAACACATACAAGTAAAGTGAAGTGTGCTGGTCCAGCGATGTGGCAGTTGCTCCGTCTCTCGGTCCAGCGATGGTTACGTAACTTTTGTTGATACGGGTACGTCTTCTTACGACGATTATGATGGATGGCTTAACTTCGCCCTCTTTGGTAATTACTGGCCTTGTGGTGTGATTGTAAAATACAACAAATTGTATTTTCGGCAGCGTGCCGAAGTAATGCAAGTTTATTCTTAAACGTCAAATACAAAACTAAAACTGTAGTATAAAATTGAATTGAAATTAAACCTAAAAGCTGGACCCATAAGCTACAAAGCTACAGCCGGCAAGCCGACTCAGCATAAGCGATAACGCAGACACTTGCAGCAAAGTCAAGTATCAGGTTACCGCTACTGACCATTGTGGTCCGGTCTCTGAACTCATGCGTCAGTGGAATATGTTTGGAGCAAATGGATAAAGATAAGTGCTGTGCAAGTTTCTTATGCAAAGTTAATCGTGTGCAATTCTTATGTGTTAACTTACACACAGCACAGAATACAGTACAATTGCAATTGGAATTCTGTTTATAGAATTCAATAAAGAGGCGCGTAAATGTGTGTGTACATGCATTCAGAAATTATGTAAATTCGCGCCAGCTGCCCCAACCACGTGGACAGCCAAAACAGATTTTTCTTAATAACCTATTTGATTCTTAACCAAACTTAATGAAGCCTACAGTAGATCTTATTGTACTTAGCATATTCGTGTATTTTCAATCAGACAATTGCATTTAAATTGTGGCTTAAATGGGTGGGCCATACAAATTGGTGTTTTACTTGATTTTTAGCTATGTGGTGGTAGCGGGATGGTGGCGATAGCTATATGATGAAAGATACTTTATCTCTATATATATAACTGTTTGTTCTGACTGACTGACTGACTGATTGGTGATCAACGCACAGCCCAAACCGTAAGAGCTAGGAAGCTGAAATTTTCACTGTAGCTACCTTATGTGATGTAGGTGCACGTTAAGACAGGGTTTCGGGAAATTCCACCTGCAAGTGTGGAAAAATCGCGGAAAACGATTGTATGTAACTTTTTGGTTTACCATCGGATCGGCCTCAAACTTATTTTCAAAGATCTTTGTTCAAATTCATTTGAGGGGTGTTTCACACTTTTCCTAAATCCATTCCTCCTTGGTGGAAATGGAGGTCAAAGATTTGGTGGGTGACGCTTCGCGCTCAAATTCGTTTCCAGAGATCTATAAGAAAAATCATTTGAGACGTGTTTCACACTTTTCGCAGAATTCAAACTTCTTCGGGGGGAATGCGATTTAAAGATTTTTTGGGCGAAGTTTTAAGTTGTGTCCGATTTGCTTCAAACTTATTTTCAAAGCTCTATATAAGAACTTAATAAATACGTATTTCAGCGATTTAGGAAATTCCACCCGCAACAGTGGTTAATTGGCGGAAAACGGTTGTATGAAAGTTTTTTGTTTACGATCCGATTGGCCTCAAACTTATTTTCAAAGATCTTTGTTCAAATTTATTTGAGGGGTGTTTCACACTTTTCGAAAAATCCGTTCCTCCTTGGTGGAAATGGATGTCAAAGATTTGGTGGGTGACGTTTCGCGCTCAAATTCGTTTCCAGAGATCTATAAGAAAAATCATTTGAGACGTGTTTCACACTTTTCGCAGAATCCAAACTTTCTCGGGTGGAATTCGACTCAAAGATTTTTTGAGGGAAGTTTTAAGTTGTGTCCGATTTGCTTCAAAGTTATTTTCAAAGCTCTCCATAAGAACTTAATGTATACGTATTTCAGCGAATTGGGAAATTCCACTCGCAACAGTGGTAAATTGGCGGAAAACGTTTGTATGAAAGTTATTTGTTTAGTGTCCGATCAGTTTCAAAATCATTTCAAATTTGTTTGAGAACATTGATTTTATAACATACGTGCCACGGGCAAGGCCGGGTTATACCCGCTAGTATCTCTATATATAAAACTGTTTGTCCTGACTGACTGACTGATTGGTGATCAACGCACAGCCCAAACCGTAAGAGCTAGGAAGCTGAAATTTTCACTGTAGCTACCTTATGTGATGTAGG
Source organism: Drosophila borealis (assembly GCA_035045885.1). Classification (NCBI taxonomy): domain Eukaryota; kingdom Metazoa; phylum Arthropoda; class Insecta; order Diptera; family Drosophilidae; genus Drosophila; species Drosophila borealis. The sequence continues at coordinate 607,552 of JAWNOR010000208.1, forward strand.
TGCACGTTAAGACAGGGTTTCGGGAAATTCCACCTGCAAGTGTGGAAAAATCGCGGAAAACGATTGTATGTAACTTTTTGGTTTACCATCGGATCGGCCTCAAACTTATTTTCAAAGATCTTTGTTCAAATTCATTTGAGGGGTGTTTCACACTTTTCCTAAATCCATTCCTCCTTGGTGGAAATAGAGGTCAAAGATTTGGTGGGTGACGCTTCGCGCTCAAATTCGTTTCCAGAGATCTATAAGAAAAATCATTTGAGACGTGTTTCACACTTTTCGCAGAATTCAAACTTCTTCGGGGGGAATGCGATTTAAAGATTTTTTGGGCGAAGTTTTAAGTTGTGTCCGATTTGCTTCAAACTTATTTTCAAAGCTCTACATAAGAACTTAATAAATACGTATTTTAGCGATTTTAGAAATTCCACCCGCAACAGTGGTAAATTGGCGGAAAACGGTTGTATGAAAGTTTTTCGTTTACGATCCGATCGGCCCCAAACTTATTTTCAAAGATCTTTGTTCAAATTCATTTGAGGGGTGTTTCACACTTTTCGTAAAATCCGTTCCTCCTTGGTGGAAATTGAGGTCAAAGATTTGGTGGGAGACCTTTCGCGCTCAAATTCATTCCAGAGATCTATAAGAAAAATCATTTGAGACGTGTTTCACACTTTTCGCAAAATATTAACTCCTTTATTTCAAAGACTTTTTTGATGAATTTTATGTTTTGTTCGATTTGCATAAAAGTTGTTTGATTCTAGTCCGATCAGTTTCAAAATCATTTTCAAAGCTTTTTGAAAACATTGATTTTATAACATACGTGCCACGGGCAAGGCCGGGCTATACCCGCTAGTTGTATATATAATGTATTGAATAATTAGGAAGACACTCGTTTTGTCGACCATTAATAAATAAATAAATAAAATAAACACTTAATGCAACACGTGCTCGTTAACTTAAGCAGTAATACAAATAAATAAAAAACCGTAACAGACCACACTAATTACCACCACCTCTACTCAACACCGATACCACCAATTGACTCCTAGCGGAAGAAAAAGTGAAGTGTGCTGGTCCAGCGATGTGGCAGTTGCTCCGTCTCTCGGTCCAGCGATGGTTACGTATCTTTTGTTGATACGGGTACGTCTTCTTACGACGATTATGATGGATGGCTTAACTTCGCCCTCTTTGGTAATTACTGGCCTTGTGGTGTGATTGTAAAATACAACAAATTGTATTTTCGGCAGCGTGCCGAAGTAATGCAAGTTTATTCTTAAACGTCAAATACAATACTAAAACTGTAGTATAAAATTGAATTGAAATTAAACCTAAAAGCTGGACCCATAAGCTACAAAGCTACAGCCGGCAAGCCGACTCAGCATAAGCGATAACGCAGACACTTGCAGCAAAGTCAAGTATCAGGTTACCGCTACTGACCATTGTGGTCCGGTCTCTGAACTCATGCGTCAGTGGAATATGTTTGGAGCAAATGGATAAAGATAAGTGCTGTGCAAGTTTCTTATGCAAAGTTAATCGTGTGCAATTCTTATGTGTTAACTTACACACAGCACAGAATACAGTACAATTGCAATTGGAATTCTGTTTATAGAATTCAATAAAGAGGCGCGTAAATGTGTGTGTACATGCATTCAGAAATTATGTAAATTCGCGCCAGCTGCCCCAACCACGTGGACAGCCAAAACAGATTTTTCTTAATAACCTATTTGATTCTTAACCAAACTTAATGAAGCCTACAGTAGATCTTATTGTACTTAGCATATTCGTGTATTTTCAATCAGACAATTGCATTTAAATTGTGGCTTAAATGGGTGGGCCATACAAATTGGTGTTTTACTTGATTTTTAGCAATGTGGTGGTAGCGGGATGGTGGCGATAGCTATATGATGAAAGATACTTTATATCTATATATAGAAAACTGTTTGTCCTGACTGACTGACTGACTGACTGACTGACTGATTGGTGATCAACGTACAGCCCAAACCGTAAGAGCTAGCAAGCTGAAATTTTCAGTGTAGCTACCTTATGTGATGTAGGTGCACGTTTAGACGGGGTTTCGGGAAATTCCACCCGCAAGTGTGGAAAAATCGCGAAAAACGATTGTATGTAACTTTTTGGTTTACCATCCGATCGGCCCGAAAATTATTTTCAAAGATCTTTGTTCATATTCATTTGAGGGATGTTTCACACTTTTGGGAAAATCCGTTCCTCCTTGGTGGAAATGGATGTCAAAGATTTGGTGGGTGACGTTTCGCGCTCAAATTCGTTTCCAGAGATCTATAAGAAACATCATTTGAGGCGTGTTTCACACTTTTCGCAGAATTCACACTTTTTCGGGGGGAATGCGATTTAAAGATTTTTTGTGCGAAGTTTTAAGTTGTGTCCGATTTGCTTCAAACTTATTTTCAAAGCTCTACATAAGAACTTAATAAATACGTATTTTAGCGATTTGGGAAATTCCACCCGCAACAGTGGTAAATTGGCGGAAAACGGTTGTATGAAAGTTTTTGGTTTACGATCCACACTTTTCCTAAAATCCGTTCCTCCTTGGTGGAAATTGAGGTCAGGTTGTGACGTTTGACGTGACGTTTCGCGCTCAAATTCGTTTCCAGAGATCTATAAGAAAAATCATTTGAGACGTGTTTCACACTTTTCGCAGAATTCACACTTTTTCGGGGGAAATGCGATTTAAAGATTTTTTGTGCGAAGTTTTATGTTGTGTCCGATTTGCTTCAAACTTATTTTCAAAGCTCTACATAAGAACTTAATAAATACGTATTTCAGCGATTTGGGAAATTCCACCCGCAACAGTGGTAAATTGGCGGAAAACGGTTGTATGAAACGTTTTGTTTACGATCCGATCGGCCCCAAACTTTTTTTCAAAGATCTTTGTTCAAATTCATTTGAGGGGTGTTTCACACTTTTCGTAAAATCCGTTCCTCCTTGGTGGAAATTGAGGTCAAAGATTTGGTGGGAGACCTTTCGCGCTCAAATTCATTCCAGAGATCTATAAGAAAAATCATTTCGGGGGGAATGCGATTTAAAGATTTTTTGTGCGAAGTATTAAGTTGTGTCCGATTTGCTTCAAACTTATTTTCAAAGCTCTACATAAAAACTTAATAAATACGTATTTCAGCGATTTGGGAAATTCCACCCGCAACAGTGGTAAATTAGCGGAAAACGGTTGTATGAAACGTTTTGTTTACGATCCGATCGGCCCCAAACTTTTTTTCTAAGATCTTTGTTCAAATTCATTTGAGGGGTATTTCACACTTTTCCTAAAATCCGTGCCTCCTTGGTGAAAATTGAGGTCAAAGATTTGGGGGTGAAAACTTTTTCGGGTGGGAAGCGACTCAAAGATTTTTTGTGCAAAGTTTTAAGTTGTGTCCGATTTGCTTCAAACTTATTTTCATAGCTCTACATAAGAATGCATTAAATACGTGTTTCAAGTATTTTGGAAATTCCACTCGCAACAGTGGTAAATTGGCGGAACACGTTTGTATGAAAGTTATTTGTTTACCGTCGGATCAGTTTCAAAATCATTTCAATTTTTTTTGAGAACATTGATTTTATAACATACGTGCCACGGGCAAAGCCGGGTTATACTCGCTAGTCTCTATCTCTATATATAAAACTGTTTGTCCTGACAGACTGACTGATTGGTGATCAACGCACAGCCCAAACCGTAAGAGCTAGGAAGCTGAAATTTTCACTGTAGCTACCTTATGTGATGTAGGTGCACGTTAAGACGGGGTTGCGGGAAATTCCACGTGTTTCACACTTTTCGCAGAATTCACACTTTTTGGGGCGAATGCGATTTAAAGATTTTTTGTGCGAAGTTTTAAGTTGTGTCCGATTTGCTTCAAACTTATTTTCAAAGCACTACATAAGAACTTAATAAATACGTGTTTTAGCGATTTGAGAAATTCCAATCGCAACAGTGGTAAATTGGCGGAAAACGGTTGTATGAAAGTTTTTTGTTTACTATCCGATCGGCCCAAAACTTATTTTCAAAGATCTTTGTTCAAATTCATTTGAGGGGTGTTTCACACTTTTTGTAAAATTCGTTCATGCTTGGTGGAAATTGAGATCAAAGATTTGGTGGGTGACGTTTCGCGCTCAAATTCGTTTCCAGAGATCTATAAGAAAAATCATTTGAGACGTGTTTCACACTTTTCGCAGAATTCACACTTTTTCGGGGGGAATGCGATTTAAAGATTTTGTGTGCGAAGTTTTAAGTTGTGTCCGATTTGCTTCAAACTTATTTTCAAAGCTCTACATAAGAACTTAATAAATACGTATTTCAGCGATTTGAGAAATTCCACCCGCAACAGTGGTAAATTGGCGGAAAACGGTTGTATGAAAGTTTTTTGTTTACGATCCCATCGGCCCCAAACTTATTTTCAAAGATTCATTTGAGGGCTGTTTTACACTTTTTCTAAAATCCGTTCCTCCTTGGTGGAAATTGAGGTCAAAGATTTGGTGGGTGACGTTTCGCGCTCAAATTCGTTTACAGAGATCTATAAGAAAAATCATTTGAGACGTGTTTCACACTTTTCGCAGAATTCAAACTTCTTCGGGGGGAATGCGATTTAAAGATTTGTTGTGCGAAGTTTTAAGTTGTGTCCGATTTGCTTCAAACTTATTTTCAAAGCTGTACCTGAGAGCTTAATAAATACGTATTTCAGTGATTTAAGAAATTCCACCCGCCACAGTGGTAAATTGGCGGAAAACTGTTGTATGAAAGTTTTTTGTTTACGATCCGATTGGCCCCAAACTTATTTTCTAAGATCTTTGTTCAAATTCATTTGAGGGGTGTTTCACACTTTTCGTAAAATCCGTTCCTCCTTGGTGGAAATTGAGGTCAAAGATTTGGTGGGTAACGTTTCGGGCTTAAATTCATTTCCAAAGATCTATAAGAAAAATCATTTGAGACGTGTTTTACACTTTTCGCAGAATTCAAAACTTTTTCGGGTGGGAAGCGACTCAAAGATTTTTTGTGCAAAATTTTAAGTTGTGTCCGATTTGCTTCAAACTTATTTTCATAGCTCTACATAAGAATGCATTAAATACGTGTTTCAGCGATTTTGGAAATTCCACTCGCAACAGTGGTAAATTGGCGGAAAACGTTTGTATGAAAGTTGTTTGTTTACCGTCCGATCAGTTTCAAAATTATTTCAAATTTGTTTGAGAAGATTGATTTTATAACATACGTGCCACGGGCAAAGCCGGGTTATACCCGTTAATATATATATATATATATGTACACCTTATTCTGTTTTTAAACGATGTGTTTTTACACAGTTTTGATTAAACACGATTTGAAAATAAAAACAAATTACAGTTTTTACACGATCTTAATCCATTTAGTGCTTTTGTGCTAACATTTTTTTCATATGTTCATATTATAAATTTAGGTGAATTCCCTTTTTGTGCATACAAGCAAATTTACTTGTCAGAGCAATTGAAATGTGTGAATATTTTGTGGGCTATCAATGCAATCAGACGTGATTGGTAAAGAAATTTGTTATCGGCAAAGTTGTTTTTCCAACAATACGCTAAATTTAATTTTAGTTAAGATAAAAGATCAATCAAAAAGTATTGTATATCCATTTATATTTATATTTCTTTCATTTTTATTTTTACCATAAAAATTGAATAACCTATTCTTTTTTTTAACAACATGGCTATTTTACATAATTGTTTTTAGATCCTGAACTATTCATACATTTAATTAACATTACTTTCAAGCTTAGAGTGCATTTTTTTTTTTTCTTTGATAACTATGCTTGTTTAAAGACACATTATATATGTAATTTAATAAAATAAACATGAAAACTTGTTGTTAAAAAATCCTTGTTTTTCAGTAATTTTAATAGGTTTTAGAGATAAGAAACTAATCACCTGTTTTTGCATACGATCAATGCCTTTTTTACATGGTTTTTCTGGAACCGATCTACCGTGTAAAAACAGAATTGGGTGTACTATTCTAGATGCTACATACAAAGTTCGGTGACTCTTGCTCTTTAAACCTAAGAGATATGCTCAAAGAACACGATTTCGATATCGATTTTGATCGATTACTTGGAAATGGGGCAAGTTATCGATTATCGGAAACAAAATTGTACTGCGAGGGTACTAGGAGGACCTACATTCCAAATTTCACATCATTAGCTTTTAAAAGTTATAATGATGCTGATCAAGAATTTATATACTTTATGGGGTCGGAAATGCTTCCTTTTGCCTGTTTCACACATGTGCATGAATGCATTATACCATTTTTACACATTTTTATTGGGTTCAGGATATAAAATAAAAAAAAATTGTAAAGCAAGCGATTACTCAAGCATTGTTGCGCTCTCGCTCCGCCCTAAACCTAATTTACTCAAGACTTAAAATTTAATCAAAATTTATTATAGAGATCACAGCTCACATCTGCGCCAACAATGAGCTGTAGTCAATGGGGCGCTTTGTCTCTTGTATTCCGCCTGACATTAATTTAAAGACTCACTTGGGTTAGCATTGTAATTCAAGTTATTCCGGTGTTCGATGACTCTACGATTTGCACGAATGCATTATACCATTTTTACACATTTTTATTGGGTTCAGGATATAAAATAAAAAAAAATTGTAAAGCAAGCGATTACTCAAGCATTGTTGCGCTCTCGCTCCGCCCTAAACCTAATTTACTCAAGACTTAAAATTTAATCAAAATTTATTATAGAGATCACAGCTCACATCTGCACCAACAATGAGCTTAAGTCAATGGGGCGTTTTGTCTCTTGTATTCCGCCTGACATTAATTTAAAGACTCACTTGGGTTAGCATTGTAATTCAAGTTATTCCGCCTTATACAATGCTAATGAAGCAATAAATATAATCTGTTACGTTTACAATCTATACTTGAACAAACATACCTAAACATTCGATAAAGGCGAGACTACATATTTCATAGTCCTTATATCTGTATATAATCGAAAGTACATACCTCTCTTCGCATTTCCAAAATATTAACACCACATGTTGAATTATAGCCTTTACAATATACTTCTTTAATATTACTGTTTTCGGAGCTTACAAACAGGTAGTCAAATATAGTTTTTATATAAGTATTTGCAAGAGGTTTGTTTTTAGGGGTGCGTCTCTTTAAAGCTTCTATAAAATCATTGGTAATCTTATTTTTTATAAGACATATACTGGTTGACGGAAAAGTGTTCAACCAATGAATATAGGTAGTCGTTACTCCTATACTTGTCGAATCTGTATGAAATCTCGTCACCGTGAGAAGGAAAATCGATCCCATATTCCAAGTCGAAATAAATATTACACATATCCAAAATAATCTAGCAAATTAATAACCTTTAAAGAATCAGGTATTAATGGAAATAACTCTACTAATTACCTTTTATTATAAAAGTTAAACTGAACAAAGTTGACTACAGAGTAGACTGTCATGTGTTTGATTCAACTTTTTTACCTACTTTGGATAATCCATAAATTTACCACGTATATATTTATATGTCTTCTCATAAAATCCACATATTAAAATGTATCTATAACAACTAGGAATGGTTCAGTCGAATGCCACAGATTATTGTTGACTGAATATAGATAGTGTTCATGCCGAAAAGTATGCTTGTAGTTGAAAAAATAAAAAATGGAATCATTTTATTATGGCTAGACCAATATTTTTCATATTCCGGCCCACCACTACAGTTCGTATGGGTTGTGTTAGGCGTCTGAATGGATGACGTTGTAATATGTGATCATGGTTTGTGCTGGCACTTCGTCAAGATATATTTGCATTCCTTATTTTATACATAAATGTTTTCAGGGCTGAACTTTTCCTGAGGACATCCAGCGATAAGGTGGTCTGTGGAGCCGCATCCTTAGCACGACCTTGAGCTCTTGTCGGCTTCCAACAATCTTTTGCCCAGTGCCCCTCCATATTGCAGTTGTGGCAACGGGACTCCGTCGACGCTGCTATCCTTTGTCAAAGCCGATCTTGCTCCAATGTTTTTATAGCCTGAACCCATTAAAAATGGGTAAAATGTATTTGTGCAAATATATGTAACAGGCAGAAGAAGGCACCTCCGACCCCATAAGGTATATATATTCTTAATCAGCATCAATAGCCGAGTCGATCTAGCCATGTCCATCTGTCTGTCTGTCCGTCCGTATGTATGACCGCAAGGATCTCAGAACCAATAAGAGCTAGAGATTTAGCTGTAGGTCCTCCTTGTCCATGCGCAGATCGAGTTTGTTTCCGATATTCGATAACTTGCCCCGTTTCCATGTAATCGATATCGAAATCCTGGTTTTAAAGTAATTATGGTAAATAAGAGCTAGAGTCACCAAACCTGAGTATATTTCATTTTATACCAATCGCCACCTGCCACCTGAAATTTGCATCGGGCAGGCAGGCAACCAACCCGCACACAAACGCATAAATGCTTCTATTCTTATAGAAAAGTGTGTAAAAGTTATCATGCACACATGCCAACGTTCAGGTACCCTTACTCTTACAGCTGACATGGAAAATAGCAATTTTGCACATGAACAGGCCAAACCCTTTTGTAATATCACACGACTGCTCCCTCGAATGAGTGTGCGTGTGCACAAGTAGCAAGTCGCAAAAAATTAACATTTACAATTTTTGGTCTTTTCTTAGAATTCTTCGACAAGCCGACGATGGATTACTCTTGCAGAATAACGACTTGTTTTTTATTTTTATTTTGGGCAAAATAGGTCCCTTCAGTAAAGAAAAAAATTAGAATATAAACTATAAATATTTCATTTGGGTCATTTGTTTTTTATTAAATGGACGAAGAAATACAAGATTGAGCATTTGAATGTGTGTGCCTTTTGCTACCACAGGCAGAAAAGGCACAAAATTGAAGAAAAAATCTCTGGCTCGCGGACAAACGCCGTGATCTGCTTGTGCGCACATCCACACAACACAAACATATGTATGTATGTAGATCACGTGGTTTTTGGAGAAGCTTTGCTGAGAGAAAGAGATGCACACAAGTGCGCAATGCAATGAGTGAAAGCGAGGCAAACTCTGCACATGCATACATACATATGTTTTTGGGCTGTACGGATTTAAAACTAACATACATATATTAAGAAAAAGCATCAGCCGCAGCTACGTCATGCGCTGAGCGAGATAAAGTTAGTGGCTATAGTCGGAAAGCTGGATTATCTCAAAAATGGGTTCTGCAGCTTCCAGATACATGAGGAAAGGCCCTTTAGGGTGGATTACTCCGCTTTGCACCACCATATAAAAGAAGAGATGCTGAGACTGATGCACAAAGTTTTACACATCCACAATCTTATAAACAAGTCCACCAAAGAATAAATGAATTTGTTCTTCTTAAATATCGAGACCGCGTCGAACAACAATGCCATATATAATATCAAAATACTAAACAGGAAAAAGATGAGGATCGAGCCCATGTGCAAGCAAAGCGAGATTTCGCAATGCAGCCACGGCCATGGACACACTGCCCCCTTCTGCCGGATGCGACGTATTTGGCAAGAACGATAGTTCCTCGGAATGTGATTGGCCTGTTGGCGTACCACCCACCTGCTTTCAGTGCGCAGGAAATCGTCCGGCCACCCATAAGGGCTGTCTGTGGTACAAAGAGTACCAAGCGAAATCGAGAGCAGTTGGTAACAATAACTGCAAACGCCCAACTTAACCGAGTCGGGCCCTCCGAGTGCTCAAGTGGCCAGTCCCGTTGCTCACCAGGCCCCTGCTGTATGGGGTAACGCCTCCAACAACAACACAGCACAGCTCACGCTCCAGGGAAATTGGCCTCTCCCCAACATTAGCTAGCGCTTCAGGCGCAACATAAAGAGGGACAAACAACAACAATCAAGTCAGCCACAACTCCAACAAAAGCAACAGGAGCTGGAATCTCATGTTCTCTGATGCAGACAGATCTAATGGCTCAACACCACCTACACTACCTCAAGGCCAGCTCAAGCTCGCTTAGAGCGGCAACAAGAAGAACAACAGCTACAGCAGAGAATCCAAATACAGCAACAACAACAACGTCAGGAGACTTTCAACGGTCGTTATGCATAGTTATTGTCCGCTGTCAAGGGCATGACCAAAGCCATTGACAGATTGGCAGATATGCAGGCTCAGATGATAGGGACCCAGCATTAAAAACACATACATTAAAATGAATCCATTATATGGCAATACAAATAAAATATAAATATGTATAAACTCTGTATCTATATGACGCCAACATTTATAATCTACATTCTAATTAAGTAGATTCTACGTTTAATTTAACTGTAATTATTTCACCGTTTGACAATAATCCGTTTAATTATGCTTTTAATAGACATATTGCGTATATTTTTTGAATCGTCAAAACTTTCTTTAGTTTCTATGGTTAAATTAAAATACGAGTTGAAAATTAGAAATTTATTCAAAAATCAAATTTATTATTTATAGTAAATATAACAGATTTTAATTAACAAGTTTTAAATTAACTCTATGTACCAAACGACTTAAAAAAGTGATATGCTTAATCAAGAAAGTGTAGGGGAGCGAGCGTCTCTAGAACGAAACGCCCAACGAAAGTGCGCTTAACGTGAATGAAAATTACAATTCTGCGCAACTAATTTACAAAAGTGACAAGAACTAAAATTGTCGGCTTCATTAGCGCAACTAAATCCAATTTATTTTTGTGCCTACAATTTTTAGCACAGCACCTGCTGTTTCGGGCTTTCCACTTCAGATGATTTTTTCTGGTAACAGAAAGCTTTTAAAGGAAAATGTATGCAATTTATTTATGCGCTTTGTGTAGACAAGCTTCGTATAAATTTACAACAAAACAAGTAAGAGGATCTAGTCGGGAGTCCCGACTAGGGGATAACCTAAACCCTCTTCTACCAACACTAAATGCAACATGTGCTCGTTTGCTTATGCAGTAATACAAATTAATCTTGAAACAAGTAAGAGGTTCTAGTCGGGAGCTCCCGACTAGGGGATACCCTGAACCCTCTAGCTAGCTAGCTGCTGCTAACAAGTGCACACATAAGTTTTGTGTTTCTTAACCGATCTTAATGAAATTCAGCAGTAATTCTTATTGTATAATACTATAAAATATTCGGATATTTTCAAAATAACAATTGCATTTAAATTGTGACTCAAATAGGTAGGCAAAACAAGTTGGTTTACTAACATTATTTTTTAGCTAACTGGTGGTAGCGTTGAAGTGGCGATGGGTATAAAATGAAAGATACTTGATATCAGGAATATATATACTTTATGGGGTCGGAGATGCTTCCTTCTGCCTGTTACAAATACATTATACCCTTTTTACTCATTTTCAATGGGTTCAGGGTATAAAAAGGATAGTTCCTTTAATAAGACTCGAACCCGTAACAGACCACACTAATAACCATCGCCTCTACTCAACAGCCATACCACCAATTAACTCCTAGCGGAAAAAAAACGAATTAAAAGAGCAACACATACACACCACACAGAATACAATACAATTGAAATGCTGTTCAATAAAGAGGCGCGTGAATGTGTGTGTACATGTATGTACGAATTATGTAATTTTATATGTAAATTCGCGCCAGCTGCCCCACGTGGGCAGCCAAAACACACTTAACCAAACTTAAAGAAACCCACAGTAGATCTTATTGTACTATAGAATATTTGTGTATTTTCAAACAGACAATTGCATTTAAATTGGCGATAGCTATAGGATGAAAGATACTTTATATGGATAGTGACAAGCATAAGTATAAGTATAAAAATGTCCAATGTTGTAAACAAAAAGCCTGGTGATAACCTCGACATTGGTCCAGATCAAACTGTCCCCCTTTGGTAGACATAAACAATTCACCCTACATATCACGCCACTGTCAATGTTCCCATTAGAGTACTTTTTGCAGCCAAGCCTGGTTGAGTCCTCAGGCTTTATGGTGGACAAACGTCAAAGGCGGCTTTTTTGAGTAAGGCTGCATCGTCACGTAGGTAGTCGGGGGGCTCTGGGGCGTCTCCTATGTCGTGGTTGGAGGAGGTCCTTAAACGATCTTCTCTTAAGCCTCCTTACTACACACCTCCCAGCGAGGTCTCTTGCTACCCAGATGCAGTGTCGCTGCAAGCGTTCGTTGTACCGGTTGGCGAATGCTCCGATTTGGCTGTCTATGGTCTCCATTATGAGGTAGAATATCTGACCCACCAGTCAGCCCCCGTAATTCGGTGCAAGGCCAAGTTTTGGAGTGTCTGAATCCGTCTTCGATTTGTCCGAGATGCAATGCCCCAAACCTGAATACCGTATCTCCAAGTTGGTGCCACCACGACGTTGTAAACTGCCCGCTTGCAGCGAAGTAGCAATGGGCTGTTGGGGTTTAGTAGCCAGCTGGCCTTGGCCATCTTATAGCGGCACTGCTTAAAAAGGCCGTCGATGTGCGCCCGAGAACTAAGCTTCTTATCCAGTACAATTCCAAGATACTTGGCGCTTCTGCCAGGGTGAAGGGGGCTACCGTCTATCCACACTGCTGGAACCTTGCCATGCCTGGCACTTCGAGGTATTGAGCTTGATGTTCCATCTGGTGGATGTATTCTTGGGCACCGTCAGTGTCTTCATATTCGCAGTGGGCGGAGTAAAATATTTCCACGTCATCGGCAAATTTGGCCACCAAGTATTTGCCTGGGGTAGCAAACTCGTGTCGTTCATCCGGAGTGGGGATGTCTGCCGTGTACAAGTTGTAGAGAAAGGGGCCCAGTATGCTGCCTTGGGGGACACCCGCGTTCATTTTGCGGGTAGGAGAGATTGCAGTTCTAAGTTGACTTCGAACTTTCGCTCCATTAGATAAGAGCGCAGAAGTAGAAAGAAGGGGGCGGGAAGACTCATCTTGATTTTCTGGAGCAATCCATCGATCCAGACTCGGTCGAAGGCCTGCTTAACGTCGACAAAGACTCCATCCAAGTAGTCTTTGTCGTCGCAAGGCTTTAGAATATGGTCACTCTGTGAACCTCTTCAACAGCGCCATGCCCTCCCATGAATCCAAATTGGTGATCAGGAAGGATGGCCATGTGATCCATAAGCCTTGAAAGTCGGGCGACGATCAGTCTTTCCCAGACCTTCGACAAGGAAGGCAGGAGACTGATCGGCCGATATGACTCAGGGTCATATTCCCGCTTGCCCGACTTATGGATCATATGGATCCTCGCTAACTTCCACTGGGCAGGGAAGTGTTGCGTCCTTAATATGGCGTTGAAGATCAACGTTATACAAAGGAGCGCGCGCATTGGTGGGGCCTTCAGAGTGGTGTGGCATATTCCATCATGTCCCGGTGCTTTAGCCCTGGGAGGGACTTTGACGTCATTGATCACCTCCTCCACGCGGATGGGGCCGATAGGTGGTGACATCTGTAGCGGTGTCTCCAACGCTCGCGTTGTTTTATCGAGCTCTTCTGGGGAGGCCAGATCGAAAGGTGTAAGCCGTTCCTCCAGGTGTCTGGCGAAGGTATCAGCTTGCTTTTCGTCTGTAAGTCAGTATTTACCATTGTATCGAAGAAGGGGAACGGTTCTCAGGTTTTTAGTTGCTCGCCAGAGCGAGTATCCTGAGTCATGGTATAGTCCATGCTCTCCAACCTTCTAGAGAAGGATGCGTCTTTGTGTCTGCGAAGGGCCTCCTTGAGTTGCCGCTCCGCTCTTCGCCACTCCGCCTTGTCCCACGGATGCTGTGTCGTCTGGAAAATGCGTCTACTCCGCCTTTTGATCCTGAGCAGGTTGGCTATGTCTGCGGGCAGCCCGTTGCCAGCATTGTCCAGCCGCCTGGCAACTGGTGGGGAGGTGTCTTCGGCTGCTGCTGCGCGAATCTTTGCTTTAAGCAGCTCGATGGCGTCCTCTACATCCCGTTCAGTGCAGATTTCGGTGTTGAGGTGAATACCACCGAGATCAGCCTCGGTATTGCGCTGACCACCCTGGCCCTGCAATTCAGGGTAACTATCAGGGCCAGGTGGTCGCTGGGAAGATCCCAATCGTCAGCGATTGAGAGGCACTGGTCAGGGATCCCCTGGTAGATGGCGAAGTCTATACAAGACGGAGTGCCTCTGCTGCCGTACGGGTATCTTGTGGGAGAACCTGTGGCCAGTACTTTCGCTTGACGATGCGCTAGGCTGCTAGCTAGTTAAAGGCCGCGCGCATTGCTGTTATTTGCGCCCCACAGCCAGTAATGTGCATTTCAGTCGCCTCCCACCAGATATCTGCTTCCAGCCGAGTTGAGTATGACGTTGAAATCATCAGTCGACGTCAGCTCATTTGGTCTGCAATAGACTGCTCCAAAGTCCACGTTACCAGCGTCAGTGGAGACTTTCACAGTCGAGTATTGGTAAACACGGTTAGTAATACTCAATTGCGGGAAATGAACCAAGTTACTCCGGACGAGGACAGCGCAGCCACCGCTAGCTGAGCGATTTTGAGTACAGTGTACAAAGATTTTAGGAAAAGTTAGACCGTTGGTTCTAGTTTCAGACAACAGAATTATTCCGATTGCGTATTTTTGTACTAGGGCCTCCAGCTCTAGTAATTTACCTGAAATACCATTGGGATTCCAGATTAGCACCTTCACTTTTGTGTTCATTTGGATAGTAACCCGGTTAAAAGGGTAAGGATTTGCTGTTGCATACCCAAAACCTACTGTTGCCTTTCTGTCATCCTCTCGATAGCTCGGCTCACGTCCTTGATGGCAGAGGAAAGTCCTTCCCCGTTTCCAGATATCTCCTGTTGCTGTTGTTGCGCAGTCGGCCTCTCCTGTTGCTATTCCCCCAGCAATCTATGTAGCCTAGCTTGCGGTGGTTCTTCTCGCTGGCTAGCGTTGGGGACGTTGTTCTCTTTGCTGAATACAGCTAGTCCTCTTCTGGTGGCAGCGGCGTATGAAAGCCCTTCTACTTGTTCGGTGGGTGCTGTACGGGGGAAGACAACAGGTGTAGGCCCATGGACTTTATTGCTGCGGCTTTGGTTAGCTTGAGTAGGTGGGAGATTTTTCATTTTGGCGGGCTTTGGGGCTCCCGCACGCTTTGTATATTCGGTGAACTACTCGCAGCCCTTATAGTTGGCATGGTGTTTACCACCGCAGTGGACGCATGTTGCCGGTACTGAGTCGGGTCGTGTGCAATCAGCAGAGCGATGATTGAGCCCGCATTTAACGCATTTGTTGTTGTTGTTTTCTACAGTATGTGGCCGTGTGCCCGTACTCCTGACATCTATGGCATTGCACCACATCCTGGCTTCTTCTAGCAGTCTCAACCTTGACCACCTGCTTGCACAGCTTCCTGATAGTAAGAGCCTCCTTGTTGTTGGCCGCCGGCTGCAAGTTGATGAAGTGGATGTTCATTGGCTCCTTAGTAGCTTTGCTGCTCGGATTGTGCACATGGAGAACGGTGTGACCCTGGGTCTGCAGGTCGTCGATGAGTTCTCAATTGAGTGTGTTCATCCATTTTGTGTTCATCCAGTATCTGTATGATGGCCCTGTATGTGGGCACATCATTTGCTAGGAGTCGCATTGTTCTACCTAGGTTGGATTTGATGGTCAAGTTATCCGCTACTTCGGATAGCAGGAGCCACACGTCGTTGATGTCGTCGATGCGATTTAGGACGATGGGGGGTGCCGTCTTTCCTCCAGTGGGGGTATTGTTGTTGGCCCTTATTTTGGGCACGGAGGAGCTGGTGCTCGCATGGGTTACAGCGTTGGGCTGGCTGTCGCCCCCAACCTGAGGAGTCGCTGAGGCATGCAAGTTCTCTTCTTGCTCGGCCTCAGATTCGTCAGTATCCATGTCTTCGACGTTATCGGGTGGGGCCAAGAGTGCATATCTATTGGAAGCATAAGTGCCATCTGGACTTGTGTCAGTTTTGTTCAGTTTTCGCCGCGCGGCACGATGGGTCCTGCTGTCTGAGATTTTGCGCTTATCATTTGTTTTTTTGCCTGTGCTTGAATCATTCGAGCCGCAGCTGCGGCGTGCGAATTGGGTTTGATGACCTTTATTATACGCACTAGGGCGTCAACGTCTCTATTTGCACTAGCACCAGCATGTGGGCTGCTGCCGGTGTCTTCGGATTCCATTAGTGGGTAGGAAGGGGAAACTGAAGTACTTCTTCCAGACATCAGCGCGGAGAATTTATTAGCAGCTGTTGCTAAGCGGCTGTTAAGCATTGAGGTGCTCGGCGGCGTAGTTGCGTCAGCATTTAGTTGGCCTACCTCATTAGTTCGAGACGGCCCCTTGTTATTTATTGTGGGTGCATTGCTGTTGCCAGCACTCACGGGCATAGTTGCTCTATTGGCATTGCCGCTGGTTGGGTGCATGTCAGCACGGCAACGCAGCCGACTTGCTCAATTTGTGACCACCTTATTTTGTGTTTGATTTTGTTTCGATCCACCTAAAACAAATTGCTTTGTCAGCAATTAGTTTTGTTTTAATTTTTGTCGTTTTTGTGAAATTATTGGTGCTCTGCACTCTTTGTGCAGAGTTGCAATAGCCGCTTTGGCCTATTGGGCGCGCACTCCAGTTTTGGTTGTGACTTTTTTTTCCATCAGAGTACTATCCCACGCATAATTGCTGACGCAGCTGAAACTTCACTCAATTTTGACTCAAGCTCTCTCAAGACGAAGTTTGCTAAGCGACCGCAACAGATAGATAAGTTAGTTGATATTCGGAAGGCAAATCTGAATGAACTCATCATTAGAAGTAGCCGTTAGTGAAAATAAAGAGTTGAAATATATTTTTTGAAAGTAACTATACGTGTAAAACTTAATTGGCGCAGCCGGTAGGATACATCGGGAAAAAGTAAAGATCGCTAAAGGATAATTAATTCCTAGATCTAAAACACAATCGCCAATGAGATTGTTGTCGGTGTGTTACAAACGTTTTTTCGAATACGTATCCGCACAAGAACCTTCGGGTAACTAGTAGTCTATTAACAATTAAGCTACTACAGTTAAAAACGACTGGTTTTGCATATCTTTTGATCCCTGCAATACGTTATTACTGGGTCTTTTCAAAAGGACACACTCACAAAAAAAACATGTAAATAATTATAATTAATCACAAACTATAAACTAAATTAAATGTACAAAGTACAAAAACAAAGTGCAAAGAAAAAAAAGTGCAAGAACAAAGTGCAAAATCAAAGAACTAAAAAATGCAAAAACCACAAACTCAAAGACAAAAAAAAAATCATCAAACACCAAAAAGTGTATTACACTAAGATTATGACGATGGAATTATGAGAACAACACCTCAACCAGGCCCTTTCACAACTTACTTCTAAGTTTTGACGGATCAACAAAATATCTCAACGCTTTTATTAAAAAGGTCGATTACATCCTACATCTTTATCCAACCCGAGATGTCAGACATAGCATCTTATACGGAGCCATCAAATTGCAAGTCGTTGGAACGCATTGATTGAAGAATACAAAGTACAAACACCATTTGAAGAACTCCTTCGACGCCTACACAACACGAATTACCAGGGAAACGTCCGTAAGTCTTCGAGGATCCAACACGAAAGTTATCACGTACAAAATAAACAGCTCACTAATTCCGAAGACAATCAAAAGGCTCACCACGAATTCCAACAGAAATTAAGTCAAGGTAGAACCCAAAATGCCTTAAACTATCAAAATCAGCCCCATTCACGCTTGAATGCGCCAAACCCTCCGACTAAACGTCAAAGAGATAGCAACAGTGGGCAGATGAAAATGGACTCATCCAAAAATTTTCATCAGCAAGCCTCGGAACAAACAGAAGAAATCCATTCATAAAATTGATTATGAATGACGAAGTTCTAAAATGTGTCATTGACACAGGTTCAACTATAAACCTAATGAAAACAAACTGCTTAAATTTTCCAATATACAACGAAACACTTAAGGTTCACACCATAAATGGTGCTATTGAATTAAAACAAAGCATAAGATTAGGAGCAAGCAAAATTTGTCCGAGTAATCAAAAATTCTATATTCACGACTTCTCAGAGCATTATGATGTTCTGATTGGGAGAGAATACCTTGAAGCATGTCAAGCGAAAATTGACTATGCACAAGGATCCGTAACCTTAGGAGAGTTTAACTTTTGTTTTAGATATAATGACGAAGAGGTCGAAGAGGACATGACCGCACAAGACTGCCTTGATCCACCCTCAAAAGAGGACAGTCCATTTAACTTCGCTATTAATAACGAATTAACAGAAAACAATAAGTTTAGGCTAGAGCACCTAAACTCAGAAGAAAAAGAAAAAATTGAAAATGTTTTACATAAATTTCGTGATATCCAGTACCATGAAGGTGACAATTTGACTTTCACTTGTACAATTAAACACAAAATTCTAACAAAACATGAGGACCCAATTAACAAGCGTCCACATAAATTTCCTTAAATATACGATGAGGAAGTAAATAAACAAATAAGCGATATGATAAAACAAAATATCATAAGTAAATCTTACTGCCCTTACTGCCCACCAGTAATAAACGTTCCAAAGAAAAACGATGCATATGGAAAGCAAAAATTCCGGTTAGTCATAGATTACCGCAATCTCAATGAACTAACTATTAATGTCAATATTTCACAACCATTGATCTAGCCAAAGGCTTCCACCAAATTCAAATCCTGGTTCAATACCCAAGACCGCATTTTCGACTAAACATGGCCATTACTCGCATGCCATTTGTTCTTAACAATGCACCTGCAACGTTCCAATGAACAATCTCTTAGAAGATTTAATTTTTAAGGATATTCTAGCCTACTTAGACGACATTATAATTTTTCCACTTCATTGGAGGAACACATATTGTCGCTACAAAAATTATTTGAGAAGCTTAGAGAAGCTAACTTAAAACTACAGTTGGATAAATGCGAGTTCATGAGAAAAGAAACTGAATTTCTCGGTCACATAATCACAACTGAGGGTATAAAACCAAATCACTACAAAATACAAGCAATTGTCAAATACCCAATTCCAAAAAGCCCAAAAGAAATTAAATTATTTCTAGGATTATGTGGTTTCTATAGGAAATTTATACCAAATTTATCTAATATATTAAAACCATTAACACCTAAATTAAAAAGAAGAGCAAAGATCAATATAAATGACAAAGACTACGAATCAGCGTTTAAAAAGCTAAAAGTACTCATAACATCCGACCCAATTTAAATATACCCTTATTTCGAAAAACCATTTTCATTAACTACTGACGCGAGTAATATGGCAATAGGGGCCGTACTTTCGCAAGAGCATAAGCCTATATGCTATGCAAGCAGAACTCTCAACGAGCATGAGATAAATTATTCAACGATTGAAAAAGAATTATTAGCAGAATGCTTTGCTTTGCTTGTCAAACATAGACCTGAAATTTTCTACAAAAAAAATATTTATAAAATAAATTAATTCTTTTCCATATAACTTGACATTCACCGTAGAACGGATTGTATGCAAAATAATAACAATTTTAAATATGGAAACGTGCTGCGCGCAGTCGTTCCCGCTGCTGATGGCATGCCTCCAACCCGCTGCAGTGTAACAAACAGTGATAACGGCATCATAGGCCCTGGTCCAAGCGCAACTGCTGCTATTGACAGCAACAACAACAACTTGGAGAATCAACCCTACGCTGAAGTTAGTCAGATCCAGTCGAAGAAACCGAAGCTGCAGTCCCCTCCAGTCAGCCCTAAGCGCAAAAGCAATAAAGGCAACAAGAATAATAACATAAATGATCGAAAGCCTCTTACTCTTGTCGACAACAACGTGCATAAAAATCAATTTCCTATTTTATCTAGCAGCGAGGACGATATTGGTATGGAAATAAACCTTCCTGAATCTGACGACGCATCTGACGCATCCAATGAAACAACTTCATATAGACCTGCTTGCCGGGATAATGCTGATAATGATAATGTCAAAGATAAAAATCTAGAAAACCCAGGAAAAATTCCAAAAACACCACCCATCTCTCTTCCCAGAGTGATAAGCTTGCCATCTCACAAAAATGCTTGAAAAAAACGTCGATCTCAAAAAAGTGGAAATCAGAACATCGGTTGGTGGTGTAAGTCGTCTTCATGCCATCGACAGCGACAGGTCCATTCAGCGATTGCTTGACCAAAAAGGATTGGAATATTTTACTTACCAGATCAAAGACAAACCATACAAAGTGGTCATTAAAGGTTTTCATCATTCGAACACGGTAGATGAGCTCAAAACTGAGTTAAAAAAGTTGGGACATGAAGTAGTTCATATCCACCGCCTAATAAATCGTACCAACTTTGTGAACCTCTCCCCTGCAAAAAACAAAGCCGAGATTAAGGAAATAAAATTGGACAACGCGTTCATATTGAGGAAGCGTGGAAAAAGCAGGACATTATCCAGTGCCGGCGCCGCCAATAATTTGGTCACACAGCTAACTTCTGTCGCCAAACACCCCTTTACTTTCCTTGTGGTAATGAACACCGGTCCGAGGATTGTGTTAGACCATCTACGGATAAGGCCACATGCGCAAACTGCGGGCTTGACCACCCGGCTTACTAAAAAGGTTGCGCGGCGTACCAAAACTACATAAAGAGAAAAGAGAAGCAGGATAAAGAAGCAAAACTCTACAAATCAACCAAAGACGATTTACTCTCAAAAACGCCGTTACATAGACAGGGTCGATTCCCAAACGTCGCCTAATACTCCCTCCACTAGAGGCACCTTTTTGTATGCAGATGTCACTAAAGGCAATCAAAGCTCACCCGTGAAGCAGCACTTCTTGCAGGGAAGGCATAAACATCCATAAACATCCACAAACGCATGATACATATCAACGACAGCATCTCGACGTTCAGCCGACTCAATGGCAGACTAGCCCTAAAGAATTGTATATGCAGGATACTCTATGCGCTTCCATTAGTGCGCTAAATGAGACCATTAGAGGATTAATGGAAATTCAAAAACAAATGCAAGCCATGCAAACCCAAATTTGGGATTTGCTCAACGCGCTTAATCAACAGTAAACTCTCTTAAGATAATGGTTTGGGTCGCCAATGGCGTTTCCAAAAAAATGAGCGAAGTTGAATGCTTCTCAAAAGGCAACTGTATTGATATAATACTTATCAGCGAAACCCGACTTCTTGGGAACTCGACTCTTAAACTCCACGGATATTGCTCCTACCCTGCCAATCATCCATCTGCCACGCATAGCATTCCTACCTGACCAGTTTGCAAAAATGAGGTACAAATGACCTTAGCTATAATCACTACGGGCCTCGGCAATATCAAGGTATGTTCTATCTACTGCCCTCCACCCTTCACTTGGCTGAGTGGTAATACCATAAAGAAGCTTAATTCCAAAAAAACGCCGGGACACGAATTGGTCTGCAACAGAACATTAAAGGATCTTCCTGATAACGCGCTGCTCTTTCTTGCGATGGTCTTCAACGCGATTTTAAGAGTGCAATACTTCCCGTCTTCGTGGAAGTTTGCCATTGTTTCGATGATCCACAAGCCTGGAAAGCCTGATAGTGACCCTGCGTCCCATCGGCCGATAAGTCTTCTGCCTTCGATTTCGAAGGGAGCGACTGCTCGCCTACAGAATGATGGTTGTCGTGGAATCCCGTAGACTCATTCCTGACCAACAATTTGGATTTCGCGCGGACCACAGCACTACCGAACAACTACACAGGGTTACAAACCACATTCTCCAGGCATTTGATGCAAAAGAGTACTGCAATGTAGTCTTCATCGACATAGAACAGGCCTTTGATCGGGTTTGGCACCTGGGGCTCCTGGCCAAGGTAGCTATGCAGCTCTGCGGCGAAACCATCCCACAAAACAATACAGTAAAATATCTAGGATTGCTCTTCGACGAGCGACTAACCTTCAGACTCCTCATCACGTCGGTGGTTTACAGTTGCCGAACCAAAATCGACAGCCTATATTGGCTACTCAACAAGAAGAGCAAGCTTTCTCTCAACAATAAACGCACAGTGTACCTCCAGATTATACCCCCGTATGGATGTACGGCATTCCGATCTAGGGAATTGCTGCCAAGTCTCAACTTAAGAGAGTGCAAGTCATGCAAAATAAAGCATTACGCCTAATCACGGGTTGTCCCTGGTATGTCAGAAACTCAACTCTGCATAGAGACTTAAATCTGGCGGTTGTCGAGGACAGGATCGCCTTCCACTCAAGCCGATACAACAATCGACTGTTGGTCCACAGCAATCGCTTGGCCAGATCCCTGGCTACAGCTACACCTATCCGGCGGCTCAAAAGGCGTCACTTTGGCCTTCTCCCAAAACTAAGTTTTTATTTTTGTTTTTATTTTATTATCTTAGTACTGTTTTTTATTCAAACCTGGCGACCACAAACATGACTAAGAGCATTGTAGAACAGATTTGAGTTCTGATTGGCACTTAAAAAAAAAAAAAGAATTATTAGCAATCGTTTGGTCCACTAAATACTTTTGGTCCTATCTTTTTGGTCGACAATTTCAAATCCTTAGCGATCCCAGACCACTCGTCTGGTTAAATAACCTGAGGGAACTTAACATGAAATTACAACGATGGAAAATCAAACTAAATGAGTTTGATTTCCAAATTAAATACGTCCCAGGAAAAGAAAATGATGTGGCAGATGCTTTGTCCAGAATCCAATTAAACGAAAACTTTTTTGGCGAAGATACTTTTAGCACAAGAGCAACTATACATAGTGCTCAGGAAGATAACAGTAATCATTTACAAATCACAGAAAGACCCCTTAATTATTTTAATCGGCAAATAGAATTTGAAAAAGGAACCGAAAACGAAACAGAAGTGAAAAATTACTTTCATAAATCCAACATTCAAATTACATACAAAGACATGACTATGCACAAAGAAAAGTGTGCTATACTTCCACAATGAAGCAGATCTTCCAGTTTTTCAAGAAGCCTACTTAGAAAAAATAAGCCCCAGTAATTTAAAAAAGGCAATGAAAACAAGTAAAAAATTAATTGATCTTCAAACATTTGCAGAATTCAAGGAACTATTAAAAGAACTATCAATTGGTTCAAAGAAACTCACTATTTCCCAGATTATCAAAATGTAATTCAAAATCTAATAAACGAAAGTGCGATTCGCAACATCGCAAAAACAGAATACAGGGATACAAAATTAACTTTCGAAATAACTCTGGAAATCGCTAATATCCGAGAAAAATATGTAATGGGTTTTTACATAATAGGAGATAAACAATTTTTATCTTGCATTGATATCTATTCAAAATTTGCATCATTAATAGAAATAAAAAGTAGAGACTGGTTAGAAACCAAACGAGCTATAATACAAGTAATCAACCAAATGGTTAAACCCATCGAAATAAAAACAGACAAAGACTCAGCTTTTTTGTGCACAGCTTTACAACTAGGGCAGTAAATATTACAACAGAAGCAGTAAATATTAATATAACCACTAGTAAAAACGGCATATCCGACGTAGAACGATTTCATAAGACAGTTAAGAAAAATTAAGAATCATTAACAGCGACTCAGACGTCGAAAATAAACTTACAAAATTTGAAACAATACTTTACACATCAAATCATAAGACAAAACACAAAACGACTAACAGAACACCAGCGGACATATTCATATACGCAGGTACACCAGAGTATGACACTCAAGCTAATAAAAAAAAACTAATAAATAGCCTCAACAAAAATTCATTCACCATTAGTTAAATCAAAGACAACAACCCCGTTCAAGATAACAGGCGAACTAAGACAAATCGACGATAAACATTTTGAGGAAACAGAGGCAGGAAGATAATACATTACAAAACCAAATTCAAAAAGAACAAGTAAGAGGTTCTAGTCGGGAGCTCCCGACTAGGGGATACCCTGAACCCTCTTATTCCAACAAGTAATAATGATAAATTAAAAAAAAAAAGTTCCCTTGGCAGGGTTCGAACTTGCAACTGACCGCATTACTTGCTGCCGCCTCTAAGCAACAGCCACACCAGCAAAAAAAATAGTACTCTCGGCAGGGTTCGAACTCGTAACTGATCTCGCTGCTTTCCGCCGCCTCTACTCAACAGCCACTCCATCAATTAAGTCCCAATGAGAAAAAACGAATTAAAATATCAGAAAGAAATACAATCGCCATTGCAATGCTGTTGAAAGAATTCAATAAAGATGCGCATGAATGTGTGTGTTTGTACATGTATACAGAAATTCTGGGAATTTCCGCTTACTGCCACTAATAGGAGAAAAGTCAAAACACGTTTTCTTTAATCATTTCTATATTTCTTAACCGATCTTGATAAAATTTTTACATCTTATTTTACTTTAAATTAAAATGACAATTGCATTTCAATTAAGGCTTATATTGATGAGCAGCATAAATTGGTGTATTTACTTGATTTATAGCTATAAAGTAGTAGCGGAGAGGTGGTGATAGCTATGAAATGAAAGGTACTTCATATATATGTATATATATATATATATACTATTCTAAAAGCTACATGTCATATTTGGTGACTCTAGCTCTTATTATTTACTAAAATTTCTCAAAAACCAGGATTTCGATATCGATTTTGATAGATTACTTGGAAACGGGCCAAGCTATCGATTATCGGAAACAAAATTGTACTGCAAGGGTACTAGGAGGACCTACATACCAAATTTCACGTCATTAGCCTTTATAAGTTCTGAGATTCTTACGTTCATACCTACGGACGGACAGACAGACGGAAATGGCTATATCGATTCGGCTAATGATGCTGATCAAAAATTTATATACTTTATGGGGTCGCAGATGCTTCCTTTTGCCTGTTACACACACTTGCAGGAATACATTATACCATTTGTACCTATTTTTAATGGATTTAGAATATAATATTAAAATAAAAAAATTTTAAAGCACCCTAAGCGATTACTCAAGCCTTGTTGCGCTCTCGCTCCGCCCTAAACCTAATTTACTCAAGACTTAAAATTTAATCAAAATTTATTATAGAGATCACAGCTCACATCTGCGCCAACAATGAGCTGTAGTCAATGGGGCGCTTTGTCTCTTGTATTCCGCCTGACATTAATTTAAAGACTCACTTGGGTTAGCATTGTAATTCAAGTTATTCCGCCTTATACAATGCTAATGAAGCAATAAATATAATCTATTACGTTTATAATCTATACTTGAACAAACATACCTAAACATTCGATAAAGGCGAGACTACTTATTTCATAGTACTTAAATCTATATATAATCGTAAGTCCATACCTCTCTTCGCATTTCCAAAATATTAACACCATATGTTGAATTATAGCCTTTACAATATACTTCTTTAATATTACTGTTTTCAGAGCTTACAAACAGGTAGTCAAATATAGTTTTTATATAAGTATTTGCAAGAGGTTTGTTTTTAGGGGTGCATGTCTCTAAAGCATCTATAAAATCATTGGTTATCTTATTTTTTATAAGACATATACTGGTTGAGGGAAAAGTGTTCAACCAATGAATATAGGTAGTCGTTACTCCTATACTTGTCGAATCCGTATGAAATCTCGTCACTGTGAGAAGGAAAATCGATCCCATATTCCAAGCCGAAATAACTATTACACATATCCAAAATAATCTGGCAAATTATTAAGCTTTAAAGAATCAGGTATTGATGGAAATAATTCTTCTAATTACCTTTTATTATAAAAGTTAAACTTAACAAAGTTGACTACAGTGTTGACCGTCATGTGTATGACTCAACTTTTTTACCAACTTTGGATAATCCAGAAATTTACCACGTATATATTTATATGTCTTCTCATAAAATCCATATTGAAATGTATCTATAACAACTAGGAATGGTGCAGTCGAATGCCCAGATTATTGTTAACTGAATATAGATAGTGTTCATGCCGCAAAGTATGCTTGAAGTTGAAAAAATCAAACACGGAATCATTTTATTATGGCTAGAACAATATTTTTCATATTTCGTCCCACCACTACATTGGTCCTTCGAGTCATAACATACTTATTGGATAAAAATGGATTTTGCACAAATATCCGCTATCTTTAAAAATTCGTATGAACTGTTCTGTGCGCACATCCCAGTGGCGACAGTGAACAATTCCAAGTCCTTCTGTCAAATATCAATCATTTATTGTGGCAATTTATCCAAAATTCATACTTATTGGACAAAACTTTATCTCAATATTAATTAGCAATAATTCAATATAAATGGGTTTGGTAAGGAATTATTTGATTTTCTTTGGTATGTTCTTCGATTTGTGGGTATAGCTCGTTTCTAAATTCGTTTAGTTTTCTTAAATAGTCGTGCTCGTTGTTAAAATCTATGTTTTAATTAAATGCATGTGTTCGTCTTGTGATCAGTTCGCATGGGTTGTGTAAGGTGTCTGAATGGATGGCGTTGTAATATGTGATCATAGTTTCTGCTAGCACTTCAAGATCTATTTGTACTCCTTATTTCGTACATAAATATTTTCAGGGCTGAACTTCTTCTAAGGACATCCAGCTATAAGGTGGTGTGTGGATCCGCATCCTTAGCACGACCTTGAGCTCTTGTCCAACAATCTTTTGCCCAGTGCCCCTCCATATTGCAGTTGTGGCAACGGGACTCCTTGGACGCTGCTATCCTTTGTCAAAGCCGCTCTTGCTCCATTGTTTTTATACCCTAAACCCATTTAAAATAGGTAAACAGGGTGTAATGTTTTTGTGCAAATGTATGTACAGGCAGAAGGAAGCATCTCAGACCACATAAAGTATATATAGCATCAAAAGCCGAGTCGACCTGGCCATGTCCGTCCGTATGTATGAACGCAAGGATTTTGGAACCTATAAGAGCTAGAGACTTAAAATTTTAGCTGTAGGTCCTCCTTGTTCCCGCAGATCGAGTTTGTTTCCTATATTCGATAACTTGCCCCGTTTCCAAGTAATCAATAAAAATCTATATCGAAATCCTGTTTTTTTAAGAAATTTTGGTAAATAATAAGAGCTAGAGTCACCAAATATGACATGAAGCTTTTAGAATATTGCATATATATATATATCAAGTATCTTTCATTTTATAGCTATCACCACCTATAGCTATAAATCAAGTAAATAAACCAATTTATGCTGCCCGTCAATATAAGCCTCAATTGAAATGCAATTGTCATTTCAAGAATACACGAATATTTTATAGTACAATAAGATGTAGAAAATTTCATCAAGATCGGTTAAGAAATATAGAAATGATTAAAGAAGACGTGTTTTGACTTTTGCGGCAGTAAGCGGAAATTCCCAGAATTTCTGTATAAGTTAACATGCGCGAGACAATAATAGCTGATAATGCAGTTGGGCCGGATGCCGTTGCAACAGAGTTGCAGACGAAATTCGACACTCAAACGCCCAAATGGCCTGATCGCTCGCCAAAGACGCCGACTCAGCATTCTGCCGGCTTGCCTGCCTGCAGCGGCGGCTTCGAGCATTCATTCAAGTTACTTTAAGTTCAGT
Organism: Drosophila borealis; assembly: GCA_035045885.1. Taxonomy (NCBI): domain Eukaryota; kingdom Metazoa; phylum Arthropoda; class Insecta; order Diptera; family Drosophilidae; genus Drosophila; species Drosophila borealis. The sequence goes on from JAWNOR010000208.1 coordinate 635,067, forward strand.
TTTAAATTTATTCTCAAACGGTTCAAACGAACTGCTATCAAAAATAAATACATCATAATCTTGAATACAAATCGGTCTTGTTTAATTGGCGCCCAACAGAATTAAATAAACTAACCCACACCGAAAGTTGTTCTTAATAACTTTTTCAACGAAAAGAACATCGCGAAACACACTTTGCCGCGAGTTTCGTTCAGAAAATTAGTGATAAAATCATTAATAAAAAATTTAAATACTAATGCAAACCCCAGCGAGTGAAAAAACAATCACCATCGCCGAGTTAATCAACAATAAACAACAACAAAACATTCGCATCGGCTACCAGATTTCGAGGGCTCAGCTACTATGAACAAAAATGTAAGTGAGATACTCATTATTCTTAAGATATGAAACAAAATTTTAAAAAATTTGTATTACAAGCTGTCTAAGATAAGATTAAGATACTAAAATTAGAAATTCAAATAAAATAAATACTTATTTTTTACTCGAAATTGAAACATTCTGCTTTATCGCTAGGTTTTTGAGTAAATATCGAATTTTCAAAAAATTTGCAACAACATTTGTGCTTCAAAGTGATCTCGATTTCCCAGTCTAAGCGAATGCGGAGCATACGTAGGTCAGGCGATAGCAGTGAAGACGAGCTTATTCCTTCTTACTTAGAACCTAGATCAGTGAACAAAATGAGCAGTGAACAGGTAGGCGCAAATGCGCCTAGCCCTCGAACAACAAGCGCAAAAGTTTGAACAAAAGGTAGCTATTATCACAGAGCAATTTAACAAACTTAAGGCAAATGGAAGTTTATCAAGAAATAAAAATAGTGCTAGGGATCAGATGCGACAAACCCTTAGTTATCATAAAGTCTATTCCAGAGTTTGACGGAAAACACGAAAACTATGTCTCGTGGAGACAGGCCGCCTGCGCCGCCTACAAAGTGTTTCAGCCATATGATGGCAGCTCGAGACACTATCAGGCTGTCGGCATAGTCCGCAATAAAGTAAGGGGTTCAGCGGATGCAGTGCTTGCTTCATTTAGTACAGTATTAAACTTTAAAGCGATCATTGCCAGATTAGATTTTACGTTTGCCGATAAAACTCCAGTGCATATGATCCAACAACAACTAAGCACGCCTAGGCAAGGTGACCTACCATTGTTACAATACTACGACGAAGTCGAGAAAAAACTCACATTACTGACGAACAAGACCTTAATGACACATGCCTCCGCCGCAGCGGCTGCCCTAAGGAAAAATTCAGGAATGATGCTCTCCATACTTTTGTCTTGGGATTAAGAATGTCCTTGAGATGGGCCGTTTTCCCAGCACAACCTCAAGACCTGTCAACTGCTTTGGCTCTAGCTCAAGAAGCTGAGTCAAGCGACGAAAGAGGCATCTTTGCAGCCAACTTCGCAAAGCACCTTGAAGAAAAACCCCAAAAGTCTAGTGGCCAAAAGAGTCAAAACTGGCTCTCAGAAAAAGAGCCCCCACTTCCAGAAGAGTCAGAAAGACAATAATCAAGGTCAGCAGAAAGCAAGCAGTTCAAAACAGCGCTTTCAGTCCTAAAAGCAACAAGGGCATGGCCCCGAACCAATGGAAGTAGATACTTCCGCTTTAGACAGCCCACACAGGGCTATAGAGGCAACCAAAACTATGGGGATCAGTCTATGAGGAAAATCTTGAAAATCTGAACCATTTGCCCCAAGCAGAGGGTAACCAGGGTTACGAGTCGCAATCACAGCATGAAGCAGAGGCAGTCGGAGATGACCTGTCAGGAGCGGAAAGCTGTAATTTTTTAGCGGAAGTTCCCTGCTCCCGTTTATAAGACGAACGGTTGCAGGGCGAACAATAAGACTTCTGGTAGACACAGGAGCATCTAAAAATTATATTAAGCCCCTTCCCGATCTGGCACATTGGAAGCCAGTCAACAGCCCATCACATTGACCTCTTTAAGGTAAAATCATATTTTTTCATGCTGGAATCATTAAAAGATTTCGTTGGCATAATTGGCCTTGATCTGCTAAAACAGATTATCGTTCAAATAGATTTGACTAACAAGACGGACTAAAGTATGACCGGGGGCACAAAAAAATTGAGTTCACAACATGCAAGCAAGTGAACCATTTCCAAATTAGTGACGCGGATGTTCCCGCCGCAGTCGGGCCCACCTTCAATCAAATGATTGACCGAATGGCTAAAGCCTTTGCAGACATTAATGAGTCCAAACCATACAACATAAACACTATCGCCACAATCCAAACGGACGGCGAACCGGTATATTCCAAATTATACCCATACCCAATGGGTGTGTCTGAACTTGGCAACGCAGAAGTTAAATAACTACTGGCGAACGGCATAATTTGACCCTCAAAGTCAGCCTATAACAACCCAATACGGGTCGACGATAAAAAAGGTGTCGACGAGTCAGGCCACAGGAAGAAACGTCTGGTAATTGATTTTCGAAAGTTAAATTAAAAGACAATTGACAATAAATACCCTATCCCAGCAATTTCGACCATATTGTCAAACATGGGTTAGGCCCAGTATTTCACAACACTAGACCTCAAATCGGGTTTTCACCAAATAGAGATGGCAGAAAGGGACAGAGAAAAGACTGCATTCTCTGTAAACAATGGGAAGTATGAATTTTGCAGGCTTCCATTTGGGCTAAAAAACGCCCCTAGCATTTTTCAGAGGCAATAGATGTCGTCCTCAGGGACCAAATCGGGAAAACTTGTTACGTCTATGATGATAGATGACGTAATCATTTTCTCCCCTAACAAGGAAGACAACATCCAGCACATCGAGTGGGTCTTGAAAAGCCTTAGGGACGCAGGCATGAGGGTTTCCAAAGAAAAGTCCAAATTCTTCAAAAAGAGTGTGGAATATTTGGGATTTACCTTATGCAGAGGCGGAGTCCACCAATCGGCCGACAAAATTCAGGCCATAAAGGATTTCCAACCACCAAAAACACTGTTTGGCCTTAGATCATTTCTGTGGTTAGAAAGTTATTATAGATGCTTTATAGGGGGATTTGCCAGCATCGCAAGACCCCTAACGCAGATTTTAAAAGGCGAAAATGGAAAAATTAGCTCTAACCACTCGAGAAAGGTAAAACTCGAATTAACCCCAGACCTGTTAGATGCCTTCAACAGGCTTAAAGAGTTGCTAGCCTCCGAGGATGTGATGTTATCGCATTTCGATTTCAAAAAGCCATTTGACCTAACGACGGACGCGTCAGGGCTCGGAGCAGTGCTGTCCCAGGGCGGTCGCCCTATAACAATGATCTCGCGCACACTGCGAGACAATGAAATAAACTTTGCACAAATGAGCGAGAAATTCTCGCCATTGTGTGGGCATTGAAAAATCTCAGAAATTACTTGTATTGAGTCAAAAATCTGATCATCTATACAGATCACCAGCCGTTGACATTTGCCGTATCGGAAAAAAAATCCTAACGCTAAGATAAAACGCTGGCAAGCCTTTGTCGACGAACATAACGCAAACATAAAGTATGAACCAGGCAAAGAAAACCTCGTGGCAGACGCCCTCTCTCGCCAAAATATCAATGGCTTGGAGGATTCAGCAGAATCCGATGCTCCACAGTGAAGAGTCCCTAACTTACACAATTGAGACAACAGATAAGTCAGTAAACTGCTTCCGAAACCAGATCATACTGAAAGAAAGCCCTATCCCTCAGCGCAAGACTTATATCTTGTTCGAGACTAAAACTAGACATGTCGTACAGTTTTCCGATCGGAGCACACTGATGCAAACTCTGCAAGAAGTTGTAAACGCCGAGGTAACTAACGCAATTTATTGCGAGCTTCCCATTTTGGCTTTTATTCAGCATAGACTGGTCGAAGAATTTCACTCGACAATGTTCCGACATTCAACAAATTTTGTAATAGACATCTCAGACACAACAGAACAGAGAGAAATTGCTATAGCTGAGCATAATCGCGCCCATTGCGTGCTCAAGAAAATGCCCAACAAATACTCAGGGACTATTTTTTCAAAAAAATGGCCGTTTAATAACAGAAATAGCCGCAAACTGCCGAGTGTGCGCTATGAGCAAACTTAATCGGCACCCGATCAGACAAGAGATAGGGAAGACTCCGATACCAATATATGCCGGAGAAATGTTACTTGTGGACGTTTACTCCACAGATAAAAAATATTTTTTAACCTGCATCGACAAATTTTCTAAATTTGCAGTTGTTCAGCCTATTCGTTCACGCGCAATCGTCGACATAAAGGCTCCACTTTTACAATTGTAAAACTTCTTTCCTAAAACAAAAACGATTATTGTGACAACGAAAAGTCCCTAAACTCAGAGACCATTAGATCAATGTTGTCAAACAACTTTGATATTGTGATCGCAAACGCACCGCCCCGGCACAGTACATCCAACGGGCAGGTGGATCGTTTTCACGGCATATATATAGTCGACGGAGACGTGACAATCTGGGACGAGTACAGATACATGGGACACACGACAAACTTCACATCTTTCGAAATCTACATCGACGACACATGGAAACTGATAGATAAACTACCGAAAGACCACATGAAACAGGTACTAAAAACTGACATAGCCACTCTAATAGCCACTCTGAATGTTCATCATAGGCAAGCACGTAGTATAAATATGATAGGCAGTGCCCTTAAGGCAATTGCAGGAACCCTAGATTTTGATGACTGGGAGCAGATAAAGTTCAAACAGGGCCAGTTAATAGATTCAGAAAATAGACAAATCGAGATCAACAATAAATTCTAAGAAAGACTTAATGAAGTTTCAAAGGCACTTAATGCAATCTTAAAACCAGATGCTGAAGTTGAGCATTTTTATGCAACAATCTTGGCGAAGAACAGAATGATAATCACAAATCTTGAAGTCTTAATTCTTTCCGTAATCCTTGCTAAAATTAATCTGATGAGCCCTCTTATCCTAGACAGCATTGACATAAATGAATTATTAAATGAGCAGCTCACAAATATTAGTATAACAGACCTTTTATAAGTATCCAATATCAAAGCTTTTTAAAATTCCGAATTACTATATTTTTTGATAAAATACCCTAAGCCTAAACTAGCCTGTAAGAAAATTGATATATTTCTTGTTCAACATAATAATATAATATTAGATTTAGAAGAAGGTAATATGGTAGCCGATTGCGGAACAAAGACCTTCGCCGTGCGCGACTGCGCTGCCCCTGTGAGCACCACTTTCTGCAAAAGATTGCAGAAGGCATCGTGTGCCCAACAACCTGGTATCAGGAACCGTCGCACAATGCGCCACACGCACCGGGCATTTGGAGCCCATAACAACAATCGACGAGGGCGTCTTAATTATCAACAGCGCAACAGTTAATGTATAATAGTCACAGGACCCTTCCTTCGTAAGTACGACGAACACGTCTCCCTGAACGGCACCCAGTATGTCAACCACCGGGGCATCCTTAGAAAAAAACCTGCCATGTCCACGTCGGCTGTGGTTAACATCACCCTCTTCAGAGAGCATCTGAGCCTTCCGTTCCTGCACGATCTAAGCCTCCGTCATATAGGGGATCTTCGATCAGAAATATCATCAAGATCACTTGACTGCCTTGTCCTCATCGCTCTTCTCCTCCTCCTCCTCGTAGGCGTCTGGAAACTATACCGGCGCAAAGCAACCAATGAGAAACCCGAGGAAGGGTTTCAATGTACCCAGGGAGGAGTTAACACGCGCGAGACAATAATAGCTTATAACGCAGTTGGGCCGGATGCCGTTGCAACAGAGTTGCAGACGAAATTCGACACTCGAACGCCCAAATGGCCTGATCGCTCGCCAAAGATGCCGACAGCATTATGCCGGCTCGCCTGCCTGCAGCGAAGGCTTCGAGCATTCATTTAAGTTACTTTAAGTTCAGTTTTAAATTTATTCTCAAACGGTTCAAACGAATACAAATCGGTCTTGTTTAATTTATACATGTACACACACAAATTCATGCGTGTCTTTATTGAATTCTTTCAACAGCATTGCAATTGCGATTTTATTGTTTTTTGTGCTGCTATTTTAATTCGTTTATTTGTCATTTGTTGAGTAGAGGCGGCGGACAGCAGCGAGATCAGTTACGAGTTCGAAGCCTGCCGAGAGTACTATTTTTTTTTTTTGGTAAATAATAAGAGCTAGAGTCACCAAACTTGAGTATATTTCATTTTATACCTATCGCCACCTGCCCGCTACCACCACATAGCTATAAATCATGTTAGTAAACCAACTTGTTTTGCCTACCTATTAAGTGCGCAGGAAATCGTCCGGCCACCCATAATGAGCTGTCTGTGGTGCAAAGAGTATTGAGCGAAATTAAGAGCAGCTGGTAACAATAACTGCAAACGCCCCACTTAACCGAGTCGGGCCCTCTGAGTGCTCAAGTGGCCAGTCCCGTTGCTCACCAGGCCCATGCTATATGGGGTAACGCCTCCAACAACAACAAGGCACAGCTCACGCTCAACATAAAGAGGGACAAACATCAACAATCAAGTCAGCCACAACTCCAATAAAAGCAACAGGAGCTGGAATCTCATGTTCTCTGATGCAGCCAGATGTAATGGCCCAACACCACCTACACTACCTCAAGGCCAGGTCAAGCTCGCTTAGAGCGGCAACAAGAAGAACAACAGCTACAGCAGAGAATCCAAATACAGCAACAACAACAACGTCAGGAGACTTTCAACGGACGTTATGCATAGTTATTGTCCGCTGTCAAGGGCATGACCAAAGCCATTGACAGATTGGCAGATATGCAGGCTCAGATGATAGGGACCCAGCAGTAAAAACACATACATTAAAATGAATCCATTATATGACATGTCGGGGCCTCTATACACACACCATACATGTTGTAGCCAAAATTGCTGGCTGATTCTTGGCAATACAAATAAAATATAAATATGTATAAGCTCGTAATCTATCTGACGCCAACACTTAAAATATAATTTTAATTTGATAGATTCTAGGTTTAATTTAACCGTAATTATTTCACTATTTGACAATAATCCGTTTAATTATGCTTACAATAGACATATTGCGTATCTTTTTTGAATCGTCAAAACTTTCTTTAGTTTCTATGTTTAAATTTAAATACGAGTTAAAAATTATTAATTTAAATAAAAATCGAATTTATTATTTATAGTAAATATAACAGATTTTAATTAACAAGTTTTAAATTAACTCTATGTACCAAACGACTTAAAAAAGTGATATGCTTAATCAAGAAAGTGTAGGGGAGCGAGCGTCTCTAGAACGAAACGAAAGTGCGCTTAACGTGAATGAAAATTACAATTCTGCTCAACTAATTTACATAAGTGACAAGAACTAAAATTGTCGGTTTCATTAGCGCAACCAAATCCAATTTATTTTTGTGCCTACAATTTTTAGCACAGCACCTGCTGTTTCGGGCTTTCCACTTCAGATGCTTCTTTCCTGCAGATTTTCGAACAGTGGTAGCAGAAAGCTTTTAAGCTTTGTGTAGACAAGTTTCGTATAAATTTACAACAAAACAAGTAAGAGGATCTAGTCGGGAGCTGCCGACTAGGGGATACCCTGAACCCTCTTCTTGCGACATCAAATGCAGCTCGAGCCACTCGCTCGTTTACTTAAGTCGTAATAAAAATAAATAAAAAAAAAAGTTCTCTTGGCAGGGTTCGAACTTGCAACTGACCGCATTACTTGCTACCGCCTCTACGCAACAGCCACAACAGCCAAAAAAAAAATAAAAAATATTTTCCTAGGTAGGGTTCGAACTCGTAACTGATGGCGCTACTTTTGCCGCCTCTACTCAATAGCCACACCAACAATTAACTCCTAATGAGAAAAAAACGAATTCAAATAGCAGCACAGAAAACAATACAATCGCAATTGCAATGCTGTTGATAGAATTCAAAGCAGACGCCCATGAATGTGTTTGTACATATATACAGAAATTCTTGGAAATTGCGCTAGCTGCACATAACTTTGGTGTTTCTTAACCGATCTGAATGAAATTCAGCAGTAGATCTTATTGTATAATACTATAAAATATTCGGGTATTCTCAAAATAACAATTGCATTTAAATTGTGGCTTAAATAGGTAGGCAAATCAAGTTGGTTTACTTACATGTTTTATAGCTAAGTGGTGGTTGCGGGGAGGTGGCGTTAGGAATAAAATGAAAGATACTTGATATGCATATATATATACTATTCTAGAAGCCACATGTCAAGTTTGGTGACTAACTCTTATTATTTACCAAAATTCCTTTAACAAGGGGATTTCGATATCGATTTTTATTGGTTACTTGGAAACGGGGCAAACAAACAAACTCGATCTGCGCAGGAACTAGGAGGACCTGCAGCTAAAATTTCGAGTCTCTAGCTCTTATAGGTTCTGAGATCCTTGCGTTGATACATACGAACGTACAGACGTACATGGCTAGATCGACTCGGCTGTTGATGCTGATCAAGAGTATATATAGTTTATGGGGTCGGAGATACTTCCTTCTGGCTGTTACATACATTTGCACAAATACATTATACCCTTTTTACCCAATTTCAATGGGTTCAGGGTATAAAAAGGATAGTTCTTTTAATAAGACTCGAACCCGTAACAGACCACACTAATAACCACCGCCTCTACTCAACAGCCATACCACCAATTGACTCCTACCGTAAAAAACGAATTTAAAGAGCAACACATACACACCACACAGAATACAATACAATTGAAATGCTGTTGATACAATTCAATAAAGAGGCGCGTGAATGAGTGTGTACATATATACAGAAAATTATGAAAATACGCGCCAGCTGCCCCACGTGGGCAGCCAAAACACATTTTCTTTAATAAGTTATATGTTTCTTAACCAAACTTGATGAAACCTACAGTAGATCTTATTGTACTATAGAATATTCGTGTATTTTCAAACAGACAATTGCATTTAAATTGTGACTTAAATGGGTGGGCAACACAAATTGGTGTTTTTACTTGATTGTTAGCTATGTGGTGGTAGCGGGATGGTGGCGATAGCTATATGATGAAAGATACTTTATATATACATATATGTACACCTTATTTTGTTTTTACACGGTGTGTTTTCACAGGGTTTTGATTTCACACGGTATGAAAATAAAAACAAATTTCATTTTTTACACGATTTTAATCCAATTAGCACGATTTTAAATCTTTTGGGCTTACATTTTTTTCAAATGTTTATATCACAATATGGGGTGAATTCCCCCATACAAGCAAATTTACTTGTCAGGGCAATTGAAATGTGTGAATATTTTGTGGTCTATTAATGCAATCAGACGTGTTTGGTAAATAAATTTTTTAAGGCGAAGTTGTTTTTCAACTTTACACTAAATTTAATTTTAGTTAAGAAAAAAGGTCAGCCAAAAAATATTGTTTATCCATTCAGTTATTTATATTTTTTTAATTTTTTTTATAATATATATAATACTAGCGGGTATAATCCGCCCTTGCCCGTGGCACGTATGTTATAAAATCAATGTTTTCAAAAAGCTTTAAAAATGAATTTGAAACTGATCGGACGGGAATCAAACAACTTTTATGCAAATCGGACAAAACTTAAAATTCACCAAAAAAGTCTTTGAAATGAAGGAGTTTAGATTTTGCGAAACATGTGAAACACGTCTCAAATAATTTTTTCCTTATAGATCTTTGGAAATAAATTTGAACACAAAGCGTCATCCACCAAATCTTCGACCCCCATTTGCACCAAGGAGGAACGGATTTTTCATAAAGTGTGATACACCCCTCAAATGAATTTGAACATAGGTCTTTGAAAATAAGTTTGGGGCCGATCGGATGGTAAACCAAAAACTTTCATACAACCGTTTTCCTCCAATTTACCACTGTTGCGGGTGGAATTTCCCAAATTTTTATTAAGTTCTTATGTAGAGCTTTGAAAATAAGTTTGAAGCAAATCGGGCAGAACTTAAAACTTCGCACAAAAAATCTTTGAGTCTCTTTCCCCCCGAAGAAGTTTGAATTCTGCGAAAAGTGTGAAACACGTATCAAATGATTTTTCTTATAGATCTCTGGAAACGTATTTGAGCGCGAAACGTCACCCACCAAATCTTTGACCTCCATTTCCACCAACGGATTTTAGGAAAAGTGTGAAACACCCCTCAAATGAATTTAAACAAAGATCTTTGAAAATAAGTTTGAGGCCGATCGGATGGTAAACAAAAAAGTTACATACGAACGTTTTTCTCGATTTTTCCACACTTGCGGGTGGAATTTCCCGAAACCCCGTCTTAACGTGCACCTACATTACATAAGGTAACTACAGTGAACATTTCAGCTTCCTACCTCTTACGGTTTGGGCTGTGCGTTGATCACCAATCAGTCAGTCAGTCAATCAGTTAGTCAGTCAGTCAGGTTTTATATATAGAGATAATTTAATAACCTATTCTTTTTGTTAACAACATAGCTGTTTTACATAATTGTTTTTAGTTCCTGTGCCCCTTTTCACAGCTAATTATGTCAGTGACGTTATTAGAGCCTACATCTTAGAAGAGGGGTGTAAGTAGGAAAAAAGGTTTCCTAAGTATAATAAAAAATAATCTTAACTTGCTATATTAATTAAGAAAATAAAAGAAGATAATTTACATTACTTTCAAGCTTAGAGTGCATATATTTTTTCTTTAATAACTATGCTTGTGTAAATACACATTATATATGTGATTCTCACTAATTTAAATAGATTTTAGAGAAAAGGAACTAATCACCGTTTTTTGCATACGATCAATGCCTTTTTACACGGTTTTTCTGGAATCGATCTACCGTGTAAAAACAGAATTAGGTGTACTATTCTAGATGCTACATATTAAGTTCGGTGACTCTAGCTCTTAAAACCTAAGAGATATGCTCAAAAAACACGATTTCGTTATCGATTTTGATCTATTACTTGGAAATGGGGCAAGTTATCGATTGTCGGAAACAAAATTGTACTGCAAGGGCACTAGGAGGACCTACTTTCTAAATTTCACGTCATTAGCTTTTATAAGTTCTGAGATTCTTACGTTCATACCTACGGACGGACAGACAGACGGAAATGGCTAGATCGATTCGGCTAATGATGCTGATCAAGAATTTATATACTTTATGGGGTCGGAGATGCTTCCTTCTGCCTGTTACACACATTTGCACGAATACATTATACATTGGGCTTAGGATATAAAATAAAAAAAAAATTGTAAAGCACCCTTAGCGATTACTCAAGCATTAAACCTAATTTACTCAAGACTTAAAATTTAATCAAAAATTATTATAGAGATCACAGCTCACATCTGCGCCAACAATGAGCTGTAGTCAATTGCGATCTTGGTCTCTTGTATTCCGCCTGACATTAATTTAAAGACTCACTTGGGTTAGCATTGTAATTCAAGTTATTAAATTAAATTAAAAAAAAATTAAAATTAAATTAAATTTATATATAATCGTAAGTCCATACCTCTCTTCGCATTTCCAAAATATTAACACCATATGTTGAATTATAGCCTTTACAATATACTTCTTTAATATTACTGTTTTCGGAGCTTACAAACAGGTAGTCAAATATAGTTTTTAGATAAGTATTTGCAAGAGGTTTGTTTTTAGGGGTGCGTCTCTCTAAAGCTTCTATAAAATCATTGGTAATCTTATTTTTTATAAGACATATACTGGTTGAGTGAAAAGTGTTCAACCAATGAATATAGGTAGTCGTTACTCCTATACTTGTCGAATCTGTATGAAATCTTGTCACCGAAAGCCGACATAACTATTACACATATCCAAAATAATCTGGCAAATTAATAACTTTAAAAGAATCAGGTATTGATGGAAATAATTCTACTAATTACCTTTTATTATAAAAGTTAAACTGAACAAAGTTGATTACAGTGTTGACTGTCATGTGTATGATTAAACCTTTTTACCAACTTTGGATAAATTCACCAAGTATATATTTATATGTCTACTCATAAAATCCACATATTGAAATGTACCTATAACAACTAGGAATGGTTCAGTCGAATGCTACAGATTATTGTTAACTGAATATAGATAGTGTTCATGCCGCAAAGTATGCTTGAAGTTAAAAAAATTAAACATGAAATCATTTTATTATGGCTAGAACAATATTTTTCATATTTCGTCCCTTCACTACATTGGTCCTTCGAGTCATAACATACTTATTGGATAAAAATGAATTTTGCACAAATATCCGCTATCTTTAAAAATTCTTATGCACTGTTCTGTGCACACATCCCAGGGGCGACAGTGAACAATTCCAAGTCCTTCTGTCAAATATCAATCATTTTTTGGGGCAATTTATCCAAAATTCATACTTATTGGAATAAACTTTATCTCAATATTAATCTCTATATATATAACTGTTTGTCCTGACTGACTGACTGACTGAATGACTGACTAATTGACTGACTGATTGGTGATCAACGCACAGCCCAAACCGTAAGAACTAGGAAGCTGAAATTTTTCCTGTAGCTACCTTATGTGATGTAGGTGCACGTTAAGACGGGGTTTCGGGAAATTCCACCCGCAAGTGTGGAAAAATCGCGAAAAACGTTTGTATGTAACTTTTTTGTTTACCATCCGATCGGCCCGAAAATTATTTTCAAAGATCTTTGCTCAGATTCATTTGAGGGGTGTTTCACACTTTTAGGAAAATCCGTTCCTCCTTGGTGAAAATGGAGGTCAAAGATTTGGTGAGTGACGTTTCGCGCTGAAATTAATTTCCAGAGATCTATAAGAAAAATCATTTGATACGTGTTTCACACTTTTCGCAGAATTCAAACTTCTTCGGGGAGAATGCGATTCAAAGATTTTTTGGGCGAAGTTTTAAGTTGTGTCCGATTTGCTTCAAACTTATTTTCAAAGCTCTACATAAGAACTTAATAAATACGTATTTCAGCGATTTGGAAAATTCCACCCGCAACAGTGGTAAATTGGCGGAAAACGTTTGTATGAAAGTTGTTTGTTTGCCGTCCGATTAGTTTTAAAATCATTTCAAATTTGTTTGAGAACATTAATTTTATAACATACGTGCCACGGGCTAGGCCGGGTTATACCCGCTAGTTAATTATAAATGGGTTTGGTAAGGAATTATTTGATTTTCTTTGGTATGTTCTTCGATTTGTGGATATAGCTCGTTTCTAAATTCGTTTAGTTTTCTTAAATAGTCGTGCTCGTTGTTAAAATCTATGTTTTTATTAAATGCATGTGTTCGTCTTGTGAACAGTTCGTATGCGTTGTGTTAGGTGTCTGAATGGATGGCGTTGTAATATGTGATCATGGTTTCTGCTAGCACTTCGTCAAGATCTATTTGTACTCCTAATTTCATACATAAATGTTTTCAGGGCTGAACTTCTTCTGAGGACATCCAGCTAAGAGGTGGTCTGTGGATCCGCATCCTTAGCACGACCTTGAGCTCTTGTCCAACAATCTTTTGCCCAGTGCCCCTTCATATTGCAGTTGTGGCAACGGGACTCCTTCGACGCTGCTATCCTTTGTTAAATCCGATCTTGCTCCAAATGTATGTAACAGGCAGAAGGAAGCACCTCCGACCCCATAAAGTATATATATTCTTGATCAGCATCAATAGCCGAGTCGATCTAACCATGTCCGTCTATCTGTCTGTCCGTCCGTATGCATGACCGCAAGGATCTCAGAACCTATAAGAGCTAGAGACTTGAAAGCTTTTGTCTGTAGGTCCCTCTAGTCCATGCGTAGATCGAGTTTGTTTCCGATATTCGATAACTTTCCCCGTTTCCAAGTAACCAATAAAAATCGATATCGAAATCCTGTTTTTAAGGCAATTTTGCTAAATAATAAGAGCTAGAGTCACCAAACCTGACATGTGACTTCTAGAATAGTATACATACATCAAGTATCTTTCATTTTATACCCATCGACATCGCCCTCCCCGCTACCACCACATACATAGCTATAAATCATGTTAGTAAACCAACTTGTTTTGCCTACCTATTTAAGCCACAATTTAAATGCAATTGTTATTTGCAAATACCCGAATATTTTATAGTATTATACAATAAGATCTACTGCTGAATTTTATTAAGATCGGTTAAGAAACATAAAAGTTATGTGCGCACGTGTTAGTATCTTTCATTTTATAGCTATCACCACCTACCCTCTACTACCTCAAAGCTATAAATCAAGTATATAAACCAATTTATGCTGCCCACCAAAATAAGCCAAAATTTAAATGAAATTGCATCGGGCAGGCAGGCAGGCAGGCAACCAACCCGCACACAAACGCAATAATGCTTCTATTCTTATAGAAAAGTGTGTAAAAGTTATCATGCACACATGCCAACGTTCAGGTACCCTTACTCTTACAGCTAGCATGGCAAATAGCAATTTTGCACATGAACAGGGCAAACCCTTTTGTAATATCACACGACTGCTCCCTTGAATGAGTGTGCGTGTGCACAAGTAACAGGTTTCTTAGAATTCTTCGACAAGCCGACAATGGATTACTCTTGCAGAAATACGACTTGTTTTTTAATTTTATTTTAAGCAAAATAGGTTCCTACAATAAAGAAAACATTTAAAATATAAACTATGAATATTTCATTTGGGTCATTTAAGTTTTTTATTGCATAAAAATAAATCAGATTTTTCTTATTATGCCTGACTGGACGAAGAAATACAAGATAGAGCATTTGAATGTACATATGTGCCTTTTGCTTCCACTGTCAGAAAAGGCGCACAATTGAAGAAAAAATCTTTGGCTCGCGGACAAACGCCGTGATCTACTTGTGCGCACATCAACACAACACAACATATGTATGTTTGTAGATCTCGGGGTTTTTTGAGAAGCTTTGCTGAGAGAAAGAGATGCACACAAGTGCGCAAAGCAATGAGTGAGAGCGAGGCAAACTCTGCACATGCATACACACATATGCTTTTGGGCTGTACGAATTTAAAACTAATATACATGTATTAAGAAAAAGCATCAGCCGCAGCGTCGTCGTGGCTGAGCGAGATATAGTTATTGACTATAGTCAGAAAGCTGGATTATCTCAAAATTGGGTTCTGCAGCTTCCAGCTACATGAGGATAAGCCCTTTAGGGTGGTGGTGCATTACTTCACGTTGCACCACCATATAAAAGAAGAGATGCTGAGACTGATGCACAAAGTCTTACACATCCACAATCCTATAAACAAGTCCACCAAAGAATAAATGAATTTGTTCTTCTTAAATATCGAGACCGCGTCGAACAACAATGACAAATATAATATCAAAATACTAAACAGGAAAAAGATGAGGATCGAGCCCATGTGCAAGCATAGCGAGATTTCGCAATGCAGCCAAGGCCATGGACACACTGCCCCCATCTTCCGGATGCGACGGATGTGGCCAGAACCACAGTTCCACGGAATGTGATTGGCCTGTTGGCGTACCACCCACCTGCTTTCAGTGCGCAGGAAATCGTCCGGCCACCCATAATGAGCTGTCTGTGGTGCAAAGAGTATTAAGCGAAATCGAGAGCAGCTGGTAACAATAACTGCAAACGCCCCACTTAACCGAGTCGGGCCCTCCGAGTGCTCAAGTGGCCAGTCCCGTTGCTCACCAGGCCCATGCTATATGGGGTAACGCCTCCAACAACAACAAGGCACAGCTCACGCTCAACATAAAGAGGGACAAACAACAACAATCAAGTCAGCCACAACTTCAACAAAAGCAACAGGAGCCGGAATCTCATGTTCTCTGATGCAGCCAGATGTAATGGCCCAACACCACCTACACTACCTCAAGGCCAGGTCAAGCTCGCTTAGAGCGGCAACAAGAAGAACAACAGCTACAGCAGAGAATCCAAATACAGCAACAACAACAACGTCAGGAGACTTTCAACGGACGTTATGCATAGTTATTGTCCGCTGTCAAGGGCATGACCAAAGCCATTGACAGATTGGCAGATATGCAGGCTCAGATGATAGGGACCCAGCATTAAAAACACATACATTAAAATGAATCCATTATATGACATGTCGGGGCCTCTATACACACACCATACATGTTGTAGCCAAAATTGCTGGCTGATTCTTGGCAATACAAATAAAATATAAATATGTATAAGCTCGTAATCTATCTGACGCCAACACTTAAAATATAATTTTAATTTGATAGATTCTAGGTTTAATTTAACCGTAATTATTTCACTATTTGACAATAATCCGTTTAATTATGCTTACAATAGACATATTGCGTATCTTTTTTGAATCGTCAGAACTTTCTTTAGTTTTTATGTTTAAATTTAAATACGAGTTAAAAATTATTAGTTTAAATAAAAATCAAATTTATTATTTATAGTAAATATAACAGATTTTAATTAACAAGTTTTAAATTAACTCTATGTACCAAACGACTTAAAAAAGTGATATGCTTAATCAAGAAAGTGTAGGGGAGCGAGCGTCTCTAGAACGAAACGAAAGTGCGCTTAACGTGAATGAAAATTACAATTATGCTTAACTAATTTACATAAGTGACAAGAACTGAAATCGTCGGCTTAATTAGCGCAACCAAAGCCAATTTATTTTTGTGCCTACAATTTTTAGCACAGCACCTGCTGTTTCTGGCTTTCCACTTCAGATGCTAGTTTCCTGGCGATTTTCCAACAGTGGTAGCAAAAAGCTTTTAAGGAAAAATGTATGCAAATAATTTATTTGCTTTGTGTAGACAAGTTTCGTATAAATTTACAACAAAAATAAGTAAGCTCTAGTCAGGAGTCCCGACTAGGGGATAACCTAAACACTCTTCTACCAACACTTAATGCAACAGGTGCTCGTTTGCTTATGCAGTAATACAAATTAATCTTAAAGCAAGTGAGAGGTTCTAGTCGGGAGCTCCCGACTAGGGGATACCCTGAACCCTCTTCTTCCCGCGCTACGCGCTCGTTTGTATGCAAATAATTTATGCGCTTTGTGTAGACAAGTTTCGTATAAATTTACAACAAAAACAAGTAAGGTCCCGACTAGGGTATAACTTAAACCCTCTTCTACCAACATTAAATGCAACAGGTGCTCGTTTGCTTAAGCAGTAATACTATAAAATATTCGGGTATTTGAAAATAACAATTGCATTTAAATTGTGGCTTAAATATGTAGGCAAAACAAGTTGGTTTACTAACATGATTTATAGCTATGTCGTGGTAGCGAGTAGATGGCGATAGGTATAAAGTGAAAGAAACTTGATATATATATATACTCTTCTAGAAGCCACATGTCAAGTTTGGTGACTCTAACTCTTATTATTTACCAAAATTTCTTTAAAAACAGGATTTCGATATCGATTTTTATTAGTTACTTGGAAACGGGGCAAGTTATCGAATATCGGAAACAGATCTGCGCATGGACTAGTAGGACCTACAGACAAAAGCTTTCAAGTCTCTCTGAGATCCTTGCGTTCATACATACGCTGATCAAGTATATATATGCTTTTTGCGGTCGGAGATGCTTTCTTCTGCCTGTTACATACATTTGCACAAATACATTATACCCTTTTTCAATGGGTTTAGGCTATAAAAGGATAGACTCGAACCCGTAACAGACCACACTAATTACGACCGCTTCTACTCAACAGCCATACAACGTATTGACTCCTACCGGAAAAAACGAATCAAAAGAGCAACACGTACACACCACACAGAATACAATACAATTGCAATGCTGTTGATACAATTCAATAAAGATGCGCCTGAATGTGTGTGTACATGTATACAGAAATTATGTAAAATGTTATTATGGCTCAAATTGTGGCTTAAATGGGTGGGCAACACAAATTGCTGTTTTTACTTGATTGTTAGCTATGTGGTGGTAGCGGGATGGTGGCGATAGCTATATGATGAAAGATACTTTATATATACATATATGTACACCTAATTTTGTTTTTACACGGTGTGTTTTCACACGGTTTTGATTTCACACGGTATGAAAATGAAAACAAATTTCATTTTTTACACGATTTTAATCCAATTAGCACGATTTTAAATCTTTTGGGCTTACATTTTTTTCAAATGTTTATATCACAATATGGGGTGAATTCCCCCATACAAGCAAATTTACTTGTCAGGGCAATTGAAATGTGTGAATATTTTGTGGGCTATTAATGCAATCAGACGTGTTTGGTAAATACATTTTTTATAGGCGAAGTTTACACTAAATTTAATTTTGGTTAAGGAAAAAGGTCAGCCGAAAAATATTGTTTATCCATTCAGTTATTTATATTTTTTTAATTTTTTATATAATATATATAATACTAGCGGGTATAATTTGCACTTGCCCGTGGCACGTATGTTATAAAATCAATGTTTTCAAAAAGCTGTGAATATGATTTTGAAACCGATCGGACGGGAATCAAACAACTTTTATGCAAATCGGACAAAACTTAAAATTCACCAAAAAAGTCTTTGAAATGAAGGAGTTTAGATTTTGCGAAACATGTGAAACACGTCTCAAATGATTTTTCTTATAGATCTTTGGAAATAAATTTGAACACAAAGCGTCATCCACCAAATCTTCGACCCCCATTGCACCAAGGAGGAATGGATTTTTCATAAAGTGTGATACACCCCTCAAATGAATTTGAACATAGATCTTTGAAAATAAGTTTGGGGCCGATCGGATGGTAAACCAAAAACTTTCATACAACCGTTTTCCGCCAATTTCCCACTGTTGCGGGTGGAATTTCCCAAATTTTTATTAAGTTCTTATGTAGAGCTTTGAAAATAAGTTTGAAGCAAATCGGGCAGAACTTAAAACTTCGCACAAAAAATCTTTGAGTCTCTTTCCCCCCGAAGAAGTTTGAATTCTCAAATGATTTTTCTTATAGATCTTTGGAAATCTTTGACCTCCATTTCCATTAAGGAGGAACGGTTTTGATTTTGATCGATTACTTGGAAATGGGGCAAGTTATCGATTATCGGAAACAAAATTGTACTGCGAGGGCACCAGGAGGACCTACATTCCAAATTTCACATCATTAGCTTTTATAAGTTATAATGATGCTGATCAAGAATTTATATACTTTATGGGGTCGGAAATGCTTCCTTTTGCCTGTTACACACATTTGCACGAATGCATTATACCATTTTTACACATTTTTATTGGGTTCAGGATATAAAATAAAAAAAAATTGTGTTGCAAGCGATTACTCAAGCATTGTTGCGCTCTCGCTCCGCCCTAAACCTAATTTACTCAAGACTTAAAATTTAATCAAAATTTATTATAGAGATCACAGCTCACATCTGCGCCAACAATGAGCTGTAGTCAATGGGGCGCTTTGTCTCTTGTATTCCGCCTGACATTAATTTAAAGACTCACTTGGGTTAGCATTGTAATTCAAGTTATTCCGCCTTATATAATGCTAATGAAGCAATAAATATAATCTGTTACGTTTATAATCTATACTTGAACAAACATACCTAAACATTCGATACAGGCGAGACTACTTATTTAATAATATTAAATCTATATATAATCGTAAGTCCATACCTCTCTTCGCATTTCCAAAATATTAACACCACATGTTGAATTATAGCCTTTACAATATACTTCTTTGATATTACTGTTTTCGGAGCTTACAAACAGGTACTCAAATATAGTTTTTAAATAAGTATTTGCAAGAGGTTTGTTTTTAGGGTGCATCTCTTTAAAGCATCTATAAAATCATCTTATTATCTTATTTTATTATCTTATTTATCTTATCTTATTTTTTATAAGACACTAGCGGGTATAACCCGGTCTTACCCGTGGCACGTATGTTATAAAATCAATGTTCTCAAACAAATATGAAATGATTTTGAAACTGATCGGACGGTAAACAAATAACTTTTATACATACGTTTTCCGCCAATTTACCACTGTTGCGTGTGGAATTTCCCAAATCGCTGAAACACGTATTCATAACATTCTTATGTAGAGCTTTGAAAATAAGTTTGAAGCAAATCGGACACAATTTAAAACTTCGTACCAAAAATCTTTGAGTCGCATTCCACCCGAAAAAGTTTGGATTCTGCAAAAAGTGTGAAACACGTCTCAAATGATTTTTCTTATAGATCTTTGGAAACGAATTTGAGCGCGAAACGTCACCCACCAAATTTTTAACCTCCATTTCCACCAAGGAGGAACGGATTTTTCGAAAAGTGTGAAACACCCCTCAAATGAATTTGAACAAAGATATTTGAAAATAAGTTTGAGGCCGATCGGATGGTAAACAAAAAACTTTTATATACAACCGTTTTCCGCCAATTTACCACTGTTGCGGGTGGAATTTACCAAATCGCGGAAATACGTATTTATTAAGTTCTTATGGAGAGCTTTGAAAATAACTTTGAAGCAAATCGGGCACAACCTAAAATTTCGCCAAAAAAATCTTTGAATCGCATTCCCCCCGAAGAAGTTTGAATTCTGCGAAAAGTGTGAAACACGTCTCAAATGATTTTTCTTATAGATCTCTGGAAACGAATTTGAGCGCGAAACGTCACGTCAAACGTTACAACGTGACCTCAATTTCCACCAAGGAGGAACGGATTTTCCCAGAAGTGTGAAACACCCCTCAAATGAATTTGAACAAAGATCTTTGAAAATAATTTTCGGGCCGATCGGATGGTAAACAAAAAAGTTACATACAAACGTTTTTCGCGATGTTTCCACACTTGCGGGTGGAATTTCTCGAAACCCCGTCTTAACGTGCACCTACATCACATAAGGTAGCTACACTGAAAATTTCAGCTTCCTAGCTCTTACGGTTTGGGCTGTGCGTTGATCACCAATCAGTCAGTCAATTAGTCAGTCGTTCAGTCAGTATTTGAGGGGTGTTTCACACTTTTAGGGAAATCCGTTCCTCCTTGGTGAAAATGGAGGTCAAAGATTTGGTGAGTGACGTTTCGCGCTGAAATTCATTTCCAGAGATCTATAAGAAAAATCATTTGATACGTGTTTCACACTTTTCGCAGAATTCAAACTTCTTCGGGGAGAATGCGATTCAAAGATTTTTTGGGCGAAGTTTTAAGTTGTGTCCGATTTGCTTCAAACTTATTTTCAAAGCTCTACATAAGAACTTAATAAATACGTATTTCAGCGATTTGGAAAATTCCACCCGCAACAGTGGTAAATTGGCGGAAAACGTTTGTATGAAAGTTGTTTGTTTGCCGTCCGATTAGTTTTAAAATCATTTCAAATTTGTTTGAGAACATTGATTTTATAACATACGTGCCACGGGCTAGGCCGGGTTATACCCGCTAGTTAATTATAAATGGTTTTGGTAAGGAATTATTTGATTTTCTTTGGTATGTTCTTCGATTTGTGGATATAGCTCGTTTCTAAATTCGTTTAGTTTTCTTAAATAGTCGTGCTCGTTGTTAAAATCTATGTTTTTATTAAATGCATGTGTTCGTCTTGTGAACAGTTCGTATGCGTTGTGTTAGGTGTCTGAATGGATGGCGTTGTAATATGTGATCATGGTTTCTGCTAGCACTTCGTCAAGATCTATTTGTACTCCTAATTTCATACATAAATGTTTTCAGGGCTGAACTTCTTCTGAGGACATCCAGCTAAGAGGTGGTCTGTGGATCCGCATCCTTAGCACGACCTTGAGCTCTTGTCCAACAATCTTTTGCCCAGTGCCCCTCCATATTGCAGTTGTGGCAACGGGACTCCTTCGACGCTGCTATCCTTTGTTAAATCCGATCTTGCTCCAAATGTATGTAACAGGCAGAAGGAAGCACCTCTGACCCCATAAAGTATATATATTCTTGATCAGCATCAATAGCCGAGTCGATCTAACCATGTCCGTCTATCTGTCTGTCCGTCCGTATGCATGACCGCAAGGATCTCAGAACCTATAAGAGCTAGAGACTTGAAAGCTTTTGTCTGTAGGTCCCTCTAGTCCATGCGTAGATCGAGTTTGTTTCCGATATTCGATAACTTGCCCCGTTTCCAAGTAACCAATAAAAATCGATATCGAAATCCTGTTTTTAAGGCAATTTTGCTAAATAATAAGAGCTAGAGTCACCAAACCTGACATGTGACTTCTAGAATAGTATACATACATCAAGTATCTTTCATTTTATACCCATCGACATCGCCCTCCCCGCTACCACCACATACATAGCTATAAATCATGTTAGTAAACCAACTTGTTTTGCCTACCTATTTAAGCCACAATTTAAATGCAATTGTTATTTGCAAATACCCGAATATTTTATAGTATTATACAATAAGATCTACTGCTGAATTTTATTAAGATCGGTTAAGAAACATAAAAGTTATGTGCGCACGTGTTAGTATCTTTCATTTTATAGCTATCACCACCTACCCTCTACTACCTCAAAGCTATAAATCAAGTATATAAACCAATTTATGCTGCCCACCAAAATAAGCCAAAATTTAAATGAAATTGCATCGGGCAGGCAGGCAGGCAGGCAACCAACCCGCACACAAACGCAATAATGCTTCTATTCTTATAGAAAAGTGTGTAAAAGTTATCATGCACACATGCCAACGTTCAGGTACCCTTACTCTTACAGCTAGCATGGCAAATAGCAATTTTGCACATGAACAGGGCAAACCCTTTTGTAATATCACACGACTGCTCCCTTGAATGAGTGTGCGTGTGCACAAGTAACAGGTTTCTTAGAATTCTTCGACAAGCCGACAATGGATTACTCTTGCAGAAATACGACTTGTTTTTTAATTTTATTTTAAGCAAAATAGGTTCCTACAATAAAGAAAACATTTAAAATATAAACTATGAATATTTCATTTGGGTCATTTAAGTTTTTTATTGCATAAAAATAAATCAGATTTTTCTTATTATGCCTGACTGGACGAAGAAATACAAGATAGAGCATTTGAATGTACATATGTGCCTTTTGCTTCCACTGTCAGAAAAGGCGCACAATTGAAGAAAAAATCTTTGGCTCGCGGACAAACGCCGTGATCTACTTGTGCGCACATCAACACAACACAACATATGTATGTTTGTAGATCTCGGGGTTTTTTGAGAAGCTTTGCTGAGAGAAAGAGATGCACACAAGTGCGCAAAGCAATGAGTGAGAGCGAGGCAAACTCTGCACATGCATACACACATATGCTTTTGGGCTGTACGGATTTAAAACTAATATACATGTATTAAGAAAAAGCATCAGCCGCAGCGTCGTCGTGGCTGAGCGAGATATAGTTATTGACTATAGTCAGAAAGCTGGATTATCTCAAAATTGGGTTCTTCAGCTTCCAGCTACATGAGGATAAGCCCTTTAGGGTGGTGGTGCATTACTTCACGTTGCACCACCATATAAAAGAAGAGATGCTGAGACTGATGCACAAAGTTTTACACATCCACAATCTTATAAACAAGTCCACCAAAGAATAAATGAATTTGTTCTTCTTAAATATCGAGACCGCGTCGAACAACAATGCCATATATAATATCAAAATACTAAACAGGAAAAAGATGAGGATCGAGCCCATGTGCAAGCAAAGCGAGATTTCGCAATGCAGCCAAGGCCATGGACACACTGCCCCCATCTTCCGGATGCGACGGATGTGGCCAGAACCACAGCTCCTCGGAATGTGATTGGCCTGTTGGCGTACCACCCACCTGCTTTCACGGCGCAGGAAATCGTCCGGCCACCCATAATGAGCTGTCTGTGGTGCAAAGAGTATTGAGCGAAATTAAGAGCAGCTGGTAACAATAACTGCAAACGCCCCACTTAACCGAGTCGGGCCCTCTGAGTGCTCAAGTGGCCAGTCCCGTTGCTCACCAGGCCCATGCTATATGGGGTAACGCCTCCAACAACAACAAGGCACAGCTCACGCTCAACATAAAGAGGGACAAACATCAACAATCAAGTCAGCCACAACTCCAATAAAAGCAACAGGAGCTGGAATCTCATGTTCTCTGATGCAGCCAGATGTAATGGCCCAACACCACCTACACTACCTCAAGGCCAGCTCAAGCTCGCTTAGAGCGACAACAAGAAGAACAACAGCTACAGCAGAGAATCCAAATACAGCAACAACAACAACGTCAGGAGACTTTCAACAGTCGTTATGCATAGTTATTGTCCGCTGTCAAGGGCATGACCAAAGCCATTGACAGATTGGCAGATATGCAGGCTCAGATGATAGGGACCCAGCATTAAAAACACATACATTAAAATGAATCCATTATATGACATGGCGGCGCCTCTATACACACACCATTCATGTTGTAGCCAAAATTGCTGGTTGATTCTTGGCAATACAAATAAAATATAAATATGTATAAGCTCGTAATCTATCTGACGCCAACACTTAAAATATAATTTTAATTTGATAGATTCTAGGTTTAATTTAACCGTAATTATTTCACCATTTGACAATAATCCGTTTAATTATGCTTTTAATAGACATATTGCGTATCTTTTTTGAATCGTCAGAACTTTCTTTAGTTTCTATGTTTAAATTTAAATACGAGTTAAAAATTATTAGTTTAAATAAAAATCAAATTTATTATTTATAGTAAATATAAAAGTTTTTAAAAAACAAGTTTTAAATTAACTATGTACCAAACGACTTAAAAAAGTGATATGCTTAATCAAGAAAGTGTAGGGGAGCGAGCGTCTTTAGAACGAAACGCCCAATGAAAGTGTGCTTAACGTGAATGAAAATTACAATTATGCTCAACTAATTTACATAAGTGACAAGAAATCGTCGGCTTCATTAGCGCAACCTAAGCCAATTTATTTTTGTGCCTACAATTTTTAGCACAGCACCTGCTGTTTCGGGCTTTCCACTTCAGATGCTACTTTTCTGGAGATTTTCGAACAGTGGTAGCAGAAAGCTCTTAAGGAAAATGTATGCAAATAATTTATTCGCTTTGTGTAGACAAGTTTCGTATAAATTTACAACAATAAGTAAGCTCTAGTCAGAAGTCCCGACTAGGGGATAACCTAAACCCTCTTCTACCAACACTAAATGCAACAGGTGCTCGCTTGCTTATGCAGTAATACAAATTAATCTTAAAACAAGTAAGAGGTTCTAGTCGGGAGCTCCCGACTAGGGGATACCCTGAACCCTCTTCTTCCGACATAAAAAGCAGAACAAATCGAATTAAAATAGCAGCACAGAAATCAATACAATCGCAATTGCAATGCTGTTGATAGAATTCAAATGCAGACACGCATGAATGTGTTCGTGTACATGTATACAGAAATTCTTGAAATTCGCGCTAGCTGCTGCTAACACGTGCGCACATAACTTTTGTGTTTCTCAACCGATCTTAATGAAATTCAGCAGTAGATCTTATTGTATAATACTATAAAATATTCGGGTATTTGCAAATAACAATTGCATTTAAATTGTGGCTTAAATAGGTAGGCAAAACAAGTTGGTTTACTAACATGATTTATAGCTATGTCGTGGTAGCGGGTAGATGGCGATGGTATAAAATGAATGAAACTTGATATATATATTGTGGGGGCAAATAGGCTTGAATCAACTCTTAATATTAAGTCGTATATACCCAGCAGCTAAAGTAGAGTATTATATCTCGAGGCGGTCAGCCCAATGTCGTCTCGCTCTCACGCATCGGCTATTGTGTAATTTGCAGCTTCTCGCACCAGTTTACATTCACACCTGTTGCATAAAGCGACAAGAAAAGACATCAAAGAATACGACAAGCAATCATGCCATAATTCCGTTAAATATCACAAGCGACAAATGTAGCTGGCGTTGCGTATCAGTTGCATAGCCAAAGTGAGTTATCCACGCGGTCACCTCGTTCACTTCGTTTTGAGCTGTGAAATCGAACAAACGTAACGGACGCATATTGTCTGCTCACTAACATTGTTCAAGATTACACGTGTTACACTTTTTCGGTCATAAATAAAATTGAAGACCAACGTACTTGGTTAAGCAATACTCGCGAACACAACATAGTGACACGACCCAGTGGAAAGGTGGGACTTTTGCCATGAGAAACAGTTAGTACTGTTTAACTCAGATTCACCTTTTTACAGGGAGCGTCAGCAGCGGCCACCAACCTCAGCCATCGGCCGGTCTGCGTAGGGTGCTCCCGCGCTTTAAACATTAAACACATTCGGCGACCGGCCGAAAGAGCCCCATACTTAACTACCGCCTCTACATCGGCGTTTATTCTGCCAACTACTAAGCTTCAGTTCACAGGCGCAGTTGGCTCAATCAAAACTTTGCACCGGCACCTTTAATCCGCTTTATGCCTATTTAAAGCTTAGAACGACCAAGTAGCTATGACGTGCGTACTTTATTTTACTTGGTAAAGTACAGCTAAGCTCGGTGACGTAAAGCGTAGACGTGACACAAGGAAAGAAGAAGTGCAGTCCACAAAGGAGTGCAAAAGAAGTCTTTATCTGGAAACGAATTATAATTAACCACCATCGAATATAGCCTAGCTCGTTCGATATCTCGCGCGCAGGCGTTCTAATTGAAATTAAATTTTCGTCGAACCGCATGGGATTATCAGCTGTTTGATGTTGTCTGTTCGACAGACGCTCCGATGTATATAAGCGTGAGTGACAAGTCTAAGTCTATCTTAAAGTGAGTACGGCCTTTGATTGGCGAACGAATGTTTTAATTGGGTTTATCGCACTCGGAATGCTTGTGTACTAGTATGGTTATATATTATGAGTAAACACAGCTCTGCTGCACTTTAGTTTAGTTACAGAATGCACAAAAGTAAGTCATTCTCATTTGGATCACGCGATTGATACTTGAAGTTTACGTTAAATAAAATGTATAAATAAATTTTATAGTAAGGTCCGTCGTCGGTACGATCAAGGCTGGAATTATATTGTATTTGTTAATTTGAATAAAACATTAGTTAACGGGTAACCACCCAAATTAATCACGAGTTACCAAGGTTGGGAAGGTAAAGAATAGGGAGCGATCAACATCTATAGCACCCTAGCCACTGGAAGCCTCGCATAGCAGCTCACCGTTTTCATTTACTTTTATTCGGCACGTGGGTACCGCCCGAATACACACTATTGGACCATCAACTTATTAGTTTATAGCCAGTGCACTTAACCTCTCTGAGCACAAAAGGAGTGTTCTGTGAAGAGAAGAGGAAAAGACCCACGCCAGATCCGACGAGCATAGCTTAGAGCAACGCAAGAAATGCACGCCCTCCGAATCTCTTCGCCGCTGTGTTAAAACATCAACCGCACGAAGCTAGTGTCCTCTTGAGTAGGGCACAAGATCATATATATACCCTTTTGGAATGCTACAATATATACTATTCTAGAAGCCACATGTAAAGTTTGGTGACTCTAGCTCTTATTATTTACCAAAATTCGTTTAAAAACATGATTTCGATATCGATTTGTATTGGTTACTTGGAAACGAGGCAAGTTATCGAATATCGGAAACAAACTCGGTCTGCTCATGGACTAGGAGGACCTACAGCTAAAATTCAAGTCTCTAGCTCTTATAGGTTCTGAGATCCTTGCGTTCATACATACGGACAGACGGACGGATGGACGGACGGACGGACAGACGGACGGACGGACAGACAGACGGACATGGCTAGGTCGACTCGGCTGTTGATGCTGATCAAGAATATATATGCTTTTTGGGGTCGGAGATGCTTCCTTCTGCCTGTTACATACATTTGCACAAATACATTATACCCCTTTTACCCATTTTCAATGGGTTCAGGGTATAAAAATGTAAGCCCAAAAGATTTAAAATCGCGCTAAGTGGATTAAAATCGTGTAAAAATTTAATTTGTTTTTATTTTCAAGCCGTGTTAAATTAAAACCATGAGCAGCATATATACTCTCACTAACACAGACATATGCAAGCTACTCTCTCTCCCTCTCTTTGTAGCTGTTAACCAATAACAGGAGAAGTAAATACATGTATCCATAGGCTAAGTGCATTATATTGACTTTGAATAAAATCATTCTTATGATCAACGCAAAACAGCACTGACGTGCCTTCATCTATCAGTTTGAAACAATTATAAGTGGAACACTTATAATACTATACAAGTGGAAGATATAACCTTTTACATGGCGAAAGTGACATGGTCCCGATTCCCTGCCTGGAGGCAGTAGAAAGACAAGATGAAAAATAAATCCTTGCCTGGAGGCAGTCGAACACAAAGAAAAGGGGATAAATAAATCCCTGCCTGGAGGCAGATGACGAGGATCGTGGACCGGAAAACTACAAATTACTGAGTGAGTAGAGTGCGCCAATGGGAAAACACAGGGGTGGTGGTCAGAAAACTAAAATAAATAAAGGAATAGCCCACATTAAGTGGCTTTTATACACAAAATCACCACCACCTGCTTGGGCAACAGCCCAAAAGCTACAGGCTGAATTAGATTTCTTAAATTCTAGCCTGATAAAAAAGAATTCTATTGACGCAACTCACCACTCCATCAGTAATATATGTAAGAAACAAGTAATAATACCATCACCACCGTCTCAGATCCCAAAGATGAAACAAACATGCCCAGCAGACTGCGAGGGACCACTCTACAGCATACATTGCAAGTATACTTGCCAACGGAAAAAGACCAGCACCGGCCCCGCTAGCCAGTAAAGCTAGCAAACAACAACCTGTGCGAAGACCATCACCGGTACCGCCAGCGCAACAAGCTGTGCCATCGAGACAAGTGCGGGAGGCACTCCGCCACTTGCGCCAACGAGGGAACATCAGCGTGCCACATCCGGCGACGTCCAGCTGATGCAGCGACGAGCAGCAAATGCATCGAATATACAATTATTATTTTAAATTATAAATATATACAATTTGTAAAATTGAGCAGAATCATGTGTGCCCGATTAGAAGCATAGCCCGTAAAGCTTAGCGAACCGATAGGTAGGTAAAAACATTAATTATCCCATGTATGAGGATAATAAAATAAGTAAAACCTAATAAACTAAGAAAACAGACCCAAAATGGGTTAAGTAGATACCAAGACAGTGGACTCCACTGCTAATGTAATAAATAAAGTGGAAGTCGAGACTCCAGATCAAAAGCTGATTGTAACATTGTTAATAATAATAGTAATTACAATGTGCATAAATATGTTTTATAAAATTTACAAACTGCACAACAAATGTTTAAAAAGAAATACTTAAGCAAAGCTAATGATCTGGACAAAATATAACAATGTACTTAAAGTTCAAAATGTAAAAACGTATACAATGAGATATGAAAAGAATAAATAAAACAATGAAATTAAACTGAAAAATAAAATATATAAAAATTGAAAAAAAAGATAAGAAAATTCTTGATAATGGACACAATAGAAGCAATAAGAGAAGTCTATGTTAGAGATGCCTGTTTTAAGGAAAGAATTCAACAATTGGTCTCAACGACCCCAGTGAGCATATATGAATTAGAAACTTTATATATGGATTCATTTCATTTAGATTTCTCACCGTTAATACATTGTACAAAAACACAAAAAGGAATAGTATTGACAATCCTTCCGGGTATACAAGTTACGTCGATCATTAAAGAGCACTCAATATTGTAGCATTCAAAAAAACACACAACAATTAGAACACCCTGTTTAAGGACCTACCGTCATTATTATTGTGCGTTTGTAAACAGATAGATTAAAAATGTCAATTAATAGAATGGACGCAAATCGTTACCATTCTTAGGGAAAAACGTGAGGAGTTTAATAAATCTTTCAAGTGCCTTAAAACGAGACAAAGTTAAAAAACGTTCAAATTCTTGTAGATTCCTACAATATCACCCGTCAACTTATATGTGACAATGCAACAAAACTAAATGATTTGCATTTAACACAGACAGTTGATGCATTAAGCACGTTAAGAGAAAACGTTAGACGAATTTCGGAATGGCATAATATAATAATATTCCTTCCAAATTCTCTTAACACTTCAGCGTCATTCGACAAAAAATTACTTTCATTGCTAGCTGATACTAAACCATCAGATTATAAAGTAAACACCCAACCAATTTACAACACAATGGCCCAAACAGCTATTAGCCTCATAGCTCTTACCAGAGTTTGATGGAAAGGCAGAAAACTTACAAAGCTTCAAAGATGCTTTGGGTCTTATAGACTGACTAAAAGAAGATCATGAATCAACAACTGTCAGTCTTATTAAGACAAAACTAAAAGGCCATGCAAGAAACTTGATAAGCAATGAGCAAGCTATCGCTCAAATCATTGCAAAATTATCAAGCACGGTAAAAGGAGAATCAGTCAAAGTATTGTCAGCCAAACTACTTAACTTGCAACAAATGACCAAAACTGCCAACCAGTACACTCAAGAGGTTGAGCAGTTAACAAAAGCTTTAGAAGGAGCTTTTATAAACGATGGTTTAACGCCAGAATTGCCCAATAAATACAGTACAGTCCAAGCAGTAAAGGCAATGACTAAGAACTGCGCTACAGATAAGGTAAAACTTGTCATGCAGGCAGGCACATTCAATAAACTGAATGATGCCATATCCAAATTTGTCAATAGTTGCACAGAAGCAACAGGACATTCGAACACTGTCCTGTTCTATCAGCAACAACATAACAGGGGTAACCGTGGAAATTACCGTGCAAGAGGTAATAACCACAATCATGGTTATCGTAACCACAACAACAATAATAGAGGACGAGGCCAAAATAGAGGAAACTCTAGAGGCCGTGGCAGCTCGAATCGAGGCCACAACAGTAATGTCCGAGCTACACAACACTCTTCGGGAAACTCCGAACAACCTTTAGATACCTTTGCAAATTCAAATAATCAATGCCATTGGCATGAACAGCTGATCGCAATCAATTCCGCTGGGCAGCATTGCACCATAACAGCTCTGCAAATACAGAGATCAGCTTAGTAACATAACCAGAGTGACCATGACCTATGTTAACAATGACGCCCTTGCGAATGAAAATATCGGGTCTTGGAGGTGTGCTTCTTTCCTGCTTTCAATGTCGGCGTGGCGTCCTTCTTTCCATTTCTTATCGCCAACGAGAGCAGTCGCATTAAATTGGAGTACGAATTATAAAAGTTCAGTTTTACACGTGGGCTAAATAAACCACATGCATCATCATCCAAGCTCGTAGTCGATGTCCCTGAAAAACGAGTAATTATAGACTTCGTGCGCTCTCGGGCGCTCGACTATAAGAGTGCACTAGACTAAAGAACATTTTTCAGTATTCGGACATAACCAATATCCTCTAAGGGATCAGACTTAGAGTCGAGGTGTGCGTGTCCTGAAGCCGTAGGAAGGTGCAGGCCTAATTAAGGCGCTGCGTTGATGCGTGCAAAAAAAAAAAAAAAAAAAAAAAAGAGACAAATTACTCAATACGCGCAGTCCTTGCCGGAGCCAAAGCCAAAGCAACCAATAAGCGACAAGCTGCCGTAGGCCGGACCAAGCTTTCGGTTTCATCTGATTGTCTACAAATAAGCATCAAACCTCGCCTCGTTTGCTCAGACAGACCAACGTGACCACGTGCTTGACCCATATATTCTCGAACCTTCGTTAGCGCAGATCTGGTGGACAGCGAACCAGTGCGCGCAATCACCCGGATTTACAGCATTAACTATATTTGTTAAACGGCATATTGGCCGAAGGGCATAAGTATATATAACATCCAAATTGCATCTCTTTCCTTTTTATATCACTGATATTGTCTTTCGATCCTGATCTAGCGCGTATATGTCGCTGACTATTCTTCGAAAATAATATATTTCTACGTTCACATAATTCAATTAAGATTCCACAGCACATCATCGTCGTCAACAGGCCTGCTGACATCGTTGGATTATACCAAATAGTGAGTACTGTGTGAACAAATAAAAAGGTTATAAGCCAATCAAATATTATCAAAAGTATACCCTATGTAAATTATACATATTATTTGAATCGCGGTTATAGTCAGCGGGTGTACCCCTAGTCAGCTTTCGTAATTGCAGATGATTTTTGGTTGGATCATTCAGACCAGCATTAATTTAAAGTAAAGTTAGTTTTGCAGTGCAATTCTCTTTGAATACAATTATATGATAAAATGAAATTTTAACTTTCTTTGGGCACCTTAAGTTAATAATATCGCATATCAAGGGTAGTTGCAATGACAATTGCCGATGCAGCTACAGGTAGGGTGGGTGAAGACCGAGGAGCGCCAACATCTTAGTTCCTCGGCTCTATAGGATATTTTCTTCTTGCAGATCGTAGGCGCTCGTTATATATCGTGGTACCCCCCCTTATACCTTAACTCTGTGTACCTTTTTTTCTAATTATATCTAACGCATCGAGTGTATTAGGGGGCAAAAGAACCCACGCCACTTCCCCTGAGCACGGTCGGAACCCGTAGACGGAGTACGCTCCCAATGCACCACACGAGTGATAGACGAAATTCGCCCAGCGTAGCAGTCGTGTTCGTTACATAATAAGAAAACTGGCGCTCAACGTGGGACCTTCTCGTCTCGAGACCCGAAATTGGTCCACAAGTAACTTAGGAGAGAGCCGATAGCATTGTTTGTAACATGATTTGTCACGACCACATGTGGACAATCCTATTTTAAACCTAGATAGCTTCCATCCTCCTTCCTATCCTAACCACAATTTGCCATCCAAAAACAAAAAAATATATATAAAAAAAATGTTGGTTTCTGTGCAGACATTTAGTTTCGCTAGGAATTGCTGGTATTCTGACGTTTATTTTTGGAGCCAGACCAGGAATCAAATCGTCGTGCGAATTATTTAGTGGATCCGTGGCTATCGCCACTTTTGATTCACTTAGGACCTTTTGATCTGATGTCGAGTCGGTTCTCTACCAGGTGATAGAAAGTTGGTAAGGCAAAATAACTTCCAATCTTTTCTAGTGGAATTGAGAATTGTATTTACGATGTATTTACCTAAGGGTAAGTCCAATGTTATCATATGTCATGTTATAATATTGTTATATTAATACCGAATCGTCTTTAGCCTTTCGTTTCTACCGCAAAACTGTTCCCATTATCGTAATTATCGCTCATTATTGCCTTTTGCAACCTATTACCGTATATATCTTAAAATTTAAATCCTTTTTGGAGAAATTTTTAGTTGACTCCTCGACCAATAATAATCGATTTATTGATGATGGCTGTCGTACGCAGTCAGGAAAATTTAGTTCTCAACGAGACACCTGCAGTGTGTACTATTTGCAACGAATCATCGCTTGGGGATGCAGATATTGTCGATCCCGAACTATTACCCGAAGTAACGCTCGCAATACTCCTAAAGCCGCCAGAGGACGTCCTACTGGACCGACCATCTTAAGGGATCAAGCGGGATCGCGAAATTCTAACACCCAACCTTCTAGGGAATCGCTTGGCATGTCGGAACAGCGCGTGCAGTTGCTTATTACTAAGACACTGGAAGCCCATAAGGCTGAAATGGCGTCCTATTTGTCTGAAGAATTAAATGGCGCTTCAAGATTACCGAACGCTAGTGTCCAGTCTGATGAGAGACGTCAGCACCCAGTCAATAGGCCCGACAAAATATCGAGTGTCATATCCAATTGGCCAGTCAGATTTTCAGGCTTGGCTAATGATATCCCAGTCGATGATTTTATATATCGCATAAATTGCTTGACTTCACAATGTTTAAATGCTAATTTTAGATTGTTATATCACTTTGCTAATTTGTTGTTTACCGGACCAGCTTTGACATTTTTTTGGAGATACCACCGAACGGCTGACCACACAGGCTGGTTTAATCTGTGCACATGCTTGCGAGAAAGATATAAAGACCACAGATCAGACGAAGACATAAAAGACATGGTTAGAAGACGCAAACAACGGGGACCCAAAAGTTTTGATGAATTTTTAGATGCTATTTTTGCTTTGACAGACGCGTTACTGGAACCAATGTCAGATGTTGAGTTAGTAACCAATGTCAAGCGAAACCTAACACCAGGATTAAGACACGAACTACTTCATGTAAATACTCCAAATCTTGCGACATTGCGCAAAGAATGTCACAATCATGAATCATTCTATTCGAATTAACAATAACGGGTAGTCAACGAGGTAGTCCATGACGATACAACAAGGACGGGCTTGACACAAAAGCCGGTAGAAACTGGGGCTATACATTCTCCGGAAAATTTGATATGCTGGAACTGCGAGGAAAAGGGACACAGATATCAAGAATGTTCAAAAGCTCGTCGTGTATTTTGCTACGGCTGTGGTGCCGTTAACATTTACAAGCCCACTTGTCCAAAGTGTACTCCTGTTTCAGAAAACTCTCCGGAGGACTTTCGTCGTCTATTAAACGCGAATGTCCGTCATCAATAGCCTCGGATCCAGACTTAAATAAAGACCCTTTTAAACCTGATTCTACCTTCACACAAAACTCATCAAAATCGTACCAGACCAAACTTAAGCCCTACCACGTCCGTTTACACGAATACTTGGACCGTAGAGCAACTATTTTCGCTTCAGAACCCAAAGTCAATTTTAGGCCTCGTTCGTCAGAGAGACTAAGAGATCTATGGACTCAGCGACGCACACTTAATAAGTACCGTGTTTCAGCAGTTGGTTATACATCAAACGATGTACGGCCGTTCACGACCTTGGCAATATTCAGTCAGCAATATCTAGCCTTGTTAGATAGCGGGGCTCCAAAAAGCGTGATTGGAGGGAGCTTAGCGAAAAGAATTTTCGATACTAAAAAAAACTTTTACAAAATGAAAGGCGATGTAAGAACCGCAGATGGACAAAAGCAACATGTTATAGGTTCAATTTCGATTCCTATCGTGTATAACTCCATTGCAAATGAGTTCGAATTTTTAATTGTCCCGTCTATCAAGGAAAATGTTCTCTGTGGAATAGATTTCTGGAGAACATTTGGCATTTCGATACATCATTCGAGTACACTGAATTCAGTGGAGTTCGAAAAGGTTGATTCGAATCAGTTGTCGTTAACACTAGCCCAAAAGAAACGCTTACAATCAGTAATCGCCTCTTTCCCTTCGTTTGAAAATGATGGTCTAGGAAAAACTACTCTGGTAGAGCATACCATCGATACTGGGGATTCTAAGCCCATAAAACAGAGGTTTTATCCGTTATCACCAGCAAGGGAAAAATTGTTGTGCGAAGAAGTGGATCGGATGATCGAACTTGGCGTCATTGAAGAAGCTCCAAATTCCGCATGGTCATCTCCTGCTATACTGATTGTCAAGCCGGGAAAAGTCCGATTTTGCTTAGACTGCCGCAAGGTAAATGAAGTGATCAGTAAGGATGCATATCCGATACCAAATTTAGATGGATTGATAAGTAGACTTCCCCCTGTATATTGTGTGTCGAAAATCGATTTAAAAGATGCCTTTTGGCAAGTATGCTTGGATGAATCATCGCGGGCAAAAACAGCATTCACCATTCCGAACAGGCCGTTATATCAGTTTATTCGAATGCCTTTCGGGTTGTGTAATGCGCCGCAGACAATGAGCCGACTGATGGACCAAGTTATTCCCTACGACATGAAAGGCCATGTTATGGTTTACCTGGACGATTTACTTGTATTATCGCAAAGTTTTGATGAACATTTAGTTCATTTGGCTGAAATTGCCGCGCGATTGCGTAAGGCAGGATTGACAATTAATATCCGTAAAAGTAATTTTTGTCTAACAAAAGTCGAATATCTTGGTTATATCGTAGGTGAAGGCATCCTGCAACCTAATCCGGCCAAGGTTCAAGCAGTTGCAGATTTTCCAGTACCGTCAACAAAAAGACAGCTGAGACGATTCCTAGGAATGACCGGTTGGTATCAATGGCTTATCCCTCAGTACTCGACGATTATCTTCCACCTTACAGAATTGCTAAAGGGCACGTCATTTTGTTGGAATGATGATGCTCAACTTTCATTTGAAGAAATCAAAAGGAAATTATCCTCAGCACCGTTTTTGATAAACGCAAACTATGAAAAGCCGTTTACAGTCCAATGCGACGCTTCCATAGGCGGGGTATTAGCCCAATGTGATGAGTCAGGAATCGAGCGACCCATCGCGTACATGTCAAAAAAACTAAATAAAGCGCAGCGCAATTATTCCGTTACGGAACTCAAATATCTGGCTGTTGTATTGGCTGTACAAAATTTTCGCATGTACATCGAAGGACACGATTTTAAAGTCGTAACTGATCATGCAAGTTTACGTTGGTTAATGAACCAAAAATATCTAAGTGGTAGACTAGCTAGATGGTCATTCAAATTGCAAGGATATTGTTTTGCTATCGAGCATCGCAAGGGTAGTGAGAACGTGGTCGCAGACACGCTTTCTCGTGCCTTTGAGCCAGCAGACGAAGTAGCTGCGGTAGACCTTGAAGTATACCCTGAAATCGACCTGACTTCGGAATCGTTTCAGTCCAGCGAATACTGTCGGTTAAAAGACAATATTATTCGTTCTAAATTGCCAGATTTCCGAGTTGTGGATGGTTATATATATTATCGCAATAAATTCTAAGCTAGTAGCTTAGACAAGGATATGAAGAGTTGGAAATTATTTGTGCCGTCTGAATTACGTTTGAATGTTATAAAAGCAGCACATGATCAACCAACATCCGCTCATTGTGGAATGGCCAAATGTTTAGAATGTATTCGAAGACATTTTTTCTGGCCGAATATGGTATTCAATGTACGCGAGTACATACTTCATTGCGAGCTCTGCCAAACTTCAAAAGTTCCTAATCGATGCCTCAAGCCAACCATGGGACAGTAGTCAGCGAAAGGCCTTTCCAAAGGCTATACGTCGACTTCATTGGTCCGTACCCACCATAAAAAAAACGAAACATTGGTATATTCGTCATTCTTGATCACTACTCAAAGTTTACATTTCTCAAGCCCATAAAAAGGCTCAATGCAAAAGTAGTGGTAGATATACTGAAAGAAGATATTTTTGACTGTTTTGGAGTACCCGAGATCATAGTGAGGGACAACGGCACTCAATTTAAAAGCCTTCTCCTCACTCTTGTCGAAGTACGGCATACAGCATATGTGTACCGGTGTAGAACTTGGTCATTACCATGCTAAAGACATTTGGGAATGTAAGTAATCACCCCTTTTTCAGCTTTTATCTCAGTATTAGTCAATCCTTTCGATTAAACCTGCGTTGTGGTGGGGTGATAAATTTTATTTTTGCAAATTCAAATAATCACTGCCATTGGCATGAACAGCTGATCGCAATTAATTCCGCTGGACAGCATTGCACCATAACAGCTTTGCAAATACAGAGATCAGCTTAGTAACATAACCAGAGTGACCATGACCTATGTTAACAATGACGCCGTTGCGAATGAAAATATCGGGTCTTGGAGGTGTGCTTCTTTCCTGCTTTCAATGTCGGCGTGGCTTCCTTCTTTCCATTTCTTATCGCCCACGAGTGCAGTCGCATTAAATTGTAGTACGAATTATAAAAGTTCAGTTTTACATGTGGGCTAAATAAACCACATGCATCAACATCCAAGCTCATAGTCGATGTCCCTGAAAAACGAGTAATTATAGAC
The DNA here is from genome assembly GCA_035045885.1 of Drosophila borealis. NCBI lineage: Eukaryota > Metazoa > Arthropoda > Insecta > Diptera > Drosophilidae > Drosophila > Drosophila borealis. The sequence goes on from JAWNOR010000208.1 coordinate 672,612, forward strand.
TTCGTGCGCTCTCGGGCGCTCGACTATAAGAGTGCACTAGACTAAAGAACATTTTTCAGTATTCGGACATAACCAATATCCTCTAAGGGATCAGACTTAGAGTCGAGGTGTGCGTGTCCTGAAGCCGTAGGAAGGTGCAGGCCTAATTAAGGCGCTGCGTTGATGCGTGCAAAAAAAAAAAAAAAAGAGACAAATTACTCAATACGCGCAGTCCTTGCCGGAGCCAAAGCCAAAGCAAGCAATAAGCGACAAGCTGCCGTATACTGGTAGCAGCGAGTTGATTCCCTGAGGCCGGACCAAGCTTTCGGTTTCATCTGATTGTCTACAAATAAGCATCAAACCTCGCCTCGTTTGCTCAGACAGACCAACGTGACCACGTGCTTGACCCATATATTCTCGAACCTTTGTTAGCGCAGATCTGGTGGACAGCGAACCAGTGCGCGCAATCACCCGGATTTACAGCATTAACAATATTTGTTAAACGGCATATTGGCCGAAGGGCATAAGTATATATAACATCCAAATCTTTCCTTTTAATATCACTGATATTGTCTTTCGATCCTGTTCTAGCGCGTATATGTCGCTGACTATTCTTCGAAAATAATATATTTCTACGTTCACATAATTCAATTAAGATTCCACAGCACATCATCGTCGTCAACAGGCCTGCTGACATCGTTGGATTATACCAAATAGTGAGTACTGTGTGAACAAATAAAAAGGTTATAAGCCAATCAAATATTATCAAAAGTATACCCTATGTAAATTATACATATTATTTGAATCGCGGTTATAGTCAGCGGGTGTACCCCTAGTCAGCTTTCGTAATTGCAGATGATTTTTGGTTGGATCATTCAGACCAGCATTAATTTAAAGTAACGTTAGTTTCCCAGTGCAATCCCGCTCATGTATGCTTTTGCCCAGATTATGTTTAGTTTTATATCACACCGTTATTCTTTTAACGTTATGTATATTGAAGCACGGTAATGAATTTAAATTCTCTTTGAATACAATTATATGATAAAATGAAATTTTAACTTTCTTTGGGCACCTGAAGTTAATAACATCGCATATCAAGGGTAGTTGCAATGACAATTGCCGATGCAGCTACAGGTAGGGTGGGTGAAGACCGAGGAGCGCCAACATCTTATAGGATATAGGATATTTTCTTCTTGCAGATCGTAGGCGCTCGTTATATATTGTGGTACCCCCCCTTATACCTTAACTCTGTCTACCTTTTTTCTAATTATATCTAACGCATCGAGTGTATTAGGGGGCAAAAGAACCCACGCCACTTCCCCTGAGCACGGTCGGAACCCGTAGACGGAGTACGCTCCCATTGCACCGTACGAGTGATAGGCGAAATTCGCCCAGCGTAGCAGTCGTGTTCGTTACAAGTAAAAAACAAAAAGGTTCATACCTTCAACAATAACCATGTAGAAACAGGAAAAAAATATATTTCTATATTAAATGAAAATTCCGACGTCTTTCAATACATTCAAATTAATATTCAAGGGATAAACCAAGGGGTTATACAATCCAAAAGATTAACCTCTATCGAGATACAGACAGATAAATACATAATTCCATACAGTTTTCATATAGTAATTTTGCAATTTGCAATACCATGTGATAGAATAATAGGCATTGACTTTATTAAAAAATTCAATTGCCAATTAGATTTCAAGCCGACAGAAGATTGGCTTATAATCAGACCCAACAATCTTAATTTTCCGATTCATGTTCCAATAACATATAGTTCTGGTAAAAATACAATACTTTTACCAGCGAGATCACAAGTTGTCCGAAAAATCGAACTATCTTCAAGTGAAGATAGTGTACTAATTCCAAACCAGGAAATTCAAACTGGTATTAGTGTTGCAAACACCGTTGCAACCACACGAAACGCATTTGTCCGATTGCTGAACACAACCAGTACCGATCAACTAATTAGTATAAATAATCTAAATTATGAATCACTTTCGAACTACGAAGTGGGTCAAACAAACAATGAAAGTAGAAGAGAAGAAGTCATGTCTCGACTATCCCAAAATTTTCCACCACAGCTTTAAGCAAAATTAACTGAATTATGCACTGATTATACAGATATATTTGGACTAGACACCGAATCCATTTCAACGAATAATTTTTATAAACAAAAGATAAGATTGAAAGATGATGAACCAGTCTACATTAAAAATTATGAAGTCATCAAAGCCAAAAAGAAGAAATCAAAGCCCAAGTACAAAAACTAATTGACGACAAAATTGTCGAACCATCTGTGTCAGAATATAATAGCCCACTTTTATTAGTCCCAAAGAAATCTCATTCTGAATCCAATAAGAAAAATGGCGATTGGTAATTGACTATCGTCAAATCAACAAAAAGCTGCTAGCTGATAAGTTCCCACTACCTAGAATTGATGAAATTTGGGTCAACTAGGTAGAGCGAAATATTTTTCATGCCTAAACTTAATGTCAGGTTTTCACCAAATTGAACTTGACAATGATTCAAGAGATATAACGTCTTTTTCGACGAGCAGTGGCTCCTATTGCTTCACGCGATTACCATTTGGTTTAAAAATAGCGCCGAATTCATTTCAGAGAAAGATGACTATAGCATTCTCTGGACTTGAACCTTCGCAAGCATTGTTTTATATGGATGACCTAATATTTATTGGTTGTTCCGAAAAGCATATGGTTAAAAACCTAACTGATGTTTTTGACAAATGCAGGAAATACAACTGAAAGCTACATCCTGAAAAATGTTTATTTTTTATGCATGAAGTCACATTTCTGGGACACAAATGCACAGACAAAAGAATTTTACCAGACGACAAGAAATACGACGTCATTCAAAATTACCCAGTCCCACATGATGCGGACAGCGCTAGACGTTTCGTTGCATTTTGCAACTATTATAGACGATTTATTTAAAACTTCGCCGACCATGCTCGGCACATAACTAGACAAAATAAAAAGAATGTTCCATTTGAATGGACGTATAAGTGTCAAAATGCGTTTTTATACTTAAAATCTCAACTTATTAAACCGACTCTGTTACAATACCCAGACTTCACAAAAGAATTTTGTATAATAATGGATGCGAGTAAGCAAGCGTGTGGAGCGGTTTTAACTCAAAACCACAACGGACTCCAACTTCCTGTTGCATACGCATCCAGATCATTCACCAAGGGAGAAAGTAACAAGAGTACGACGGAACAGGAACTAGGAGCTATTGGGCAATAACACATTTCAGACCATATATTAATGGTAGACATTTCACTGTCAAAACAGATCATAGACCACTTACATACTTATTTTCAATGGTCAATCCAAGTTAATAATTAACACGTATGAAGCTTGAGTTAGAGGAATATAATTTTACGGTAGAGTATCTAAAGAGTAAAGATAACTATGTAGCTGATGCGTTATCAAGAATAACCATCAAAGAACTAAAAGATTTACAAGTTAAAGTCCTGAAAGTCACTACCAGGCACCAAAGTAAACAGAAAAACTCCTGCGCAGAAAAAGATCAAGTAGATTTGCCTATGCAAACTCTTGACAACGCTTCTAAGCCCAACGTATATGAAGTCATTTGTAATGACGAAGTACGAACATGGAAGAAAAATTATAGCAAGAATTGATGTTAGCGATCTGTACACCAATGGAACATTCGGCTTAGGTCAGTTATTCCAAAGGCTTGAAAAAGAACCCTGTATACATGAGATCAGCCAACTCAAACTGGCATGGAGCGAAAAGATATTTGAATTAATTTCAATTGAATCTTTTAAAAATGTGGGCAACAAAACATTAAAATCATTACGAGTAGCGCTACTCAAGCCGGTGACCATAATAGAAAATTAAAAAGATCAAGAGGCGATACTGTTTAGATATCATGACGATCCTATACAAGGAGGTCATACTGGCATTTCAAAAACACTAGCTAAAATAAAGAGACACTACTACTGGAAAAATATGACAGGTCATATAACCAATGTCAAAAGTTGAAAACGACGACCGACACAAAAACACCTCTGACCATTACAGAAACGCCGATAAATGCGTTCGACAGAGTGATAGTGGATACTGTAGGTCCACTACCAAAATCCGAAAATGGTACCAAACAAATCAGCTAAGACAGTTGTAACAGCAATATTTGAATCTTTTATACTGAAGTTCGGTCCAATTAAGACTTTCATATCGGACATGGGAACTGAATATAAAAATTCTATTATTAATGACCTGTGCAAATACTAAAGGATAGACAATTTAACGTCTACAGCACACCACCACCAGACAATTGGAACAGTAGGGAGAAGTCATAGAACTTTCAACGAGTACATACGTTCTTACATATCAGTTGATAAAACTGATTGGAATGTATGGCTTCAATATTTTGTTTACTGTTTCAACATGACCCCCTTTATGGCACACAATTATTGTCCATATTAGTTAGTTTTCGGCAAACATAGCAACTTGCCAAAATATTTTAATAAAATAGATAATATTGACCCTATATATAATTTAGATGATTACGCTAAGGAAACAAAGTTTAGACTAGAACAGGCATATAAAAGAGCTAGGATAATGTTAGAAAAACATAAGGCAAAAAATAAAGAATATTATGATAATAAGGTTATCGACTTTAAATTAAAAGAAGGTGATAAGGTTTTATTAGGAAACGATACTGGCCATAAATTAGAACCAGTTTATTTAGGCCCCTATGAAGTAATAGGAATAGAAGATAGAGATAACATTACAATAAAAGATAAAAAAGGTAAAAACAGAAAGTTCATAAGGATAGGTTAAAAATGTTTACTTCATAATCAGTTTAGTGTGGCCATGCATAAGAATATTAATATTATTATTCATATTATTATTTTTATTATTCTTACATAACATAATCAGTTTAGTGTGGCCATGCATAAGAATATTCATATTATTCATATTATTATTTTTATTATTTTTATTATTAAATTGAGTTATACTTTTACATTTTTAAATTGAGTAATACTTTTACATTTTTACATTATAAATTTAAAAAAAATAATATATATTCATAAACAAATTTTTTATTTTTTTAATATTTTACACTTTCAAAAAAAAAAATACATCAATTAAAAATAACTACATTGTATTACGTTATTCTTCTAAAAGGGGAGGTGTAGTGTGTATTTTCCTTAAAAGAACACACTATATACAAATAAAAAGTATGCGGCACTTTGTTGCATACAATAACAATTATACATTAAACAAGCCCAGAGCCACTTTATATATTGGCTCTAGCTCATATTACGCAGCGCGGCTCACTAGCTCTCTAGCTGACCGTTTATTCTAACGCTGCATATCCCACGCTCCGTCTGAGCGCATTCCATGAGCAACATATATACGCTCACTAACACAGGCATACGCAAGCTACTCACTCTCCCTCTCTTTGTAGCCAATAACAGCATAAGCATATACATGTATCCATAGGCTAAGTGCATTATATTGACTTTGAATAAAATCATTCTTATGAACAACGCAAAACAGCACTGAAGTGCCTTCATCTATCAGTTTGAAACAATTATAAGTGCAACACTTATAATACTATTCAAGTGGAGGATATCACCTTTTACAAGAGTCTTGAAATTTTAGCTGTAGGTCCTCCTAGCCCATGCGCAGATTGAGTTTGTTGCCGATAATCGATAGCTTGCCCCGTTTCCAAGTAATCGATAAAAATTGATATCGAAATCCTGTTCTTGAGCAATTTTGATAAATAATAAGAGCTAAAGTCCCCAAACTTGACATGTAGCTTCTAGAATAGTATATATATATTTTAAGTATCTTTCATTTTATAGCTATCGCCACCTCCCCGCAATTGTCATTTTGAGAATACACGAATATTTTATAGTACAATAAGAAATACCACTGAAAATGTTATCAAGATCGGTTAAGAAACACGAAAGAAATGTGTTTTAGCTTACAAACATGTGCAGCAGCAAGCGCAAATTCCAAGAATGTACATGCACACACACACATTCATGCGCGTCTTCTTTGAATTCTATCAACATCATTGCAATTGCGATTGTTTGTTTTCTCTGCTGCTATTTTAATTCGCTTTTTTCTCATTAAGCGTTAATTATTGGTGTGGCTATTGAGTAGAGGCGGCGGAAAGTAGCGCGGTCAGTTACGAGTTCGAACCCTGCCGAGGAAGCTATTTTTTTTTTGGCTGATGTGGCTGCTGCGTAGAGGCGGCAGCAAGTAATGCGGTCAGTTGCGAGTTCAAACCATGCCAAGGAAACTTTTTTTTTTTAGTTTATCTTTATTACTACTAAAGCAATGAGCGCGTAGCGCGAGCTGCATTTGGTGTATATAAGAATAAGAGGGTTCAGGGTATCCCCAATTTGGGAGCTCCCGACTAGAACCTCTTATTTGTTTTCATATGTTTATATCACAATATTAGGTGAATTCCCTTTTTGTGCATACAAGCAAATTTACTTGTCAGATCAATTGAAATGTGTGAATATTTTGTGGGCTATTAATGCAATCAGACGTGTTTGGTAAAGAAATTTTTTATATATCTATCCAATTAAATATATATATATATTTTTTTTAATATTTTTTGTTCATATAAATTGAATAACCTATTCTTTTTGTTAACAACATAGCTGTTTTACATTATTGTTTTTAGTTCCTGTGCCCCTTTTCACTGCTAATTATGTCAGTGACGCTATTAGAGCCTACATCTTAGAAGAAGGGTGTAAGTAGGAAAAAAGGTTTCTTAAGTAAAATAAAAAAAATTCTTAACTTGCTATATTATTTAAGAAAACAATAAAAGAAAATTTACATTACTTTCAAGCTTAAAGTGCATATATTTTTTCTTTAATAACTATGCTTGTGTAAATACACATTATATATATGTGATTTATAAATAAATAAACATGAATACTTGTTCTTTAAAAATCCTTGTTTTTCAGTAATTTTAATAGGTTTTAGAGATAAGGAACTAATCACCTGTTTTGCATACGTTTAATGCCTTTTTTACATGGTTTTTCTGGAACCGATCTACCGTGTAAAAACAGAATTGGGTGTACTATTCTAGATGCTACATAAAAAGTTCGGTGACTCTACGATTTGTACGAATGCATTATACCATTTTTAAACATTTTTATTGGGTACAGGATATAAAATAAAAAAAAATTGTAAAGCAAGCGATTACTCAAGCATTGTTGCGCTCTCGCTCCGCCCTAAACCTAATTTACTCAAGACTTAAAATTTAATCAAAATTTATTATAGAGATCACAGCTCACATCTGCGCCAACAATGAGCTTAAGTCAATGGTGCGCTTTGTCTCTTGTATTCCGCCTGACATTAATTTAAAGACTCACTTGGGTTAGCATTGTAA